>LR738715.1:414465342-414479571 GCA_902687465.1 Secale cereale
GACGGCAAGGCATGTTGCCGGGGCACGATGTTTATCTTAAGATAACAAGGATCCGTTCCTTGGTGTGGCTCCTACCCGCGCACAAAAGAAACCCGGCAAACATCCTTCCCTTCATTAATACATTGTAAACAAGTATAATTCCTGTGGAATGCATACATGAGCGAGGGGGTTACAAGATTTAAAATCTTACAAAGGCCCATAGGCTCAAAAACTAAAAAGAGATAAGATGCCCGTAATCCCTTTCTTGTCCCTCTCCTCAGGAAATGGAACAAGATGGCAAAGGGAAAAAGAAGCGCCTAGGCGCAGCGCGAGCAGCAGAAAGCACCAAGAGAACACCCCAGTGGTCGTCCCCAAGAAAGCTGGCGATGATGGCGCCGGGAGAAGAGCCGAAAGATGGGGCAGCGGGCCGGCAATGCGCGAGTTGATGCCCGCGTACTCCGACATGACGACCGCCGCCCACCTTCTTCGTCTTCTCCGGCCTCCCAATGCGAGCCGCCCAAGGAGGCGACCCCGAGAAGTTTGAGGGCCTGGCGATGCAGATGATGGTGATGTCGGCATCGTCCAGGGATGGCGTATCCGCCGCCTAGTCGGACCCGTCATCCTCCCGCTCGCTGCCCTCGTCGTCGCTGTCGCTATCCTCCCCATCACTCTCGCTCGGGGAGGATTTTTCGTTGTCGGTCGAGCTCTCCACACATCACCCTAGCCTGTGTCCCGAGTGCCCGAAGACCTTGACGGAGAGCAGACCGCTCTCCGCTAACCAGAAGCAGAGGACGTGCCCCTTCATCAAGCAGTGGGCACGCGCGAAGGTCTTCCACCCCTGGCGGAGGAGCATTACATGAAGAGCGGGGAACTTGGTGTTCACCCACATGGCACCATGGCAACACCCCTCCATGTGAAGCCTCAACCTCGATGGCTGGTCGACCTCCAACACCCTCGCGAACGCTTCAGGAAGCCGGAGGCGACTGCGCGGCGGCTCACGTAGTTGCAAGATGAACTCCAGCGCCGTGTCCCTGACATGGCCGTGTAGGTAGGCAGGAGGAGACGACGAAGGAGATGGAGACGGAGATGATGACGACGCGTGCTACTTCTCGAGCTTGCGTTGCATTCCCTCGAAGAGGAAAGGGTGATGCAGCACAGTAGCGTAAGTATTTCCCTCAGTTTTTGAGAACCAAGGTATCAATCCAGTAGGAGACCATGCGCGAGTCCCTCGCACCTACACAAACAAATAAGAACTTCGCAGCCAACGCGATAAGGGGTTGTCAATCCCTTTACGGTCACTTACGAAAGTGAGATCTGATAGATATGATAGTTTGATATTTTTGGTATTTTGGATATAAGAACAGATAGTAAAAACGGAAAAGTAAAGTATATTGTAGATTGATATGTTGAGAATAGACCCGGGGGCCATAGGATTCACTAGTGGCTTCTCTCATGATAGCAGAATTCTACGGTGGGTGAACAAATTACTGTCGAGCAATTGATCGAAAAGCGAATACTTATGAGACTATCTAGGCATGATCATTGTACATAGGCATCACGTCCGAGACAAGTAGACCGAAACAATTCTGCTTCTACTACTATTACTCCACACATCGACCGCTATCCAACATGCATCTAGATTATTAAGTTCATACGAACAGAGTAATGCCTTAAGCAAGATGACATGATGTAGAGGGATAAACTCAAACAATATGATATAAACCCCATCTTTTAATCCTTGATGGCAACAATACAATACTTGCCTTGCTGCCCCTACCGTCACTGGGAAAGGACACCGCAAGATTGAACCCAAAGCCAAGCACTTCTCCCATTACAAGAACTATAGATCTAGTAGGCCAAACCAAACCAATAATTCGAAGATACTTGCAAGGATATTATAATCATACATAAAGAGTTCAGAAAAGAACCAAATATTTCTCATAGATAATCTTGATCATAAACCCACAATTCATCGGATCTCGACAAACACATCGCAAAAAGAGATTACATCGAATAGATCTCCTCGAAGACTGAGGAGAACTTGGTATTGAGATCCAAAGAGAGAGAAGAAGCCATATAGATACTAGCTATGGACCCGAAGGTCTGTGGTAAACTACTCACAACTCATGGTGAGGCGATGATGATGATGTAGAAGCACTCCGTGGTAGATCCCCCCTTCGGCGAAGCTCCGGAACAGGCCCCAAGTTGGGATCTCACGGGAATTGAAGGTTGCGGCGGTGGAACTAGGGTTTTCTCTATTGTTCTGATGGTTTCGGGGTACGTAGGTATATATAGGAGGAAGGAGGGCATCGGGGGCCAAACGTGGGGCCCACGAGGCAGGGGGCGCGCCCTGTAGGGGGGGGGCACTCTCATGGACGCCACGTGTGCCCTACTCCATGGTTCTCAAGTCTCCCGTGCGTATTTTTCTCCAAAAATGTCTCTCCCGAAGTTTCATTTCGTTTGGACTCCGTTTGATATTCCTTTTCTGTAAAACCCTGAAATAGGCAAAAAACAGCAATCTGGACTGGGCCTTTGGGTTAATAGGTTATTCCCAAAAATAATATAAAAGGGTATAACAAAGCCCATTAAACATCCAAAACATCATAAATAATAGCATGGAACAATAAAAAATTATAGATACGTTGGAGACGTATCAAGCATCCCCAAGCTTAATTCCTGCTCGTCCTCGAGTAGGTAAATGATAAAAACATATTTTTTGATGTGGAATTCTAACCAACATAGTTTTCAATGTAATTCTATTAATTGTGGCATGAATGTTCAGATCTGAAAAATTCAAGATAAAAGTCTATATTGACATAAGAAATAATAATACTTCAAGCATACTAACAAAGCAATCATGTCTTCTCAAAATACCATGGCTAAAGAAAGTTATCCCTATAATATCATATAGTCTGGCTATGCTCCCTCTTCATCACACAAAATATTCATATCATGCACAACTCCGGTTTCAGCCAAGCACTTGTTTTGATACTCTATTCTTTCAAACCTTTCAACTTTCACGAAATACAAGAGCGTGAGCCATGGATATAGCACTATAGGTGGAATAGAATGGTGGTTGTGGAGAAGACAAAAAGGAGTGAGGTAGTCTCACATCGACTAGGCGTATCAACGGGCTATGGAGATGCCCATCAATAGATATCAATGTGAGTGAGTAGGGATTGCCATGCAACGGATGCACTGGAGCTAAATATGTATGAAAGCTCAACAAAAGAAACTAAGTGGGTGTGCATCCAACTTGCTTGCTCACAAAGACCTAGGGCATTTGAGGAAGCCCATCGTTGGAATATACAAGCCAAGTTCTATAATGAAAATTCCCACTAGTATATGAAAGTGACTAAACACGAGACTCTCTATCATGAAGAACATGGTTCTTTTTGAAGCACAAGTGTGGAAAAATATAGTAGCAATTGTCCCTTTTTTCTTTTTTTTTTCTTTTTTTGGGCCTTTTTTTTTCTATGGCCTTTCCTTTTTTTGGAGGGCTTTCTTTATTTAGCCTTTCCTCACATGGGACAATGCTCTAATAATGATGATCATCACACTTATATTGAATTACAACTCGATATTATAACTCGATACTAGAACAAAGTATGACTCTATATGAATGCCTCCGGCGGTGTACCGGGATGTGCAATGAATCAAGAGTGACATGTATGAAGAATTATGCATGGTGGCTTTGCCACAAATACGATGTCAACTACATGATCATGCATGGCAATATGACAATATGAAGCGTGTCATATGAACGGAACGGTGGAAAGTTGCATGGCAATATATCTCGGAATGGCTATGGAAGTGCCATGATAGGTAGGTATGGTGGCTGTTTTGAGGAAGGATATATAGTGGGTGTATGGTACCGGCGAAAGTTGTGCGATACAAGAGAGGCTATCAATGGTGGAAGGGTGACAGTGCGTATAATCCATGGACTCAACATTAGTCATAAGAACTCATATACTTATTGCAAAAAATTACGAGTCATCAAAACAAATCAATCAACGCATGCTCCTAGGGGGGAGGTTGGTAGGAGTTAACCATCGTGTGCCCGCGACCTCCACACAAAGGATGACACTCTACAAATACCTCATGCTCTAACTTCGTCACATAGCGGTTCACCATACGTGCATGCTACGGGAATCACTAACTTTAACACAAGTATTTCTCAATTTCATAATAACTCCACTAGCATGACTCTAATATCATTATCCTCATATCTCAAAACAATTATCAAGTATCCAACTTCTCATCATATTCAATGCACTTAGTATGAAAGTTTTTACTACATTGATCTTGGATGCCTATCATGTGAAGGCTAGTTTTATAGCCAAAGCACATTACCATGCTGTTCTAATAGACTCTCAAAAGGATATAAGTGAAGCATGAGAGATCAACAATTTCTACAAAATATAATTACCACCGTGCTCTAAAAGATATAATTGAAGCACTAGAGCAAAAACTATTCAACTCAAAAGATATAAGTGAAGCACATAGAGTGTTCTAACAATTCCTAGGCCATATTTATCTCTCTCAAAAAGGTGTGTCCAGCAAGGATAATTTTGGAAAACTAACAAGCAAAGACTCAAATGATACATGACGCTCCAAGTAAAACACACAGAATAAAAATATAGCTCTGAGTATAGTTACCGTTAGATGAAGACGAAAGAGGGGATGCCTTCCCGTGGCATCCCCAAGATTAGGCTTTTGTTTGTCCTTGAATTTTACCTTGGGGTGCCTTGGGCATCCCAAGCTTAGGATCTTGCCACTCTTTGTTCCATTGTCCATCGAAGCAATACTCAAAACTTGAAAACTTCACAACACAAAACTTAGACAAGATTCCCGTGAGCTCCGTTAGTATGAGAAAAAAAATCACCACTCAAAGGTACTGTAATGAACTCATTCTTTGTTTATATTGGTGTTAAACCTACTATATTCCAACTTCTCTATGATTCATATCCTCCAATACTACTCATAGATTCATCAAAATAAGCAAACAACACACGAAAAACAGAATCTGTCAAAAACAGAACAGTCTGTAGTAATCTGTAACTTTCGCATACTTCTATAGCTCCAAAATATTTGAAATAAATTGGTAAACGTGAGGAATTTGTCTATTAATCATCTGCAAAAAGAATCAACTAAATAGCACACTCCAGCAAAATCTGGTGACCATTCTAGCGAGCACTAACAATTCTGGTTTTCACAGCAAGATCATATAAACTTCACACAAGTCTTCCCAAAGGTTCTACTTGGCACAAACACTAATTAAAATACAAAAACACATCTAAACAGAATCTAAATGCAATATTTATTCCTAAACCAAAGTAAAAACAAAAAAATATAAAGTTGGGTTGCCTCCCAACAAGCGCTATCGTTTTACGCCCCTAGCTAGGCACGATACATAGATAGATCTAGGGATGGCCATAATGATAAGATATATCGCGAAAGCTCATCTCATATTCCCTACGTTCAGCAGCAAGTTTCCTTTGTGGCAAGCAAAATTAATCAAAATGGCTAAATTTAATGGGACAAAAGTCCCCCATATCAAGCTCAGGAGGTATAGGTTCCTCTTTTGGCCCTTTATAGTGTACAACCAATTCATCATTATAGGCATTCTTTTGGCAGAAGGTCATGAGCCTTCGCTCAAGGGAGAAATCTAACCCATTGTTTTGAATAGCAAAATCATCATTCAACTCAGAAATTCTATCAACCAAGACATCGGTAGGAACCTTTTTCCTAAGGTTTTTATTAAAAGCAACATGATCAGAAGATCACAACCACATTAAGTCTTATTGATTAAATAAGATAGCCTCTATGGGAGGTCGACCAACATCTAACCCATAATGAGCAAAGATTTCTTTGGCCTCTTTCATGATAAATCTAAATGCATGAGCCAAAAAGATAGTAGCTGCACGCTTAACAAAGGAGTGCTCAATATTAGAAAACTCCAGAAAGATTCTCTGAATACAGGGATGCGTATGGATAAATTGCCTTTCAATTTCAACTACAAGCATAGATATAGCATCCGCAAGGCTACTAGTTCTGTGAAGAATAGAGCCACCCATAGTGGGCAAAGCACTGGCACAAGTAAAGAAGTCTTGAAGAACTACTTTTCCAATGATATTACCACTACCAACCCGGAACTTCTTAATATGTAAAGTGGTAGTTTCATTCGGAGGGTCAACATAGACGTTGCCCTCAACATTACTACCCTTCTCGATAAAATCTTCCCCCATCTCAGACATGAGGGCAAGCGAATGACAAACACATGGCAAGAAGGAAGGGCAAATAAAACGGCAAGGTTGAAGTGGGGGAGAGGAAAACGAGAGGCAAAAATGTAATGCGAACGATAAGGGTTTGTGATAGGTACTTGGTATATGACTTTTGCGTAAGCCTCCCCGGCAATGGCGCCAGAAATTCGTCTTGCTACTTCTCAAGCTTGCGTTGTATTTCCTCGAAGAGGAAAGGGTGATGCAGCACAGTAGCGTAAGTATTTCCCTCAGTTGTTGAGAACCAAGGTATCAATTCAGTAGGAGACCACGCGCGAGTCCCTCGCACCTGCACAAACAAATAAGAACTTCGCAGCCAACGCGATAAGGGGTTGTCAATCCCTTTACGGTCACTTACGAAAGTGAGATCTGATAGATATGATAGTTTGATATTTTTGGTATTTTGGATATAAGAACAGAAAGTAAAAACGGAAAAGTAAAGTAGATTGTAGATTGATATGTTGAGAATAGACCCGGGGGCCATAGGTTTCACTAGTGGCCTCTCTCATGATAGCAGAATTCTACGGTGGGTGAACAAATTACTGTCGAGCAATTCATAGAAAAGCGAATACTTATGAGACTATCTAGGCATGATCATTGTATATAGGCATCACGTCCGAGACAAGTAGACCGAAACGATTCTAAATCTACTACTATTACTCCACACATCAACCGCTATCCAGCATGCATCTAGAGTATTAAGTTCATAAGAACAGAGTAACACCTTAAGCAAGATGACATGATGTAGAGGGATAAACTCAAACAATATGATATAAGCCCCATCTTTTTATCCTCGATGACAACAATACAATACGTGCCTTGCTGCCCCTACTGTCACTGGGAAAGGACACCGCAAGATTGAACCCAAAGTCAAGCACTTCTCCCATTGCAAGAACTATAGATCTAGTAGGCCAAACCAAACCAATAATCCGAAGAGACTTGCGAGGATATTATAATCATACATAAAGAGTTCAGAAAATAACCAAATATATCTCATAGATAATCTTGATCATAAACCCACAATTCATCGGATCTCGACAAACACACCGCAAAAAGAGATTACATCGAATAGATCTCCTCGAAGACCGAGGAGAACTTGGTATTGAATTCCAAAGAGAGAGAAGAAGCCATCTAGATACTAGCTATGGACCGGAAGGTCTATGGTAAACTACTCACAACTCATGGTGAGGCGATGATGATGATGTAGAAGCACTCCATGGTAGATCCCCCCTCCGGCGGAGCTACGGAACAGGCCCCAAGATGGGATCTCATGGGAACAGAAGGTTGCGGCGGTGGAACTAGGGTTTTCTCTATTGTTCTGATGGTTTTAGGGTACGTAGGTATATATAGGAGGAAGGAGGGCATCGGGGGCCAAACGTGGGGCCCACGAGGCAGGGGGGTGCGCGCTGTAGGGGGGTGCGCCCCCACCCTCGTGGACGCCACGTGTGCCCTACTCCGTGGTTCTCAATTCTCCCGTGCGTATTTTGCTCCAAAAATATCTCTTCCGAAGTTTCATTCCGTTTGGACTCCGTTTGATATTCCTTTTCTGTAAAACCCTGAAATAGGCAAAAAAACAGCAATCTGGACTGGGCCTTTGGGTTAGTTGGTTAGTCCCAAAAATAATATAAAAGTGTATAACAAAGCCCATTAAACATCCAAAACATCATAAATAATAGCATGGAACAATCAAAAATTATAGATACATTGGAGACATATCAGCGCGGGTGTCCCCCGACCTCGTCCGCCCCTGCCTCGGTCGCCTCGCCGACCACGACCCCGACTGGCGCCTCTACCTCCAGCATGACCCTCGTCCTGGGCATCTGGCTCTTCTTTGACCGCCGCCACCCTCTGACGGGAGGACGACCTGGTCGCCTCCGCAAGGGCACGGCCACGGCCACACCCTCTTGGTATATCTTGGGGAGGAAATGGATTGAACTGGAAGAGGATGAGTGGAGGGGGGAAGCACCGTCCCTCTCCCCCCTCTTTATAGGAGGGCGACCGCCTGAATCAACCAGTCCAAGCGCCGGAGGCACAAGAACACAAGACCGACCCGCTGCTCCAATCAGCGGCGCCCGACCCCCGCCCCGGCGTTAAAGCCCGCACCCTCTGCGTCCGCCACCTGCCCTCCCCGATGCATGAGGGTCACGTCGCGGGCAGATCGGGATTGAGACGGCACGTGGTACGACCGTTTTCGCACCCCGTGATCGTGGGGCGACCCGAGTCCGCTTAGTGAATGAGCCACGCCCCCGCAACTTCCTCTATTTTATGAGGAGAACGCATACCGTCTCTTTACTGTTGGGAACCATGAGATGACGCAAGCGTGCTGTGGTCGTCCCACGCACGACCCCCCACATCAGCACAAATCGTGGGGAAGCGAAACCACCGGAGGAGTTACTGCGGCAAAAAGGATCCAACCCCACTGCCCGCACACCGTTCTGGGCCTAGACCAACAATGTGTCGCGCTTATGTATGACTCAGGCCCGGGGGCACCTATCGGTGTAGAACAGTAGGGGCGCTCTTTTATACCCCTTACTTGTGCACGGGCAGTCAGAGCCACGCCTGCGACCACACATAACAAAGCAGAGAAGGGAAGCCAGAGACACAAAGTTACCAGAGCAACTCCAAGACGGCGGCACAAGAAGGCCAAGCAAGAAGACATGCTCTCCCCCGACGAGCCTCTTGCCGGGGCAGCCTACACAACCCCGGCAAGAACCCTTCCCAGGGCAACTCACCCAAACGCTTCCGTTGCAGCCACCCTTGAGCCTGGGAGCTCCAACATCATCAACAACGTTGGAACCAAGGCTCGGGAAGTGCCCACGTGATGGCATGCAGATCTTTGTAAAGACAAGGGTCTAGGACTCCCAAGATGAGAACCGGAATACAAGGCAATCGCAAGGCTCCTTGCCGAGGATGCCCACGAGGCCCCGACAAGGCTCCTCGCTGAAGACACCCCGAGGCCCCGGCAAGCCTCTTGCCGAGGACGCTCGCAGAAGCCCTGGCAAGCCTCTTGCCGAGGATGCTCACGGAGGCCCCGGCAAGACACCTGTCAGGAACAGACACATGACCGCGGCAAGCCCTTGCCGCCCCATCGTCGCCCCAGCTCGACGGCCGACCCACTAGCCCAGGCAGGTACCCACATGGCGATACGTGGTTCCTGGTCGAGCTAGTCAAGCACCTGCGTGGTGGCATGCAGATCTTCGTGAAGACCCTACCACCACACCATCTCAGTTGCCTGCCCCGCTGGGCTGGACACGCGTCGCAACTAGATAGAGCGGCCACGGACGGGACGGGCCTCATTTCTGTACCCGATAAAGCGAGTGGACACCTAAGTAGCGCATTTAATGCGTCTTGTCCCGTAATGGCATGAGATAAGCATGTGCACTGTACACCTTTCCACCTCCTGTGTGACACTGTGGCAGCCCCTTTTTGACTATAAAAGGAGGCCCGAGGCATACTGGAGAAGGATTCGGATCTTTTGAGCTAGACATGCACCGTAGCTAGTTCAATAACTCAAGAACACTCAAATACACACCAAAGCAGGACTAGGGTATTACGCATTCTCGCGGCCCGAACCTGGGTAAACGATCCTTGTACTAACTCTTAGATCCGCTCTTTGCACAACCTCGCACCCGCCAACCGTAGAAGGGTTTCCAGTGATCCCATAGGTGCTGTTTCCACCGACAACTTATATCTTTTGAGCTAGATAGTTTTGCTCTAGTGCTTCACTTATATCTTTTAGAGCACGGTGGTGGTTTTATTTAATAGAAATTATTGATCTCTCATACTTCACTTATATTATTTTGAGAGTCTTTTAGAACAGCATGGTAATGTGCTATGGTTATAAAATTATTCCTAATATGATAGGCATCCAAGATGGGTATAGTAAAAACTTTCATAAAAATGCATTGAATATTATGAGAAGTTTGATACTTGATGATTGTTTTGAGATATGAGAATGGTGATATTAGAGTCATGCTAGTGGACTAATTGTGAATTTGAGAAACACTTGTGTTAAAGTTTGTGATTCTTGTAGCATACACGTATGGTGAACCGTTATGTGATGAAGTTGGTGCATGATTTATTTATTGATTGTCATCCTTTGTGTGGAGGTCGGGATCGCGCGATGGTTAACTCCTACCAACCCTTCCCCTAGGAGCATGCATTGAATACTTTGTTTTGATAACTCGTAGATTTTTTGCAATAAGTATATGAGTTCTTTATGACTAATGTTGAGTCCATGGATTATACACACTCTCACCCTTCCACCATTGCTAGCCTCTCTTGTATCGCGCAACTTTCACCCGTACCATACACCTGTCGCGACCAGACCTCAAACAGTCCGATCTTTGTGCATCAGTGTCATCCCTGGATCAGTAATGCTGACACGCACAATACTTGAAGGATTTATAACAGAGTAGCAATCACACACTTATTACATCGGTAGTTCCAACGATGAACTTATTACAATAAAAATGGCTTAAGGCCATCTAACACGATAACAGCGGAAGGCTTGGAAGATAAGTGAGTCCATCAACTCCAACGGCATCACTGAGTATAGAGCCACGACCTATAAGGCACCTTACTCGTCGTCTGAAAAGTCTGCAACATGAACGTTGCAGCCCGAAAACGGGTCAGCACATGGAATATGCTGGCAAAGTAACACACAGAGAGTAACAAAAGTAAAGCTATACTATATGCAATATGGCTGGTGGAAAGCTCTATGGTTACAGTTTTTGCGTAAAGCCAGTTTGTCCCTACTGCAAAGGAATATATTTTAATTAACTATCATGGTAGTTGAAACATCATTGAGAAGATAGACGTCCTCTCAACCCCAATTAATAATCATCATTAAACCCAACATTTTTAATTAAAGTAACATGATGAGATTCACATGATATCCAAGTACTAGATACTCAAGAAGTCCATAACCGGGGACACGGCTAATCATGATCAGTTTGTACACTCTGCAGAGGTTTGTGCACTTTTCCCACAAGACTCGTTCGCCTCCGTTTGGTTTCTCCCATTGCATGGTGTTTGAGAAACGGATGACCGAGACACAGTCTTTCCGAAGAGGTCCCCTTAACCGGATAGATAGGCCGGTACACCTACAATCCCTCTACATCTGCTAGCCCATCACGGAAAGGTTTCCCACAACTTACTCAACTATGCCAGAGCCCATATTGCCATGTGGCTGCACACGGAAGTTTCTAGTATGAATAATCTCATGATCCCTTTGAGCCTGGGTGGCGGTCCAAAAGAAAACAGGCAATTGCTGGAATACCCAGGTGCCTCAATCCACCCAGATGTGTGTTAAAGTTGCCACCTTAAGTTGAACCATTAATTAACAAACTCACATCTGTCATGGATACACTCACCCAATCCAGGTCTACGAGCATAGCATAACCTATTTGCAAACGTAGAAGTAACTCCCAAAGGTTTGAATGTAATGCAGGTAATAGGTACTACCTCAATCTACTCCCCAGTACCACATGTTAATAGCTCCTACTCATGCAATGTGTGAGGGTTTGACTAATGCAATGAAAACAGGGTAATTGGAAGGTATGATCAAAGTGTTACTTGCCTTGCTGATGATCCGCAAAACCTAGAGATTCAAAGTAGCAAGCGGCGCACTCCGGGTACTCTATCGCAAACAAACAAGCACACAATAAGTACTTTAACTAATGCACGGGTAAAACTCAAATAAGAAATCTAACCAGAAGGTTCAACTTAAGAACTCCGGTTTTGCAAAAGAACCAACAAAAGAAAGCAACAAAAGACAAACGACGAAAGAGAAAAGAACTACCGAACCAATCTGGACCTAAGTCCAAATTTAACAGAGGAAAACGCTTGAGTGACTAGGTTAAACAGAAAGAGAATTTTGAGATGAAACTCTTGGCGCTTGAATCACCTGATTCTGATAAACGAGCGAAAAGATAAACTAAAACGAAGATCGGATCAGAGATCGCGATCAAAAAATAAACTTAGGAAAAGAAAACTAAGACAGCTTAACGAACGGACGTTCGTCAGCTGAGACTATACGACAAACTTGTTCGTTAGAACGATCGAATGGGTGAACGCTCTCTAACTAACTAAACCGGAAAAGAAAAAAAAACCGATCTAGCAGAAAAAAACGAACTAGGGTTCTAAAAGAAAAACCGATCGTTTTCTACCGAAAACCGGTCGGTGGGCGACTACCTCGTCGAACGGCCGGCGGGCGGCGAGGCTGCGGTGGTGGTGGTGGTGGGCAGCGGCGGCGGCGGTGCAGCGGGCTCACGGCGGCGGCGGGCTTGCGGCGGCGCCGGGGCTTGCGGCGACGGCGGTGGCGTGCGGCAAGGGGGCAGGGGGGCTATATATATAGGGGGAGGGGGGCTTAGAAGCTTGGGGGAGGGGGCAAGCAAACCGCGGCGGCGGCGGCGGCAGAGTCTGACCCGGCCACGGCGGGGCTCGACGGGGAAGGCGGTGCGGCGGGGCTGGGCTGGGCTTCGGCCAGTCGGGTCGGGTCCTCTTTTTTTTTCTAATTACGCCGGCGCTACGAAGAAAGAAAAATCTAGAAAAAAAATTCTAAAATTGCCAAAACAAATTTTCACCGTCTAAATAGAATATTTAGAACAAGATGAACATTTTCTTGGCACTAAAATGCATTTTTGAAAACATGCAATTTTTCCTAATTCGAATAAAACTCCAAATAAAACTTATTTGATTTTTTTTATTAAATCCTCTGTATTTCTCTATTTTTTGGGAGGGTCATTTTACTCCCTCTCTCATATTTTCATGATAGAAATACTTGAAGATAAAATAAATAAAATAAAATGATCCTATTTTCAAAATTTGAGAAACCTCAAATATGAAAATATTGAAATCCGCAACTCTCTCTGAGGGTCCTTGAGTTGCTTAGGATTTTCTTGGATCCACCAAAAGCAAGAAAATATGATATGCATGATGATCTACTGTATAACATTCCAAATTGAAAATTTGGGATGTTACAAACCTACCCCCCTTAAGATGAATATCGCCCTCGAGATTCGGGTTGGCTAGAAAATAGGTGAGGGTGGTCCTTCCGCAGGTCTTCCTCTCGTTCCTAGGTGGATTCATCCTCGGTGTGGTGACTCCACTGAACCTTGCAAAACTTGATAACCTTGCTGCGGGTGACGCGGCTGGCATACTCAAGAATCTTGACTGGTTTCTCTTCATAGGTCAAATCGCTGTCCAGCTGAATAGCTTCCAATGGAACAGTATCCCTCAGCGGTATCTCAGCCATCTCCGCGTGGCATTTCTTCAACTGGGAAACGTGGAATACGTCGTGAACTTCTGACAATCCTTCGGGCAGTTCCAACTTGTAGGCTACTTCTCCCATACATTCCATAATCTTATATGGTCCTACAAAACGTGACGCTAGTTTTCCCTTAACTCTAATGCGCTTAACTCCTCGAAGTGGAGATACTCGAAGGTAAACTCTGTCTCCGACTTCGTAAACGATCTCCTTGCGTTTTGAATCCGCGTAGCTCTTCTGCCTGGACTGAGCTATCTTGAGCCTATCGCGAATCAACTTTACCTTCTGTTCTGACTCCTTGATCAGATCTGGCCCAAACAACTGGCGGTCTCCAACTTCGTCCCACGACAACGGAGTCCTACACCTCCTTCCGTATAACGCTTCGAAAGGGGCCATCTTCAAGCTGGATTGATAACTGTTGTTTTAAGAAAATTCGGCATACGGCAAATTGTCGTCCCAACAAGATCCATAATCTAGCGCACAGGCTCTCAGCATATCCTCCAAAATCTGATTGACTCTCTCAGTCTATCCATCTGTCTGCGGGTGAAAAGTTGTGCTAAACTCTAGCCTGGTACCCAAAGTTTCGTGTAACTGATTCCAGAACTTTGAGGTAAACTGGGTTCCTCTGTCTGATACGATGCTCCTCGGAACTCCATGCAGACATACGATTCTGGTCATGTATATCTTTGCCAACTTTGC
>LR738715.1:414484753-414503458 GCA_902687465.1 Secale cereale
GGGGGGAGAGCGGCGACGGGACAGGTGTCACGCGCAGATTGGTCCAGCCATCGGCTGGACATGTCCGCCGGCGGTCGGACGTGTCCGGCTCGGGGGTGGAGGTTGGATCTAGGGTTTTGGACGAAAATGGCAAGGGGGGCGTTTTTATAGGCACAAGGAGCTAGGAGACTCCAAATGGGGAGCGTTTTTCGGCCACGCGATCACAATTCAACGACCGAGATGATGGGAAGGGTTGTGCTGGGTTGGTGGGCTGTTGTGGAGGGGGTCTTGGGCCTCAAAGAGGAGGTACTTTTAGCCCACGAGGTTAACTGTTGAAGTATCAAATGAACTCCAAACACGACGAAACTTGACAGGCGGGTTACACGTATCAAAACAACATCGCACGACAAGTCTCACGCCATTCCGGAAACGTTACATGCCCAAACACGAAAGAAGGACTCGGGGGTGCCACGGGCACGTGTGAGAGCGTCGGAACTCGAAACGAACAACGGGAAGAGACGAGTGGGACCGGATGCAAGTGACAACACAAATGCAATGCAATGCACATGACAAGATGACATGGATGAAATGCACACACGTACACGACAAAACGACGAAACCCAAAAAGACGAAGAACCCGGAACGGAAATGATGAAGCCAAAGTTTATATATTGCCATATAGGGAAAGTGTTACATCCGGGGCATTACATGATGAGACCAAACGTTTCTTTAATTCCTGGAAACTGGCCACACATTCTTCTGTCCAACTGAACTTGGTGTCCTTCTTTAACAACTCTGTAATTGGTTTCGCAATCCTCGAGAAATCCTCAATAAATCTCCGGTAGTATCCTGCCATTCCAAGAAAACTCCGGATCTCTCCAACTGTTGTCGGTGCTTCCCAATGTGTCACAGTGTCCACCTTGGTGGGATCTACTGCTATTCCTTCTCCAGATATAACGTGTCCGAAAAATCCAACTTCCTTCAACCAAAACTCGCATTTGCTAAACTTGGCATACAACTGATGTTCTCTGAGCTTCTCCAATACCAAACGCAAATGCTCAGCATGTTCCTCTTCATCCTTTGAGAAAATAAATATATCATCTATGAACACCATGACAAACTTATCCAAATACTCCATAAACACTTTGTTCATCAGGTTCATAAAGTATGCTGGTGCGTTAGTCAGACCAAAAGACATAACGGTATACTCGTACAACCCATACCTGGTGGTAAAGGCCGTCTTAGGTATATCCTGCTTTCGAATCTTCAATTGATGGTACCCTGATCACAGATCGATCTTGGAAAATACCTTCGCTCCTTGCGATCTATCGAACAGATCATTGATCAACGGCAGTGGGTACTTGTTCTTGATCGTTACTTCATTCAATCCTCGGTAATCAACAACCATTCTTAACGAACCGTCCTTCTTCTCCACTTGAAGTACTGGCGAACCCCAAGGCGAAGAACTTGGGCGTATGTAACCTTTATCCAGTAACTCCTTAATCTGTTTCTTAATCTCCTCCAAATCCTTTGCGGGCATCTTATATGGTCTCTTAGAAATTGGCCCTGTGCCTGGCAAAAGCTCAATCAAAAACTCTATATCTCTATCCGGTGGCATGCCAGGTAACTCCTCTAGGAACACATCCGGATAATCCTTCACTACTGGCGCTTCCTCCTGAACAACTCCCGTGAGAGAATGTACTTGAGTCCTTGTAGGCGAATGCCTAGATACATACTTAATCCTTTTTCCCTCCGGGGTGGTGAGAAAAATAGACTTACTGGCACAGTCAATGTTACCTCCATACTTTGATAGCCAATCCATACCTAATATCACATCCAATCCTTGTGACTCCAGGACTATTAGGTCAGAGGGGAAAGTGTGGCGTCCTATGGTCAATGGTGTCTAAAAACATCCTTGGTGTGCCATATACTCTGCTCCTGGTGAACTTACTAACATGGGGGTCTTAAGAACTCAGGTGGACATCCTATGTCTATTTACGAATCCCCTTGAAATGTAGGAATGCGATGCACCAGTATCGAAAAGAACTATTGCGGTAAATGTCTTAACCAAAAACTTACCGACAACAACATCTGGTTGCTCTTCTACCTCCTCCACAGTCACGTGGTTCACTTGTCCTTTGTTGAATGGGTTGGGCTTCTTCACGGCGCTTCCATTGCCGTTCCCATTCTTAGCTTCTGGGAAGTCATTGGCATAATGTCCATTCTTCCCGCACTTGTAACAGGTGACATGGCTGAAATCCTTCTTGGTGGGTGTGGACGGGGTAGGGCGGCTCTGGTTACTACTTGCTCCATTCCCATTTCCATTCTTAGGGCCATTATGATTGTGTGAGCTACCTCCTCCATGGGTATGTTGGAATTATCCTACCATTTTAGGGGTAAAACGAGGCTTCTGCTGAGCTCCAGAATTATAATTTCCTTGTCCATACTTCCTCTTGCGATTTTCAATCTGTTGGTGCTTCCTTTCAATCATTAGAGCGCGATCAACCAGCTCCTGGTAGTTATTGAAAGTTGCCACCATCAACTGTACACTCATCTCATCATTCAGCCCTTCCATGAATCTCTCCTGCTTAGCGGCATCTGTGGCCACATAATCTGGGGCATAACGAGATAGGGTACTAAACTCATCCACGTACTGAGCCATAGTACGGTTGCCTTGGCGCAAATTGCGAAACTCCTGCTTCTTCATACTCATAGCGCCAGTTGAGACATGGGCGGTACGAAAAGCTTGCTGAAACTGATCCCAAGTCACATGGGCTATGGGAAAAGTGGTTGTGTAATTCTCCCACCATGTTGCGGCTGGTCCAGACAACTGATGTGCGGCAAAACGCACCTTCTCAGCATCTGAGCAGTTAGCAGTGGTCAAATCCCTTCCAATCTTGCACAGCCAGTCATCAACGACTATTGGTTCAATGCTGCTAGCAAACACTGGTGGTTGCAACCTTAAGAAACGGGCCAGGTTATCCACGGGTGGTGGGGGTGGAGGGTTGTTGTTGTTGTTGTTATGGTTGTTCTGAGTGTTCTGGACAAGAAGTTGCATTAGGGTGTTCTGCTATTGGATCAACTGAGTGAGCTCCGGGGGAAACTCAAATCCGGGCTCACGTCTTGGAGGCATCTGATGGGTGTAGAGGGAAGAGATTAGAATAGAAAATAGGTCTAAGGGAAATCACTACCCAATGCACATGAGGCAAAAACAAACATTATCACACCAATATCAATTTCAAACAAGGGCTCACACGGATCTAATCGTTACAAAAGTGCTCTCAGTCTGCTAAATGGGAAAACTACTGGTCATAGGGAGGTATTCTAGAAATTTTGATCAGCAGATGATTCCATGATGTCCGCTCCAGCTTCATCTTCATAGTCCTCATCATCACTATCATCGGGGTCTGAGTCCGTGTCGTCAATGATGATGTAGTCTTCAGGTGGAATCTCCTTTGGTTCTTCTTCCTCTTCTCCCATGAGTATTCCTAACTTCCGTGTCAAATAATCATTCTTCTCCACAAGTATTAACATCTCCTCTTCGTATCCGTCGCGTGTAGACTTGAGTTCTTCTTCTAACTCCAAGTTTCTGGTTAGTGCTTTCTTCAAATCTATGATCCCTGCACACATCTGGTGCTCCTGGCAACGAATGTGCTGGTTTAACTCTTGAATGAACGAGGCAATGGACCTGTCCTTCCGGGTGTTGATCATGTCCCACCACTCATCTCTACGTCCACAAATCTGGTAGATGGTGTCCTTTAGCTCCTGCTTGTAGATTTCTCCAATCCTTCCCGTAGCGATGTGGTCTGCCATGCTCCTGCCTAGGCTCCAAGTAGGCGCATTAAAGGAAAATTCTATGGGTGCGGTGACGGGCTTGAACGTCCTTCCTGGAAATTGAGCTTGAATCAACCAGCGCTCCTCTTCAGGTAAAGTGGCGTTGTAGGTTCCGGTGAAACTTGGTAGTCCGATGTTTAGATATTTGGTGACTTCCTTCAAGTGTCGTCCAAATGGTGTGTCTTCATCCGGTTGAGTGAACTTGTTCCTTCATCCACCATCCTAAAAGAGTAGAAAAGATGAGGAGTCAGAAAAGAGAAGAGTGGTAGTGCTCTAGGGTTTTAGCTTAGTGGTCGTGTCCTACAGTCAGCGTGTGCTCTGATACCATTTTGTAGCGACCAGACCTCAAACAGTCCTATCTCTGTGCATCAGTGTCATCCCTGGATCAGTAATGCTGACACGCACAGTACTTGAAGGATTTATAACAGAGTAGCAATCACACACTTATTACATCGGTAGTTCCAACGATGAACTTATTACAATAAAAATGGCTTAAGGCCATCTAATACGATAACAGCGGAAGGCTTGGAAGATAAGTGAGTCCATCAACTCCAACGACATCATTGAGTATAGAGCCACGACCTATAAGGCACCTTACTCGTCGTCTGAAAAGTCTGCAACATGAACATTGCAGCCCGAAAATGGGTCAGCACATGGAATATGCTCGCAAAGTAACACACAGAGAGTAACAAAAGTAAAGCTATACTATATGCAATATGGCTGGTGGAAAGCTCTATGGTTAAGTTTTCGCGTCAAGCCAGTTTTTCCCTACTGCAAAGGAATAGATTTTAATTAACTATCATGGTAGTTGAAACATCATTGAGAAGATAGACATCCTCTCAACCCCAATTAATAATCATCATTAAACCCAACATTTTTAATTAAAGTAACATGATGAGATTCACATGATATCCAAGTACTAGATACTCAAGAAGTCCATAACCGGGGACACGGCTAATCATGATCAGTTTGTACACTCTGCAGAGGTTTGTGCACTTTTCCCACAAGACTCGATCGCCTCCGTTTGGTTTCTCGCACTGCATGGTGTTAGAGAAACGAATGATCGAGACACAGTCTTTCCGAAGAGATCCCCTTAACCGGATAGATAGGCCGGTACACCTACAATCCCTCTACATCTGCTAGCCCATCACGGAAAGGTTTCCCACAACTTACTCAACTATGCCAGAGCCCATATTGGCATGTGGCTGCACACGGAAGTTTCTAGTATGAATAATCTCATGATCCCTTTGAGCCTGGGTGGCGGTCCAAAAGAAAACAGGCAATCGCTGGAATACCCAGGTGCCTCAATCCACCCAGATGTGTGTTAAAGTTGCCACCTTAAGTTGAACCATTAATTAACAAACTCACATCTGTCATGGATACACTCACCCAATCCACGTCTACGAGCATAGCATAACCTATTTGCAAATGTAGAAGGAACTCCCAAAGGTTTGAATGTAATGCAGGTAATAGGTACTACCTCAATCTACTTCCCAGTCCCACATGTTAAAAGCTCCTACTCATGCAATGTGTGAGGGTTTGACTAATGCAATGAAAACTGGGTAATTGGAAGGTATGATCAAAGTGTAACTTGCCTTGCTGATGATCCGCAAAACCTAGAGATTCAAAGTAGCAAGCGGCGCACTCCGGGTACTCTATCGCAAACAAACAAGCACACAATAAGTACTTTAACTAATGCACGGGTAAAACTCAAATAAGAGATCTAACCAGAAGGTTCAACTTAAGAACTCCGGTTTTGCAAAAGAACCAACAAAAGAAAGCAACGAAAGACAAACGATGAAAGAGAAAACAACCACCGAATCAATCTGGACCTAAGTCCAAATTTAACAGAGGAAAACGCTTGAGTGACTAGGTTAAACAGAAAGAGAATTTCGAGATGAAACTCCAGGCGCTTGAATCACCTGATTCCGATAAACGAGCGAAAAGATAAACTAAAACGAAGATCGGATCAGAGATCGCGATCAAAAAATAAACTTAGGAAAAGAAAACTAATACAGCTTAACGAACGGACGTTCGTCAGCTGAGACTAAACGACGAACTCGTTCGTTAGAACGATCGAACGGGTGAACACTCTCTAACTAACTAAACCAGAAAAGAAAAGATACCGATCTAGCAGAAAAAAACGAACTATGGTTCTAAAAGAAAAACCGATGGTTTTCTACCGAAAACCGGCCGGCGGGCAGCTACCTCGTCGAACGGCCGGCAGGCGGCGGGGCTGCGGTGGTGGTGGTTGTGGGCAGCGGCGGCGGCGTGTCGGTGTACAAAAAGAGGGGTACACTTTTTGTACCCCTATGACTGTGCACGGGCAGTCTGAGCCACGGCGCCCCCACGCCAAGCATGGCAAGGGAGGCGAGCCAGGGTAAGACTGAAGCTCGATGGAGACTGGAGCAACGCCAAGAACAATACCACGAAGAGCAAAGGGACGAAGCGGCTCTCCACAGCAAGATCCTTGCCGGGGCCGGCCCTGGCAACCCCGGCAAGGCCCTTGCCGCGGCAGCTCGCCCCGCGCCTACGGAGCGAATCACCCTTGAGTCCATCGTCCCCATGGGGCAAGGATTCGGGAGATGTCCCCGTGGTGACATGCAGATCTTTGTGAAGACATTCAAGATCAGATGCAAGTTAAGAAGACGACGACCCTTGGCGGGATCCCAGCCGAGGAGGACTAGAAGGCCCCCGGCAAGCACCTTGTCGGGGATGACAGCAGGCGCCACGGCAAGACCCTTGCCGGAGCCCCCGGCAAGGCCCTTGCCAAGGGCATCCACATGGCCACCATCAGGCCCACACCAACTGGGTTTCCATCGACCCACGCGGCTGCCGACCCAACCAGCTGGACAGGCTCCTGCGTGGCAACCCACAGATCTTCATGGAGACCCGCCGTTGCGCCACCTCAGCTGCCTGTCTGCCTACATGGCACCTCAGGCACCGCTGGCCAGGGCGCGTGTCAACACGAGGAGGGGCGGGGACGGACAAGACAAACGTCTCCCCCCGTCCCTGATAAAGCAAGGACACCTAAGCTGGGCGCATTAAATGCACCTTGTCCTGTATTGCGAGGGATAACCTCGCATCACTGTGCCCTTTCCACCTCATGTGTGCCACTATGGCAGCCCCTTTTTCCTATAAAAGGAGGCCCGAGGCGACCAGGAGGAGGATTCGGATTTTTAGAACTCCTCACGACTCTCTTGGAGCTCCTCACTAGCTGAAGAACACCAATATATAATCCACCAAAGCAGGAGTAGGGTTTTACGCATCTTTGCGGCCCGAACCTGGGTAAAGGAACTGTGTCCTGATCGTTAGATCCGCTCTTCTCTCAACCCCGCACCCCGCCACCGTAGTAGGGATTCTTGTGATCCCATAGGTGTCGATCCAAATACACCGACATCTTTGGCGCGCCAGGCAGGGGGCGCGGTTGTGAGAATCGGCTCTAGTGGTCGGCCCGACGCTCTCTCGTCTCCGTGACCCTTTGAGGAGGCCAGAAGACATGCACTCGAACGACTGCAAATAAAGCTAAGTTACATCGGACTTTGAATCTTTCTACCCTATTATTTAAAGTTATCATCCTCGGAGCTGTCATTCTTTGTGCAAAATGAAACCTACACGCGGATGGGGCCCTTCCCGATCGGCAACGCCTTGTTCTGTTTCGAGTCAGCTCAACAGTTCAAACGGCTGCTTTGAAACGGTAGGGTAGCCTTCCGCAATTGACAAAGCTCTCGAATCTGACTCGAGTCAAACTCGACAGTTCGAGCAGCTGCGTTGAGAGCGGCAAGGTGGCAGACCCTTCCACAATTGACAAAGTTCTCGACTCTGACTCGAGTCAAACTCGACAGTTCGAGTGGCTGCGTTAAGAGCGGCAAGGTGGCAGACCCGGTAGCACGCTCACCCGGCAGGCCAATGGGGACCCGTCCCCAAGATGCCGCCTCGGGTATTTCACGCCGGCAAGCCTACCCAGTTAACGTAGGGTGGAAACACAGGGAGGCAGCAAACAGGAAAATAACATGCATGATTCTGAAGATATTTCAAAGTTATATTACATTATGCCATCGCTGCGGTTCTAACTAAAGATAAAATTTGTCTTGGGCATGAACCCGCAGCGGCGAGGAAGAACGGGATGCTTAATCCCGGCGCTGGCCCTCTACCCTCTTGATTTCGTCGATGCGGCTGATGACAGGCTTGATGCGCTCCTTGAGCGCCGTGAGGTTGGCATCCTCCGGCAAGCTGTCCATCGCGGCTTCGAAGTCGAGGGCGGGGTTCCAGAACGCCACCTTGGTGAGGACCTTGGTCATGACTCCCCGGTAGAGCCGCCGGGCCTCCCCGGCGAGCGTGGCCGTTCTGTTGGAGTGAAGATCAGTCAAGGCGCTGAGGACGCCCTCGAAGAACATGGTTAGCTTGGCGTTGACGGACCCGCTCCATTCAGGAGCATACCTCACGTTTGGCATCCCCATGAGGGCCAATTGTGAGGTAACCCTGCCGGCGATGTCCTCCAGCCGGCTGATCCACCTGTTCTCCTCCACCACGTATTCTTGGTGGGAGGCGCCCTCGTCTGCCCACAGCTGCTTCTCCTCCTCCAGGCTCTTGGCCAAGGCCCCCTCCCGAGCAGAGCTCTCCGCCAACGTCTTCTCGAGATTCTCTAGCCTCAGCCTGAGATCTCTGATGGAGCTTTGCACCTCGGAGAGCTCCCCAGTCTTGCTGATGACCACTCCCTGCGCCTCTGTCAAGGCGCAGTTGAGTCTGGTCTTCTCGTCAGACAGCCTGAGGGCCTGCTCCTTCAGCATGTCCCGTTCCACCTCCAGCTCTTGTATCTTGCCGGCATGGGCCAGAGCCTGGGCATCGAGCGCCTCCTTGTGCCTCTGCCCCAGCTCGTGAGTCCGCCGCTCGACAATAGCCTCAAGCTCCTCATCCTTGCCGCGGAGTGTCGCGGCAAGCTTCGCCTCACGCGCGGTGAGGTCTTCTTCCTGAGAATCGAGGGCGGCTTGATGCTGGTTCCGGGCGGCCTCCGCCGCGGCAGCCAAGTTCGCCGCCTCTTCCCGGGCCTTCTCGATGGCGGCCATCTTCATGATGAGCTCCATGTTATGCTAGGCCAGATCTTCCTGGGAGGCCCTCTGCTCCTTGCGGGACTGGTGGAACCAGGTTTGCGCCTCAGCAACGCGCGCCTGGAAGTCCGCCTGTGCCTCGTCCACCGCCGCCATTCTGGACTTAACCTTGTCCAAACGGGCACGGTAGAGCGCCTGGAGCTTCCGGAAGTTGGCTCCCATGGCCCGGAAGAGCTGCTCCTCTAGGGAGCCGTCGCCGCCAGCGCTCGGTTCATCAACAACCTCGACCCCGGAGGCGGCGAACACCTCGTCGTCAAAGGCTTCCTCCCCGGCGTGCACCCGGGAGCTTGACACCCCGGCGAGATGGACGAAAAGGTTGTCGCCCACCTTCAGATACTTGCCGGGACCCGGGGTCGCGGAGGAAGAGGGCTGGTCATCAGTCGCCTCCTCCTCGGCTGTGGCCTTGCCGGCCTCCCCGGCAGGCCCGCCGCCGGCGCCCTCGGCGGCACCCGTGGCGGCGTCCTCGGCGCCCCCGGCGGCGTCCTTGGCGGCCTCCTCGACGGCGATCTTATCGGCCTCCGCCGCGGCCTCCTCAGCGACCTCCTTGATGACGGCGTCCACGTCCTCCGCATCCGCTGGAGGAAGGCCTGGGCCGTGACGGGGGTAATGAAGTCAAGAAAAAGCGCAAGACAAAAGCAAAGACAATAGGCAAGCAGCTCACCAGTGCTGGGCTGTGAGGCGGAAGTTCCCTCCCCGCCGGCGTCGGACGCCAGGGCCGGATCGCCAGCGCCTAAGTTCCCCTCCTCCTCCATGCGTGCGGGCTCCATGCTTGGTGCCCTTGCCGGGGACGCCCCTCGTGGCAGCGTAGCCGATCGGGGTGGTGAGTTGGGAGTAGCCCCCTGCGGCTCCTCCTGCTGCTGCTCCCGTCCTACAGAACCGACAAGGTCAGCACCTTTAGCGTCTAATGCCAACTGCATGTCGAGTGAGAAAAGGTTGGCGGACTTACGCTGGGGGCTGTGCCGGGGCTGCCGTCGGAGCTGCTCAACACCACCAGTGGTGTCTCTGTAGCCCCGACCGGGGGCTGGCCGCTCGCTGAAGCCTTGGCCCTCTTCACCCTCTGGGCCAACATCTCTGCGTCCCTGAAGAAGCAATAACAAGTCAAGATGAGTGGCATGATCAAGAGAGATGGGGATGACGATAAAGAATGGAATGCTTACTCATCGTCCATCTCCTCCTCCTCTGTCGTCTTCCTCTTCCTCTTCGGGCTGAGAGGCCCGAGGTCGAAGGGGAGCTCCGCGTCACCCTCCGAATCGACGTCTGCCAGGGGAGGCGAAGGAGGGAGCGGAGTTCGTGCGCGCCTCGACGGAGAGGGAGCTGCCGCTTTCTTCTTCTCGGCAACCTTCGTCGACCTCTTCGCCGCCGTGGCCCTCGTGAGGCGCCCGGACTCCTCCAGGGCCAATTGAGGCTGCGCAGTCTTGCCGGGCCGGACCGGCTCGCCGGAGCAGGCCCGCCGCAAGACTCGCCCTCTTCCCCTGGCTGGCACCGGGCCAGCCACTACATCCTTCTCCGACGACGACTTGTCGACCGCGTCCTCAACCAGCGGAGCCCCGGTGCTGGCACTGCTAGCCTCTCCGGCAGCCGCCGCCCACTGTGCGAACTCCTCCTCCTCCGCAGTCGCGGCGTCCTGGTCCTCCATACCTCTGGCGCTGTCGGCCTCCATGATGAGTTGTGCCTCCCTCGCCCTGGCGGCGATGTAGTCCAGTTCCTCTGGGGTGGTGTCCCTGACGAGCCACCGCTCAGCATCAGGATTGACCCACACCTCGACCAGAGAATCGAAGAACTGTTGCGCAACCTCGTCCTCCGGCTCCTGCCGGCTTGGGACG
This sequence comes from Secale cereale, assembly GCA_902687465.1. NCBI lineage: Eukaryota > Viridiplantae > Streptophyta > Magnoliopsida > Poales > Poaceae > Secale > Secale cereale. The sequence continues at coordinate 414,495,498 of LR738715.1, forward strand.
GGACCGTGCGCGCTACATTCCGGCATCATGGCGACGATTTTATACTGGCGCGAATTGTTGCACAGCGGGACCACTCCCACTGGCAGCTTGAAGAACTGCCCCTTGACGGCCTTGCCGGCAGCCTTCGCAGCCTTGACGGTCCGCTCGACCTCGCCGCCGTGACCCACATCCAGCTGGAAGAGACGCTGACAGAAATCGGCATGCCCCATCACTGTGAAGTTGTGCTTGAGGCCAGTGCGGAGCCGCATGACATCGACCGGGTTCCTGAAGAGCCAAGCTAGCCTCCCCTTTTTATGCAGCGGAGCGATCCGACGGCGGATGAAATCCGCCCCGATCATCTCGAGGGTGAGTCCGGCTTGGACAAGCGGGGTGATCCTAGTGACAGCGACATCGAGCTTCCCGTCGGCGGCGTCGATGTTGCTCCAGTCGCTGCCATGGACCGGCGGCACCCGGCGGACCTTGCAGAATGTTGGCGGCTCGTCCTCCTCGATCAAGCACCACCGCCCGCGCCATTCGTCCCACCTCTCCTTCACGGCGCCCTCCGGGCAGACCACCTTGAGTCTCGGAATCCAGGCGATGCCTCCGGAGACCGAGCCTCCCGGCTGGATCCGAGGGATGAAGTAGTGGCGGAAGAGCGCTGTGTTGGGCTGCACTCCGACAAAGCCCTCGCAGAGGTGCGCGAAGAAGGCCATGCACGCCACTGCATTTGGGGTGAAATCCAAAAGATGGAAGCCAAAAGTGTGCATGATGTCGCAAAAGAAATCGGAGAAGGGAGGACACAACCCGCAAGAGAAATAATCAACGAAGAAGGGGTACCGATTTGAGCTGGGCGGGGCGCAAGCGGCCGGAACGACGCGCGTCGCCGGATGGCCCAAGCCCTTCGCCCGATCCCCTGTCTCCGCCCCCCAAAGGGGTCTGAAGGCGGCCCGGAGCTCGAAGACATCGACCGACGACGGGATGAAGATAGCGGCCTTCGTCCGATCCCCCGTGAACACGCCCTCCGGAGGCGCCGCAGGCCCGGCACCCTTGGCCGCCCCTTTGCCCTTGGCGGGTTTGGACGCCATGACGGCTGAATGGGAAGGCTGAGGGAAGGGGATGGCGAAGCAACGGTGGCGGGCAACGGCGAAGGCTTCGGAAGGAAGGAAGCAAGGGAACATCGGCTCTGAGATTGGAAGAGACGCGAGGAAAGTGGAGGAAGTGAGCAACGCGCTCGCGGTTATTCCTCTTTACGGGGAAGGCGCGGGCCGCCTCCTTTCACATTTACTGCGACGTGACGCATGCCTGCGGAAACCGCCCCACGCATGCCGCCCACGTCACGCACGCCCCTCCACCCCGCGCCGCGCGCGCGGGTCGGGGGAGGCGCAGCGCGCAGAAATTTTACCATGGTGAAAACCACCCCGCCTGCCCGCGCACCGTTCTGGGCCTGGCCCAACAATGTGTCGCGCTTATGTGTGGCCCAGGCCCGGGGGCTCCTGTCGGTGTACAAAAAGAGGGTTACACTTTTTGTACCCCTATGACTGTGCACGGGCAGTCTGAGCCACAGCGCCCCCACTCCAAGCATGGCAAGGGAGGCGAGCCAGGGTAAGACTGAAGCTCGATGGAGACTGGAGCAACGCCAAGAACAAGACCACAAAGAGCAAAGGGACGAAGCAGCTCTCCCCAGCAAGATCCTTGCCAGGGCCGGCCCTGGCAGCCCCGGCAAGGCCCTTGCCGCGGCAGCTCGCCCCGCGCCTACGAAGCGAATCACCCTTGAGTCCACCGTCCCCATGGGGCAAGGATTCGGGAGATGTCCCCGTGGTGACGTGCAGATCTTTGTGAAGACATTCAAGATGAGATGCAAGTTAAGAAGACGACGACCCTTGTCGGGATCCCAGCCGAGGAGGACTAGAAGGCCCCCGGCAAGCACCTTGCCGGGGATGACAGCAGGCGCCACGGCAAGACCCTTGCCGGAGCCCCCGGCAAGGCCCTTGCCAAGGGCATCCACAGGGCCACCATCAGGCCCGCACCAACTAGGTCTCCACCAACCCACGCGGCTGCCGACCCAACCAGCTGGACAGGCTCCTGCGTGGCAACCCACAGATCTTCGTGGAGACCCGCCGTTGCGCCACCTCAGCTGCCTGTCTGCCTACATGGCACCTCAGGCACCGCTGGCCAGGGTACGTGTCAACACGAGGAGGGGCGGCGACGGACAAGACGGACGTCTCCCCCCGTCCCCGATAAAGCAAGGACACCTAAGCTGGGCGCATTAAATGCACCTTGTCCTGTAATGCGAGGGATAACCTCGCATCACTGTACCCTTTCCACCTCCTGTGTGCCACTGTGGCAGCCCCTTTTTCCTATAAAAGGAGGCCCGAGGTGACCAGGAGGAGGATTCGGCTTTTTAGAACTCCTCACGACTCTCTTGGAGCTCCTCACTAGCTGAAGAACACCAATATATAATCCACCAAAGTAGGAGTAGGGTTTTACGCATCTTTGCGGCCCGAACCTGGGTAAAGGAACTGTGTCCTGATCATTAGATCCGCTCTTCTCTCAACCCCGCGCCCCGCAACCGTAGTAGGGATTCTTGTGATCCCATAGGTGTCGATCCAAATACACCGACACGACGGTGCACCGACGGCGTCGGTGTAGCGGTCTCGCGGCGGCGGAGGGCTTGCGGCGGCAGGGGGGCTTGCGGCGACGGCGGTGGCGTGCGGCAAGGGGGCAGGGGGGCTATATATATAGGGGGAGGGGGCTTAGAAGCTTGGGGGAGGGAGCAAGCAAACCGCGGCGGCGGCGGCGGAGTCCGACCCGGCCACGGCGGGGCTCGGCGGGGAAGGCGGTGCGTCGGGGCTGGGCCTGGCTCGGCTGGGCTTCGGCCCAGTCGGGTCGGGTCCCCTTTTTTTTTTCTAATTACTCTGACGCTACAAAGAAAGAAAACTCTAGAAAAAAAATCTAAAATTGCCAAAACAAATTTTCACCGTCTAAATAGAATATTTAGAACAAGATGAATATTTTCTTGGCACTAAAATGCATTTTTGAAAACATGCAATTTTTCCTAATTCGAATAAAACTCCAAATAAAACTTATTTGATTTTTTTTATTAAATCCTCCGTATTTCTCTATTTTTTTGGGAGAGTCATTTTACTCCCTCTCTCATATTTTCATGATAGAAATACTTGAAGATAAAATAAATAAAATCAAATGATCCTATTTTCAAAATTTGAGAAACCTCAAATATGAAAATATTGAAATCCCCAACTCTCTCCGAGGGTCCTTGAGTTGCTTAGGATTTTCTTGGATCCACCAAAAGCAAGAAAATATGATATGCATGATGATCTACTGTATAACATTCCCAATTTAAAATTTGGGATGTTACAACACCCACCATATATCTTCCTCAAAACACCCACCATATATCTTCCTCAAAACACCCACCATATACCTACATATCATGGCATTTCTATAGCCATTCCGAGATATATTGCCATGCAACTTTCCACCGTTCGATTCTCATGACACGCTTCATCATTGTCATATTGCCATGCATGATCATGTAGTTGACATCGTATTTGTGGCTAGGCCACCATGCATAATTTTTCATACATGTCACTCTTGATTCAATGAACATCCCAGTATACCACCAGAGGGATTCATATAGATTCATACTTTGTTCTAGCTTCGAGTTGTAAGTAAATAGAAGTGTGATGATCTTCATTACTAGAGCATTGTCCCAGTGAGGAAAGGATGATGGAGACTATGACTCCCCCAGAAGTCGGGATGAGACTCCAGACGAAAGAAAAGAAAAAAAAGAAAAAAAGAGGCCATAAAAAAGAAAAAGAAAAAGAAAAAAGAGAAAAGGCCCAAATAAAAAAAGAAGAAAAAAGAGAGAAAAAGAGAGAAGGGACAATGTTACTATCCTTTTTCCACACTTCTGCTTCAAAGTAGCACCATGATCTTCATGATAGAGAGTCTCTTGTTTTGTTACTTTCATATACTAGTGGGAATTTTCATTATAGAAGTTGGTATGTATATTTCAATGATGGGCTTCCTCAAAATGCCCTAGGTCTTCGTGAGCAAGCGAGTTGGATGCACACCCACTTAGTTTCTTTTGTTGAGCTTTCATACACTTATAGCTCTAGTGGATCCATTGCATGGCAATCCCTACTCACTCACATTGATATCTATTGATGGGCATCTCCGTATCCCATTGATACGCCCAGTTGATGTGAGACTATCTTCCAGTTTTGTCTTCTCCACAACCACCACTCCATTCCACCTATAGTGCTATATCCATGGCTCACGCTCATGTATTGCGTGAAAGTTGAAAAGTTTGAAAAAATTGAAGTGTGAAACAATTGCTTGGCTGAAACTGAGGTTGTGCATGATTTAAATATTTTGTGTGATGAAGATAGAGCATAGCCAGACTATATGATTTTGTAGGGATAAATTTCTTTGGCCATGTTATTTTGACAAGACATGATTACTTTGTTAGTATGCTTGAAGTATTATTATTCTTATGTCAATATTAAACTTTTGTCTTGAATCTTTGGGATCTGAACATTCATGTCACAATAAAGAAAATTACATTGAGAATTATGTTGGGTAGCATTCCACATCAAAAATTCTGTTTTTATCATTTACCTACTCGAGGACGAGCAGGAATTAAGCTTGGGGATGCTTGATACATCTCCAACGTATCTATAATTTTTGATTGTTCCATGCTATTATATTATCTGTTTTGGATGTTTAATGGGCCTTATTATACACTTTTATATTATTTTTGGGACTAACTTACTAACCCAAGGCCCAGTGCAAATTGTTGTTTTTTTGCCTATTTCAGTGTTTCGCAGAAAAGGAATATCAAACAGAGTCCAAACGGAATGAAACCTTCGAGAGAGTTATTTTTGGAACAATATCAACACAGAAGACTTGGAGTACACGCCAGGAAGCGAACGAGGTGGCCACGAGGGCAGGGGCGCGCCCAGGGGGGTAGGCACGCCCCCACCCTCGTGGGCCCCTCGTGGCTCCCCTGTCGTGACTCTTCCTCCTATATATACCTACGTGCCCCTAAACCATCGGGGAGCACCACGAAACCCTAAATTCACCGCCGCAACCTTCTGTACCCGTTAGATCCCATCTTGGGGCCTGTTTCAGAGCTCCACCGGAGGGGCATCGATCACGGAGGGCTTCTACATCAACACCATAGCCTCTCCGATGAGTTGTGAGTAGTTTACCACAGACCTTCGGGTCCATAGTTATTAGCTAGATGGCTTCTTCTCTCTCTTTGGATCTCAATACAAAGTTGTCCTCGCTCTTCGTGGAGATATATTCGATGTAATTCTTTTTGCGGTGTGTTTGTTGAGATCCGATGAATTGTGGGTTTATGATCAAGATTATCTATGAACAATATTGGATTCTTTTCTGAAATCTTTTATGCATGATTTAAATATCCTTGCAAGTCTCTTCGAATTATCGGTTTGGTTTGGCCTACTAGATTGGTAGTTCTTGCAATGGGAGAAGTGCTTGGCTTTGGGTTCAATCTTGCGGTGTCCTTTCCTAGTGACAGCAGGGGTAGCAAGGCACGTATTGTAATGTTGCCATCGAGGATAAAAAGATGGGGTTTATATCATATTGCTTGAGTTTATCCCTCTACATCATGTCATCTTGTTTAAGGCGTCACTCTGTTCTTATGAACTTAATACTCTAGATGCATGCTGGATAGCGGTCGATGTGTGGAGTAATAGTAGTAGATGCAGAATCATTTCGGTCTACTTGTCACGGACGTGATGCCTATATACAATGATCATGCCTAGATATTCTCATAACTATGCACTTTTCTATCAATTGCTCGACAGTAATTCGTTGACCCACCGTAGAAATGTGCTATCATGAGAGAAGCCACTAGTGAAACCTATGGCCCCCGGGTCTATCTTCATCATATTAATCTTCCATCAACTATTTATCTTTACTTTACTTTTGTTTTGCAATCTTTACTTTCAATCTTCATATCAAAAATACCAAAAACACTATCTTATCATCTTTATCAGATCTCACTTCTGCAAGTGGTCGAGAAGGGATTGACAACCCCTTTATCGCGTTGGTTGCAAGGTTCTTATTTGTTTGTGTATGTAAGAGGAAGTCGCGCGTGGTATCCTACTGGATTGATACCTTAGTTCTCAAAAACCGAGGGAAATACTTACTCTACTGTGCTACATCACCCTTTCCTCTTCGAGGGGGAACATCGCAAGCTCAAGAAGTAGAAATTCATCAAAGATTTCTTTCACTCTTGAATTGCTCACCAAGATTCTTGATCAATGAGCTCAAGTATTCTTCATCATGCATTCCAAAGTGCAATTCTTTCTACCTTATCGTTTGAGGTGGTGGTATGTCATTTTTGACAATTTCCCTTCATGTTTCATGATTCACAAGTTGTCAGGAATGAGATATTTAAACACATCATTTTCTTTGTTCAGGAGATCTTTCCAACCCTTCAATTTATTTGTTGGAGTAATATTGGGTTGTATCTTACCTAAAAGCTTTCCCTAAGGATTGTTGCTATTTATGGTGCTTATAAATGAACGAACTTCTGCATTTATCCTCCCGGTGAAATAACTTTCTTGTCTCCTTGCTGGTATCAATCCAACCAAATGTTTTCGTTAGTAGCCGGTTGTCACCACATAATTTTGAGATGTTTTCCATAAGCCCATGAGAAGCATATCTTTTGCTTGTTGATTCTTCCAACAACTCCGTTCAACCCTTCTTCATAAGGTTACTCTTCCAAGTTTATCATGGTGGTGAACGATGTCATGTTCTTCTCCATTCATTTTATTCTATTCTTTCTTTCTTCCGGAGGCATTATGTTGTTGCTCTCGTCAAGTATAATCCCATCTTGCCAAGTTCATGTTCTATTCCTTCCATTTCCAGTCAGAGTGATGTCCGACTTATTTCATTCTTATTCCTTCTCTATCTTATTTTAACCGGAGTGGTTTCAATATCTATCTTCTCACCTAAGCTCTTCATTCTCATCGTATTCCTTGTTCCTCTTGTCCAACGCAGTCTTTGTAATCTCGCTCATCTCCATTGTATTCTTTAGTACAATTGTTCAACCTCTCAAGGTTCATGGTTTCACTCGTTTTTCAAGAAGCAACTTTGTTTTACCTCTTCCTTTTCCTCTTCTATCAGGTGCCATCTCTAGGATCTCAGGTCAAGATCCTCTGTTAGTGTGGGAGAGTTGTGATGCCTGGAGACCGACGCTCCAGAAGACTTCCATATTTTCATAATCACCGTGTGTTTCATTTGTGCTTGCTCTATATATTTTTGCATTGCATAATGTCATCATCCATCATGTCATTTAATTTTTGAAACTCAAATAAATAAATTGTGTGGATCTTTGATCCATTTAAATCGAGGGTATTCACATGGTGACACTCTTTAAAACATATTCATATCCTCCCAATATTTTAGGGAGCTACAATAAATATTCCATTATTATGGAATCAACCGAAACACACTAGCATTTGAGACTCCTTTCGTCTCTAAATTATTTAAATCATTGATCTTATCCAAATTGCTTCAATTCAAGTGGTGGACCTTTGACATTATGCCAGAGTAGCCACGTATCAGTTTTCATATCAAATAGGTATTTTTTGTTGGCCCTTCAAGTTAGCCTCGCTTCTCTTTTCTTTTTCACTAAATAGAACAGGAGAATCCTTTTTTTTCTTCTTTCTTCTCCTTTAACCAACCCGGCCCATCTCCTTCTCCAGTCCATCTGGGCTTCCAGGCAGCCAAAGGCTCGCCCAGCCTTTCTCTCCGTCGCTAAACCTAGCCTAGGGAGATCCTCGATCGATCCCCTCATTCCCTCTACCGGCCGCCACCCACATATCGCACGCAAACCCCCTCCTCTCGACCCCCACTCTCCCTCTCCCCTCGCTCAATCTCCCCCTCCGCTCACAGCCCCGATCCCATCTCCCTCCTCTCTCTCT
>LR738715.1:414503536-414585047 GCA_902687465.1 Secale cereale
CTCGTGCCCCTCCACACGCTCCCGCACCCATCCCTTCGCTCTCGCAGGCGCGCAACCACTCCGAGCTTGGCGCCTCCCTCATTCACCTCCACCACTACCTTGTCCTGCCGAGCGCCTCACCCGCCTGCAGCCTCCTCCTTGTCGCCCTCCCCGCCAGCCAGTGCCGAGCACCTCGCCTCCTCGCCGTCTCTACCTCGCCCGACATCCTCAACCCCCATCGCTAGCAGCCACATCGTTCGTGGAGACGGTGGGACCTCCACAGCGCCGCCATCCCAAGCTCCGCCGTCGGACGCCTTAATCTCCATATCTGGTCATACCCATCGCCCTTCCTTGCTCAAGGCTAGGCCCAACCGGTAGCGCCCTATCCCTGCCGTCCTTCTCCTTCCTCCGCGCCAGCCACCGCAGCGACTTCCTATCGTCAAGATTGCCCACACCCAAGCATGGCCAATCCCGCGGTGCGCTCGTGCCTCGGCCTGTTTTCAGCACCATCGAACCAAGAAAACCCCTCCCGCTCTGATCCAGTGTCTGGATGGGCCACAACGACCACCCATGAGATTTCTCCAAGTGCCAGAATGACTACGAACATCTACTACCACCTACGGAGATGACAAGACCAAGACCGCAAGTCCAGCGATGCATCAAGTTCCACTACCGTCGACCCCGTGGATGTCAAGTTCCTTTATGATCCGTGTACGACTACGTGGATTCACCAAGTACCATTCGGATACGCCAAGTTTGACTACATGGATATGACAACTCCTCTCCGGACATGTACAACTACCGTCGCCAAGATCACGAGTAACTTTACCGTCGCCGTGTACCACTACTTCCACTACCGCCGACGTGTACAACTACGAAACATGAACAACTACTTCCACTACAAACCGCGAGTACCACTACTCCCCTCGACGAACTCGACCCCCTCCGAAATGCACGCTTTGAAGGTATACCACGAGACGACGCCCGTGAATGAATGCTTGTGTTGTATGAGATGCACCCTTTGTCTGCACTGTGTCCGAAGTATCACTCGCTTCCATGCCACTGACATGTGGGAACTCGGCATCCGGGATCACCCCACCATCTTTTGCATGCTCACTTTCACACTTCATCTTTTGCACCGACGTCTCGACGAGGTGTTGGATCACCGGAACATTGCCGTGGCACCATTTTTGGTTATCGCCGCCCTGGCACCCCTTTTCTTTCCACCACGATGACAAAATGCTCATGTCAACTTTTATCGAAAATTGAATAAAACTTGCATTTGTCATCCACATCATGATAACAACATTTAAAATGTTTAAAATTGTTGTTTGCTTAAAATTTGCTTACCGGGATTGTTGTTTGTTGTTTCCGACCCCATTTAAATTGCTTAACTAGTGTAGTTTATTTTGTGCTTCACCTCTTGCCATGTTAAACAACATTTAAACTTGTTGGGTTCATGATGAGAGTCAACTAAATAAATAGAATGTGGTGTTTCGTCAATATGCAAGCTCCACTTAACCTGTAGTATTGTTTGTGCACTTTGCCATGCCATGCGTATTTTACATTGAACATACATCATACTTGTTTATGAATCATATGCCATGTTATGTGTGTTTACCATGTTGTTTGCTTCTTTCCGGTTTTCTTCTCTCGTTAGCTTCAGTTCTGTTTCAGAGTTGTGAGGATCTGTTCGACTACGTCCATTTGTCTTCTTCATGGACTCGTTCTTCTTCCTAGTGGGATCTCAGGCAAGATGACCATTCATTGATATTACCTCTATCGTTGCTTTGCTAGTTTTCTCGCTCTATTGCTTTGTCGCACTACCTATCTATTTGTTTGTCAGCCTCCTACATTGCCATGAAAACCTCTAACCACCTTCCTAGCAAGCCGTTGATTGGCTAAGTTATGCTTTTCCCTAGCCCCTCTTATAGCATTGTTAGTTGCAGGTGAAGTTGAAGATTGCTCCATGTTGGAACATGGATACTTCGGGAATAACACAATATCTCTATTTAAATTAATGCACCTATATACTTGGCAATGGGTGGAAGGCTTGACCTTTTGCTCGGTGTTTTGTTCTACTCACGCCGCCTTAAGAACCGATAAACCGATGTTATGTTCCTTGATTTTGCGTTCCTAACATGGTTGGGGTGTATGGGCCCCCCTTGATAGTTCGCTTTGAATAAACTCCTCCAGCAAGGCCCAACTTTGGTTTTACCATTTGCCTAATAACTAAAATTTGCATAGGGAGTAGCTACCTCGAGGATTCTTAATTAACAACCCCGGGCCAGTGCTCCACATGAGTGTTCGTCCAAACTAGAGCCACTTGTGGTGCTACCCAGTTACTGGAGTCTTCGGTTGTTGTACGTAGTGCTCATCCAATTGTGGCCTGAGACGAGATACGCGCGACTCCTATCGGGGTGTCGACACGTCGGGAGTTCTTACTGGAATTCTTTTACCATCGTCGAAATATCTTGTGCACCGGGATTCCGATCCTGATCGGGTTTTCCCTAAGATAAGAGGTTTTAACTCTGCTGATCGTGAGAGCTTGTGATGGCTAAGTTGGGACATCCCTGCAGGGTTATGATCTTTCAAAAGTCGTGCCCGCAGTTATGTGGCGGATTGGATTTTTTTTAAATCCGGTTGTAGATAACTTGACACAAAAAACTCAAACAAAATACACTACCGTGTGAGTAGTCCTGATGCTCTCTTTTTGAGGGAGTTCGGGAAGAGAACACAGTTGGATTATGTGTCACATCCCTAGCTTCACCCTGCACTAGGCTAGCACTTCTCTGTTGCATCATGTTTAAATTTCGATTAAAGTTGAAATGGGGATGGCAGAAACCCCAACACCCCCCACTTAATCCAACTACGGTTTACTAAAAATACTTTTCACTGTAACCAAAATGCCCTTCACAAAATGTTCATAATTTTTGGTCTTGGCTAAAACCTCTGCCAAAAATGGTTTCATAATTTTGGGAGCCATTTTGGATCTTTAAATTAAGTCATAACTATTTGCATTTGGACATTTAAAATGCTATAAATATTTTTAAATGTCCAAATAATTCTGAAAGCAATTTGAGGGCTGTTGAAATATTTTCAAAAGTGCCCACAATTATTTTCAGATTTTACAAAATGAATTAGTATTTTTACTAATTCAAAACAGAGCAGAAATAAATAGAAAAAGAAAAATAGAAAAGAGAGAGAGAACTTACCTGTGCCTTGGCCTGCAGCAGTGGCGCAAGAGCCATCCCAGCCCACACCGGAGCCCCCTCTGTCATCTTCCCCGCGCCGACTGGCACTGTGCGTGGCGCGCGCATAGCCAAGCTACAGCCAACTCCTGCTTCGCGCTGGACGCTCATCCTCCTCCCTATCCACGCGCCTGGAGATGCCCTCGACCCCCTCGTCCTCTCCCCTCTCTCCCAGGACCCCATCCCCCTCCTCTGCACTTTGTTTCTCGCGTCGCCGAGCACACCCGAGACCGCCGCTCACAGTATCCATGGCCACCGACCCTCCCTCGCCCATCGAATCCATCTGGGAGAACCGTCGCTGCTCCATCTTCCTCCTCGTCGACGTACACAAGCCGGCACGCACCGTAGCGCTGCCACTGTCGTCATCTTCAACCCCGGCCGCCAGAGATCCCCGTCGTCGTATCGCCAGACCCCGTGCCTCCCCTGCCTCGCCAGCAGCACCAGAAGAACCGCGGTGAGCCTCTGTTTTGTTTTCCCCATGCCCCGTCGCCTATCTCGTCCCCTAGCCGCATCAATCACCGGAATCGAGCGCTCCTCGCCACCGTTCATGTCGCCGCCATGGACACTGCCACCTAGGGTCATGACCGAGCACACCACCATGCTCAGTGCAATGCCAGGACCCAAAAACCGTCACATGTTGCTCCTGCCGTGCACCGCAGCTTCGAAACCGCCGGCTCCCGAACTCCGGCCGCCGCGGACGTGCTTGCCGCCGTCGATTTCGGCCACCCCAACTACTGCTTCTTACCTCGCTGGATGCGCGAGTTCGCCAGCTCTGCGTAGATGCCCTCCACCGCTAATTTGGTCGCCGGAACAGCGATTCCTAGCCGCCCCGCCGTCTCTGTCATAGCCGGCGACGAGCCGCTGGTGTTTTAGGCCGGTTGACCAGGGGTTTGACTTCCCCTGAGTCAATGACATGTGGGGCCGGCGTCTGACTAAAATTAGTTTAGGTTTTTAGTTAAGTGCTAATTGCTGTCATTAGTTTAATTAGACACTGACATGTGGCCCCTTGTGCATGTTTAGGTTAGCTTAATTTTCTGTTTAGTTTATTTCTTAACCCAATGGGACCCACACGTCAGCATTGACTTTGCTGACGTGGCTGTTGACTGGACCCACCTGTCTGTGACTCGAGCCAGCACTGAGAGACTGACCAGTGGGGCCCACTTGTCAGGTTTGACCTGGACCAGCCCCTGTTGACCTGCTGACGCCAGCATGAAGTCAGGGTGTGCGTTCGGTTTTTTCGGTTTTATTCGGTTCGGTTTATACGAGTTTTTGTTTATGCAGTTTTTATACTTTGGTTTATACGGTTTTATACATAAATACGGTTCGGTTTCGGTAATAACCATTTATGTTCGGTGTGGTTTTGGTAATAACCAAAATAACCAAAGTTGACGCGAATTTTTGAACGGCAAATATTTTTTTGTCGCATGATTCGGACAGTACATGTAAGTTAGATTTTTCTTGTGAGAATTGCGTATGTACATTAACAATAAATCATTAGGTGGTAGACATGATTTCGTCCTAGATATATGTATGGACAACTTATGTCAGTCCACTATAAGATGACTTGCCACATGTCAAGCATTATGTATTAACAAAGTTTATAGAGTTGGACCCTCAAAATCGACGTTGTATATGCATGATACATTCTACATCAAACATGCAGTCCATTTTGACCACACACACATATATATAAGAACAAATGAAGCTAGTATAAAAAAGAGAGTTAGCTGAACCATTACAAAATAGTGGCTAGTGATAATACTATTAGGGGGTCTCGTCTCAGTATAAAAAAATAGTACGCAGATTTGTTTTGAGGTGAAATTGTATGCAGATGATGCACGCACGGGTGGTAAAGGCTGACCACATCGACTTTGTTTTTAGACATAGCTGATCACATCGACTATGATTCCCAAGTTATTCAACACCGTCTGGGCTAAAATATGATGGGCCCAAATGGACTTAGACTTATATATGGTGCTTTGGGCTGGAAAATTTGAGGCCCAAACATGCACTCCGTGCGGCAGGTGCGCAGCTCCCTTTCAGATGGTGGAGTGAAGGAGAAGTGCATTTTAGTACCACATCGCTAGTCGAGTGGAGGCGGAGTGGGCGATGGGCTATAAAAGGAGGGGGTGGCTGCAGGGATAGCTCAAATATTTGCACTTGCAAAGCAAGTTTCGGTTATTTTGTTTTAACCGAAAACCGATCGGTTTCTAACCGAAAAAACCAAAGGTCCAACGGTTTGCATATTTGGAAACTGAAACCAAAAGCAAAACCTGAAAAAACCGAAATTTCGGTTTGGTTTGGTTTTTTTGGTTCGGTTTTCAGTTTCCGGTTCGGTTTTGCACACCCTGAGCATGAAGTCATGCTAATGCAGTAAGTATTTTCTGGGATTTAAAATAAATCAGAAATGATTTATTTATTTTCAGATAATGCATTAAGCTTCTAAAAATCACAGAAAATAATCTATAACTCGAATGAAAATAATTTATATATGAAAAATGATCAGAAAAATCCAAAGAATCTGTTTATGGCCTTTGCATGCATGCTTGAACAACTTACAACCACTGTTTAGGACAATTTGAATAAATGGCATTTGAATAATCACATATGGAGTTTGAATTTGAACCTCTGGTTCAAACCAACTTCATTTAATATGGTTGCTAGTTGCATTAGCTCAATCAACAGCATATTGCCATGTCATGATCATGCATCATATTGTCGCATTGCATTGATTGTGTTCTTTCTATGTTGCCGGTGTCTGTCCCCTCTCAATAGACGTTGTTCCGACGATGTGATCCATGACACTAATGAAGACACAATACCATCTTCAGAAGTGCCAGGCAAGCAAAATCCCATTGAGCATTCCGATACAATCCCACTTTCTCGCTCTTGCTATCTTTTACTGCATTAGGACAACAACGTTTCAACTACTATTTGATGCGGTAGCTGAACCCCTTTTTCCTCAGCATGACTTGTCATTGCCATAGTAAATAGTTGAAACCCACAAGCATGAGTAGGATTTGTTTGAGCCATGATGTGCCTACTCATTCATGCTTTCTGGTTATGCCTGCTATTGCTTAGAGTTGTGTCAGGTCTGATTCATCGGGGATGAATTGGAATGAGGTGAACATGTCCTACTGTTGAGAGCTAAGTGTGTGAACACGATTTGGTAAAGGTAGCGATGAGACGCCATGTAGGAGTACATGGTGGGTTGTCTCATTAAAGCCGTCCTCAGGAACCGAGTTATGTGTTTGTGATCCATGACCAGTTACTACCATACATTAGGCCTGAAACCAATGGACCCTCTCGACTTATTAACCGCCCTTGTCCTCTGTCCAGGAGTTGCAATTAGTTTCTGGTGTTTGTAGCCTACTGGAGGCCGTACACAGCGCTGACCCTAGGGGTGGGCTGTGATGCGGTAGGTACGTGGCACGGTGTACCGAGTCGCCCGTTTGGTGCCTCGGGAACCCTGCACACATCGTTCGGGGCCGTATGTGGAAACCTCGGCCGGACTCCCTGCGGATGAAACCTGAATAGGCGATAAACCGGGACTAGGGACTTGTGTGGTTAGGCAGGTCGTGGCCGACACCCTCGCTAGGCTTATGCTTGAAGGTTGCCGAGTACATGTCGTCTAAATGGCGATAAGTGGTGAGAGCGTGCGTGAAGAAGTACACCCCTGTAGGGTTAATATCATCTATTCGAATAGCCTTGTCTGCGGTAAAGGACTTCTGGGTTACCTATACAGTTCATAGACAAGTGAAAGTGGATACTCTAAAATACGCAAGATAAGCGTGAGTGCTATGGATGGCCTTCTCGTAGGGAGATGGGAGCGGATCCATAGTGGTGTATTGATTGGTGAATATGTGGACTCGTGTGCGCCACCTCAAAGAGTTACTTGGAGTCTTAGTTCAGGTTAGCCACTGAGTCAAAGCTGGCTTGCTGCAGTCAAACTCCACCACCCCTTGTTGATACTGATGCATATGTAGCTAGTTCTGATATAAGTCTTGCTAAGTACCTTTGTACTCACGTTTGCTTAATTTATGTTTTTGCAGAGAGACTTCAGTCTCACTAGTGGTTCCGCGTGGATTTCGACGTTTAGCTTGTTACATCAGCTACGATCTTATACCCTTGGGAGGGTCTTGTAGATAGTCAGGCTTCTGAGCCTTTTTCATTTGTAGTTGTCTGTACTCAGACATGTTATGCTTATGTTGCCTGTATGCTCTGTATGTTGGGTCATGAGACCCACTGCTTGTAATAATTGTTATGATGGCTCTTCTGGGCCTTTATCTATATGAGTTGTTGAGTTATGTTGTGATGCCATGTTGTACAACACATACTTGCATGTTATGCGTACGTGTAATGTGTATTGCTATGTGTGGCATCCGACACCTAGTTGTTTACCCTTGGTAGCCTATCTTACAGGGAAATGTCTCCTAGTGCTTCCAGTGAGCCTTGGTAGCTGGCTACTGATCCGGAACACTTAGGCTAGCCGGCATGTGTCCTTCTTCGTTCCTATGTCTGTCCCTTAGTGGAAATGTCACGCGTTGTTCTTTTAAGTCTTTGTAGCTTGCTATGACTTGGATTCATACGTTGATGACCGACACGTTCGTTGCTGGGTCATGTATGCCTGTCTCCGTAATTTAGCGCCACTTTTGGTTTATAACTAGTCATGTCGGCCCGGGTTCTCTGTCATATGGATGCTAGCGACACTATCATATACGTGAGCCAAAATACACAAACGGTTCCGGGCCAGGTAAGGTGACACCCGTGGGGATACCGTGCGTGAGGCCACAAAGTGATATGATGTGTTACATGCTAGATCGGTGTGACTTAGGATCGGGGTCTTGACAGCTTTGGTATCAGAGCCTGACTGCATGTAGGATTACCAAGCCAACTGGTCGAAGTCGTGTCTAGAAACTCTTTAGTTACATAAGGGAATTGATTGTGGAAGGTAACGTATGGCTCTTTTTACTCCTTTACCTTATGACCTTCTGATATGAGTCACCTTCTTCTTTTCCATGGGGATTAAGAAACTAGGCCTCCCATTCTATTTATCAGGATCACATTAATGGTGGATTCAACTCTCAGTTTAGTTTCTACTACTTCCGTGCCCTAAACAGTTGGCCTCAAAACCTTGACATTGTGATGTTCTGTGGTTATGCCACCATTCTGCAGGATCTCTCAAATCTTTTGAGCATTTACATCCGTTATGCTGTCTGAGTCATCCCAGGTTTCTAAATAGTCTGATGCAATTGCAAATCACTTATACCCGTTCCCAATGCTCCTTTGGGCCAGATTAACCACACTAGTCGGTGTGTTGAGGTACTTCGTTGCCTCAACAAAAATTTTGAAGCTATTAGGAAACTAGGACATCATAGATAGCCACCCAATAACCCAACCTTGTGTTATGTTCTTAGTGTGACGAATTCTGGCCATTATTCTCGAAAGCATCCCGTGATGCCGTTTAGTTTGTAGGCATTCTATTTATAGGTTCTTGAACCCAAGATTCATTCTACTTACTTCATGTTAATAGTATTTGCTCGTCCCTTTAGGATATTAGTAACCTTGCGATAGTCCTCGAGGTCCGTGGTGTATCATCCTTCCAACACCATGAACCATCCTTGGTGGAAGTTTGTTCGAACCAAAAGATCACAACCAGAGTGCTCTTGATGAGTTCTCCAATCCAAATTGTGACCCTGCCAATTCTACCTGTCTGCATGGGTTATCCGGAAGAAATATGTTGAAAGTTCGACATGCTAATCTATGCATCCACAACTCAGAAAGTTATATGTTCCTTTGAGTTACCCCTTTTAGTTGTTTTATGACCCCGTCTATCAGTTGATAGTCAAGAGTAGTTGTGCATTCATGTTCATCAATGTCTTTTACTCTTGTGGTTCGTCAAGCCATTCTATTTCGTAATGACTAGGAGAAACAAACTCCAGTACCTTATCCATATCCAGGGCTGGGTCAAAGTAGTTGTACTCCGCAGATTAGACTGCCAATCCAGCTTCTAACCTATTCTACCTTGGAGTGTTACCCTCGTGCATGTCAAATGCATCATGGGAATTGCACAACCTCCTATGAACCCTTGATATAGTGATACTTCTCGCCATCATCATTCATTCCTCGGTCCTTGTAACCGGAATACTAACAAGTGAATCGTGATGTGTGAAATCAATACTCCTAGCAACTATGTTGCTTGGTAGTTAATGGACAATAATCTTATTCTTAGCGTGCTGGTTACTGAATCATCATTCTAAGATTGATCGTGCTACCTAGTCCATTTTTCTGGTGCACTTTTCGATCAATGAGTTAGGATTATGACAATCCCTCGCTCTCTTGATCATATTGTCTTTCCCTGAAAAGCAAGATTGTTCTCGAGCTTCAAAACATATCGGTGGTTCATGATTTTCCGAATATCTTCTCGGAAGTATTACCAGGTTGTTCCATGACCATTATGTTGAGCCTGTGATCAAGTTGGTTACTTACAAGCCACCCCTTCTCCAAGAATATGTGTTGGATACCCTGAACTAGTCGATTGAGCTAAACTACAACTTGGAGAGTTGGAAGATGAAAGCTTGTCCCACTCAGTTTAATTCAGAAGGGATATCCTTGTGTTGTGTGTTTGTTGAAGAAAGATGGTATCTTCATCGATTGATCCTTGTGATCAATTGTCGGCGTTATTGTCTTACCCAATCTTTGATTTGAGTATGGGATATCCTCAAATCAAATCAGAACCAACGATGTTCGTAATGTGGTCTTACTCATGGTTGTTCCTCGAGCATACCCCATTATATCTCTTGGTCTGACCAATGCTATCACCTTGTTCACATAGTTGTGGAATTCCATCTTCATGGAAATCTTGATGATTTGTTGTTGAGCCCATCAACCTCATTTTATCGTCTCCGTGATTCGTATTGAACATCTGGTTAGCGTTGGAAACTTGTATAAGCATTATCTTCATGTCCCGTTCATGAAGCATATGTTCGGATAAAAGAAGTGACTTCCTATAATACATGTGCATTGATGCAAGTTGCCGCCGTGAATTCAGGAAAGTCAATGTCGCCTCCTCTGGAATCATCCCAAGTCCATCATGCCTGTGCGAAGTATTCTATGGTATGATAGACTGATCACCTTCATTCCATATGTATTCCCTAGCACCCAAGCCACTGATTGAATTGTTCAAGGAGAAGAAGTTCCTTCTTAAGAGCTAACCCGGGCTTAATCAAGGACTTCGTTATCCACAATGATGGTTCCCTACCTGAACTCGATAGTATTTTATTGTAAGCCTACTACGTGGTCATGCATGTCTGTGGCAACATGTTCACATGTGTGTAGCAGAACCAACTCATGTTTTGGAGCTTGCTATCATAGTTCATTTCCCGAGAATCTCGCGATGTCATCTCGTCGATTGTGTTGCTACCTTTCCTTTCCCAGACATGTTTTCTGAAATATCCTATTACCAACCAGATCTGAATCTCAGGCAGATATGATGGTTGGAACATTTCCAACATTTGCATTTTGTTCCCAGCTTGCACCTCAGCACCTCTTCTTCAGGATCATCTTCAACAGTGGTCCTACCATGGGTCCCATCCATTTCCGATGATAAGAAAAATCAACATTTGCGTTGTTTTCGACAAGATAGTCCACATCATCCATGCTAGTCGGAGTATGTCGTTCTCTCGAACTCCGTCAAACGATCGTTTGTGATTGCCTTAGGCTGCTATAGAGAATTTCAATGATCTCTATATCAAAAGTAATTCTTTTTGCCACTTAAGGGAATAATTCTATGAGTCACCTTTTCTAAGGTGCCCCGTCTGGTGACATCGATCACCATCTTCTTAGGTCTGGAATTATTGCCTACCAAGTGAATCTTCGTCATTTGTTTCACTCCATCCCTCTGGATGTGTGTTCCGTGTCTCAGCTCAAGAGATGTCTCAATGTCTCACTCCATGAGTTGATCTCAAGTTGCTCGATCTTTCACAAGATCAATTACCGCAGAGTTTCTTTCGTCGTCACCATGTTGGACAAAGACCTCGAAAGCAAGGATGTCAGGATCGACATGATGCAAGCAATCAACATTCTTATGAAGTGCAATTGGATCGAGAAGATTGTGTTAGCTTGTGTCCCCTCTGATTTCTTACCTCACATCTTGAATCTCAGGACGAGATTCTTGTTTAGTGGGGGTGAGTTGTCACATCCCTAGCTTCACCCTGCACTAGGCTAGCACTTGTCTGTTGCATCATGTTTAAATTTCAATTAAAATTGAAATGGGGATGGCAGAAACCCCAGCACCCCTCCTTTAATCCAACTAGGGTTTACTAAAAATACTTTTCACTATAACCAAAATGCCCTTCACAAAATGTTCATCATTTTTGGTCTTGGCTAAAACCTCTGCCAAAAATGGTTTCATAATTTTGGGAGCCATTTTGAATCTTTGAATTAAGTCATAACTATTTGCATTTGGACATTTAAAATGCTATAAATATTTTTAAATGTCCAAATAATTCAGAAAGCAATTTGAGGGCTGTTGAAATATTTTCAAAAGTGCCCACAATTATTTTCAGGATTTTACAAAATGAATTAGTATTTTTACTAATTCAAAATAGAGTAGAAATAAATAGAAAAAGAAAAAGAGAAAAGAGAGAGAGAACTTACCTGGGCCTTGGCCTGCAGCAGTGGCCCAAGAGCCAGCCCAGCCCACCACCGCAACCCCCTTTGTCATCTTCCCCGCGCCGACTGGCACTGTGCGTGGCGCGCGCACAGCCGAGCCGCGGCCACCTCCTGCTTCGCGCTGGAGGATCATCCTCCTCCCTGTCCACGCGCCTGGAGACGCCATCGACCCCCTCGTCCTCCCCCCTCTCTCCCAGGACCCCATCCCCCTCCTCTACTCTCTGTTTCTCGCGTCGCCGAGCACACCCAAGACCGCCGCTCGCCGTAGCCATGGCCACCGGCCCTCCCTCGCCCATCCAGTTCGTTGGGAGAACCGCCGCTGCTCCATCTTCCTCGTCGTCGACATACACAAGCCGGGATGCACCGTAGTGCTGCCACTGTCGTCATCTTCAACCCCGGCCGCCGGAGATCCCCGCCGTCGTATCGCCGGACCCCGTGCCTCCCTTCCCTCGCCAGCAGCACCAGAAGAACCGCGATGAGCCTCTGTTTTGTTTCCCCCATGCCCCGTCGCCTATCTCGTTCCCTAGCCGCATCAACCACCGGAGTCGAGCGCTCCTCGCCGCTGTTCATGTCGCCGCCATGGACACTGCCACCTAGGGCCATGATCGAGAACACCACCATGCTCAGTGCAATGCCAGGACCCAAAAACCGTCACCTGTTGCTCCTGCCGTGCACCGCAGCGTCAAAACCGCTGGCTCACGAACTCCGGCCACCGCGGACGTGCTCGCCGCCGTCGATTCCGGCCACCCCAGCTGCTGCTTCTTGCCCCGTTGGATGTGCGAGTTCGCCAGCTATGCGTAGATGCCCGTCGCCGCTAATTTGGTCGCCGGAACAGCGATTCCGAGCTGCCCCTGCGTCTCTGTCGTCGCCGGCGACGAGCCGCCGGTGTTTTAGGCCGGTTGACCAGGGGTTTGACTTCCCCTGAGTCAATGACATGTGGTGCCAGCGTCAGACTAAAATTAGTTTAGGTTTTTAGTTAAGTGCTAATTGTTGTCATTAGTTTAATTAGACACTGACACGTGGCCCCCTGTGCCTGTTTAGGTTAGCTTAATTTTCTGTTTAGTTTATTTCTTAACCTAGTGGGACCCACACGTCAGCATTGACTTTGCTGATATGGCTGTTGGCTAGACCCACCTGTCTGTGACTCGAGCCAGCTCTGAGAGACTGACCAGTTGGGCCCACTGGTCAGGTTTGACCTAGACCAGCCCCTGTTGACCTGCTGACGTTAGCATGAAATCATGCTGATGCAGGAAGTATTTTCTGGCATTTAAAATAAATTAGAAATGATTTATTTATTTTCAAAAAATGCTTTAAACTTCTAAAAATCACAGAAAATAATCTATAACTCCAATGAAAATAATATATATGAAAAATGATCAGAAAAATCCAACGAATCTGTTTATGATATTTGCATGCATGTTTGAACAACTTACAGTCACTGTTTAGGACAATTTGAATAAATGGCACTTGAATAATCACATATGGAGTTTGAATTTGAACCTTTGGTCCAAACCAACTTTATTTAATATGGTTGCTAGTTGCATTAGCTCAATCAACAACATATTGCCATGTCATGATCATGCATCATATTGTCGCATTGCATTGTTGTGTTCTTTCAGTGTTGCCGGTGTTTGTCCCCTCTTAGTAGATGTTGTTCTGACGATGTGATCGATCACACTGATGAAGACACAGTACCATCTTCAGAAGTGCCAGGCAAGCAAAATCCCATTGAGCATTCCGATACAATCCCACTCTCTCGCTCTTTCTCTCTTTTACTGCATTAGGACAACAACGTTTCAACTGCTATTTGATGCGGTAGCTGAACCCCTTTTCCTCTGCATGACCTGTCATTGCCACAGTAAATAATTGAAACCCACTAGCATGAGTAGGAGTTGTTTGAGCCATGATGTGCCTACTCATTCATGCTTTCTAGTTATGATTGCTATTGCTTAGAGTTGTGTCAGGTCTGATTCATCGGGGATGAATTGGAATGAGGTGAACATGTCCTACTGTTGAGAGCTAAGTGTGTGAACATGATTTGGTAAAGGTAGCGATGAAAGGCCATGTAGGAGTACATGGTGGGTTGTCTCATTAAAGCCGTCCTGAGGAACTGAGTTATGTGTTTGCGGTCCATGACCAGTTACTACCATACATTAGGCCCGAAACCAATGGACCCTCTTGACTTATTAACCGCCCTTGTCCTCTGTCCAGGAGTTACAATTAGTTTCTGGTGTTTGTAGCCTACTGGAGGCCGTACGCAGCGCTGACCCTAGGGGTGGGCTGTGATGCGGTAGGTACGTGGCACGGTGTACCGAGTCGCCCATTTGGAGCCTCGGGAACCCTGTACACATCGTTTGGGGCCGTATGTGGAAACCTCAGCCAGACTCCCTGCGATGGAACCTGAATAGGCGATAAACCTGGACTAGGGACTTGTGTGGTTAGTTAGGTCATGGCCGACACCCTAACTGGGCTTCCGCTTTAAGGTTACCGAGTACATGTCGTGTAAACGGCGATAAGTGGTGAGAGCGTGTGTGAAGAAGTACACCCCTGCAGGGTTAACATCATCTATTCGAATAGTCGTGTCCGCGGTAAAGGACTTCTGGGTTACATGTACAATTCATAGACAAGTGAAAGTGGATACTCTAAAATGCACAAGATAAGCGTGAGTGCTATGGATGGCCTTCTCATAGGGAGACGTGAGCGGATCCATAGTGGTGTATTGATTGGTGAATATGTGGACTCGTGTGCGTCACCTCATAGAGTTAATTGCAATCTTAGTTTAGGTTAGCCACTGAGTCAAAGCTAGCTTGCTGCAGTCATACTCCACCACCCCTTGTTGATACTGATGCATATGTAGCTAGTTCTGATGTAAGTCTTGGTGAGTACATTTGTACTCACGTTTGCTTAATTTATGTTTTTGCAGAGAGACTTCAGTCTCACTAGTGGTTCCGTGTGGACTTCGATGTTTAGCTTGTTACCTCAGCTACGATCTTATACCCTTGGGAGGGTCTTGCAGATAGTCAGGCTTCTCAGCCATTTTCATTTGTAGTTGTCTGTACTCAGACATGTTATGCTTCTGTTGCCTGTATGCTCTGCATGTTAGGTCATGAGACCCACTGCTTGTAATAAATGTTATGATGGCTCTTCTGGGCCTTTATCTATATGAGTTGTTGAGTTATGTTGTGATGCCATGTTGTACATCACATACTTGCATGTTATGCGTACGTGTAATGTGTATTGCTATGTGTGGGATCCGACACTTAGTTGTTTACCCTTGGTGGCCTATCTTACAGGGAAATGTCTCATAGTGCTTCCACTGAGCCTTGGTAGATTGCTAATGCTCCGGAACACTTAGGCTGGCCGGCATGTGTCCTTATTTGTTCCTGTGTCTGTCCCTTAGGGGAAATGTCACGCATTATTCCTTTAAGTCTTTGTAGCTTGCTACGACTTGGGTTCATACGTTGATGACCGACACGTTCGTTGCTGGGTCATGTATGCCTGTCTCTGTAATTTAGCACCACTTTTGGTTTATAACTAGTCATGTCGGCCCGGGTTCTCTGTCATATGGATGCTAGCGACACTATCATATACGTGAGCCAAAATACGCAAACGGTCCCGGGCCAGGTAAGGTGGCACCCGTGGGGATACCGTGCGTGAGGCCGCAAAGTGATATGATGTGTTACATGCTAGATCGGTGTGACTTAGGATCAGGGTCCTGACATTATGTCAGCGTTCTGGGAACCAGGGTACGCAGACTTGCCTGCGTGCAGCCCATGATGTGGCACCTCTTCAGGCCTGGTATGGCCCATCTTCAGCAACGGCACTCAAGACCCTCGTGAGGGACCAAGCCTCGCAGGGCGAACGACACCAAGAACTCCGGAAGGGGCAGCATCGGCTGGCTAGCTCCCGAGGAGCAGAGAACTCTACGCAACCCCACCTCACGAGGTTTGCATGACACA
Source organism: Secale cereale (assembly GCA_902687465.1). Taxonomy (NCBI): domain Eukaryota; kingdom Viridiplantae; phylum Streptophyta; class Magnoliopsida; order Poales; family Poaceae; genus Secale; species Secale cereale. Next base: position 414,519,399 of record LR738715.1, read on the forward strand.
AGCCATGACGACCAAGGCCAGGCGGGCGCCAGCGGGTGCAGTGCAACAGTTTCCTCTTTGGTGCTAAGGAAGCGGGCTCAGATGCAGAGTCTCGAGGAATCTGCCAAAGGTTTCCATTCCAGTGCAACAAGACAAAGACAACTAGGACGGTAGGGTGGAGGTCATCACCGAGCCCACCATGGCGTCAGGATCAGAGGCTTTGCAGGCGAAGACCACCTTTAGTCAGGATAAGATGTACTAGTTGTCTGCCTTAAAAATTGGCCGTTGTGGGATCCTTTCCCGCCAAACATTTCGAGGAAGAGGACCAAGGCCACTATATAAGTAGGATAACCACCACCCAATAGGGGGACAGACGGAGGATTGAGACCCTCTCTTCCACCACCTAGCAAGAACACCTCACCTCCGGAGGTTGTTCACTCACTGTACTAGTTCATCCACAGCCCATCTCGAGGCTAATCCACCATACCGCTGGAGTAGGGCCACTCACCGCTAGGTGGCCTGAACCAGGATAAATTGCCTCGTGTCTCTTTTACATTCCAGTTCATCATGCTAGTTGGTGAGACGGTGAGTAGATAGATATGCGAGGTTGAGATCTTCGCACGCACCCTAGAGTTTGTACCTAGTAGAGTTTTGCGGAGCCCTGAATCCGACATTTGGCACGCCAAGTAGGGGTGCGTCGAAGCTCCTCTTCGTCCGTTCGAGCCATCGTCGTTTCACCGCCCAATGGCTGACGCCCGCCGTGTCCGCGCCAAGCGCCAGGCCACTGTCGCTGCTCGCGTGGCCCAGATGGCACCCCCCGGCGACGGCATCCCCCGTCGCTCTCCATCACCAGCGGCAAATGCTGCCATCAGCCCCGCTGCCCACGAGCAATATGATTCGTCGTTCCCACTCTTCGCGCAGCGTTACGGTCGCACCGCATCCCCGTCGCTGACTCCGGCTGCTACTTTGTCCTCCCACGCCCGTCGTGGCCCGGCAAACTCGTAGGCCGCGCTGCTCATGACGCATGAGCTCTTGCGCTACAGCCCGGCCGATGACCCCTGCGAAGAATGGCTGGACCGCATCTTCGAGCTCGTCAGCGCCGCAGGAGAAGCTCCAGCATCATGCCGTTATCTGCCTCTTCCACAACCTCGGGAAGGTGACGAGGCCCGTAGCGCACCTCCTCCACCGCTCCGGAGAGACGTCTTCCCCGAGCCAAGGTGTGAGACCCCCCGCGCGACCAGCCGCATAGGATGGCCATGCGAGATGAAGAAATCTATCAAGAGGTGCAGCGGCCGCAAGGCGAGGTGTGTGCGCTTCACGCTCCACCTCGTGAGGGTCGCGTGCCTCCCCGCGCAGTGCCGTATGAACACTCGGACCAGGCTCCACCTCAGCAAAAAGCATCAGTCAGCACGGCGGGCTGCAAGGCGTTCACCCCGGAGCTCCGTCGTGTCGTTTGGCCCGGCAAGTTCAAGCCACATCCACCCCCGTGTTACGATGGAACACCTGACCTAGCAGAGTTCCTGCAGATCTACGAGCTGAGCATCAAAGCGGCCAACGACGATGAGAAGGTCATGGCCAACTGGTTTCTCATGGCTGTCAAAGATGGCAGTCGTTAGTGGCTCCCAAACCTCCCGAAGGAATCGATCTCTTCCTGGGGTGAGCTGCGCGAATGCTTCTTTTCCAACTTCGAAGGGACCCGTGACTGTGCCCCGACGGTAGGATACCTATAGCGCATCAAGCAGCAACCTAGAGAGACCCTGCGCAAGTACATGCAGCGTTTCACCAATGTCCGCATCAAGATTCCCAAGATATCTCATGAAGCCATCATCTCAGCGTTCACTGATGGCGTCCGGGACGTCCGGATGAAGGAGGAACTTGCCATTCAGGAGGACCAGTGCTCGGCTCTGGAGATGTTCTACCTTGCGATCAAGTGTGCAAAGGCAGAAGAGGGTCTCCTCCCACTCGTCGAGCTTCCTGAGGCTGACCCAGAAGACAAGACGGCCAAGTCCAAGGAAGCCAAGCGCAAAGGACCGACAGTACTCGCGGCTGAGCCTGAGATGAAATGCGGGTGCGATTACCCCGATTCCTCTAGGGACAGCCACCCGTTCTGCGCCTTCCACAACATGCGTAGCGACAACACCAATGACAGCCAGGAACTCAGGGCCATCTGTGACAGACGCTTTGGACGCCGCCCCGAGCGCGACGAAAGAGGCTACGGTCGCGGAGGTGGTTGTGGAGGAGGATGCTCGGAGAACCATGACTCTCGCCAAAGCTGGCACGAGCGGCCTCGCGAGGATCACTGACAGGGCCAGCCTCGTGAGGTCCCATGGAGAGACCAGCATCACGAGGATCATTGGAGGGACCAGCAGCGTGAAGATCGCCCCCGGGACAATGCAGGCCTTCCTCCGCTGCCACCACCACCGAGAAGGAACGACGACCACCATCAAGATGAAGGGGCTCGGGGCTATCAGGAGCCGCATGTAGTGGCATGCATCCTAGGAGGTGCTCAGGCACCTGCATCTCATCGCGTCTTCAAGCAGTTTGCCGAGAAGTGAACGCAGCCCTCCCAAAGCTCGAGATAACGCGACCTCTCCGATGGTCCAAATGCGCCATTACATTCAACTCTGCTAACAAGCTCTAGTGTGTGGCCGCGGCCGGCGCCCTACCTCTGCTCTGCTTACCTACCATCAGCAACATGCTCGCCACCAAGACCCTCATCGACGGTGGGGCAGGACTCAGTGTCCTCTCCGTTGAGACCTTCGACACACTTCAAGTGCCGTACGACCAACTCCAACCCACCAGGCCTTTCTGTGGAGTGACTGGCGGCTCGACGACACCAATAGGACAGATCCGCCTCCCTGTCACCTTCGGCGGCCGCAAGAACTATCGCACAGAGGTCATCGACTTCGATGTCGCCCACATCAGGCTCCCATACAATGCCATCCTTGGCTAGCGAGATTTATCCCAGTTCATGGTAGCGACCCACCACGGTGTCGGATTGAAGGCTCCGCAAAACCCTACTCAGTTCGAACTCTGGGTGCGTGCCGAGATCTCAACCTCGCCTATCTATCTACTCGCCGTCTCACCAACTAGCATGACGAACTGGAATGTAAAAGCGACACGAGGCAGTTTATCCTGGTTCAGGCCACCTAGCGGTGAGTGGCCCTACTCCAGCAGTATGGTGGATTAGCCTCGAGATGGGCTGTGGATGAACTAGTACAATGAGTGAACAACCTCCGGAGGTGAGGAGTTCTTGCTAGGTGGTGGAAGAGAGGGTCTCAATCCTCCGTCCATCCCCCTGTTGGGTGGTGGCTATCCTGCTTATATAGTGGCCTTGGTCCCCCTGTTGGAAGGGATCCCACAACGGCCAATTTTGAAGGGGGACAACTAGTATATCTTATCCTGACAAAAGGTGGTGTTTGCCTGCAAAGCCTCTTGTCGGATTTCGGGTTCCGCAAACCCTTGAGAGGGTCGAACTCTAGGGTGCTCACGAAGAACACTCTGTCCCCAGCGCGCTCGCCCTACGATTCCACAGCCTAGCTTGATGAACTCAAAGAACAAGGAACACAGAGGATTATAATGGTTGGGGCCACCTTGCGGTGTAATACCCTACTCCAGTGTGTATGGTGGATTGCCTCGTGGGGCTGAGGATGAACTAGTACAAGGGATGAACAACCTCTGAAGGATAGGTGTTCTTGGGCTCGGATGAGCTTGTGTGTGTGGGGGGGTTGGAATGGATTCGATCCCTTCTAAGGTTGGATCAGCTCAAGATGAGATGTTTGGGTCCCCCTCAATGGTGGTGGCTAGGTCCTATTTATAGTGGCCTTGCTCCTCTTCCCAAATATCAGCGGGAAGGGATCCCACAACGGCCAACTTTGAAGGGGAACAACTAGTACAAGTTATCCTGACAAAAGTGGTCTTCGCCTGCCAAAGGCTCTGGTGGTGACTCCGCGCCGGGCTCCATGATGACCTCCAATTGACGGCCCTGAGGGTCCTTGGTATTTTTGCACCAATTTGGAAACCTTTGTCTGATTCCTCGGGACTCCACGCCTGTGCTTGCTCCCTTAGCACCAAAGGGGAAACTGGTACACTGCGCTCGCTGGCGCCCGCCTGGCCTTGGACGTCATGGCTCACGTCACGGGAACCTCGCGAGGTGCACCTTGCATAGAGATCTCCGCTCCTCGGGAGCCAGCCAAGGGAGACTTCCCCCAGGGAGGTCTTGCTGTCGCCCGCCTCGCGAGGGTCTTGAGTTGCGCTTGCTGAAGTTGGGCCATACCAGGCCGCTGATGGAGGCACATAACGGGCCGCAAGCAGGCAAGTTCGGGTACCCCCGTTCCCAGGATGACAACAGTAGCCTTCGGGCCCAAGGCGTGCTCGAACTTGGCTTTGAGGCAAAGCCAAAGGGGCAAGGGCGAAGCGCTGCGGGCCCCAATCGCTGTGGCCTTGGTCGACACGTGGCGACCTGATTAGAGGTGGGCGTCTCTACTTCCCCACATTGCCTCGATAACTACTCGACTTGACGAGACCCTGCTGCATGCACAGAAAACCATCATTACACGAGATGGTGGAGGCCGGCGGTTGGCCTCCTTCAGGCTATAAATGGGGGGTGGGTGAAGCCCCCATTGCTCATCTCATTCTTCTTGTCACCCTCCTCTTCTTCTTCCTCCTTGCCGTGACGGCTTACCGTGACACCCATGGCGCCGATAAGGAGATTCTCTGCTGCTGAAAAAGGAAAACTCCCTACGAGGAGCGGGAACCACTTCCGCCGAAGAAGAGGTTCAGCCGCCCCCATGGCGCCGACGAGAGGCGGAAGGTGACAAGGCCCAGGTGCGAGCGGCCTCCTCCTGGCTACCCATTGCCCTTGTACGCCCAATAGCATGGGGGTTGCGCCCTGTGCCGCTTGCATCGTGATCGAGGTCATCTAGCTGGGGCCACTCGGGCTGCCGGTCCCCGAACCCACGCTGAGGGCTCCTCTGTCACATCCCTAGTTCGGGTCTGCTCTGGTCTAGTTAGTCTTGTGTTGCATCGTGTCTAATTTTCTTTTAAACTTGAAATGGGGTTGTTCAAACCCTAGCACCAAGTGAACTCAACTAGGTTCGAATAAATACTTTTCAATGTACCCAAAGTGCCCTTCACGAAATGTTCATCATTTTTGGTCTTGGCTAAAACCTCTGCCAAAAATGTTTTCATAATTTTGGGAGCCATTTTAGATCTTTGAATTAAATCATAACTATTTGCATTTGGACATTTAAATCCTCTAAATAATTTTAAATGTCCAAATAATCTTGGAAGTAAATGAGGGTTGTTGGAATTAATCCAGACAGTGCCCACAAATATTTTCATGATTTATGGAAATGCTCTAGCATTTTTATTAAAGCAAAACAAAAGCAGAAAATAGAAAACATAAATAAAGAGAGAGAGAGAGAGAATTACCTGGCCCACCTACCTGTAACATGGCCCAGCACGGCCCAGCCCACCAGGGGCACGTTCGTCTTCTTCCTCGTGCTAGCACACGAAGTAGCTCGATGGCGAGCACCGACGACCCGCCGGCCATCTCCTGCCTGCCTAGCTACTCCCCCCGACGCCCTGGACGGCTCTGGCATCGCCACGCAGACCCCTGGACCCCCTCGACCGCTCCCCTCTCGCCCTGCCTCGCCTCTCTCGCTCCCTCTCCCGAACCCGAGCGAGCTCGTCGCCGCCGCTTGCTGCTGCCTGGGCCATCGGCCACCCCATGCCTCGCCGACGCGCCCAGAGGCTCCGCCTCGTCCCTCTCTTCCTCCTCGCCGAGCCGCCCGACGCCGGAAGCCCCTGGAGGCCGTCTGCACTGCCGTTCCACTCGTCGGCTGCCGGCGATCCTCGCCGTCGTTTCGCCGGACCCTGTGCCTCCCCCGCCTCGCCAGTAGTACCAGAAGAACCGCGGTGAGCATCGGTTTCGTTTCCCCATGCCCTGTCGCTTTTCTCGTCCCCTAGTCGCATCAACCACCGGAGCCGAGCGCTCCTTGCCGCCGGCCATGTCGCCGCCGTGGCTGCGGCCGTGCTAGCACACGCCCGAGCTCACCACCGCACTCAGTGCGCTCCCAGGCGTCCGTAGAGCCCCTTAGCTCACCTCCACGTGCCCCGTAGCTTCTTCCCCTCTCTGCCCGAACTCCGGCCGCCGCCGCGAGCTTGTTTCCGGCGAGCTCTGGCCACCTCAACCCCTGTCGTCTGCCCAGATGGATGCGGGCGAGTCCCAGCTCCACGTAGAGCCCCTCCGCCACTCTTTTGGTCGCTGGAGGCGGTTTTCCGACGCCCTCCGCCGCGTTCGGCCTCGCCGGTGGGTTTGACCCAAGCCCACCGGGTTTGACTCCCCCTGAGTCACTGACTCGTGGGGCCGGCGTCTGACTTAATTAGTTTAGGTTTTTAGTTAAGTTTTAATTGTTGTCATTAGCTTAAGTAGAGAATAACAGGTGGACCCACAACCCTGCTAATTTTAGATTAGTGCTAATTTGCAATTAGTTAACCCTTTGACTCACTGACATGTGGGCCCCGCCCGGCTAACTAAACTAGGTTAGTGATAGTTATTTTAGTTTAGTTAGTTCAGTCACTGACCAGTGGGCCCCACTGGTCAGGTTTGACCCTGGCCGCCCTGTCGACTACTGACATCACAGTGACGTCAACGTCATGCTGATGCAGTAATGTTTTCTGTCATTTAAAATAAATCTTAAATGATTTATTTATTTCAGAAAATAGCCAAAACTTCTAAAAATCACAGAAAATAATCTATAACTCCAATGAAAATAATTTATATATGAACAATGATCATAAAAATTCAAGGAATCTGTTTATGGCATTTTCATGCATGTTTGAACAAGTTAAACCTGCTAATCAGGTCAAATCAATTAAATGGCATTTTAATAATCACATATGGAGTTTGAATTTGAACCTTTGTTTCAAATCAACTTCATTTAAATCACTGCTAGTTGCATTAGCTCAAATCACAGCATAATGCCATGTCATGGTCATGCATCATATTGTGCATTGCATTGATTGTGTTTCTTTCTCTGTTGCCGGTTTTTGTCCCCTCTCGATAGACGTGGTTCCGGCGATGTGATCGATGACACCGATGTAGACCCAATGATATCTTCAGAAGTGCCAGGCAAGCAAAACCCCATTGAGCATTCTGATACAATCCCACTCTCTCTCTCTCTCTCTTGCTCTCTTTTACTGCATTAGGACATCAACGCTTCAACTGTTACCTGCTGCGGTAGTTGAACCCCTTTCCACTGCATGACCTGTCATTGCCCTAGTAAATAGTTGAAACCCACTAGCATGAGTAGGAGTTGTTTGAGCCATGTTGTGCCTACTCATTCATGCTTTCGGGTTATGCCTGCTATTGCTTAGAGTTCTGTCAGGTTTGATTCATCGGGGATGAATTTGAATGTGGTGAACATGTCCTACTGTTGAGAGCTAAGTGTCTGAACACGTTTTGGTAAAGGTAGCGATGAGAGGCCATGTAGGAGTACATGGTGGGTTGTCTCATTGCAGCCGTCCTCAGGAACTGAGTTCTGTGTTTCTGATCCATGAAACAGCTACTACCACACATTGAGATCCTTAATTGACTCTCTTGACTTATTAACTGCCCTTGTCCTCTGTCCAGGAGTTGCAACTAGTTTCTTGTGTTTGTAGTTTACTGGGGGTCGTGCGCAGCGCTGACCCTCGGGGTCGCCCGTTTGGTGGCTTGGGAACCCTGTACACATCGTTTGGGGCCGTGAGCGACACCCCGGCTGGATCTACCCACCGATGGAACCCACATAGGCGATAAACCTGGACTAGGGACTTGTGTGGTTAGTCAGGTCGTGGCCGACATCCTCGCTGGCTTTCCTCTTGAAGGTTGCCGAGTACATGTCGTGTAAACGGCGATAAGTGGTGGGAGCGTGTGTGAAGAAGTACACCCCTGCAGGGTTATATATGATCTATTCGAATAGCCGTGTCCGCGGTAATGGACTTCTGGGTTACCTGTGCAGTTCATAGACAAGTGAAAGTGGATACTCTAAAACACGCAAGATAAGTGTGAGTGCTATGGATGGCCTTCTCGTAGGGAGACGGGAGCGGATCCATAGTGGTGTATTGATTGGTGAATATGTGGACTCGTGTGGATAAGTGTGAGTGCTATGGATGGCCTTCTGAGTTACTTGCAGTTGTGGTTTAGGATAGCCACTGAGTCAAAGTTGGCTTGCTGCAGTCAAACTCCACCACCCCTTTGTTGATACTGATGCATATGTAGCTAGTTCTGATGTCTGTCTTGCTGAGTACCTTTGTACTCACGTTTGCTTAATTTATGTTTTTGCAGAGAGACTTCAGTCTCACTAGTGGTTCCGTGTGGACTTCGACGTTTAGCTAGTTACCTCAGCTACGATCTTATACCCTTGGGAGGGTCTTGTAGATAGTCAGGCTTCTCTGCCTTTTTCATTTGTAGTTGTTTGTACTCAGACATGTTATGCTTCCGTTGGCTGTATGCTCTGTATGTTGGGACATGTGACCTCTGTTTGTAATAAATGTTTTGATGGCTCTTCTGGGCCTTTATCTATATGAGTTGTTGAGTTATGTTGTGTTGTAAAACACATACTTGCATGTTATGCGTACGTGTAATGTGTATTGCTATGTGTGGGATCCGACACCTAGTTGTTTACCCTTGGTAGCCCATCTTACAGGGAAATGTCTCCTAGTGCTTCCACTGAGCCTTGGTAGTTTGCTACTTCTCCGGAACACTTAGGCTGGCCGGCATGTGTCCTTCTTCGTTCCTGTGTATGTCCCTTAGGGGAAATGTCACGCGTTGTTCCTTTAAGTCCTTGTAGCTTGCTACGACTTGGGTTCATACGTTGATGACCGACACGTTCGTTGCTGGGTCATGTATGCATGTCTCTGTAATTTAGCGCCACTTTTAGTTTATAACTAGTCATGTCGGCCCGGGTTCTCTGTCATATGGATGCTAGCGACACTATCATATACGTGTGCCAAAATACGCAAACGGCCAGGTAAGGTGGCACCTGTGGGGATACCGTGCGTGAGGCCGCAAAGTGATATGATGTGTTACAGGCTAGACCTGAGTGACTTAGGATTGGGGTCCTCACAACTTTGGTATCATAGCCTGACTGCCTGTAGGATTAGTAAGCCAAACTGGTCGAAGTCGTGTCTAGAATCTCTTTAGTTATATAGGGGAATTGATTGTGGAAGGGAACGTAAGGCTCTTTTTACTCCTTTACCCTATGACCTTCTGATCTGAGTCACCTTCTTCTTTCTACGGGGATTAAGAACTAGGATTCTCATTCTATTTATTAGGATCACCTTAATGGTGGATTCAACCCTCAGTTCAGTTCCTACTACTTCTGTGTGTTCAACTATTGATCTCAGAACCTTGACATTATGATGTTGAGTGGTTATGCTATCTTTGTGCATGAGTCTCAAAAGTATTTTCGAGCATTTACAACCGTTATGCTGTCCGAGTCATCCCAGGTTTCTAAATGGTCTGATGCATTTGCAAATCCCTTCTTCCTATTCCCGATGCTCCTTTGGGCCAGATTAAACCACACTAACCAGTTTGTTGAGGTACTCTATTACCTCGACACATATGTTGGAGTTATTATTATGACCCTAAGTATCTTAGAGAATCACCCAGTAATCTAGCAGTGCTTATATTCCCGGTGTGATGATTCTGGCCATCATTCTCGAAAGCATCCCGTGATGCCATTTAGTTAGTAGGCATTCTATTCCTCGGTTCTTGAACCCAAGACTCACTCCACTTACCTCATGTTGGTAGTATTTGCTCGTCCCTCTAGGATATTAGTAACCTTGTGATAGTCCTCGAGGTCCGTGGTATACCATTCTTCCAAATACCATGAACCATCCTTGGCAGAAGTTCTCCCCAACCAAAAGATCACAACCAGAGTGCTCCTGAGTAGTACTCCATTCATATTGTGACTCTGCCAATTCTACTTTCTGCATGGGTTATCTGGAAAAAATATGTTGAACTAGTTCGACATGCTAATCTATGCATCCACAACTCAGAAAGATATATGTTCCTTGAGTTGTCCCTTTTAGTTGTTTTAAGACCCCCCCCTCCTATCAGTTGATAGTCAGGACTAGTCGTGCATTCATGTTCATCGATGCCTTTCACTCTTGTGGTCCGTCAAGCCATTCTATTCCGGAATGACTAGGAGAAACAAACTGCAGTACCTTATCCATATCTAGGATTGGGTCAAAGAAGTTGTACTTCGTAGATGAAGAATGCTAATCCACCTTCTAATCTGTTCTATCCTGGAGTATTACCATCCTTATGTCAAGAATGTCATGGGAATTGCACCACCTCCTATGAACTCTTGATACAATGATACTTCTCACCATCATCGTTCATTCCTCGGTCTCCGTGTTGTTGTAACCGGAATACTGACAAGTGAATCGTGATGTGTATAATCAATACTCCTAGCAACTCCATTGCCTGGTAGTTAATGGACGGTAATCTCATTCTTAGTATGCTGGATACGGAATCATCACTCTAAGAATGATTGTGCTACCTAGTCCTTATTTCTGGTGCACTCTCTGATCAATGAGTTAGGATTGTGTCAATCTCTCGCTCCTTTGATCATATCGTCTTGCCCTGAAAAGCAAGATTGTTCTCGGGCTTAGCAACATATCGGTGGTTCGTGATTTCCGAATATCTTCTCGAAAGTATTACCAGGTTGTTCCCTGACCGCGATGTTGAGTTCGTGATCAAGTTGGTTTCTTATAAACCACCCTTTCTCCAAGAATCTGACTTGGATACCCTGAACTAGTTGGTTAATCTAAACAACAACTTGGAGAGTTGGAAGATAATAGCTTGCCTGACTTAGTTCCTTCCAAGGGATATTTTGTGTGTGTGTGTGTTGAAGAAAGATGATATTTTGATCAATCGATCCTCGTGATCAATTGTTGGATCTATTGTCTTGTACAAACTTTGATTTGAGTGTGGGCTATCGTCAAGTCAAATCAGAACCAATGGTATTCATAATGTTGTCTTACTCGTGGTTGATCCCTCGAGCATATACCGTTACATCTTTGAGTCTGCCAATGCTATCACTTTGTTCACATTGTCATGGAATTCCATCTATATGGAAACCTGGATGAATTATTGTTGAGCCCATCAACAAACATCCTTATCTCCTCCATGATTTTGTAGGACATTAAGCTAGTGTTGGAAACCTTGTAAGCATTTCCTTCGTGTCCTGTTCATGAGGTATATGTTCGATGAGAGAAGAGACTTCCCTAATTCATGTGTAATTGATGTAAGTTGCCACCGTGAGTTCGAGAAAGTTGTTTTGCTTCCTGTGGAATCATCCCAAGTCAGTCATGCATACGTGCGAAGTATTCTGTGGTTTGGAGATTTGCAACCTTCACTCCATATGAATCCCTAGCACACCAAGCCACAGATTGATTTGTTCAAGGAGAAGAAGTTCCATCATAAGAGCTAATCATATGACTTATGTAAGGACTTCGATATCCTAGACGATGGTTCCCAACCAGAACTCGGTGGTGTTTATCATAAGACTACTACGTGGTCATGCTTGTCTTGGACAACGTGTTCACAGGTTCGTAGAAGAACCAGCTCATGTTTTGGAGCTTGCTATCGTAGTTCATTCTTGAGAATCTCGCAACGTCATATGGTCGATTTGGGTTGCAAACTTTCATTTTTTCCTAGACTCGATGAGTCTGGAATATCCCGACACCAACCAGAACTGAATCACAGGCAGATATGATGGTTGGAGCTTTTTCCAAGAACTATAATATTGGTCTCTTGATAACCGGTAAAGTGGATGTCATGGCCAACACACTCAGCCGGAAGATCTATTGTTGTAGTATCTTGATTGAAGAAGTTGGCCACCTCCCCATAAGGATTTCATAGGATTTACTCCCTAGTTGTTCCTTATGGATTTTTGTGCTCCTAAAGTCCGACCTTTTACTTGACGTTCTAGGTACCAAACCATTTTAATAAATGGGTTGCGCTAGCACATCAAGGAGAACATTAGAAGCGGAGTGCAAAATGTCTCTCGGTCGATCATCCAGATTTTGCCCTTGACTCCGCTAAGGTGAAATCTGAGAAAGTGTTATCTTCCTTTGCATTTGCATCGTCCATCGCTATTCATCATGGTCGTATGTTGTGTTGTCAGCACCATTGACACGGATAATGGTAACACCTTGATGATTATGGAAATGCTCAAGTTCATGAGAGCACGCACAAGCACTAGGTGTTATCACTGGCACTAACCGGGATTACTCCCAGTGTTCTTGGTTATGCTATAACCTCTCAAAGAGTAGTTTCACTCTCTATTGTTGGGTTTCTTCCCAGTTACCAGAATCATTCCCAGCATTTGCATTTTGTTCCCAGCTTGCACCCACCATTGTGCCATTACCATGGCTGCCCTTCTCAGCACTTGCTGCTCATGATCATCTTCCGAAGTGGTCCTACCATGGGTCCCATCCATTTCCGATGATAAGTAAAATCATCCCTTGTGTTGTCTTCAACAAGGTAGTCCACATCATCCATTCTGGCCCGAGAATGTCATTCCTTCGGACTCCGTCTAACGATCGATTGTGTTTGCCTTAGGCTGGTATAGGGAATTTCAAGGATCTCTATATCAAAAGTAATTCTTTTTGCCACTTAAGGGGATAATTCTACGAGTCACTTTCTCTAAGGTGCCCCGTCTGGTGGTATCGATCACCATCTTCTTAGGTGTGGAATTATTGCCACTAAGTGAACCTTCATCGTTTGTTTCACTCCATCCCTTTGGATGTGTGTCCCGTGTCTTAGCTCAAGAGATGTTTCAACGTCTCACTTCATGAGTTGATCTTGAGTTGCTCGATCTCGAGAAGATCAATTTCGTAAAGTTTCTTTCATCGTCACCGTGTTGGACAAAGATCTCGAAATCAAGGATGTCAGGATCGACATGAGGCAAGCAATCAACATTTATTTGAAGGATAGTTGGATCATGAAGATCGTGTTAGCTTTTTGTCCCTCTGTTTCCTTACGTCACATCATCTCGGGACGAGATTCTTGTTTAGTGGGGGTGAGTTGTCACATCCCTAGTTCTGGTCTGCTCTGGTCTAGTTAGTCTTGTGTTGCATCATGTATAATTTTCTTTTAAACTTGAAATGGGGTTGTTCAAACCCTAGCACCAAGTGAACTCAACTAGGTTCGAAAAAATACTTTTCAATGTACCCAAAGTGCCCTTCACAAAATGTTCATCATTTTTGGTCTTGGCTAAAACATCTGCCAAAAATGGTTTCATAATTTTGGGAGTCATTTTGGATCTTTGAATTAAATCATAACTATTTGCATTTGGACATTTAAATCCTATAAATAATTTTAAATGTCCAAATAATCTTGGAAGTAAATGAGGGTTGCTGGAATTAATCCACACAGTGCCCACAAATATTTTCATTATTTATGGAAATGCTCTAGCATTTTTATTAAAGCAAAACAAAAGCAGAAAATAGAAAACAAAAATAAAGAGAGAGAGAGAGAGTTACCTGGCCCACCTACCTGTAGCCTGGCCCAGCCCACCAGGGGCACGTTTGTCTTCTTCCCCGTGCCAGCGCACGAAGCAGCTCGGTGGCGAGCGGCGATGACGCGCCAGCCACCTCCTGCCTGCCTAGCTACTCCCCCGATGCCCTGGACGGCTCTGGCATCGCCACGCTGACCCCTGGACCCCCTCGACCGCTCCCCTCTCTCCCTGCCTCGCCTCTCTCGCTCCCTCTCCCGAAGCCGAGCGAGCTCGTCGCCGCCGCTTGCTGCTGCCGCGGCCATCAGCCACCCCATGCCTCGCCGACACGCCTAGAGGCTCCGCCTCGTCCCTATCTTCCTCCTCGCCGAGCCGCCCGACGCCGGAAGCCCCTGGACGCCGTCTGCACTGCCGTTCCCCTTGTCGGCTGCCGGCGATCCCCGCCGTCGTTTCACCGGACACCATGCCTCCCCCGCCTCGCCAGCAGTACCAGAAGAACCGCGGCGAGCCTCGGTTTCGTTCCCCCCATGCCCTGTCGCTTTTACCGTCCCCTAGCCGCATCAACCACCGGACCCGAGTGCTCCTCGCCGCCGGCCATGTCACCGCCATGGCTGCGGCCGTGCTAGCACACGCCCGAGCTCACCACCGCACTCAGTGCGCTCCCAGGAGTCGGTAGAGACCCTTAGCTCACCTCCCCGTGCCCTGTAGCTTCTTCCCCTCTCTACCCGAACTCCGACCGCCGCCGCGAGCTTGTTTCCAGCGAGCTCGGGCCACCTCAACCCCTGTCGTCTGCCCAGATGGATGCGGGCGAGTCCCAGCTCCATGTAGACCTCCTCCGCCGCTCTTTTGGTCGCCGAAGGCGGTTTTCCGACGCCCTCCGCCGCGTTCGGCCTCGCCGGCGGCTAACCGCCGGTGGGTTTGACCCAAGCCCACCGAGTTTGACTCCCTGTGAGTCACTGACTCGTGGGGCCGGCGTCTGGCTTAATTAGTTTAGGTTTTTAGTTAAGTTTTAATTGCTATCATTAGCTTAAGTAAACAATGACAGGTGAGCCAGAGCCCTGCTAATTTTAGATTAGTGCTAATTTGCAATTAGTTAACCCTTTGACTCACTGACATGTGGGCCCCGCCCGGCTAACTAAACTAGGTTAGTGTTAGTTATTTTAGCTTAGTTAGTTGAGTCACTGACCAGTGGGCCCCACTGGTCAGGTTTGACCCTGCTCGCCCTGTCGACTACTGACATCACAGTGACGTCATGCTGATGCAGTAATGTTTTCTGGAATTTAAAATAAATCTTAAATTATTTATTTATTTTAGAAAATAGCCAAACTTCTAAAAATCACAGAAAATAATCTATAACTCCAATAAAAATAATTTATATATGAAAAATGATCAGAAAAATTCAAGGAATCTGTTTATGGCATTTTCATGCATGTTTGAACAAGTTAAACCTGCTGATCAGGTCAAATCAATTAAATGGCATTTGAATAATCACATATGGAGTTTGAATTTGAACCTTTGGTTCAAATCAACTTCATTTAAATCACTGCTAGTTGCATTAGCTCAAATCACATCATAATGCCATGCCATGGTCATGCATCATATTGTGCATTGCATTGATTGTGTTTCTTTCTCTGTTGCCGGTTTTTGTCCCCTCTCGATAGACGTGGTTCCGGCGATGTGATCGATGACACCGATGAAGACCCAATGATATCTTCAGAAGTGCCAGGCAAGCAAAACCCCATTGAGCATTCCGATACAATCCCACTCTCTCGCTCTTGCTCTCTTTTACTGCATTAGGACATCAACGCTTCAACTGTTACCTGTTGCGGTAGTTGAACCCCTTTCCACTGCATGACCTGTCATTGCCCCAGTAAATAGTTGAAACCCACTAGCATGAGTAGGAGTTGTTTGAGCCATGTTGTGCCTACTCATTCATGCTTTCTGGTTATGCTTGCTATTGTTTAGAGTTGTGTCAGGTTTGATTCATCGGGGATGAATTGGAATGTGGTGAACATGTCCTACTGTTGAGAGCTAAGTGTCTGAACACGTTTTGATAAAGGTAACTATGAGAGGCCATGTAGGAGTACATGGTGGGTTGTCTCATTGCAGCCGTCCTAAGGAATTGAGTTCTGTGTTTGTGATCCATGAGCAGCTACTACCACACATTGGGATCCTTAATTGACTCTCTCGACTTATTAACTGCCCTTGTCCTCTGTCCAGGAGTTGCAACTAGTTTCTAGTGTTTGTAGTTTACTGGAGGTCGTGCACAGCGCTGACCCTCGGGGTGGGCTCTGACACGGCAGGTACGTGGCACGGTGTACCGATCGCCCGTTTGGTGGCTCGGGAACCCTTTACATATCGTTTGGGGCGGTGAGCGACACCCCGACCGAATCTCCCCACGGATGGAACCCAAATAGGCGATAAACCTGGACTAGGGACTTGTGTGGTTAGTCAGGTCGTGGCCGACACCCTCGCTGGACTTCCACTTGAAGGTTGCCGAGTACATGTCGTGTAAACGGCGATAAGTGGTTGGAGCGTGTGTGAAGAAGTACACCCCTGCAGGGTTATATATGATCTATTCGAATAGCCGTGTCCGCGGTAATGGACTTCTGGGTTACCTGTGCAGTTCATAGACAAGTGAAAGTGGATACTCTAAAACACGCAAGATAAGCTTGAGTGCTATGGATGGCCTTCTCGTGGGGAGACGGGAGCGGATCCATAGTGGTGTATTGATTGGTGAATATGTGGACTCATGTGCGCCACCTCAAACGAGTTACTTGCAGTCGTAGTTCAGGATAGCCACCGAGTCAAAGCTGGCTTGCTGCATTCAAACTCCACCACCCCTTTGTTGATATTGATGCATATGTAGCTAGTTCTGATGTAAGTCTTGCTGAGTACCTTGTACTCATGTTTGCTTAATTTATGTTTTTGCAGAGAGACTTCAGTCTCACTAGTGGTTCCGTGTGGACTTCGACGTTTAGCTTGTTACCTCAGCTACGATCTTGTACCCTTGGGAGGGTCTTGTAGATAGTCAGGCTTCTCAGCTTTTTTCATTTGTAGTTGTTTGTACTCAGACATGTTATGCTTCTATTGCCTGTATGCTCTGTATGTTGGGTCATGTGACCTCTGTTTGTAATAAATGTTTTGATGGCTCTTCTGGGCCTTTATCTATATGAGTTGTTGAGTTATGTTGTGATGCCATGTTGTACATCACATACTTGCATGTTATGCGTTCGTGTAATGTGTATTGCTATGTGTGGGATCCGACACCTAGTTGTTTACCCTTGGTAGCCTATCTTACAGGGAAATCTCTCCTAGTGCTTCCACTAAGCCTTGGTAGCTTGCTACTGCTCCGGAACACTTAGGCTGGCCGGCATGTGTCCTTCTTCGTTCATGTGTCTGTCCCTTAGGGGAAATGTCACGCGTTGTTCCTTTAAGTCCTTGTAGCTTGCTACGACTTGGGTTCATACGTTGATGACCGACACGTTCGTTGCTGGGTCATGTATGCCTGTCTCTGTAATTTAGCACCACTTTTGGTTTATAACTAGTCATGTCGGCCCGGGTTCTCTGTCACATGGCTACTAGGGACACTATCATATACGTGTGCCAAAATGCGCAAACGGTCCCAGGCTAGGTAAGGTGGCTCCCGTGGGGATACCGTGCGTGAGGACGCAAAGTGATATGATGTGTTACTGGCTAGACCTATGTGACTTAGGATCGGGGTCCTGACATCCTCACACGAGTTCGTGGTGTGGACAGTGATGCCGCCACCTTCTTGGATCCAGCTCCCGAGGTTCTTCGTTGAGCTGATGCCAGCGAGGGGTCCTACCGAGCTGTGGTTGCAGCACGTCGGGTGCTGCAGCCAGGCTTCGGAGGCGGAGGTCGAGGTCATCCCCCCGGCTGGTTTCTTCATGACTCGAGGATGGGGCGAAATCGCCCGCGTGTGCCGTCCTGATGGAGCTTTCGTCGTCCGCTTCAACTTTGACGACGCCTCCACTTTGTTCTTCAAGGTCTTCGATGGGGAAGGGCTTCGCCAGGAGTGCTGCCCTCGTGGGAGCCAGCAGGGTGGCACAATGAAGAATGTCGTGCCTGATCTCGGCTCTCCTAGCAGCAGCGATGGCCCCTGGGAATCCAGTAGCTCTCCCGAGCCTGGTGAGTCTCCGGACACGAGCGACGGCAGCTACGCGCCCCCAAGCTCACGCTGCGCCTGGAGTGCAGTAGCTGCACCAGCTCGTCGTCGCTCCGGTCGTAGCCCCGGTCGTCGCGCTCGAGGCGTCGGCCGATGTGTCCGTCGCGGATGGCCCTGAGCTCCTGGCAGTCGTTGGTGTTGTGGACGTGCATGTTGTGGAATGCGCAGAATGGACGACTGCTCTTGGATGACTCTGGGTAGTCGCGGCCACGCTCCATCTCTGGTCCGGCCGCGAGCACGGCCACCCCCTTGCACTTCACGTCTTTAGCCTTGCCCTTCTTATCCTCTGGTCAGCAGCGGGGAGCTCGACGAGGGAAAGGCACCCCTCCCCAGATCTGGCGCACTTGGTCGCGAGGTTGAACAGCTCCAGGGCTGTGCACAGATCTTCGTGGATGGCGAGCTCCTCCTTCATCTTGACATCGCGGACACCATCGGAGAATGCTGAGATGATGGCCTCGTCCGTGACCTTGGGGATCTTGAGGCAGACGCTGTTGAAGCGCTGGATGTACTTATGTAGGGTTTCCCCTGGTTGCTGCTTGACGCGCCGCAGGTCACCTGCGGCTGGCGGGCGGTTGCAGGTGCCCTGGAAATTGGCGATGAAATGCTCGCGCATCTCACCCCAGGAGGAGATCGACCCCGCGGGCAGGTTCAGGAGCCACGAGCGTGCGCCGTCCTTGAGAGCCATGGGGAACCTATTCGCCATAATCTTCTCGTCGCCGTTGGATGCCTCGATGCTCAGCTCGTAGAGTTGCAAGAACTCGGCGGGGTCGAGGGTGCTGTCATAGCATGGAGGCAGGTCGGGCTTGAACTTCCCGGGCCAGTTGACATTGCGCAGCTCAGGGGTGAAGGCCCGGCAGCCTGCTGTGGACACCGGAGCCTGTCGCGAAGGTGGAGCTTGGTCTTGGTTTTCGCGCACCGCCGCTGCTGGGGGCGCACGGTCTCTACGCGGCGGTGGAGGGAGCACGGGAACTCCTCCTTGCGGCCGATGGATCTCTTGGCATCTTCCTTCTTCATGCACGGGCGCCCTGCGAGTGGGTCGCGCCGTGGGGCCGCGTGACTTGGAGCGTGGATGACATCTTGATGCCGAGGTGGTGGAGGCGCTTCATGGGCCACATCACCCGCAAGGGGAGGCGGGCGAGGTAGCGAGACGGACGGGGCAGGATAGCCCCCAGCAGCGATGACGAGCTCGGCGATGCGGTCTAGCCAGTCCTTGTAGAGGTCGTCGACGGGGCGGTAGCGCAGGAGCTTGCGCGCCATAGCAGAGCAGCCTGTGCGTTCGCGGGTTCGCGACGGCCGTGGGACGACGAGCCAGTGGGGGTCAGCGACGGGGTTGCGGTGCATCCATCTCGCCGCACCGAGGTGTGCAGCGACGAGTCCTGCTGCTCGTGCCTCACCGGGTCGGTGGCTGCGTTGGCGGCGAGTGATGGAGAACGGCGAGGAGGTCCGCCGGCGGGAGCTGTCTGAGCAACGCGGGCGGTGAGGGCGGCCCATCGCTCAGCACGAGCACGACGAGCGTCAGCGATGGAGGCGGTGGAGCGGTGACGCGTCGACCGACGGAAGAGAGGTTTCGGCACACCCCTACCTGGCGCACCAAATGTCGGATTTCGGGTTCCGCAAACCCTTGAGAGGTTCGAATTCTGGGGTGCGCACGAAGAACACTATCTCCCCAGCGCGCTCGCCCTACGATTCCACAACCTAGCTTGACGAACTCAAAGAACAAGGAACACAGAGGATTATACTAGTTCGGGCCACCTTGGAGTATAATACCCTACTCCAGTGTGTATGGTGGATTACCTCGTGGGCTAAGGATGAACTAGTATAAGGGATGAATAACCTTCGGAGGAGAGGTGTTCTTGGGATCGGATGAGCTTGTGTGTGTGTGTGTGGGGTGGAATGGATCCGATCCCTTCTAAGGTTGGATCAGCTCAAGATGAGATGTTCGGGTTCCCCTCTATGATGGTAGCTAGGTCCTATTTATAGTGGCCATGGTCCTCTTCCCAAATATCGGCGGGAAGGGATCCCACAATGACCAAATTTGAAGGGGAAGAACTAGTACATGTTATCCTGACAAAAGTGGTCTTCGCCCGCCAAAGGCTCTGGTGGTGACGCCACGCCGGGCTCCACGATGACCTCCATTCTACCGCCCTGACGCTCCTTGGTCTTGTTGCACCGATATGGAAAGCTTTGCCCGATTCCTCAGGACTCTGTGCATGCGCTTGCTCCCCTAGCACCAAAGGGGAAACTGGTACACTGCGCCCGCTGGCACCCACCTGGCCTTGGACGTCATGTCTCATGTCACACGAACCTCGTGAGGTGCACCTTGCATAGATATCTCCGCTCCTCGGGAGCCATCCTAGGGAGACTGCCCCCAGGGAGGTCTTGCTATCGCCCGCCTCGCGAGGCTTGGCCCCTCGCGAGGGTCTTGAGTTGCGGTTGTTGAAGTTGGGCCGTACCAGGCCGCTGATGGAGCCACGTCACGGGCCACTGGCAGGCAAGTCCGGGTACAACCATTCCCAAGACGCCGACAGTAGCCCCCGGGCCCAAGGCGCGCTCGAACTTGGCTTTGAGGCAAAGCCAAAGGGGCAAGGGCGAAGCGCCGTGGGCCCCAATCGCCTACGGCCTTGGTTGATGTGTGGCGACCTGATTGGACGTGGGCGTCTCCGCTTCCCCGCGTTGTCTCGATAACTACTCGACTTGACGAGACCCTGCTGCATGCATAGAAAACCATCATTACGCAAGATCGTGGAGGCCGGCGGTTGGCCTCCTTCAGGCTATAAATGGGGAGAGGGTGAAGCCCCCGTTGCTCATATTCTTCTTCTTGTCGCCCTCTTCTTCTTCTTCCTCCTTGGTGCGCCGGCTTACCATGACACCCATGGCGCCGATAAGGAGATTCTCTGCTGCTGAAAAAGAAAAAACTCCATGCGAGGAGCGGGAATCACTTCCGCCGAAGAAGAGGTTCAGCCGCCCCCGTGGCGCCGACGGGAGGCGGGAGGTTACGAGGCCCTGGTGCGAGCAGCCTCCTCCTAGCTACCCGTTGCCATTGTACGCGCAAGAGCATGGGGGTTGCGCCCCGCTCCGCTTGCCTTGTGGTCGAGGTCTCCCAGCTAGGGCCGCTCGGGCTGCCGGTCCTCGAACCCACGTCGAGGGCTCCTCGCGCGAGTTCGTGGTGTGGACAACGATGCCACCGCCTTCTTGGATCTGGCTCCCGAGGTTCCTCGCTGAGCTAAAGCCGGTGAGGGGCCCTGCCGAGCTATGGTTTCAGCATGCCGAATGCTGCAGCTAGGCTTCAGAGGCGGAGGTTGAGGTCATCCCCCCGGCCGGTGGCTTCATGACTCGAGGATGGGGCGAAATCGCCCGCGTGTGCTGCCTTGATGGAGCTTCCGTCGTCCACTTCGAGTTTGACAGTGCCTCCACTTTGTTCTTCAAGGTCTTCGATGGGGAAGGACACCGCCAGGAGTGCTGCCCTGGTGGGAGCCGCCGGGGTGGCACAAAGAAAGGATGCCCTGCCTGCTCTCGGCTCTCCTAGCAGCAGCAATGGCCCCTGGGAATCCAACAGCTCTCGTGAGCCTGACGAGTCTGCGGAGATGAGCGACGACAGCTATGCGCCCCCAAGCTCACGCCACGCCTGGAGCGCGGTAGCTGCACCAGCTCGTCATCGCTGGTGACCTGAGCAGGGTTGGAGACGGTCTCTCATGGCCCACTGTTGATGATGGCGTCGGCGGTGTCAGCCACAGTTAGAGTCTCCTAGCATGTCCTTCTTTTGCTCCTTGCGATGAATCAAAGCGAACCCCGTGGGGGTGTGTAAAGAACCTATAATGCTTTTGCTCCGACGCTCATTATTCTTGCTATGAAACCGTGTTTGCAAGTCTTGCTTCGGCATTGTCCCACTTTTTATCCTTTCAGTAGCTTTGCGCTCTACGCCAGCGGGTCCCAGTCCCAAGGAAAGCTTGTGCGGTCGCTGGTATGCCAGGTTGCGATGCCGTGGTCAAGGCTAGGAGGTGAGTGGCCCTGGGTCTAGTAAGAGCTCCTAAGGCACGATGCTCAAGAGGTCCCCCTTGGCGTGCATGCAGCTTCCGGAGGCTAAAAAGGGAGGCAGCATTGCCGGAGCAAGACTACGGAAATCCAACTTGTCGACTAGTGGCGTTGTGTTGATTGGATGTGTGACTTATCTTGATGGGCCTGAGGTGATTCTCCATGCAGTGCGCCTTGTTTGCTCCTGCGGCAGCGCGGCTGGGATTTCATGATTTCCTTCCCGCTTGCTTTAGCGTTCTGCGTCAGCAGAGCCCGACCCCGCGCATACCTCGGCCACCGCTAGCTCATCCGGATCACCAGGACGAGGCCAGGGGTGAGGGGCTACGTGACCAGCTAGGCTCCTGAGTTGCGATGCTCAGGAATCCCCCTTGACGTACAAGCAGCCCTTGGGAAGGAAATGCTAGACTAGGCCTTGGTGTTCTGTGTCGGCAGGGCCCGACCCCGTGCATACCTCAACCATTGCTGGTTTGTCCGGATCGCCAGGACGAGGCCAGTCGGTGAGGGGATATGTGGCTAGTTAGGCCCCTGAGACGCGATGCTCAGGGTTCCCCCTTGACGTACGAACATACCTTAGCACTCCGAGCCGGCCTCCCCTTCTCCCGCTCTTCCAGGTGCTCTTCGTCCTCGGGTCCCGACCCTCGAGTGGAGCTCAGCCGCCGCTGGTATGCCAGGTCACGATGCCGTGATCAAGGCCAGGGGGTGTGGGCTGGAGAGTCGGTAGGAGTCCCTGAGACGTGATGCTTAGGAGCCCCCTTTAACGCGCAAGCGAATTACGTGAGGAGGGAAAAACCGACAAGGACGCCTGTCGCTAGGCTCCGAAGATTCCCGAGGGTTTCTCCGATGAAACATCACAATTTACAATCACGCCTACCGTTGGGCCACTGATCTTTCCACAGGAAGACGAACGCACTGAGGACCTGGTGAGGTGACATGCGCGAGGCGGGTCGCGAGTCAGAGCTCGATCTCTCAGATTTTCTCAGCGTTACAAGGACGGACCCGAGCACAAGCACCGTGCCAACGTGTGTAGCCCTCGTTGCAGGATGAGCAGGAGTCCGTTCGGCAGCGAAGGATGCCCAAAGAGGTGGAGAGTGAGCAGGTGATGATCATAAGGTAATCCATAGGAGGAAACGAGCTAATCCAGATGATGCAAAATGCGATACATGCCACAGGGACGGACCCCTGCCTGGGGATGATGCAGCCCGAGGGGCACCCCCAACAGATTTAGCTAAAGATGAAAAAAGGATACACGTCGCAGGGGCAACCCGTGCGACTTGGGGATGATGCAGCGCTGATGTCTACTACCTAACCTTCTTCTTGTAGACGTTGTTGGGCCTCCAAGTGCAGAGGTTTGTAGGACAGTAGCAAATTTCCCTCAAGTGAATGACCTAAGGTTTATCAATCTGTAGGAGGCGTAGGATGAAGATTGTCTCTATCAAACAACCCTGCAACCAAATAACAAAGAGTCTCTTGTGTCCCCAACACACCCAATACAATGGTAAATTGTATAGGTGCACTAGTTCGGCGAAGAGATGGTGATACAAGTGCAATATGGATGGTAGATATAGGTTTTCGTAATATGAAAATATAAAAACAGCAAGGTAACTAATGATAAAAGTGAGCACAAATGGTATTGCAATGCTTTGAAACAAGGCCTAGGGTTCATACTTTCACTAGTGCAAGTTCTCTCAACAAGGATAACATAATTAGATCATATAACAATCCCTCAACATGCAACAAAGAGTCACTACAAAGTCACTAATAGCGGAGAACAAACGAAGAGATTATTGTAGGGTATGAAACCACCTCAAAGTTATTCTTTCTGAACGATCTATTCAAGAGTCTGCAGTAAAATAACACGAAGTTATTCTTTCCGTTCGATCTATCCTAGAGTTCGTACTAGAATAACACCTTAAGACACAAATCAAACAAAACACTAATGTTACCTAGATACTCCAATGTCACCTCAAGTATCCGTGGGTATGATTATACGATATGCATCACACAATCTCAGATTCATCTATTCAACCAACACAAAGAACTTCAAAGAGTACCCCAAAATTTCTACCGGAGAGTCAAGATGAAAACGTGTGCCAACCCCTATGCATAGATTCCCAAGGTCACGAAACCCGCAAGTTGATCACCAAAACATACATCAAGTGAATCAATAGAATACCCCATTGTCACCACGGGTATCCCACGCAAGACATACATAAAGTGTGCTCAAATCCTTAAAGACACAATCCGATAAGATAACTCCAAAGGGAAAACTCAATACATTACAAGAAGATAGAGGGGGAGAAGCATCATAAGACCCAACTATAGTAGCAAAGCTCGCGATACATCAAGATCATGCCATCTCAAGAACATGAGAGAGAGAGAGAGAGATCAAACACATAGCTACTGGTACATACCCTCAGCCCCAAGGGTGAACTACTCCCTCCTCATCATGGAGAGCGCCGGGATGATTAAGATGGCCACCAGAGAGGGATTCCCCCCTCCGACAGGGTGCCGGAACTGGTCCAGATTGGTTTTTGGTGGTTACAGAGGCTTGCGGCGGCGGAACTCCCGATCTAGGTTATTTTCTGGAGGTTTGGGTATTTATAGGGTTTTTTGGCATAGGGCACAAGTTAGGGGGTCTCCGGGCTATCCACGAGATAGGGGGGTGCGCCCAGGGGGGTGGGCGCGCCCCCACCCTCGTGGGCAGCCCGGGACTCTTCTGGCCCAACTGTTTTACCCTGGGGGCTTCTTTTGGTCCATAAAAAATCATCAAAAATTGGCACGTCAATTGGACTCCATTTGGTATTGCTTTTCTGTAAAACTCAAAAAACAAGGAAAAACATAAACTGGCACTGGGCTCTAGGTTAATAGGTTAGTCCCAAAATCATATAAAATAGCATATAAATGCATATAAAACATCGAGAACATATAATATAATAGCATGGAGCAATAAAAAATTATAGATACGTTGGAGACGTATCAAGCATCCCCAAGCTTAATTCATGCTCTTCCTCGAGTAGGTAAATGATAAAAACAGAATTTTTGATGTGGAATGCTACCTAACATATTTATCAATGTAATTTTCTTTATTGTGACATAAATGTTCAGATACGAAAGATTCAAGACAAAAGTTTAATATTGACATAAGAATAATAATACTTCAAGCATACTAATAAAGCAATTATGTCTTCTCAAAATAACATGGCCAAAGAAAGTTCATCCCTACAAAGTCATATAGTTTGGCTATGCTCCATCTTTGTCACACAAAATACCCAAATCATGCACAACCCTGGTTTCAGCCAGGCAATTGTTTCATACTTTATTTTTTTCAATTTTTTCAACTTTCACGCAATACATGAGCGTGAGCCATGTATATAGCACTATAGGTGGAATAGAGTGGTGGTTGTGGAGAAGACCAAAATGAGGAAGATGGTCTCACATCAACTAGGCGTATCAATGGGCTATGGAGATGCCCATCAATAGATATCAATGTGAGTGTGTAGGGATTGCCATGCAACGGATGCACTAGAGCTATAAATGTATGAAAGCTCAACAAAAGAAACTAAGTGGGTGTGCATCCAACTTGGTTGCTCACGAAGTCCTAGGGCATTTGAGGAAGCCCATCGTTGGAATA
Organism: Secale cereale; assembly: GCA_902687465.1. Taxonomy (NCBI): domain Eukaryota; kingdom Viridiplantae; phylum Streptophyta; class Magnoliopsida; order Poales; family Poaceae; genus Secale; species Secale cereale. The sequence continues at coordinate 414,544,741 of LR738715.1, forward strand.
TACAAGCCAAGTTCTATAATGAAAATTCCCACTAGTATATGAAAGTGACTAAACTAGAGACTCTCTGTCATGAAGATCATGGTGCTACTTTGAAGCACAAGTGTGGAAAAAGATAGTAGCATTGTCCCCTTTTCTTATTTTTTTGGGCCTTTCCTTTTTTATTTGGCCTATCTTTTCCTTTTCTTTTTTTTTCTTTTTTTTATTTGGCCTTTTTTCCGGGACAATGCTCTAATAATGATGACCATCACACTTCTATTCATTTACAACTCAAGGATTACAACTCGATACTAGAAAAAAATGACTATATGAATGCCTCCGGCGGTGTACCGGGATGTGCAATGAATCAAGAGTGACATGAATGAAAAATTATGCATGGTGGCCTTGCCACAAATACGATGTCAACTACATGATCATGCAAGGCAATATGACAATGATGAAACGTGTCATAATAAACGGAATGGTGGAAAGTTGAATGGCAATATATCTCGGAATGGCTATGTAAATGCCATAATAGGTATGTATGGTGGCTGTTTTGAGGAAGGTATATGGTGGGTGTATGGTACCGCCGAAAGTTGCGCGCTACAAGAGAGGCTAGCAATGTGGAAGGGTGAGAGTGCGTATAATCCATGGCGTCAACATTAGTCATAAAGGACTCACATACTTATTGCAAAAATCTACAAGTCATCAAAACCAAGCACTACACGCATGCTCCTAGGGGAAGGGTTGGTAGGAGTTAACCATCACGCGATCCCGACCTCCACACAAAGGATGACAATCAAAGAAAAACCTCATGCTTCAAATTTGTTACACAACGGTTACCATATGTGCATGCTACGGGACTTGCAAACCTCAACACAAGTATTTCTCAAATTAACAATTACTCTACTAGCATGACTCTAATATCACCATCCTCATATCTCAAAACAATCATCAAGTATCAAACTTCTCACAGTATTCAATGCACTTTATATGAAAGTTTTTATTATATCCCTCTTGGATGCCCATAGGACTAAATTCATAATCAAAGCAAATTACCATGTTGTTCTTAAAGACTCTCGAAATAATATAAGTGAAGCATGAGAGTTCATCAATTTCTTCAAAATAAAACCACCGCCGTGCTCGAAAAAGATATAAGTGAAGCACTAGAGCAATTGACAAACTACTCCAAAAGATATAAGTGAAGATCAATGAGTAGTTGAATAATTATGTAACTATGTGAAGAATCTCTAACATTTAAAAATTTCAGATCTTGGGATATTATCCAAACAGCAAGCAAAATAAAATAAAAATAAATTGACGCTCCAAGCAAAACACATATCATGCGGTGAATAAAAATATAGCCTCAAGTAAAGTTACCGATGAATGAAGACGAAAGAGGGGATGCCTTCTGGGGCATTCCCAAGCTTAGGCTCTTGGTTGTCCTTGATGATTACCTTGGGGTTCCTTGGGCATCCCCAAGCTTAGGCTCTTGCCACTCCTTATTCCATTGTCCATCGAATCTTTACCCAAAACTTGAAAACTTCAGAACAGAAAACTCAACAGAAAACTCATAAGCTCCGTTAGTATAAGAAAATAAAACCACCACTTAGATACTGTTGTGAACTCATTATAAATTCATATTGGTGTAATATATACTGTATTCCAACTTCTCTATGGTACATACCCTCCGATACTACTCTTAGATTCATCAAAATAAGCAAACAACACATAGAAAACAGAATCTGTTAAAAAGAGAATAGTCTGTAGCAACCTGTAACTTTCAAATAATTTTGTAACTCAAAAAATTCTGAAATAAATTGTTGGACGTGAGGAATTTGTCTATTAATCATCTTCAAAAAGAGTCAACCTAAAATCACTCTCAAGTAAAAAATGGCAGCTAATCTCGTGAGCGCAAAAGTTTCTGTTTTTTATAGCAAGATCGCAAAAACTTCACCCAAGTCTTCCCAAAGGTTCTACTTGGCAATTTATTGAAACAAAATCTATAAAACATGATTAATACAGTATAATAATCATGTCAACACTCAAAAACAGTAGGGCTAAATATTGGGTTGCCTCCCAACAAGTGCTTTTCTTTAATGCCTTTTAGCTAGGCATGATGATGACAATGATGCTCGCATAAAAGATAAGAATTGAAACACAACGGGAGCATCATGAAGAATATGACTAGCACTTTCAAGCCTAACACACTTCCTACGCATAGGGATTTCATGAGCAAACAACTTATGGGAACAATAATCAACTAGCATAGGAAGGCAAAACAAGCATAACTTCAAAACTTTAAGCACATAGAGAGGAAACTTGATATTATTGCAATTCCTACACGCATTTGATCCTCTCTCATAATAATTTTCAGTAGCATCATAAATGAATTCAACCACATAACGAGCACATAAAGCATTTTTTTTCATGATCTACTTGCATAGAAATTCTACTACTCTCCACATAGGCAAAATTCTTCTCATTTGGAATAATGGGAGTATTATAAGAAACTCAAATACTATAAATTGTTTCCACATTAAAAGAGTAATGTTCAGAAAAAGGGTAATCATAATCGTGACAAGTATATAAATATAATCATCACTACTTTTTATAGCATAAATGTCATCACAATAATCATCATAAGTAGAAACTTTGTTCTCATAATAATCAATTGAAATCTCTTCCAAGATAGTGGAATCATTACTAAATAAAGTCATGACCTCTCCAAATCCACTTTCATCAATATAAACAATTAAAAATCATAATAGGAGGTATGATATTATCATAATAAATTTTCTCATCAAAACTTGGGAAACTAAAAATATCATCTTCATTAAACATAGCATCCCCAAGCTTGGGACAAACATTAATTGCAACAAATAAATAATTCTCAAACATGATATTCTCATCAAACATAGCATCCCCAAGCTTGGTCCTTTTAATAACATAAGTATAATCACTCTCATCATTAATAGTATGGATGGCACCGATAGTATAGCAATTATCATCATCACAATGAGTAATAGGAGCAACACCATTTGGAAGGGATACTTTTTTACCTTTGCTTCTCCCTCTTTTCTTTTTCTTCTTTGCATCATGTGTGGATTTAATCCTCTTTTTGGAGCTCCTTATTAATGAGATTGGTTGAATATAAGGCTCCTCCTCGTTACCCGATTCATCATAATAAAGAATAGGAGGATACGAGGAAACCTCTTCCATTTCATTAGTATTCCCTTCATCTTATATTTGTTTTCTTGTCTTTAGGTAATTGGCAATATAAGGATTTTCAATGCAATTCACCACACAATACATAAATATTTCTTCTAGATCAAAATCAAGAACTCTCTCAAGGGAAAATTATGGAATATTCTTAGTTATACGTTTCATTTCTTCATAACCCAAAAGCAACCTAAGTTCATTATGGTGTGCAAGGGAAATCAAGTCATCACAATTTTTGGACATGATTCAATTATGAAACAATCTGCATTGGATATTTAAATGATCACGTTCATTGCAAAGTTCACAAGGATGGCTAAGAAAATTTAAATTTTCAGCACAAACATCTAGCCTTTCTTGCAACCATTTAGTTTCCAAATACTTATGCCTCTTGCAAAATCTATCTTCCCTATTTGGTGTGTACTTGCAAACTCTATGAACTCCACAAAAATTGACATGCTTATATGAGATATTTTCATCATGACTAGTGCAACCATCATTAGTACTATGGATATTCAAGGAGCTTTTACTAACAACATTGCAATCATGCTCATCATTCAAAGATTTAGTGCCAAGCATTCCATGTAATTCTTCTTCTAGTACTTGAGCACAATTTTCCTTCCCATCATTTTCACGAAAGATATTAAAAAGATAAAGCATATGAGGCAACCTTAATTCCATTATTGTAGTTTCCTTTTATAAACTAAACTAGTGATAAAACAAGAAACTAAAATATTCGATTGCAAGATCTAAAGATATACCTTCAAGCACTCACCTACCCAGCAACGGCGCCAGAAAAGAGCTTGATGTCTACTACGCAACCTTCTTCTTGTAGACGTTGTTGGGCCTCCAAGTGCAGAGGTTTGTAGGAAAGTAGCAAATTTCCCTCAAGTGGATGACCTAAGGTATATCAATCCGTAGGAGGCGTAGGATGAAGATAGTCTCTCTCAAACAACCCTGCAACCAAATAACAAAGAGTCTCTTGTGTCCCCAACACACCCAATACAATGGAAATGTATAGGTGCACTAGTTCGGCGGAGAGATGGTGATACAAGTGCAATATGGATGGTAGATATAGGTTTTTGTAATATGAAAATATAAAAATAGCAAGGTAACTAATGATAAAAGTGAGCACAAACGGTATTGCAATGCTTTGAAACAAGGCCTAGGGTTCATACTTTCACTAGTGCAAGTTCTCTCAACAAGGATAACATAATTAGATCATATAACAATCCCTCAACATGCAACAAAGAATCACTCCAAAGTAACTAATAGCGGAGAAAAAAATGAAGAGATTATTGTAGGGTACGAAACCACTTCAAAGTTATTCTTTCTGATCAATCTATTCAAGAGTCAGTAGTAAAATAACATGAAGCTATTCTTTTCGTTCGATCTATCCTAGAGTTCATACTAGAATAACACCTTAAGACACAAATCAACCAAAACCCTAATGTCACCTAGGTACTCCAATGTCACCTCAAGTATCCGTGGGTATGATTATGCGATATGCATCACACAATCTCAGATTCATCTATTCAACCAACACAAAGAACTTCAAAGAGTACCCCCAAAGTTTCTACCAGAGAGTCAACATGAAAACATGTGCCAACCCCTATGCACAGATTCCCAAGGTCACGGAACCCACAAGTTGATCACCAAAACATACATCAAGTGAATCAATAGAATACCCCATTGTCACCACGGGTATCCCAAGCAAGACATACATCAAGTGTTCTCAAATCCTTAAAGACTCAATCCGATAAGATAACTCCAAAGAGAAAACTCAATCCGTTACAAGAAGATAGAGGGGGAGAAGCATCATAAGATCCAATTAGAGTAGAAAAGCTCGCGATACATCAAGATCGTGCCATCTCAAGAACACGAGAGAGAGAGAGATCAAACACATAGCTACTGGTACATACCCTTAGCCCCGAGGGTGAACTACTCCCTCCTCGTCATGGAGAGCGCCGGGATGATGAAGATGGCCACCAGAGAGGGATTCCCCCCTTCCGGCAGGGTGCCGGAACGGGTCTAGATTGGTTTTAGGTGGCTACAGAGGCTTGCGGTAGCGGAACTCCCGATCTAGGTTATTTTTTGGAGGTTTGGGTATTTATAGGGTTTTTTGGCATAGGGCACAAGTCATGGGGGTCTCCGGGCTATCCACGAGATAGGGGGCGCGCCCAGGGGGGTGGGCGCGCCCCCCACACTCATGGGCAGCCCGTGACTCTTGTGGCCCAACTCTTTTACCCTGGGGGCTTCTTTTGGTCCATAAAAAATCATCAAAAATTGGCACGTCAATTGGACTCCTTTTGGTATTCCTTTTCTGTAAAACTCAAAAACAAGGAAAAAATAGAAACTGGCACTGGGCTCTAGGTTAATAAGTTAGTCCCAAAAATCATATAAAATAGCATATAAATGCATATAAAACATCCAAAACATATAATATAATAGCATGGAGTAATACAAATTATAGATATGTTGGAGACGTATCAAGCCCGAGGGGTGCCCCCAACTGAACAAACTGAAACAAAGTCACCTGGCACCGATGCTGGAGTGATGTTGATGTAGCTGAAGATGCTCGCCGCAGATGTCGTTCCTCACGAGCCGCCTGACTCCGTGGCCTCACGAGGCTCCTGAGGTTCCGATTGCTCGCGAAGAACCGACACCACTTCTGCCAGGATCTCCTGATGCGTGGCCTCGCGAGCCGCCAGGACTTCCCGCATGTGGCGCCGGTACAGGGCCGCCTGGTTCGGCAAGACGAAGGGCGTGCGAATGTAGCTATGAGGAGGGCCCTCGCACTGGCCCACCTGAGATGGCTAGTAGAGTGCCTGAGACGTGATCCTATTGATGCACTCCCCGGCGCAGGGCGGTGCTCGCACCGCATTGCCCTTGGTACCTGCAAGTCTTCGATGGTCTGTTCGATGACCTCTTGAGCACTTGGCGCCTCGCACCTTGTGCTCTCTTGAGGGAAACGTGTGGTGAAGCACACCTCCACATGGTGCCCGTGCGCATCCCTCATAACATTGGCTAGGTCGGAGGCCCTCCAAAGGAGAGCCCCCGAGCCTAGCCTGAGGGGAGGGAGGGCCCCGTCCATGGACACGGATCCCGAGGCTTGGCCGCTGGGTGATGCATCTTCATGAGGCTCCAGGGTGAGCAACTGCTTCTTCTTCTTCGGGATAACTTCAGGGGGGTAGATGGTGTTTTCGTCGTCCAGGCCCTTGACTGCCCAGCCTGGTAAGCGCGCTCGAGGGAGCACACATCGTCCTTTTCTTCGGAAGCAATGGTGATGATGACATGGCTCCTTGGCATCTTGAGGATGTTATAGCCATGGTGAGTCACTGCCATGAACTTGGCCAGGGCTGGATACCCAAGAATAGCATTGTACGGGGTGTCAAGGGTCTGAATGATCCGTCCCCTTGTTGGGTGGTGGCTATCCTACTTATATAGTGGCCTTGGTCCTGTTCCCCGAAATGTTTGGTGGGAAGGGATCCCATAATGGCCAATTTTGAAGGGGGACAACTAGTACATCTTATCCTGACTAAAGGTGGTCTTCGCCTGCAAAGCATCTGATCCTGATGCCATGGTGGGCTCGGTGATGACCTCCGTCCTGTCGTCCTGGAGGTCTTGGTCTTGTTGCACTGGAATGGAAACCTTTGGTAGATTCCTCGGGACTCTACGTCTGAGCCCGCTTCCTTAGCACCAAAGAGAAAATTGTTGTACTGCGCCCGCTGGCGCCCGCCTGGCCTTGGTCGTCATTGCTTGCGTCATGCAAACCTCGCGAGGTGGGGGGTTGCATAGAGTTCTCCGCTCCTCGGGAGCCAGCCAGCCGAGGCTGCTGTAACACCCCAAAAATTTAATCACATTTTTATTAATTAAAATTTGGCTAGAAATAAAATTTTGAATTATATTAGGTTCTTTAATAATTTTAGAGCCTTTTTTATTCCTATCTTTCAAAATTCTTCCCTCCATTTGGAAATTTTGGTAATAATTTTGTGGGCTCTGGTTGTATCTTGAGTCATTTCATTATTTGTTTAATAACAGTAGAAATTATTTTCATAATAAAATTTGTCTCTAAATAACTATTTTAATAGCATTTTCAGTATTTTAAATGCTTCTGTTGCACTACAACTAATTTAAATAATTCTTTAAAAATTCCACCATAATTCTGAGAGGTCTTATGATGCCTATATGTCACTTTGGTGCAAAAACCCAACTTGGTGTTTTGCAAAATTTGAGTGAACCATCCTCTTTTTCATTTCTGTCCATTTTCTAGGTTTCTACTGCAACCCCAATTTTCCTTGCTCTAAAATTTTTGATACTTGTCCATATCCTAGTCCTTCCTATTAAAACCTTAACCCCAGAAGATCAGCTCCATTAGCATCATTTAGACCCACCAAATACCTCTCTATAGTTTCTGTCCAGAAGTGAATTTTGGCAAAACGTGCACTAGCAAGTTTGCTCCTTCCACAAACCAACTCCACCATCATCTATTATCTGTAAGGAGACACAACTCTGCCAAGTTTCACTTCCAACAAAGATGCCTAGGTAGCTCTAACATTCTGTCGAGCACCTTGTGTGCATAACAGAGAATTTTGCCACCACCTAAGCTACATTGGACACTTGGTCAAATGACGAAACCATCATGTCCAACACCTCCCTCCTGCCCATTAGCACCACTCTGCAAATTTGTAGCTCCATTAGATCCCTGTAGATGCCATTGGCATTTTTCCGAACACATGGTGCGCGTGTCCAGAGCGCGACCCGAGCGCATGTGTTGCAGTCACTGGCATCGCGCTCCTGACGATCTCCTGCTGCTTCCCCCTCTCGACTTGGTCCTCCCCTGGGTCAGCACAATCACCCCGAAGCTCGCCGACACCTCCGCTTGTCCCCTAGCGCCGTCCATGCCGGCCAGCGCCGCCACCGACCGCCGCACGTCACTGTCACCGCCGCCCCTAGACGCGTGGCTCGCCTCCGAGCCAACCAGGGCGCCCTGCCATTACTGCGGGCCGCCACCGCCCACACCAAACCCCGCCGTCCACCAACGGACTCACCACCGCCCGAGGTTTGCCGTCAATGCCTGCCGCCGTGCGGCGCCGCCCTCGACGCGTGGCTCAGCTCTGAGCCAGCCAGCGCACCCCGCCTTAACGGCGGACGGCCACCGTCCTCACCACGTCGCACCGACCTCTACCGCCCTCAACCACCTCGCCGTCGACCACGCCGTGCCATTAATGGCCATCCGCCGCGGTGGCCTCCTCTGGAAGCCTCGGGGCCGCGTCGCTGCTGCCTATATAAGGCCACCCGAGCTCTCTGCTGATCACCACTACTCTCCCCCTCCCCACGAACCCCGCCGAGCACCCAAGTGGCTCGGATGGGGCCATCTTCTCTGTCTCCGGCAGCTACTGCCGCCGCCCTCACCACGAAGCTCACCACCTCTCCAGTGTCTCCCCCTCTCCAGTCTCTACACCAGAGGCCTCCCCGTGGTTCCGCGGATCCATCCCACCCTTCAATTTCACCGGAGCAAGCTCCAGGGCGAAAGCCCTCTTCCACCCGACGATCCCCTCCGCCGTGCTCGAAGCACTGCTCAGTCCCGAGCTTCCCGGCGACCACCACCACTACGTACGGATGCGGCACTTCCTCCTGGACTTGTCCATCTTCCGAGCATCACCGGAGATCCCCTACGGTGCCGGCAATCATCGCCGGAGCTCTACCCCTGCTCCTGTCCAGGAGCGCGCGAGGGAGAAGGCAAACCCGACAGGTGGGTCCCACCTGTCGGTGAGACGCCGTTTTACCTGCGTAGCCGTGCATCTCCGAGCCGGCCCAATTGCTATCCAGCGCTCAAGGCGCATCTCTGATCTCTCCCTCTTTTCCTTTCAGCACATATTCAAATACTTCCATAGTAGCCATTTCTACTCTAAAATTGGTAATTCAAATTTCTGTAGGTTTCTAAAATCATGCTCTGTTTATTTAAATTAGGTGAACATTTTTCCTATATATAGTTTCTGTTTAATCATTTAAACATTGCTTTTAATCATATATTCCAACTTAGTAATTCCATAAGTAATTCAAATATGCTCTAAATAAATTAATTCTTTTTCTGTTATTTCCTAAACATTCCCTAGTTTATTTTAGTATTTATTTCAAAAATATTTGAAATACTTTTTAGTGCTGTTTTTGAATTATGTGGTGATTTAGATATTTTTGAAAATAGGAAATGAAGGGGGGATGAATTTTTTCAAACTTGTGGAGTGCTCTCAATACTTCTGCATGTTCAAGGCAAGCATCTTGAACACTTGATATGGTGAATGCTTGAAAATTGGTTGCTAGTATATTTTTAGCATGGTTTGATGCTTTTAATAGAATTTGCTTATGGGTAGTGATATAGCATACATGCATGGTCATAAGCATATTTTCTCTTGCATGCATTTTGCAACATGCATAAGTTATGAGAATCCAGGAGTGTGCTCCTGTTTTGGACGTGCCGGTGGGCACGGGCCATATTTGACACGGTGGTGTCATGAGATATATGTGGAAGCAGGCAAGGGTTGTGGCCCTGTCCTGATGATATGGTTGAAAGAATGTTTTGTTGTGCTAACCACTGCAGGGAACATAAGCCTCCTGAGTCGACCATAGATCGAGTCTTGTTCCGGTAACCCCCATACTTGTTTCGTGCTACCACTTGTCCCTGCCTCGGGTAAGGTATGGTTTAGTAAGTTGTTAACCCCTTTCCGTGCACACACCGTACAGAGGGCTACGATGAGGGTTTCCAGGGCCCTGGACTAAATCCGGTCATCGGGTCAAGGGGGCATGGGTGTGTCCGGCTGTCGTGATGCCGAGAGGGAGTGTACCCTTGTAATCCGCGCGTTTGAATAGTGATCCCATGCTATTGGAGGTTGTAGCCTTCCCACTTAGAGTTTTACTTAACTGTTGTTTTGGGTGATTCCTGGCAGCAGAAAAGTTAAGCTGGTGTGTGCTGGTCAGGCGTGTTTTCAACCCAAAGACCATAATGGGAATTAGTCAGTGTCACGATACTGACTAAAGAAATCCTATACTTGTGGGTAAAGAGTGCACCCTCTGCAGAGTTTAAAAACCTATTCGAATAGCCGTGTCCGCGGTTAAGGACTACAGTCTGGGTTGGTCAAGTATCGGTCCCGGTGTCAGTCTCTGGAGGAAAACTAATAAACCTGAGCATGTTTATGTCTGCATGATATTCTTGTCACAGTTAGTATTATCATGTATTTAATTATGTTGAAGATATTGCTTATGAACTAACCCCCTGCTCTTATTTTACTTTCCAGAGTGTCTCAGGGGCTGGCTGGACTACCCCGGACACTCGCCCTTATTTTCAAGTCCTTTTGTGGCGTCCCTCGAGTTTCAGGCGGTTCTATCACGCCACTACTCTTGTGGACACCCGACTGGCATTTCTTTTCAAGACCGACCGTGGTGTCACTTGACATCCGACCGGCATTTCTTTTATATTTTATTGATACTAATATTTATTTTCTGCACTAACTATTATTCACCATGCCATGTTTTAATTTCCTGTCAGCATGCATTTAATATAGTCTAGTACAAGCATATGCATATAATTTAGTTCATCATGATCATATAATTGTCTGCTGCATTTGTTATATCATTTGTCCATGATGTTTGCGAGTACATTCAAACGTACTCACAGGCTTGTCCCTGGCTATTTACTTGGCCAGGTTATGGGTTCTACAAGGAGTACCACAGTGACGTCCGTGCGGAGCCTAGGAACGTGATCACGCGAGATAGGAGTTGTCCGGGTCAGCTGTTCCTGTGGGAATGGAGCCCCATCGACGTTGGAGGACCACAAGCCAACTCCTTCATCCACCAGCTATCATCTTGTACTCATCAGACCTTTATGGTCACCAGACATCATTGTTGTATCACTAGACCTTTACGGTCTCGTATCAAATACTTGTAATTGCTTGGTATTCTGTAACAAGGACGTGTCCACCAGTAACAGAAATCCTGGGCTGGTGATGACACGAGGGGTTAATTTCTGGGTTATTGTGTCCCGGAAATCCGGCCCCGAAAGCCTTGGTATCAGAGCCAGGCTGACCATTGGCTAAACCTATCTTAGCCTGGTCACCATCTGTAATGCCCCGGATGTAATACTTTCCCTTTTAGGTATATAATATATCTCCGGCTTCATCTATTTCCATTCCGGATTCTTTGTCTTTCGGGCTTTCGTCGTTTTGTTGTGAGTGTGTGGCATTCATTCATATCATGTAGACATGTGCATCGCATTGCATTTGTGTTGTGGGTTGCATCCGGTTCAACGCGTTTCTTCCCGTTGTCCGTTTCGCGTTCCGGAGCTCCCTCACGTGTTCGTGACGTCCCGTAGGCCTACTTTGGCGTTTGGCCGTGTAACATTACCGGTTTGGCGCGAGACTTGTCGTGTGTTGTTGTTTTGGTGTGTGTAACCCGCCTGTCAAATCTCATCGCGTTTCGAGTTCGTTTGCTCCTCCAACAGTTGTTTGTGTGGGCTCAAAGTGCCTCCACTTTGAGGCCCAAAACACCCCCTCCATCAGCCCACCATCCACTCCTAACCACTTCTATCATCTAGACCATCAAAATCTGATCCGGTGGCCGAAAACCGCACTCCATTTGGAGTCTCCTAGCTCCCTCTACCTATATAAGTGTGTCCACCCCCGAATTTTTGCGGATCCAACCCTAGCTACCTCCTCCCCGCCGCCGCCGGACACGTCCAGCCCGATCCGGACGTGTCCAGCCTCCTCTCCACCGCCACGTGGCAGGCCCCCGTTGGCCGCGCCCCGCGCCCATATCCCCGCCGGCCAGGGCCCGAGAGGCCCGCGAGGGGACCTCCCGGCCCAAGCCACCTCCGCCGCCGGCCCGTAGGCAGCCGCCGCCCGGGAGCTCCCTCCGCCGCCGCCGGACTCCTTCCTCCGCCACCGCGCCGCTTCTCCGTCGCCGCCGGGCCACCGCCTCGCCGCCTCCTCCGGCTCCGGCGCCGCCCGGTCTCTCCGCCGCCTCGCCCCCGGGCCGGACCCGCCGCCGGGCCACCACCTCCCGCCGGCAGGACCCGCCGCCAGTCTCCCGCCTCGCCGGAGGGACGCCTACCGCCGGCGCCCATCGCCCCGGTTCGAACCTCGCCGCCGATCGGGAGGATCCCGATCCTCCAATCCGGGCGCTAACGGGCCAGGACCCGCCTCCCTGGCCCGATCCGCCAACCCTTCCAGCCGATCCGACCCACTTCGCCCACGGGTCCGACCCGCTTCGGCCGCCCGGTTGACTCTGTCGGTGGACCCGTTGACCAGATCTGTTTGACCCCGAGGAGGTTGTTTTTTTTCACTAAGTCCCTGATCTCTTGTTCTGAAATGCAAAGTTTGAACTTCTATAACTTTGTGCCTGTTGCTCCGTTTTGCGCGTGTGATATGTCCAGACGTTCGTGGAGATGTGCTCTACGTTTTACTTGTTGTTGTCATGCATGATAGATGTCATCTAGGCACTTGTTTTTCTGTTGCAAGAGTGCATCATGATATAAACTGCTGTTATGTGTTATTTTTGTGCCACCTTTGACATGTGATATCTTTTAGCTCGTTTGTCCGAACGATGCAAATGACATGTCCACGTGTTCGTCTTGCCACGAACTACGTGTTGCTTGTGATAGGTTGCATGGTAGATTTATTATTTCCTTGTTATCATCGTTGCAAAGTGCCATGTTCATATGATGTGTTTTCACTTGTTATGAAATGCCATCTTGTTGAGCTTGATGCAATCGTTGTGTTCACCTCTATGATGCATGCTTGTGTGTTTCGGGATCACCGTCATGTGTACTTTGATGAGGTGCTTACCCTTTGCCATGTTTAGTTTCGAGGTGACTTAAACATGCTCTTTTTGATGCTATGATGATATTGCTGTTTTAGGACTTAGTGATTTTTCACTAAGTCTGAAATCTGTAACGTTCCGATGCCATGTTCGTGTGATGCTCTAGGACAAAGCATGTTAGTTTTGGGGTGGATTTTGATTGTTCCTTGTAGTATATATTGTTGTCTTTCCATCCATGTCCTCACATGTCAATTTGAGTGGCTGTAGCATGTTTATCTTTTGCTCTAAAGTTTCAATAAAATTCTGCTGCCAGAATTTTATTGCAAAGTTCAATATGTCCAAGATCATTGCTAATGATCCGTGACTCCGTTGGGGGTGCACTTTGGACCTAGTTGCTGTAATATATGCCTAGTTTGTGTTCAAGTCCTTTGCCATGCTTTTTGGGTGCTGTAGCTTAATTATTTTGAGCTCCCAAGTTGCTATGTTGCTGTAATTTTCAGCTTTCGCTCAAATCTTGTTTCGGGCATAACTTTTAGCCCGTAACTCCGATTTCAGCGAATCTTATATCAAACTTGGGTGATTTTCTGTGTAGATTAATAAAATCAGATTGTTATCTTGTTTTGAGGTGTTTTGCTTGAGTGATGTTTTCCGTGCTCCGTGTGCATCCTTAGTGCATCCTTCATGCATTCATGTTTCCCGAGTGCGCATTGCATCTTGTTGATTGGTGCTTGGTGTGTTTGTTTTGTTTAGAGCCGGAAGCTGAGACCGGGTACGAAGTTGAGCACGAGGTTTCCAACGAGTTTGAGCACGAGGACCCTTCTTACGATCCGAACGACTTCTCTTCAGGCAAGATGACCGAACCCCGATAACATTACTATCTTTGCCTATTGCTAGTAGTCTCGATCTATAGTTATGCCTCGATGCCCATGTTCTTCTTGTCAGCCTCCTACTTGTAACCAATTGCCATGTTTAACCAACCTACCTATGCAAACCGTTGTTTGGCTAAGTACGCTTCGCTCAGCCCTTCTTATAGCGTTGCTAGTTGCAGGTGAAGATCGAAGATGCTTGCTTCATGTTGAAGTTTGGTTGGGTTATATCACACTATATAATTGCTTAAAATGAAATCATCTATATATTGGTAAGGGTGGAAGGCTAAGCCTTTTGCTTGGTGTTTTGTTCCACTCATGCCGTTAGGATCCGTATAAGCCGGTGTTATGTTCCTTGATTATGCGTTCCTAACACGGTTGGGGTGTATGGGACCCCCTTGATAAACCGCTAAGTGCTAAGTCTTTTCCAGCAAGTCCCAACATTGGTACTAATTGCCTAATAACTAAATAACTTGCATAGGGAGTAATTAACCCGAGTTCTTAATTAACAACCGGGGCCAGTGCTCCTCATGAGTGTTGGTCCAAACCGGGGGTTCTGCGGGGTCACCACGAGGGAACTCGAGGATTGATATAAACCTGTAAAATCGCCCATCCGGTCGTGGCCTGAGACGAGATACGCGCGGCTACTATCAAGGTGTCGGCACGCCGGGAGGATTTGCTGGATTAGCCTTACCTTAGCTCGGTATATCTTGAGCACGGGATTCCGAGGATACTCGGGTCTTCCCACTTTGGAGTTGCGACTCCGCGGATCGTGGGCTTGTAATGGGTCAAGTTGGAACACCCCTGCAGGGTTTGAACTTTCGAAAGCCGTGCCCGCGGTTATGTGGCAGATGGGAGCTTGTTAATTCCGGTTGTAGATAACTTGACACAATGTTACTAATACACTACCAGCGTGTGTTCCGTGACTGTCAAATTCCGAATAGGGATTCGGGAGTTGAACACGGAGGGGTTATGATTGTGGAGCTTGTAGCTAGGATCACTTCGTGATCACTTCTCGCCGATGCCTTCTCTTCTCGCTCTCACTTACGTAAGCTAGATGCTAGTTGCTGCTGCAGACTTATTCTTTTCTTCAGCCTTATCCTCACCCAGAGGCTTTGATAGTTCTGTTACCCGGAGACAGGATTGCTGAGTCCTCTGTGGCTCACAGTTACTTCACACACCAGATGCAGGTCCAGCTGTGAGCTATCCAGGTGATGGCACCGAGCTGGATTGGGAGTACGACGAGGAGCGTAGTCGGTACTACGTGCGCTACCCGGACGATCAGTAGTGGAGTCTCTTACTAGGATTCGATCTGCCTGTGGTTTATTTATCTGAATTTGGTACTTTGACATTTGGCTTTTGCCCTTAGAGGGTTGTAGTGTTCTTAATGTATGATGCTTGAGACTTGTACTGTAATTCTGTGACGTGGCGAGTGTAAGCCAACTATTTTCAGTTTACTATCCCCTCTTTTACATGAGTTGTGCAAAGATTACCAGACTTGAGATCATTCTAGGATGGACTTATGCCTTTAAGTCGTGCCTCGACACGTCGGAGGTATAACTCCATCCTGGGCATTACAAGTTGGTATTCAGAGCCTTCTCCAACCTAGGAGCCCCCACTGTTTGATCGAACCGTTGACGGTTGAGTCTAGGCACACACTAAAAACTTTTTGAGTCCTATATTATATCGGAGAGTAGGATTTCTTTGCTTCTCATCCCCTTTCTCTCTGGTGAGGACTCCTGACGTCTACTCTTGTCTCTCCTATCTTCAAAATTTGCACAAATTTTTTTTAGGAATCCCGCGAGTATTCTGGGATTGTTTCGATGTTCTTGTGACAAGGATATTGTTTTCGATGCCTCCTGTTATCGAGGAGTTGAGCTTCGGGGTATCATTGACACAAGCATATCGCGACAGTACTAAATACTTAAGACGGCCGACATCGAAAATCTCCCCTATACGGCCAGTGGCAAGATAACCCCGACATCACCCAGTACTGGGGAGGTAGTTCGGGAGTATTGCCATAGCTTGTTATAGTGGATGCTTTTCGAAGGTCCGAGGTACACAGTTTCCGAGAAAGACTGGTTATGTGTTGAAGGATGGATACACCTGGATGTAGGTTAGAGTTGATTGCGCGGTGCTTCCCGTGTATCCCCAACACCTGATTGCATAACTGGAATCTTTCGGAAAACTATAGGTGGGTTTTATCCAGTAGATCGTAGGCATTCTTCCAACGAATGCAGGTTAGTGAGTTCGGGGTTCGACATTGAGTGAAGGGGTTTTATGACCGATGTTACTATCAGGAGTTGCATCTTAAAGGGTCCTTGGCTATGCTGATCCGGGGATTGCAAAACCTTTTCGTAACGCGTTCATATGCTTTCAGCACAAAGATGTTAGAACGAAACTCCTCTCTTGTGTTTGTTCCTTTCCGTACCTTGTTGTTTTTCTTATTTTATCCTTTTGTTCCCTATTTGGCTTCTCGTGAAGACTGATGTATCCATTAACTAAGAAATTCATTCGTTCCTCTTGTTCGGATGATTTCATTCGTTCTTATTGTTCGAATGATTATTGTGAAGACTTGTTGCAATTCATTCCATTGATTCAGCTTATTCCTTTTGTCAATCAATTGCTGATTCGTGGTCATCTCTTACAGGATGGCTCCGAAAAGGGTTCCCAACGCCAACCCAGAGGGTGAAGAGGTTCCAGAATGTCCTCCTTCTCCTCCTCCTCCGCCTGAGGCTTGGAGAGCAATTATGCAGACTACTGCCCAGAACACTCAGTTGATGATGCAGATGATGCAGCTGATGCAAGCTAATCAAGCTAATCAAGCTAATCAAGCTAATCAAGGTGTTCCAGGGAATCAAGGCAACTTCTTCCAGCAGCACCATGCTACTCTCAACCAGTTCCTTGCTAACAATCCTAAAGCTTTCAGTTACTGTGTCGACCCTCTTGATGCTGAGGATTGGTTGACCGACATAAAGAAGCATTTTGAGTGCAGTAACGTGAAAGAAGATGACTATGTGAAGTTTGCAGCCTTCCAACTGAAAGATCAAGCAGCAGACTGGTGGCAGCAGTACAAAGACTCAAGGCCGGGTCAAGTGATCTCTTGGGAGAATTTCTGCAAGGATTTCCGCTCGCATCACATTCCTACAAGTGTGATCGAGGGTATGCGTGAGCAATTCCGCAACCTCAAGCAGGGCTCCATGACAGTCTATCAGTATAATGTCAAGTTCCAAAACCTCGCTCGCTATGCAAAGCAAGACATTCCTGATGCAAAGAGTAAAATCTATCAGTTCCGTGGAGGTCTCAAAGATGAACTTCAGCTTGCTCTCACTTTGTTCGAGCCAGACGAATTCGATAAGTTCTATAACATGGCTTTGAAACAAGAAGCAGCTCAACTTAAGATGGAGGCTTCTAAGAAGAGAATTCGAGATGCTGTTCACTCTTCCTCATCGTCTCAGTTGGCTGCGAAACAACAGAAATTCTGGCTTCCTCCTCCTCCAGTGATTCGAGCTCCATACAACAACTCCAACAACTTCAACAACTCCAACAACAAGAACTCTAGTGGTCGTGGTTTCTCCCACCCACCCAACTCCAACAAGCAGTCCAAGCAACAGTTTCAAGCTCCAAGACTAAATGCTCCTCCTAACCGTCCGCTCTCTGAGGTGACTTGCTACAAGTGTGGCCAGAAGGGTCATTATTCCAACAAGTGCAACAACCCAAGGCGCCTTCCGCCTCCTCCTCCTGTCGGTACCGCTATGGTCAAGCATGATCCAAAGGCAGCAAGGGTCAATCTGATGAATGCAGCACAAGCAGAGGCTTCTTCTGATGTCATTTTGGGTAACCTTCCAGTGAACTCTTTTCCAGCTAAAGTGTTATTTGATTCGGGTGCTTCACATTCTTTCATGTCATACCCGTTTGCATCCAAGCATAGTGTGATCACAGCAGCCTTACCGAAGCAGTTGGCAGTTTCTTCTCCGGGAAAGCAGATGCATTCCAGTTTATATGCTCCGGATGTTTCTATTCGCATGGGAGATTATCGTTTTCTGGCTAAACCGGTGATTCTTGGTCATTCTGACATCGACCTCATTCTCGGAATGGATTGGCTTTCTCAGCACGATGCTCACATTGATTGTGCTCAAAAGGAAGTCAAATTGACTCATTCTGATGAAGATGTGATTATCTTCGCCTCCAGGGATAATACTATTCGGCTTTTCTCTCTCAATGATAAGGGTGAAATTAATGCCATAGAGCAAATTCCGGTGGTGAACGAATATCAAGACGTCTTTCCAGAAGAACTTCCAGGCATGCCTCCACACCGTCAGGTGGAGTTTGTCATCGAACTCGAGCCGGGCACTGAACCTGCTTGCCGGCGTCCATACAAGCTCTCTCCGGATGAATTGAAGGAATTGAAGAAGCAGCTTGATAAGCAGGAGAGTATGGGTCTCATCAGACCGAGTACATCTCCGTGGGGCTGTGGTGTCTTATTTGTCAAGAAGAAAGATGGCACGGAGCGTCTCTGTGTTGACTACCGGCCATTGAACAAGAAGACGATTAAGAACAAGTATCCGCTCCCCAACATCAACGAACTCTTTGAGCAGCTCAAAGGAGCTAAAGTATTCTCTAAGCTCGACCTCCGAATGGGCTATCATCAAATTCGCATTCGCGAGGAAGACATTCCCAAGACGGCCTTCAGAACGAGCTACGGTTCATACGAGTATACCGTCATGTCCTTCGGTCTCGCCAATGCTCCTCCTACCTTTTCAAGGATGATGCATTACATCTTCAACCCCTATACGGGCGAGTTCGTGCTTGTGTATCTGGATGATATTCTGGTGTTTTCCAAGAATGAAGAAGATCACGAAAAGCACTTGCGTCTGGTTCTTGATCGACTCCGAGAGCATAAATTCTATGCCAAGTTCTCCAAGTGCGAGTTCTGGCTCGATAAGGTTTTGTACCTGGGCCACATCATCTCAGCTGACGGTATTGCGGTTAATCCCGAGAAAGTTGAAGCAATTGTCAACTGGGAAGCTCCTCAGAACGTCAAGCAGCTCCGCAGTTTTCTGGGTCTTGCCAGCTATTGCAGAAGATTTGTTGAAAACTTCTCCAAGATTGCCAAGCCTCTTTCCAACTTGCTTCAGAAGAATGTCAAATACTTTTGGTCTCCCGAATGTGAAGTGGCATTCAAAACCCTCAAAGAGAAGCTTGTCTCTGCTCCAGTTCTGACTCCTCCGGATGAAACCAAGCCCTATGAAGTATTCTGCGATGCTTCTCTTCAAGGTCTTGGTGGTGTGCTTATGCAAGATAAGAGAGTTGTGGCTTACACTTCTCGGCAGCTCAAGCCAAGTGAGAAGAACTATCCCACACACGATCTCGAGCTAGCAGCTGTGGTACATGCTCTGATTACGTGGAGACATCTGTTGTTGGGCAGAAAGGTCGACATCTTCACTGATCACAAGAGTTTGAAGTACATCTTCACACAGCCGCATCTGAACCTCCGCCAGACTCGTTGGGTCGAGATGATCCAAGAGTACAACCCCAGCATCGAATACACTCCAGGCAAGGCGAATGTGATTGCAGATGCTTTGAGCAGAAAGGCATATTGCAACAGCCTTCTTATCAAGACATACCAGCCTGAGCTTTGTGAAGCTTTCAGGAAACTCAACCTCCAAGTTGTTCCGCAGGGTTTTCTTGCAAATCTCCAAATTGCTCCTACCTTGGAAGATCAAGTCCGTGAGGCCCAGCTCAGTGATACCATGGTGAAGAAGGTGAAACATGGGATTGCAAAGGGCACTCCAAAATATAAGTACTTCCGTGTTGATGAGAGAGATACCTTGTTCTTCGAGGACAGACTCGTTGTTCCCAAAGGCGATCTCAGGAAGCTCATAATGGAAGAAGCTCATGATTCTCTCCTTTCCATTCATCCTGGCAGTTCCAAGATGTACCAAGATCTCAAGCAATCTTACTGGTGGACACGCATGAAAAGGGAAATTGCCCAATTCGTGAATGAATGTGATGTATGCAGAAGAGTGAAAGCAGAACATCAACGTCCAGCCGGTCTTCTCCAACCTCTTCCTATTCCCGAGTGGAAGTTCGACCACATTGAAATGGACTTCGTCACTGGCTTTCCTAAATCCAAGCGAGGCAATGATGCCATCTTTGTGGTGATTGACAAGCTTACCAAAGTCGCTCACTTTCTTCCAGTCAAAGAATCAATCAATGCAGCTCAACTTGCAGAGCTGTACACTTCCAGAATTGTGTCCCTACATGGCATTCCTCAAGTGATATCCTCAGACCGTGGCAGCTTGTTCACATCAAGGTTCTGGGACTCCTTTCAGTCCGCCATGGGCACTAAGATCAGGTTCAGCAATGACTTTCACCCTCAGACTAGTGGTCAAGTCGAGCGTGTGAATCAGATTCTAGAAGACATGCTCAGATCCTGTGTCATCTCCTTCGGCATGAAATGGGAAGACTGCCTTCCATTTGCCGAGTTCTCTTACAACAACAGCTTTCAAGCAAGTGCAGGCAAAGCACCGTTTGAAATTCTCTATGGCAGAAAGTGCCGTACCCCTCTCAACTGGTCTGAAACAGGTGAACGCCAACTTCTTGGCAATGACTTGATCTCAGAAGCCGAAGAAATGTGCAAAGTCATACGTGAGAATCTCAAGGCCGCTCAGTCACGTCAGAAGAGCTACTATGACGGAAAGCATCGTGATTTGGCTTTCGACATCGGTGATCACGTCTATCTCCGAGTTTCTCCGATGAAAGGAACCCAAAGATTCGGTATCAAAGGAAAACTTGCTCCTAGATACGTCGGGCCTTTCAAGATTCTGGGCAAAAGAGGCAATCTAGCCTATCAGCTCGAGCTCCCTTCCAACTTTGCAAATGTTCATGATGTCTTCCATGTGTCTCAGCTTCGCAAATGCTTCAAGGCACCTGAGCGCATGATTCCGTTTGAGGAGATTGATCTTCAACAAGACCGTTCCTACCGAGAGCATCCAGTTGCAATTCTCGAAGAAACCGAACGCAAGACTCGCAACAAGTCCATCAAGTTTCTGAAAGTCAAGTGGTCACATCACACAGACCGAGAAGCTACCTGGGAACGAGAAGATCATCTTCGTTCCGAGTACCCTTCCTTTTTCCAGTCCTAGATCTCGGGACGAGATCTTTTTGTAGTAGAGGAGAGTTTGTAATGCCCCGGATGTAATACTTTCCCTTTTGGGTATATAATATATCTCCGGCTTCATCTATTTCCATTCCGGATTCTTTGTCTTTCGGGCTTTCGTCGTTTTGTTGTGAGTGTGTGGCATTCATTCATATCATGTAGACATGTGCATCGCATTGCATTTGTGTTGTGGGTTGCATCCGGTTCAACGCGTTTCTTCCCGTTGTCCGTTTCGCGTTCCGGAGCTCCCTCACGTGTTCGTGACGTCTCGTAGGCCTACTTTGGTGTTTGGCCGTGTAACGTTACCGGTTTGGCGCGAGACTTGTCGTGTGTTGTTGTTTTGGTGTGTGTAACCCGCCTGTCAAATCTCGTCGCGTTTCGAGTTCGTTTGCTCCTCCAACAGTTGTTTGTGTGGGCTCAAAGTGCCTCCACTTTGAGGCCCAAAACACCCCCTCCATCAGCCCACCATCCACTCCTAACCACTTCTATCATCTAGAACATCAAAATCTGATCCGGTGGCCGAAAACCGCACTCCATTTGGAGTCTCCTAGCTCCCTCTACCTATATAAGTGTGTCCACCCCCGAATTTTTGCGGATCCAACCCTAGCTACCTCCTCCCCGCCGCCGCCGGACACGTCCAGCCCGATCCGGACGTGTCCAGCCTCCTCTCCACCGCCATGTGGCAGGCCCCCGTTGGCCGCGCCCCGCGCCCACATCCCCGCCGGCCAGGGCCCGAGAGGCCCGCGAGGGGCCCTCCCGGCCCAAGCCACCTCCGCCGCCGGCCCGTAGGCCGCCGCCGCCGGACTCCTTCCTCCGCCGCGGCGCCGCTTCTCCGTCGCCGCCGGGCCACCGCCTCGCCGCCTCCTCCAGCTCCGGCGCCGCCCGGTCCCTCCGCCGCCTCGCCCCCGGGCCGGACCCGCCGCTGGGCCACCACCTCCCGCCGGCAGGACCCGCCGCCGGTCTCCCGCCTCGCCGGAGGGACGCCTACCGCCGGCGCCCATCGCCCCGGTTCGAACCTCGCCGCCGATCGGGAGGATCCCGATCCTCCGATCCGGGCGCTAACGGGCCAGGACCCGCCTCCCTGGCCCGATCCGCCAACCCTTCCAGCCGATCCGACCCACTTCGCCCGCGGGTCCGACCCGCTTCGGCCGCCCGGTTGACTCTGCCGGTGGACCCGTTGACCAGATCTGTTTGACCCCGAGGAGGTTGTTTTTTCACTAAGTCCCTGATCTCTTGTTCTGAAATGCAAAGTTTGAACTGCTATAACTTTGTGCCTGTTGCTCCGTTTTGCGCGTGTGATATGTCCAGACGTTCGTGGAGATGTGCTCTACGTTTTACTTGTTGTTGTCATGCATGATAGATGTCATCTAGGCACTTGTTTTGCTGTTGCAAGAGTGCATCATGATATAAACTGCTGTTATGTGTTATTTTTGTGCCACCCTTGACATGTGATATCTTTTAGCTCGTTTGTCCAAACGATGCAAATGACATGTCCACGTGTTCGTCTTGCCACGAACTACGTGTTGCTTGTGATAGGTTGCATGGTAGATTTATTATTTCCTTGTTATCATCGTTGCAAAGTGCCATGTTCATATGATGTGTTTTCACTTGTTATGAAATGCCATCTTGTTGAGCTCGATGCAATCGTTGTGTTCACCTCTATGATGCATGCTTGTGTGTTTCGGGATCACCGTCATGTGTACTTTGATGAGGTGCTTACCCTTTGCCATGTTTAGTTTCGAGGTGACTTAAACATGCTCTTTTTGATGCTATGATGATATTGCTGTTTTTGGACTTAGTGATTTTTCACTAAGTCTGAAATCTGTAACGTTCCGATGCCATGTTCGTGTGATGCTCTAGGACAAAGCATGTTAGTTTTGGGGTGGATTTTGATTGTTCCTTGTAGTATATATTGTTGTCTTTCCATCCATGTCCTCACATGTCCATTTGAGTGGCTGTAGAATGTTTATCTTTTGCTCTGAAGTTTCAATAAAATTCAGCTGCCAGAATTTTATTGCAAAGTTCAATATGTCCAAGATCATTGCTAATGATCCGTGACTCCGTTGGGGGTGCACTTTGGACCTAGTTGCTGTACTATATGCCTAGTTTGTGTTCAAGTCCTTTGCCATGCTTTTTGGGTGCTGTAGCTTAATTATTTTGAGCTCCCAAGTTGCTATGTTGCTGTAATTTTCAGCTTTCGCTCAAATCTTGTTTCGGGCATAACTTTTAGCCCGTAACTCCGATTTCAGCGAATCTTATATCAAACTTGGGTGATTTTCTGTGTAGATTAATAAAATCAGATTGTTATCTTGTTTTGAGGTGTTTTGCTTGAGTGATGTTTTCCGTGCTCCGTGTGCATCCTTAGTGCATCCTTCATGCATTCATGTTTCCCGAGTGCGCATTGCATCTTGTTGATTGGTGCTTGGTGTGTTTGTTTTGTTTAGAGCCGGAAGCTGAGACCGGGTACGAAGTTGAGCACGAGGTTTCCAACGAGTTTGAGCACGAGGACCCTTCTTACGATCCGAACGACTTCTCTTCAGGCAAGATGACCGAACCCCGATAACATTACTATCTTTGCCTATTGCTAGTAGTCTCGATCTATAGTTATGCCTCGATGCCCATGTTCTTCTTGTCAGCCTCCTACTTGTAACCAATTGCCATGTTTAACCAACCTACCTATGCAAACCGTTGTTTGGCTAAGTACGCTTCGCACAGCCCTTCTTATAGCGTTGCTAGTTGCAGGTGAAGATCGAAGATGCTTGCTTCATGTTGAAGTTTGGTTGGGTTATATCACACTATATAATTGCTTAAAATGAAATCATCTATATATTGGTAAGGGTGGAAGGCTAAGCCTTTTGCTTGGTGTTTTGTTCCACTCATGCCGTTAGGATCCGTATAAGCCGGTGTTATGTTCCTTGATTATGCGTTCCTAACACGGTTGGGGTGTATGGGACCCCCTCGATAAACCGCTAAGTGCTAAGTCTTTTCCAGCAAGTCCCAACATTGGTACTAATTGCCTAATAACTAAATAACTTGCATAGGGAGTAATTAACCCGAGTTCTTAATTAACAACCCGGGCCAGTGCTCCTCATGAGTGTTGGTCCAAACCGGGGGTTCTGCGGGGTCATCACGAGGGAACTCGAGGATTGATATAAACCTGTAGAATCGCCCATCCGGTCGTGGCCTGAGACGAGATACGCGCGGCTACTATCAGGGTGTCGGCACGCCGGGAGGATTTGCTGGATTAGCCTTACCTTAGCTCGGTATATCTTGAGCACGGGATTCCGAGGATACTCGGGTCTTCCCACTTTGGAGTTGCGACTCCGCGGATCGTGGGCTTGTAATGGGTCAAGTTGGAACACCCCTGCAGGGTTTGAACTTTCGAAAGCCGTGCCCGCGGTTATGTGGCAGATGGGAGCTTGTTAATTCCGGTTGTAGATAACTTGACACAATGTTACTAATACACTACCAGCGTGTGTTCCGTGACTGTCAATTTCCGAATAGGGATTCGGGAGTTGAACACGGAGGGGTTATGATTGTGGAGCTTGTAGCTAGGATCACTTCGTGATCACTTCTCGCCGATGCCTTCTCTTCTCGCTCTCACTTACGTAAGCTAGATGCTAGTTGCTGCTGCAGACTTATTCTTTTCTTCAGCCTTATCCTCACCCAGAGGCTTTGATAGTTCTGTTACCCGGAGACGGGATTGCTGAGTCCTCTGTGGCTCACAGTTACTTCACACACCAGATGCAGGTCCAGCTGTGAGCTATCCAGGTGATGGCACCGAGCTGGATTGGGAGTACGACGAGGAGCGTAGTCGGTACTACGTGCGCTACCCGGACGATCAGTAGTGGAGTCTCTTACTAGGATTCGATCTGCCTGTGGTTTATTTATCTGAGTTTGGTACTTTGACATTTGGCTTTTGCCCTTAGAGGGTTGTAGTGTTCTTAATGTATGATGCTTGAGACTTGTACTGTAATTCTGTGACGTGGCGAGTGTAAGCCAACTATTTTCAGTTTACTATCCCCTCTTTTACATGAGTTGTGCAAAGATTACCAGACTTGAGATCATTCTAGGATGGACTTATGCCTTTAAGTCGTGCCTCGACACGT
The DNA here is from genome assembly GCA_902687465.1 of Secale cereale. Classification (NCBI taxonomy): domain Eukaryota; kingdom Viridiplantae; phylum Streptophyta; class Magnoliopsida; order Poales; family Poaceae; genus Secale; species Secale cereale. The sequence goes on from LR738715.1 coordinate 414,569,886, forward strand.
AGGAGGTATAACTCCATCCTGGGCATTACAAGTTGGTATTCAGAGCCTTCTCCGACCTAGGAGCCCCCACTGTTTGATCGAACCGTTGACGGTTGAGTCTAGGCACACACTAAAAACTTTTTGAGTCCTATATTATATCGGAGAGTAGGATTTCTTTGCTTCTCATCCCCTTTCTCTCTGGTGAGGACTCCTGACGTCTACTCTTGTCTCTCCTATCTTCAAAATTTGCACAAAATTTTTTTAGGAATCCCGCGAGTATTCTGGGATTGTTTCGATGTTCTTGTGACAAGGATATTGTTCTCGATGCCTCCTGTTATCGAGGAGTTGAGCTTCGGGGTATCATTGACACAAGCATATCGCGACAGTACTAAATACTTAAGACGGCCGACATCGAAAATCTCCCCTATACGGCCAGTGGCAAGATAACCCCGACATCACCCAGTACTGGGGAGGTAGTTCGGGAGTATTGCCATAGCTTGTTATAGTGGATGCTTTTCGAAGGTCCGAGGTACACAGTTTCCGAGAAAGACTGTTTATGTGTTGAAGGATGGATACACCTGGATGTAGGTTAGAGTTGATTGCGCGGTGCTTCCCGTGTATCCCCAACACCTGATTGCATAACTGGAATCTTTCGGAAAACTATAGGTGGGTTTTATCCAGTAGATCGTAGGCATTCTTCCAACGAATGCAGGTTAGTGAGTTCGGGGTTCGACATTGAGTGAAGGGGTTTTATGACCGATGTTACTATCAGGAGTTGCATCTTAAAGGGTCCTTGGCTTTGCTGATCCGGGGATTGCAAAACCTTTTCGTAACGCGTTCATATGCTTTCAGCACAAAGATGTTAGAACGAAACTCCTCTCTTGTGTTTGTTCCTTTTCGTACCTTGTTGTTTTTCTTATTTTATCCTTTTGTTCCCTATGTGGCTTCTCGTGAAGACTGATGTATCCATTAACTGAGAAATTCATTCGTTCCTCTTGTTCGGATGATTTCATTCGTTCTTATTGTTCGAATGATTATTGTGAAGACTTGTTGCAATTCATTCCATTGATTCAGCTTATTCCTTTTGTCAATCAATTGCTGATTCGTGGTCATCTCTTACAGGATGGCTCCGAAAAGGGTTCCCAACGCCAACCCAGAGGGTGAAGAGGTTCCAGAACGTCCTCCTTCTCCTCCTCCTCCGCCTGAGGCTTGGAGAGCAATTATGCAGACTACTGCCCAGAACACTCAGTTGATGATGCAGATGATGCAGCTGATGCAGCTGATGCAAGCTAATCAAGCTAATCAAGCTAATCAGGGTGTTCCAGGGAATCAAGGCAACTTCTTCCAGCAGCACCATGCTACTCTCAACCAGTTCCTGGCTAACAATCCTAAAGCTTTCAGTTACTGTGTCGACCCTCTTGATGCTGAGGATTGGTTGACCGACATAAAGAAGCATTTTGAGTGCAGTAACGTGAAAGAAGATGACTATGTGAAGTTTGCAGCCTTCCAACTGAAAGATCAAGCAGCAGACGGGTGGCAGCAGTACAAAGACTCAAGGCCGGGTCAAGTGATCTCTTGGGAGAATTTCTGCAAGGATTTCCGCTCGCATCACATTCCTACAAGTGTCATCGAGGGTATGCGTGAGCAATTCCGCAACCTCAAGCAGGGCTCCATGACAGTCTATCAGTATAATGTCAAGTTCCAAAACCTCGCTCGCTATGCAAAGCAAGACATTCCTGATGCAAAGAGTAAAATTTATCAGTTCCGTGGAGGTCTCAAAGATGAACTTCAGCTTGCTCTCACTTTGTTCGAGCCAGACGAATTTGATAAGTTCTATAACATGGCTTTGAAACAAGAAGCAGCTCAACTTAAGATGGAGGCTTCTAAGAAGAGAATTCGAGATGCTGTTCACTCTTCCTCATCGTCTCAGTTGGCTGCGAAACAACAGAAATTCTGGCTTCCTCCTCCTCCAGTGATTCGAGCTCCATACAACAACTCCAACAACTTCAACAACTCCAACAACAAGAACTCTAGTGGTCGTGGTTTCTCCCACCCACCCAACTCCAACAAGCAGTCCAAGCAACAGTTTCAAGCTCCAAGACTAAATGCTCCTCCTAACCGTCCGCTCTCTGAGGTGACTTGCTACAAGTGTGGCCAGAAGGGTCATTATTCCAACAAGTGCAACAACCCAAGGCGCCTTCCGCCTCCTCCTCCTGTCGGTACCGCTATGGTCAAGCATGATCCAAAGGCAGCAAGGGTCAATCTGATGAATGCAGCACAAGCAGAGGCTTCTTCTGATGTCATTTTGGGTAACCTTCCAGTGAACTCTTTTCCAGCTAAAGTGTTATTTGATTCGGGTGCTTCACATTCTTTCATGTCATACCCGTTTGCATCCAAGCATAGTGTGATCACAGCAGCCTTACCGAAGCAGTTGGCAGTTTCTTCTCCGGGAAAGCAGATGCATTCCAGTTTATATGCTCCGGATGTTTCTATTCGCATGGGAGATTATCGTTTTCTGGCTAAACCGGTGATTCTTGGTCATTCTGACATCGACCTCATTCTCGGAATGGATTGGCTTTCTCAGCACGATGCTCACATTGATTGTGCTCAAAAGGAAGTCAAATTGACTAATTCTGATGAAGATGTGATTATCTTCGCCTCCAGGGATAATACTATTCGGCTTTTCTCTCTCAATGATAAGGGTGAAATTAATGCCATAGAGCAAATTCCGGTGGTGAACGAATATCAAGACGTCTTTCCAGAAGAACTTCCAGGCATGCCACCACACCGTCAGGTGGAGTTTGTCATCGAACTCGAGCCGGGCACTGAACCTGCTTGCCGGCGTCCATACAAGCTCTCTCCGGATGAATTGAAGGAATTGAAGAAGCAGCTTGATAAGCAGGAGAGTATGGGTCTCATCAGACCGAGTACATCTCCGTGGGGCTGTGGTGTCTTATTTGTCAAGAAGAAAGATGGCACGGAGCGTCTCTGTGTTGACTACCGGCCATTGAACAAGAAGACGATTAAGAACAAGTATCCGCTCCCCAACATCAACGAACTCTTTGAGCAGCTCAAAGGAGCTAAAGTATTCTCTAAGCTTGACCTCTGAATGGGCTATCATCAAATTCGCATTCGCGAGGAAGACATTCCCAAGACGGCCTTCAGAACGAGCTACGGTTCATACGAGTATACCGTCATGTCCTTCGGTCTCGCCAATGCTCCTCCTACCTTTTCAAGGATGATGCATTACATCTTCAACCCCTATACGGGCGAGTTCGTGCTTGTGTATCTGGATGATATTCTGGTGTTTTCCAAGAATGAAGAAGATCACGAAAAGCACTTGCGTCTGGTTCTTGATCGACTCCGAGAGCATAAATTCTATGCCAAGTTCTCCAAGTGCGAGTTCTGGCTCGATAAGGTTTTGTACCTGGGCCACATCATCTCAGCTGACGGTATTGCGGTTAATCCCGAGAAAGTTGAAGCAATTGTCAACTGGGAAGCTCCTCAGAACGTCAAGCAGCTCCGCAATTTTCTGGGTCTTGCCAGCTATTGCAGAAGATTTGTTGAAAACTTCTCCAAGATTGCCAAGCCTCTTTCCAACTTGCTTCAGAAGAATGTCAAATACTTTTGGTCTCCCGAATGTGAAGTGGCATTCAAAACCCTCAAAGAGAAGCTTGTCTCTGCTCCAGTTCTGACTCCTCCGGATGAAACCAAGCCCTATGAAGTATTCTGCGATGCTTCTCTTCAAGGTCTTGGTGGTTTGCTTATGTAAGATAAGAGAGTTGTGGCTTACACTTCTCAGCAGCTCAAGCCAAGTGAGAAGAACTATCCCACACACGATCTCGAGCTAGCAGCTGTGGTACATGCTCTGATTACGTGGAGACATCTGTTGTTGGGCAGAAAGGTCGACATCTTCACTGATCACAAGAGTTTGAAGTACATCTTCACACAGCCGCATCTGAACCTCCGCCAGACTCGTTGAGTAAAATTCTAGACGTGACCCCTAATCGACATGCACAGTAATATGTCACCTTTCTTTTGGGGATTGAGGCCTGAGACTTTGACTCAGACAGCCCCGCACCAGAGTCGGTACACCCGTTGTACTGGCATCACTTCATGTTCCCCAACCCAGGCACTCTATAAGAGGCCACTCTCATTTTCAACACCAGCAACCATCAGCATCAAGCACTGCCTTTCCCATTCATCCACCCATGTCTCACCCCGGAGCTTATCTGATGACCCCCGATGCAAGACCTGGTAGTTTTGTTAAGATATTGTGGGATTTTACCCGCAATACTCTTGGCTCCACCCATCCACCCCTATATGAGCTGTTCAAATCGAGAATCACTTCTGATCTCTCGAAATACTGGGCAGCTGTGCACATTCCACCAGCAAGTATAAACCAAGGCCCTCCCTATGTTATCTTCATCGGGAGATCCATGCCAACCCCAGGCATGGCCATCGAGTCCGTTGCATATGAAGCAGTCACCCGTCTTCGATTTGCGGTACCCTGTGCCAACGCAAGGGAATACTGCTATTTTCCAAGCCGCGCTGCTTTTGGAGCAGAAGCTATGTTCCGCTGTGAACGTGCAGAAAGCGATCCAGCCCTGGTCTATCTCACTCAGTACGTAATAGCCCAGGAGCGTTTCACCCAGCAAATACTGGAGTATCTCCACTACCTTGCTGTTCTGAATCCCCGAATTGCCATTGGCGGACCCCCTCTGCCAACTCAGGAGGGACACGTTCTTCGTTTGCTCCCTCAACTTCCTCCACTCCCTCCGGAAGAAGAAGGATGTGTTCCAACACCGGGAAGCCTTCCGCTTGACCCCGAAGATCTCGTTTTCGGACCGTAGACGGTCGTGAGTGCGTTTGCGTAGCATGTAGTGTTGGTTTGCATGATGTGATCTTTGTTTTGTTTGTATGTCATGAATGTATTGCTATGATTGCATTTTTCATATGAGTGTTTTGTCTGTGTGGTATGCTTGTAAATTCTTCCGTCCTTAACAAATCTCGAGGGCGAGATTTTCTTAAGGGGGGTAGAGTTTGTAACACCCCAAAAATTTAATCACATTTTTATTAATTAAAATTTGGCTAGAAATAAAATTTTGAATTATATTAGGTTCTTTAATAATTTTAGAGCCTTTTTTATTCCTATCTTTCAAAATTCTTCCCTCCATTTGGAAATTTTGGTAATAATTTTGTGGGCTCTGGTTGTATCTTGAGTCATTTCATTATTTGTTTAATAACAGTAGAAATTATTTTCATAATAAAATTTGTCTCTAAATAACTATTTTAATAGCATTTTCAGTATTTTAAATGCTTCTGTTGCACTACAACTAATTTAAATAATTCTTTAAAAATTCCACCATAATTCTGAGAGGTCTTATGATGCCTATATGTCACTTTGGTGCAAAAACCCAACTTGGTGTTTTGCAAAATTTGAGTGAACCATCCTCTTTTTCATTTCTGTCCATTTTCTAGGTTTCTACTGCAACCCCAATTTTCCTTGCTCTAAAATTTTTGATACTTGTCCATATCCTAGTCCTTCCTATTAAAACCTTAACCCCAGAAGATCAGCTCCATTAGCATCATTTAGACCCACCAAATACCTCTCTATAGTTTCTGTCCAGAAGTGAATTTTGGCAAAACGTGCACTAGCAAGTTTGCTCCTTCCACAAACCAACTCCACCATCATCTATTATCTGTAAGGAGACACAACTTTGCCAAGTTTCACTTCCAACAAAGATGCCTAGGTAGCTCTAACATTCTGTCGAGCACCTTGTGTGCATAATAGAGAATTTTGCCACCACCTAAGCTACATTGGACACTTGGTCAAATGACGAAACCAGCATGTCCAACACCTCCCTCCTGCCCATTAGCACCACTCTGCAAATTTGTAGCTCCATTAGATCCCTGTAGATGCCATTGGCATTTTTCCGAACACATGGTGCGCGTGTCCAGAGCGCGACCCGAGCGCATGTGTTGCAGTCACTGGCATCGCGCTCCTGACGATCTCCTGCTGCTTCCCCCTCTCGACTTGGTCCTCCCCTGGGTCAGCACAATCACCCCGAAGCTCGCCGACACCTCCGCTTGTCCCCTAGCGTCGTCCATGCCGGCCAGCGCCGCCACCGACCGCCGCACGTCACTGTCACCGCCGCCCCTGGACGCGTGGCTCGCCTCCGAGCCAACCAGGGCGCCCTGCCATTACTGCGGGCCGCCACCGCCCACACCAAACCCCGCCGTCCACCAACGGACTCACCACCGCCCGAGGTTTGCCGTCAATGCCCGCCGCCGTGCGGCGCCGCCCTCGACGCGTGGCTCAGCTCTGAGCCAGCCAGCGCACCCCGCCTTAATGGCGGACGGCCACCGTCCTCACCACGTCGCACCGACCTCCACCGCCCTCAACCACCTCGCCGCCGACCACGCCGTGCCATTAATGGCCATCCGCCGCGGTGGCCTCCTCTGGAAGCCTCGGGGCCGCGTCGCTGCTGCCTATATAAGGCCACCCGAGCTCTCTGCTGATCACCACTACTCTCGCCCTCCCCACGAACCCCGCCGAGCACCCAAGTGGCTCGGATGGGGCCATCTTCTCTGTCTCCGGCAGCTACTGCCGCCGCCCTCACCACGAAGCTCACCACCTCTCCAGTGTCTCCCCCTCTCCAGTCTCTACACCAGAGGCCTCCCCATGGTTCCGCGGATCCATCCCACCCTTCAATTTCACCGGAGCAAGCTCCAGGGCGAAAGCCCTCTTCCACCCGACGATCCCCTCCGCCGTGCTCGAAGCACTGCTCAGTCCCGAGCTTCCCGGCGACCACCACCACTACGTACGAATGCGGCACTTCCTCCTGGACTTGTCCATCTTCCGAGCATCGCCGGAGATCCCCTACGGTGCCGGCAATCATCGCCGGAGCTCTACCCCTGCTCCTGTCCAGGAGCGCGCGAGGGAGAAGGCAAACCCGACAGGTGGGTCCCACCTGTCGGTGAGACGCCGTTTTGCCTGCGTAGCCGTGCATCTCCGAGCCGGCCCAATTGCTATCCAGCGCTCAAGGCGCATCTCTGATCTCTCCCTTTTTCCTTTCAGCACATATTCAAATACTTCCATAGTAGCCATTTCTACTCTAAAATTGGTAATTCAAATTTCTGTAGGTTTCTAAAATCATGCTCTGTTTATTTAAATTAGGTGAACATTTTTCCTATATATAGTTTCTGTTTAATCATTTAAACATTGCTTTTAATCATATATTCCAACTTAGTAATTCCATAAGTAATTCAAATATGCTCTAAATAAATTAATTCTTTTTCTGTTATTTCCTAAACATTCCCTAGTTTATTTTAGTATTTATTTCAAAAGTATTTGAAATACTTTTTAGTGCTGTTTTTGAATTATGTGGTGATTTAGATATTTTTGAAAATAGGAAATGAAGGGGGGATGAATTTTTTCAAACTTGTGGAGTGCTCACAATACTTCTGCATGTTCAAGGCAAGCATCTTGAACACTTGATATGGTGAATGGTTCACAATTGGTTGCTAGTATATTTTTAGCATGGTTTGATGCTTTTAATAGAATTTGCTTATGGGTAGTGATATAGCATACATGCATGGTCATAAGCATATTTTCTCTTGCATGCATTTTGCAACATGCATAAGTTATGAGAATCCAGGAGTGTGCTCCTGTTTTGGACGTGCCGGTGGGCACGGGCCATATTTGACACGGTGGTGTCATGAGATATATGTGGAAGCAGGCAAGGGTTGTGGCCCTGTCCTGATGATATGGTTGAAAGAATGTTTTGTTGTGCTAACCACTGCAGGGAACATAAGCCTCCTGAGTCGACCATAGATCGAGTCTTGTTCCGGTAACCCCCATACTTGTTTCGTGCTACCACTTGTCCCTGCCTCGGGTAAGGTATTGTTTAGTAAGTTGTTAACCCCTTTCCGTGCACACACCGTACAGAGGGCTACGATGAGGGTTTCCAGGGCCCTGGACTAAATCCGGTCATCGGGTCAAGGGGGCATGGGTGTTTCCGGCTGTCGTGATGCCGAGAGGGAGTGTACCCTTGTAATCCGCGCGTTTGAATAGTGATCCCATGCTATTGGAGGTTGTAGCCTTCCCACTTAGAGTTTTACTTAACTGTTGTTTTGGGTGATTCCTGGCAGCAGAAAAGTTAAGCTGGTGTGTGCTGGTCAGGCGTGTTTTCAACCCAAAGACCATAATGGGAATTAGTCAGTGTCACGATACTGACTAAAGAAATCCTATACTTGTGGGTAAATAGTACACCCTCTGCAGAGTTTAAAAACCTATTCGAATAGCCGTGTCCGCGGTTAAGGACTACAGTCTGGGTTGGTCAAGTATCGGTCCCGGTGTCAGTCTCTGGAGGAAAACTAGTCTCTGGAGGAAAACTAATAAACCTGAGCATGTTTATGTCTGCACGATATTCTTGTCACAGTTAGTATTATCATGTATTTAATTATGTTGAAGATATTGCTTATGAACTAACCCCCTGCTCTTATTTTACTTTCCAGAGTGTCTCAGGGGCTGGCTGGACTACCCCGGACACTCGCCCTTATTTTCAAGTCCTTTTGTGGCGTCCCTCGAGTTTCAGGCGGTTCTATCACGCCACTACTCTTGTGGACACCCGACTGGCATTTCTTTTCAAGACCGACCGTGGTGTCACTTGACATCCGACCGACATTTCTTTTATATTTTATTGATACTAATATTTATTTTCTGCACTAACTATTATTCACCATGCCATGTTTTAATTTCCTGTCATCATGCATTTAATATAGTCTAGTACGAGCATATGCATATAATTTAGTTCATCATGATCATATAATTGTCTGCTGCATTTGTTATATCATTTGTCCATGATGTTTGCGAGTACATTCAAACGTACTCACAGGCTTGTCCCTGGCTATTTACTTGGCCAGGTTATGGGTTCTACAAGGAGTACCACAGTGACGTCCGTGCGGAGCCTAGGAACGTGATCACGCGAGATAGGAGTTGTCCGGGTCAGCTGTTCCTGTGGGAATGGAGCCCCATCGACGTTGGAGGACCACAAGCCAACTCCTTCATCCACCAGCTATCATCTTGTACTCATCAGACCTTTATGGTCACCAAACATCATTGTTGTATCACTAGACCTTTACGGTCTCGTATCAAATACTTGTAATTGCTTGGTATTCTGTAACAAGGACGTGTCCACCAGTAACAGAAATCCTGGGCTGGTGATGACACGAGGGGTTAATTTCTGGGTTATTGTGTCCCGGAAATCCGGCCCCGACAGCTGCCCTTTTCGGAGGTCTTCGTGTCGTCCACCCCACGAGGCTTGGTCCCTTGCGAGGGTCTTGAGTGTTTTCGCTGAAGATGGGTCGTACTAGGCCTGAAGAGGTGCCACATCATGGGCCACAGGCAGGCAAGTCTGGGTACCCTGGTTCCTAGAACACCAACAGTGGCCCCCAGGCCCAAGGCGCGCTCGGACTTGGCTTCGAGGCGAAGCCAAAGGGCAAGGGTGAAGCGCCGCGGGCCCGGTTGATGCGTGGTGCCTAGATTGGATGTGGGTGTCTCCACTCCTCCATGCCTCCTGGCAACTGCCCGGCTTGTTGGCTGCCTGCTACTAGCGCAACCTTACCAGACTCGCACGCTGCACTCATACTCGTCCTTCCCCACGCCTCTCCATCTTGCGACCCTACCGCCTTCTTCCTTGATTCGGTGCCTTGCCAATCTTTCCTTTAGCCTCCATGTCCCCTAGGTCGAAGAAGAAGAAGGGGAGAAGTAGCGCTCCTGCCGAGTCTCCGGTTGATTCGGAGCCTACGCTTGACCGGTCGATGGTGATTAACTCGGAGGGGTGACCAAGGTCCGGCCGGCTCTCGCCACCGGCTCCAATGAGTGGAAAGCCACGGTGGTCTGGCCAGCTTCCCGGCGCATGGAGGACATGGAGGCCACTCAGATCCCTATCCACCTCCACGCTCTTCTGGCTGGATTGGTCCCCCTTTCTACGATTTCTTCAATGATGTGCTTACGCATTACCAGATCCAGGCGCTGCATCTGGATCCCACGTCCCTCGTCCTCCTTGCCGCCTTTGCCTTCATGTGTGAGGCCATGGTGGGCATCGCCCCGTCTATCGCTTAGTTCCGCCACTTCTTCTCGCTCCGCCTGATCTAGAGCCGCCAGTGCTTGGGGTGTGTGGCTTTCCAAGCTGAGGCGGCGACGTCTGGCTCAGGTATCGACTTCGCGCTGCATCCGGATGTGAAGGGATTCCGTAAGTAGTGGGTGTTTGTGGACGCCACCACTCTTAGTCCCTTACTTCTGCTCCCGCAAAGACCAGCGGAGCCCGGCTCCGGCTGGTGCCATGAGGAGCTGGTCAACCGACGGCTTGTCTTTGTTTGGACAAGGTTGGCTGGAATGAGAAGAGCTGGTGTGACTGCTCCAATGGTTGTGAGGGTGTTAGTCGGGCAGCGCATTTCCTTGCTCCAGCGTCATTCTCGCCCGATGTGGACATTCACTTGCCCCGAGGACCGGATAAGGCTCCAGGTGCCTTCGCTCCCTCTCGAAATGCTGTGCGCAGTGCTTGAGCTCCTCACCGGCGACCCGGTGCCCGCCAAGCTCCCGAAGAACGGCTGTCTTCTGTACAACTGCTCGAACAAGGAGAGCTTCGTGAAGCAGATGCCCCTCTTCGATGAGTGGGGGCTGCGCTCGGAGGGCCTTGGAGGGCTCCGTGAGAACCCTGTCTTGGTGACCCTAGTACTTGACGATCCCTCAACGCACGCCCCCAATGCGGGTGTAGAGGGGCGGGCGCCATCGGGCGCTCCGGAAGCGATTGGCGAGGAGAAGAGTTCACCCTGTGTTCCTAAGGCAGCTGCTCCCGGAGACCCCGCGTGCGCTCCCGAGGTCGCCTGTTGCCAACAGGCGCGCCCCATAGCTGCTGGCGAAGCCTTGCGCGCTAGCCAGGCGTGCGCCTCCGAAACGACGTCATGTCTCCAAGCTGCGGAGGATCGCGCCCCTGTTTTTGGCCTGCTTCGCCCGGACTTGGAGGTACTTCACAAGGAGAGAAGGCTGTGAGGCCACTACAGCGGTGGTTTTCGGCCCCTGAAACAAAGGAAATACGAAACAGTGAAAAGGTAAGTGCCTTCTCATTGTGGTTCTCTGTGCGCAGCGCCTCTTCCCGATCTTGCCTCTCCAGGGCTTCTCCGGTCGTGTCGATGAAGGCTCCTGAGGTCCACCGCTCAGGGGCTCCCGACCCGTCGTCGGCTTCGGGCTTCCCGCACCAGGTGCCCGCACGAGACGCGGCGACAGCTTGCAAGGTTAGTGCGCCTCCGGAGGGCCGACGACATCCTGTGTACTTTCCTTAGAGCTGCATCAGAGGTGCTGAGGGCTTGCCGAGGGCTTTCCCGTTCACCCTTGCGAGCGGTTGGGATTCCTTGGCTCCAGGTCCGTCTTCGAGTGCTGGGGTTGCGCCACCCAGTCCATCCGCGAGGGCCAATATGGAGGTTGGAGGAGCGCCAGATACCGGCCCATCGCGAGGGACAGACAAGACTCCTTGCGCCCCCTCGACAGCCCCCCTGCGCCGAGGAGGGGTGTGGGCACACGATTGAGCGCGCGCGCGGACGCAGTGCTGTTCATCACAACCTCTTCCATGAGGCTGCCGGCGCACTTGGCCGGCTTGGGGAAGAGCTCGCCGATGTTGATGCACATCTCGAGTCGGAGAGCCTTCGCTTGGCGCAGGAGTGGCACAAGCTAAAGGTGGCCATCAATCTCGGGCATCTTCAACACGAGCACGCCAACGCGAAGGCCACGCTGGAGCTCGCGGCCTCACGGGAGGCTTGTGGCCTTGGAGGAGGCCAGGGCCGTCGACCTCCATCGCGAGGCCGCCGACCTCCGCCGGAGAGGGAACTTCAGGCCTCGAATGGCGCCCTTGAACAACGGATCGAGGCGCGCAGGGCCGCCTTGGTGCTGATGAAGGGAGCGCCTTCCGAAGAGGAGGAGATCCGGAAGTGCAAAGAGGTGCTAATGCTGGAAGCCTCAGAGCACAGCCTGGACCTTGAGCGGCTGGAGGCGAGGGAGCATCAAGTGACCATGGTTGAGGATGCCGTTACCGTCCGTGAGGCCAAGACCCAGGAGGAGGTTGACCGGAGGCTGACGAAGGCTTGCACGGTTCTTCCCAAAGAGCACCGCTTGAAGCTGGAACTCCTGGGCGCCGAGGCTGACGGCCGGACCGCCGCCCTCCAGGCAAACCTCGATGAGGCAGTAAAGCGCGAGAGGGCCGCCAAGGAAGCCCAGGCCTCAGCCCAAGATGACCTGGCATCCGCCCGCGCCAACCTGCATTCGCTCCAATGGCATATCGATGACGCCACATCCCTTGTGAAGAAGAAAGAGGACAAGGTGTGCCGCCGCTTGATTGTAATGCCCAGGATGGGACTATATCTCCTACGTGTCGAGGCACGACTTAGAGACATAACCCCATGCTGGAATGATCGCAAGTTTGGTATCTTTGCACAACTCATGTAAAAGATGGGGATGGAAAACATAAAATAGTTGGCTTACACTCGCCACGTCACACAAGTTCATTACATGTTTCAAATCATCATTCAATAAAACATCATAGCCCATCTAAGGGTAAAATCCAAATGACAAGATACCAAACATAATTTAAATCCACAGGTCGGATCGAATCCTAGTAGAAGTTCCACTACTGATCATCAGGATAACGAACATAGTAACGGCTACGCTCCTCGTCGTACTCCCAGTCTAGCTCAGTGCCATCACCTGGATAGCTCACCATCGGACCTGCATCTGGTGCGGTGAAGTAACTGTGAGCCACAGAGGACTCAGCAATCCCGTTCCCGGGTAACACGACTATCTAAGCCTTGGATGTGGAACAAGGCTGAAGAAAGAATAAGATTAATTGGTTGCAGCAGCACTAGCCTAGCTTACGCAAATGAGAGCGAGAAGAGAAGGTGCCTCGGTCGAGAGATGATCACGAAGTGATCCTAACTAAAGCCAGTCAAACATAACCCCACCGTGTTCATCTCCCGAAACCCCTTTCGGAAAATGACAGTCACGGTACACACGCTGGTAGTGTATTGGAACATTGTGTCAAGTTTTCTACAATCGGATAATAACAAGCTCCCATCTGCCACATAACCGCGGGCACGGCTTTCGAAAGTTCATAACCCTGCAGGGGTGTTCCAACTTGGCCCATGACAAGCCCACGATCCGCGGAGTCGCAACTCCAAGGTGGGAAGACCCGAGTATTCTCGGAATCCCGTGCTCAAGATACTCTGAACTAAGGTAAGGCTAATCCAGCAAATCCTCCCGACGTGCCGACACCCTGATAGTAGCCGCGCGTATCTCGTCTCAGGCCACGACCGGATGGGAAAAGCTACGGGTTTTTACCAGACCTTGAGTTTCCTCGAGGTGGCCCCGCAGGTTGCCCAGTTCGGACCAACACTCATGTGGAGCACTGGCCCGGGGTTGTTGATTAAGAAAGAGGGTTAATTACTCCCTATGCAAGTTTATTTAGTTATTAGGCAAATAGTACCAATGTTGGGACTTGCTGGAAAAGACTTAGCACTTAGCGGTTTATCGAGGCGGCCCCATAAACCCCAACCGTGTGAGGAACGCATAATCAAGGAACATAACACCGGTTTATACGGTTCCTAGCGGCATGAGTGGAACAAATCACCAAGCAAAAGGCTTAGCCTTCCACCCATTGCCAATATATAGATGATTTCATTTTAAGCATTTATATAGTGTGATATAACCCAACAAACTTCAACATGGAGCAAGCATCTTCAACTTCACCTGCAACTAGCAACGCTATAAGAGGGGCTGAGCGAAGCCTACGTATAGCCAATCAAAGGTTTGCATAGGTAGGGTGGTTAGACATGATCATGGTTACAAGTAGGAGGCTGACATGAAAGACATGGGCATCGAGGCAAAACTATAGATCGAGACTTCTAGCAATAGGCAAAAATAGTAATGGTATCCGGGTTCGGTCATCTTGCCTGAAGAGTAGTCGTTCGGATCGTAAGAGGGGTCCTCGTTCTCAAGCTCGGTAGTAACCTCGTGCTCATACTCGTACTCGGTCTCAGCTTCCGGCTCTAATCAACACAAACACACAAGGCACCAAATCAACAAGATGCAATGCGCACTCAAAATATGCTGGATGCATGACTTATGCACTAAGGGAGCACAAAGAGCATGACAATATGCAACCAAGCAAAATACTTCAACACAAGATAACAATAGGATATTATGAATCTACACGAAAAATCAATGAAGTTTCATATAAGACTTGCTGTAATCGGAGCTACGGGCTAAAAGTTACACACAAAACAATAAACATGCGAAAGCTGAAAAATTACAGCAACATAGCAACTTCGAAGCACTAGATAAATAAGCTACAGCACTCAAACATCATGGCAATGAGCATGGACATAAACTAGACATATCCTACAGCAAATAAGTCCATTGGTGCACCCCCAAAGGAGCCACGGATCAATAGCAATAAGCTTGGACATATTGAACTTGACAACAAAATCCTGACGGCAGTAATTTAATGCAACTTTGGAGCAAAAGTTAAATATGCTACAGCCACTCAAATAAGCATGTGAGAGCATGAATGGATATCCAACAATATGTACAGCAAGGAATCATCAAGAGTCACCCCAAAACTACCATGGATTGTCCTAGAACAACAAGCAAACATGGCATCTGGAAATTACATATTCCAGACTTAGTGAAATTTCACTAAGTGTTGAAACAGAAGTTTCATCATGGCATCTTTGAGAGCAATTTTAAGTCACCTCAAAACTAAACATGACAAGTGGTAAGCACCACATCAAAGTACATATGATGGTGATTCCAAAACACCTAAGCATGCATCATGGAGATAAACACAACGATAGCAATAAGCTCCTCAAGTTGGCATTTCATAACAAGTTAACAACATAGCAACTACATGGCACTTTGCAACGGAGCTAAACATGGCATGATTAATTCTATCATGCAAGTCTAAGCAATCATCATGTAGAGCATGACAAGACGAACACGTGGACATGTCATTTGCATCATTCGGATAAACGAGCACCAAGTTATCACTATGCAAAGGTGGCATGAAAATAACTACAATCAGCAGTTTATAACGAGATGCACTCCAACAGAATTGTAAGCATCTAAAAGAT
>LR738715.1:414585057-414630211 GCA_902687465.1 Secale cereale
GTCACCTCAAAACTAAACATGACAAGTGGTAAGCACCACATCAAAGTACATATGATGGTGATTCCAAAACACCTAAGCATGCATCATGGAGATAAACACAACGATAGCAATAAGCTCCTCAAGTTGGCATTTCATAACAAGTTAACAACATAGCAACTACATGGCACTTTGCAACGGAGCTAAACATGGCAAGATTAATTCTATCATGCAAGTCTAAGCAATCATCATGTAGAGCATGACAAGACGAACACGTGGACATGTCATTTGCATCATTCGGATAAACGAGCACCAAGTTATCACTATGCAAAGGTGGCATGAAAATAACTACAATCAGCAGTTTATAACGAGATGCACTCCAACAGAATTGTAAGCATCTAAAAGATCTCAAACATGCACGGCACAATGGAATGAAATGTAGTACAAGTCTCCACGAACGTATGGACATGTCATTTGCGCAAAACGGATCATCACACAAAAAGATATCACAGTTTGAAAAATGCATCAGCACACATAAACAACAGGGACTTGGTGAATTTGAGTCAACCTCAAGATCTGAAGGAAAAGGAGCAAACGGGCCTCGGCCCGCGGATCTGGCGGCTGGAGACGGGCTGCGGCGGCGCTGGCCTAGTGCGGGAGCGGCGGACTGGGCCTCCGGGCGGTGGCGTCGGCGGAGCTGGACGGGCCGCTGGGAGCGGAGGCTGACGGCTAGCCCGTGGTGGCGTGGGCCTGGGGCGAGGCGGCTCGGTGCGGCCTCAGGCGCCTGGCGATCGGGCTGGCCTATCGAGGCGGCGGCCTAGCTCATGGAAGAGGCGATGCAGCCTGGCGAGCGGGGGATGCGGCGAAGGGACTGGGCCGCGGGCTTCTGCGGGAGGCGGCTGGCGAACGATGGCCCAGGCGGCGACGGGATCACGGCCCGGCGGATCTGGCCTGGCGTGGGAGGAGGCCGGCTCCCTGGCGATGCGAGGCGAGCCCAGATCGGGCGATCTGGAGGGTGGAACGGCCCAGCGGAGTGGCGGCTCGGGGCGTTGACCCTGGATCAGATCGATCCAGGCGACGCGGTGGCTGGAGCTTCGAAGCCGGCGCTGGATTTCTGCGGTGGAGGGCGGCGCGGGCAGCCGACCGGCCGGAGGAGGCGGCGGCTGTGCGGGAAGATGCCGGATCTGAGGGCGTGGGGCGCGGTGAGGGGTGGAACGGCGCGGAGGAGAGGATGAGGTGGAAGGTGAGGTGTTTTTCCGGCGAGGTGGTGGTGCTCCGGCGAACTCCGACGAGATTCCGGCGAAACTCCGACGAGGTGGTGGTGGCTGGAGGAAGGAGAAGGTGGGGGCTAGGGTTTCCTTGTTTTGGGGCAAAAATTGGGGGAGTGGACAAATATATAGGCACAAGGAGCTAGGGTTGTCCAAATGGAGTGCGGTTTTCGGCCACGCAATTAGAATTGGATGGCCTAGATGATAGGAGGGGTTTGGAGTGGTTTGGTGGGCTATTGAAGGGGTGTCTTGGGCCTCAAAGTGGAGGCACTTTGAGCCCACGAGAATAATTGTTGGGGTAGCAAACGGACTCCAAACGCGACGAGATTTGACAGGCGGGTTACACACACCAAAACAACAACACATGATAAGCCTCGCGCCAAACCGGTAACGTTACACGGCCAAACACCAAAGTAGGCCTACGGGACGCCACGGACACGTGAGGGAGCTCCGGAACGCGAAACGGACAACGGGAAGGAACGCGTGGAACCTGATGCAATCGACAACACAAATGCAATGCGATGCACATGACTACAAGATATGAATGAATGCCACACACGCAACACGACAAAATGGCGAAAACCCAAAAGACAAAGAACCCGGAATGGAAGTGATGAAGCCGGAGATATATTATATGCCCAAAAGGGAAAGTATTACATCCGGGGCATTACAAACTCTCCTCTACTACAAAAAGATCTCGTCCCGAGATCTAGGACTGGAAAAAGGAGGGGTACTCGGAACGAAGATGATCTTCTCGTTCCCATGTAGCTTCTCGGTCGGTATGGTGTGACCACTTGACTTTCAAGAATTTGATGGACTTGTTGCGGGTCTTGTGCTCGGTTTCTTCGAGAATAGCAACTGGATGCTCTCGGTAGGACAAATCTTGTTGAAGATCAATCTCTTCAAACGGAATCATGCGTTCAGGAGTCTTGAAGCATTTGCGGAGTTGAGACACATGGAACACATCATGAACATTGGCGAAGTTGGAAGGGAGCTCAAGTTGATAGGCTAGATCGCCTCTTTTGCCAAGGATCTTGAAAGGCCAGACGTATCTAGGAGCAAGCTTTCCTTTGATACCGAATCTTTGGGTGCCTTTCATCGGCGAAACACGGAGATAGACATGATCACCAATGTTGAAAGCCAAATCACGATGCTTGCCGTCATAGTAGCTCTTCTAATGCGACTGAGCGGCCTTGAGATTCTCACGTATGACTTTGCACATTTCTTCGGCTTCTGAGATCAAGTCATTGCCAAGAAGTTGACGTTCACCGGTTTCAGACCAGTTGAGAGGGGTACGGCACTTTCTGCCATAGAGGATTTCAAACGGAGCTTTGCCTACACTTGCTTGGAAGCTGTTGTTGTAAGAGAACTCGGCAAATGGAAGGCAATCTTCCCATTTCATGCCAAAAGATATGACACAGGCCCTGAGCATGTCTTCTAGAATCTGATTCACTCGCTCGACTTGACCACTAGTCTGAGGGTGAAAAGCAGTGATGAACCTGATCTTAGTGCCCATGGCGGACTAAAGGAGTCCCACAACTTTGAAGTGAACAAACTTCCACGGTCTGAGGAGATGACTTGAGGAATGCCATGTAAGGACACAATTCTGGAAGTGTACATCTCTGCCAATTGAGCTGCATTGATGGATTCTTTGACTGGAAGGAAGTGAGCGACTTTGGTAAGCTTGTCAATCACCACAAAGATAGAATCATTCCCTCTCTTGGACTTCGGAAAACCAGTGACGAAATCCATTTCAATGTGGTCGAATTTCCACTCGGGAATAGGAAGAGGTTGGAGAAGACCGGCTGGACGTTAATGCTCTGCCTTCACTCTTCTGCAGACATCACATTCATTCACGAATTGGGCAATTTCCCTTTTCATGCGTGTCCACCAGTAAGATTGCTTGAGGTCTTGGTACATCTTGGAACTACCAGGATGAATGGAAAGGAGTGAATCATGTGCTTCTTCCATTATGAGTTTCCTGAGATCACCTTTGGGAACAACAAGTCTGTCCTCAAAGAACAAGGTATCTCTCTCATCAACACGGTAGCACTTGTATTTAGGTGTACCCTTTGCAATACCATGTTTCTCCTTCTGCACCATGGCATCACTGAGTTGGGCCTCACGGACCTGATCTTCCAAGGTAGGACCAACTTGAAGATTTGCAAGAAATCCTTGGGGAACAACTTGGAGGTTGAGCTTCCTGAAGGCTTCACAAAGCCCAGGCTGAAACGGCTTGATAAGAAGGCTGTTGCAATACGCCTTTCTGCTCAAAGCATCTGCAATCACATTCGCCTTGCCAGGAGTGTATTCAATGCTGGGATCATACTCTTGGATCATTTCAACCCAACGAGTCTGGCGGAGGTTCAGATTCGGCTGTGTGAAGATGTACTTCAAGCTCTTGTGATCAGTGAACATTTCGACTTTTCTGCCCAACAACAGATGTCTCCACGTAATCAAAGCATGTACCAGAGCTGCTAGCTCGAGATCATGTGTGGGATAGTTCTTCTCACTTGGCTTCAGCTGACGAGAAGTGTATGCCACAATTCTCTTGTCTTGCATAAGCACACCACCAAGTCCTTGAAGAGAAGCATCATAGAATACTTCATAGGGCTTGGATTCATCTGGAGGAGTTAGAACTGGAGCAGAGACTAGTTTTTCTTTGAGAGTTTTGAATGCCAGTTCACACTTTGGAGACCAAAAGTATTTGACATTCTTCTGAAGCAAGTTGGAAAGTGGCTTGGTAATCTTGGAGAAGTTCTCAACGAACCTTCTGCAATAGCTGGCAAGACCCAGAAAACTTCGGAGTTGCTTGACGTTCTGAGGAGCTTCCCAGTTGACAATTGCTTCAACTTTCTCGGGATTTGCCGCAATACCGTCAGCTGAGATGATATGGCCCAGGTACAAAACCTTATCGAGCCAAAATTCGCACTTGGAGAACTTGGCATAGAACTTATGTTCACGGAGTCGGTCGAGAACAAGATTGAGGTGCTTTTCGTGATCTTCTTCATTCTTGGAAAATACCAGAATATCATCCAGATACACAAGCACAAACTCGCCGGTGTAGGGGTTGAAGATGTAGTGCATCATTCTCGAGAACGTAGGAGGAGCATTGGCAAGACCAAAGGACACGACCGTATACTCGTATGAGCCGTAGCTCGTTCGGAAAGCAGTCTTGTGAATATCCTCCTCGCGAATGCGAATTTGGTGATAGCCCATTCGGAGGTTGAGCTTAGAGAACACTTTAGCTCCTTTGAGCTGCTCGAACAGTTCGTTGATGTTGGGGAGCGGATACTTGTTCTTTATCGTCTTCTTGTTCAATGGCCGGTAATCAACGCAGAGACGTTCCGTGCCATCTTTCTTCTTGACAAATAAGACACCACAGCCCCAAGGAGACGTACTCGGCCTGATCAGACCCAAACGTTCCTGTTCATCAAGCTGCTTCTTCAATTCCTTCAATTCTCCAGGAGAGAGTTTGTACGGACACCGGCATGCTGGCTCAGTACCCGGCTCGAGTTCAATGACGAATTCCACCTGACGGTGTGGAGGCATGCCTGGAAGTTCTTCAGGAAAGACGTCTTGGTATTCGTTTACCACCGGAATTTGAGAGATGGCATTAATCTCGCCCTTATCATTGAGAGAGAAAAGGCTGATAGTGTTATCCCTGGAGGCAAAGATAATCACATCTTCATCAGGATGAGTCATCTTGACTTGCTTCTGTGCACAATCAATGTGAGCATCATGCTGAGAAAGCCAGTCCATCCCGAGGATGAGGTCAATGTCGGAATTACCGAGAACCACCGGATTAGCCAGAAAGCGATAATCACCCATGCGAATAGACACATTCGGAGCATACACACCAGAATTCATACGTCTCCCCGGAGAAATAACTTGCAACCTCTGAGGCAAATTTTTGGTGACAATGTTGTGCTTGGATGCAAATGGGAATGACATGAAGGAATGTGAAGCACCCGAATCAAACAAAACTTTAGCTGGAAAAGAGTTAACTGAAAGGTTACCCAAAATCACATCAGAAGAATTCTCCGCTTGCGCTGCATTCATCAGATTGACCCTTGCTTGCTTGGGATTATGCTTGACAATAGCTGAACTCACAGGTGGAGGAGGTGGAAGTCGCTTCGGGTTGGGGCACTTGTTAGCATAGTGACCTTTCTGAGTGCACTTGTTGCAAGTCACTTCTGAGAGAGGAAGGAAATGAGAACCACTTGACTTGGAACCTTGAGACTGAAACTGATTCTTCGACTGGTTGCTCGGGTTGGGTGGGTGGGAGAAACCACGTCCACTAGAGTTCTTGTTGCTGTTGGAGTTGTTGTAGGGAGCTCGAATCACTGGAGGAGGAAGCCAAAATTTCTGTTGTTTCGAGACCATCTGAGAAGATGAGGAGGAGTGAACGGCATCTCGAATCCTCTTTTTAGAAGCCTCCATCTTGAGCTGGGCTGCCTCTTGCTTGAGCGCCATGTTATAGAATTTGTCGAATTCATCGGGCTCGAACAAGGTGAGAGCAAGTTGAAGTTCATCTTTGAGACCTCCTCGGAACTGATAGATCTTGCTCTTGGCATCTGGTATGTCTTGCTTAGCATAGCGGGCGAGGTTTTGGAACTTGACATTATACTGATAGACAGTCATAGAGCCCTGCTTCAGGTTGCGGAATTGTTCACGCATACCCTCGATGACACTTGCTGGGATATGGTGAGAGCGAAAGTCCTTGCAGAAATCCTCCCAAGAGATCACACGACCTGGCCTGGAGTCTTTGTACTGCTGCCACCAGTCAGCTGCTTGGTCTTTGAGTTGGAAGGTTGCAAACTTCACATAGTCCTCTTCTCTTACGTTACTGCACTCAAAATGCTTTTTGATATCGGTGATCCAATCTTCAGCATCAAGAGGGTCGACACAGTACCTGAAAGCTTTTGGATTATTGGCCAAGAACTGGTTGAGAGTAGCATGGTGTTGCTGGTTGAAGAAGTTTCCTTGATTCCCTGGAACACCCTAATTAGCTTGATTAGCTTGCATCTGCTGCATCATCTGCATCAACATCTGGGTGTTATGATTTGTAGTCTGCATAATCGCTCTCCAAGCCTCAGACGGAGGAGGAGGGGAAGGAGGACGGTCTGGAACCTCTTCACCCTCTGGGTTAGCGTTGGGAACTCGTTTCGGAGCCATCCTGAAAGAGATGACCACGAATCAGCAATTGATTGAAAGAAGGTATAAGCTGAATCAATGGAATGAATTGCAACAAGTCTTCACAATAATCATTCAAACAAGAGGAACGAATGAAATTCTCAGTTTAATGATAACAACAATCTTCACGAGAAGCCACATAGGGGACAAAAGGTAAATAAGAAAAACACAAGGTACAGATGGAAACAAACACAAGATAGGAGCTTCGTTCTAACATCTTTGTGCTGAAAGCTTATGAACGCGTTACGAAAGGGTTTTGCAATCCCCGGATCAGCATAGCCAAGGACCCTTTAAGATGCAACTCCCGATCGGAACATCGGTCATAAAACCACTTCACTCAATGAAGAACCCCGAACTCGCTAACCTACATTCGTTGGAAGAATGCCTACGATCTACTGGATAAACCCACCCATGAATTTCCGAAAGATTCCAGTTATGCAATCAGGTGTTGGGGATACAGGGGAAGCACCGCGCAATCAACTCTAAACCTACATCCAGCTGTATCCATCCTTCAACACATAACCAGTCTTTCTCGGAAACTGTTTACCTCGGACCTTCGAAAAGCATCCACTATACCAAGCTATGGCAATACTCCCGAACTACCTCCCCAGTACTGGGTGATGTCGGGGTTATCTTGCCACTAACCGTATAGGAGAGATTTTCGATGTCGGCCGTCTTAAGTATTTAGTACTGCCGCGATATGCTTGTGACGACAATACCCCAAATCTCAACTCCCCGGGACACTGCCACAACACCTAATGTCAGGAGGCATCGAGAACAATATTCTCATCACAAGAACATCGAAACAATCCAAGAATACTCGCGAGATTGCTAAAAAAAAATTGGTGCAATTTTTGAAAGTAGAAGAGGCAAGAGTAGTCGTCAGGAGTCCTCACCAGAGAGAAAGGGGATGAGAAGCAAAGAAATCCTACTCTCCGATAAAAATATAGGACTCAAAAAAATTTCAGTGTGTGCCTAGACTCGACCGTCAACGATTCGATCAATCTGTGGGGGCATCTAGGTCGGAGAAGGCTCTGATACCAACTTGTAATGCCCAGGATGGGACTATATCTCCTACGTGTCGAGGCACGACTTAGAGACATAACCCCATGCTAGAATGATCGCAAGTTTGGTATCTTTGCACAACTCATGTAAAAGATTGGGATGGAAAACATAAAATAGTTGGCTTACACTCGCCACGTCACACAAATTCATTACATGTTTCAAATCATCATTCAATAAAACATCACAGCCCATCTAAGGGTAAAATCCAAATGACAAGATACCAAACATATTTTAAATCCACAGGTCGGATCGAATCCTAGTAGAAGTTCCACTACTGATCATCAGGATAACGAACATAGTAACGGCTACGCTCCTCGTCGTACTCCCAGTCTAGCTCAGTGACATCACCTGGATAGCTCACCATCGGACCTGCATCTGGTGCGGTGAAGTAACTATGAGCCACAGAGGACTCAACAATCCCGTTCCCGGGTAACACGACTATCTAAGCCTTGGGTGTGGAACAAGGCTGAAGAAAGAATAATATTAATTGGTTGCAGCAGCACTAGCCTAGCTTACGCAAATGAGAGCGAGAAGAGAAGGTGCCTCAGTCGAGAGATGATCACGAAGTGATCCTAACTAAAGCCAGTCAAACATAACCCCACCGTGTTCATCTCCCGAAACCCCTTTCAGAAAATGACAGTCACGGTACACACGCTGGTAGTGTATTGGAACATTGTGTCAAGTTTTCTACAACCGGATATTAACAAGCTCCCATCTGCCACATAACCGCGGGCATGGCTTTCGAAAGTTCATAACCCTGTAGGGGTGTTCCAACTTGGCCCATGACAAGCCCACGATCCGCGGAGTCGCAACTCCAAGGTGGGAAGACCCGAGTATTCTAGGAATCCCGTGCTCAAGATACTCCGAACTAAGGTAAGGCTAATCCAGCAAATCCTCCCGGCGTGCCGACACCCTGATAGTAGCCGCGCGTATCTCGTCTCAGGCCACGACCGAATGGGAAAAGCTACGGGTTTTTACTAGACCTTGAGTTTCCTCGAGGTGGCCCCGCAGGTTGCCTAGTTCGGACCAACACTCATGTGGAGCACTGGCCCGGGGTTGTTGATTAAGAAAGAGGGTTAATTACTCCCTATGCAAGTTTATTTAGTTATCAATGTTGGGACTTGCTGGAAAAGACTTAGCACTTAGCGGTTTATCGAGGGGGCCCCATAAACCCCAACCGTGTGAGGAACGCATAATCAAGGAACATAACACCGGTTTATACGGTTCCTAGCGGCATGAGTGGAACAAATCACCAAGCAAAAGGCTTAGCCTTCCACCCATTGCCAATATATAGATGATTTCATTTTAAGCATTTATATAGTGTGATATAACCCAACAAACTTCAACATGGAGCAAGCATCTTCAACTTCACCTGCAACTAGCAACGCTATAAGAGGGGCTGAGCGAAGCCTACGTATAGCCAATCAAAGGTTTGCATAGGTAGGGTGGTTAGACATGATCATGGTTACAAGTAGGAGGCTGACATGAAAGACATGGGCATCGAGGCAAAACTATAGATCGAGACTTCTAGCAATAGGCAAAAATAGTAATGGTATCCGGGTTCGGTCATCTTGCCTGAAGAGTAGTCGTTCGGATCGTAAGAGGGGTCCTCGTTCTCAAGCTCGGTAGTAACCTCGTGCTCGTACTCGTACTCGGTCTCAGCTTCCGGCTCTAATCAACACAAACACACAAGGCACCAAATCAACAAGATGCAATGCGCACTCAAAATATGCTGGATGCATGACTTATGCACTAAGGGAGCACAAAGAGCATGACAATATGCGACCAAGCAAAATACTTCAACACAAGATAACAATAGGATATTATGAATCTACACGAAAAATCAATCAAGTTTCATACAAGACTTGCTGCAATCGGAGCTACGGGCTAAAAGTTACACACAAAACAATAAACATGCGAAAGCTGAAAAATTACAGCAACATAGCAACTTCGGAGCACTAGATAAATAAGCTACAGCACTCAAACATCATGGCAATGAGCATGGACATAAACTAGACATATCCTATATCAAATAAATCCATTGGTGCACCCCCAAAGGAGCCACGGATCAATAGCAACAAGCTTGGACATATTGAACTTGACAACAAAATCCTGACAGCAGTAATTTATTGCAACTTTGGAGCAAAAGTTAAATATGCTACAGCCACTCAAATAAGCATGTGAGAGCATGAATGGATAGCCAACAATATGTACAGCAAGGAATCATCAAGAGTCACCCCAAAACTACCATGGATTGTCCTAGAACAACAAGCAAACATGGCATCTGGAAATTACAGATTCCAGACTTAGTGAAATTTCACTAAGTGTTGAAACAGAAGTTTCATCATGGCATCTTTGAGAGCAAGTTTAAGTCACCTCAAAACTAAACATGGCAAGTGGTAAGCACCACATCAAAGTACATATGATGGTGATTCCAAAACACCTAAGCATGCATCATGGAGATAAACACAACGATAGCAATAAGCTCCTCAAGTTGGCATTTCATAACAAGTTAACAACATAGCAACTACATGGAACTTTGCAACGGAGCTAAACATGGCAAGATTAATTCTATCATGCAAGTCTAAGCAATCATCATGTAGAGCATGACAAGACGAACACGTGGACATGTCATTTGCATCATTCGGACAAACGAGCACCAAGTTATCACTATGCAAAGGTGGCATGAAAATAACTACAATCAGCAGTTTATAACGAGATGCACTCTTCCAACAGAATTTTAAGCATCTAAAAGATCTCAAACATGCATGGCACAATGGAATGAAATGTAGTAAAAGTCTCCACGAACGTCTGGACATGTCATTTGCGCAAAACGGATCATCACACGAAAAGATATCACAGTTTGAAAAATGCATCAGCACACATAAACAACAGGGACTTAGGGAATTTGAGTCAACCTCAAGATCTGAAGGAAAAGGAGCAAACGGGCCTCGGCCCACGGATCTGGCGGCTGAAGACGGGCCGCGGCGGCGCTGGCCTGGCTCGGGAGCGGTGGACTGGGCCTCCGGGCGGTGGCGTCGGCGGAGCTGGACGGGCCGCTGGGAGCGGAGGCTGACGGCTGGCCCGCGGTGGCGTGGGCCTGGGGCGAGGCGGCTCGGTGCGGCCTCGGGCGCCTGGCGATCGGGCCGGCCTAGCGAGGCGGCGGCCTGGCTCGCGGAAGAGGCGAGGCAGCCTGGCGAGCGGGGGATGCTGCGAAGGGACTGGGCCGCGGGCTTCTTTGGGAGGCGGCTGGCGAACGATGGCCCAGGCGGCGACGGGATCACGGCCCGGCGGATCTGGCCTGGCGCAGGAGGAGGCCGGCTCCCTGGAGAAGCGAGGCGATCCCAGATCGGGCGATCTGGAGGGTGGAACGGCCGAGCGAAGTGGCGGCTCGGGGCGTTGACCCTGGATCAGATCGATCCAGGCGACGCGGTGGCTGGAGCTTCAAAGCCGGCGCTGGATTTCTGCGGTGGAGGGCGGCGCGGGCAGCCGGCCGGCCGGAGGAGGCGGCGGCTGTGCGGGAAGAGGCCGGATCTGAGGGCGTGGGGCGCGGTGAGGGGTGGAACGGCGCGGAGGAGAGGATGAGGTGGAAGGTGAGGTGTTTTTCCGGCGAGGTGGTGGTGCTCCGGCGAACTCCGACGAGATTCCGGCGAAACTCCGACGAGGTGGTGGTAGCTGGAGGAAGGAGAAGGTGGGGGCTAGGGTTTCCTTGTTTTGGGGCAAAAATTGGGGGAGTGGACAAATATATAGGCACAAGGAGCTAGGGTTGTCCAAATGGAGTGCGGTTTTCGACCACGCGATTAGAATTGGATGGCCTAGATGATAGGAGGGGTTTGGAGTGGTTTGGTGGGCTGTTGAAGGGGTGTCTTGGGCCTCAAAGTGGAGGCACTTTGAGCCCACGAGAATAACTGTTGGGGTAGTAAACGGACTCCAAACGCGACGAGATTTGACAGGCGGGTTACACACACCAAAACAACAACACACTATAAGCCTCGCGCCAAACCGGTAACGTTACACGGCAAAACACCAAAGTAGGCCTACGGGATGGCATGGACACGTGAGGGAGCTCCGGAACGCGAAACGGACAACGGGAAGGAACGCGTGGAACCGGATGCAACCGACAACACAAATGCAATGCGATGCACATGACTACATGATATGAATGAATGCCACACACGCAACGCGACAAAACGGCGAAAACCCAAAAGACAAAGAACCCGGAATGGAAGTGATGAAGCCGGAGATATATTATATGCCCAAAAGGGAAAGTTTTACATCCGGGGCATTACATTGATGCTTCAGCACGAGCAAGCCCCGATGCTCCAATCTCTTCGGGTGAGGGCCAACCAAGCTCAGGGCACCACCTACGAGGAGAGCACTCCTCATCCGCATGAGGATGACTACGCCAGCCACCTTCGCTTCTTCACCGAGATCGTGAACTGACTGGAGGGTCAGGCCGCGAGGGCCCGTGAGCTCGTTGAAGAGAGAAGACGTGGCCTGCTCGGGCGCGTGTTCTTGCGCGTCTTCAGCCATCTTCAGAATCTTGACCCCCATTTTGATTTTGATGCCGCGATAGCCCCCGTCCCTCGGGCTATTCAGAGCAACCTGGCGAAATGGGTGGACGATCATGTGGATGCCCTGGTCGCAGAGTTCGCTCCTGAGGATGACACGGTCTTGATTGCTGCCAAAGGAGGTGATGCGGGTGACGATGAAGAAGACGAAGCCGGTGAGAGCGATTCCTCGGTGTCCTCCGGTTAAGCTCGTGTTTCCCTTTTACTTCGACCTGTATGCAGGAAACTCGGCGGGGTATGAAAGTATTTTTGAAAAAAGGGGGTGCCCTTGCGATGTGTGAAACAATGACATGCTTTGTGAGGTAGGATCTGAATTAAGCCGCTGCGAGCCTGCGCGCTCCCGAGCGGGGTAGCTATTTGTGACTTATCTTTAATTACGTAGATCTTGAGCGGGTCCTGATGTCGCGGTAGCACCTTCTTCCCGAGGCAATCCTGAGGGCTCGTGAGGCTTTGCGCCTCCTGAGGAGCCAGCTAGCCCGCCTGAGAGTGCCTTGCGAGGAGCCAACTGTCGGACCACGAAAGGGTGTGCACGCAATGATGATACGTCCAAAACGTATCTATAATTTCTGCTTGCTCCATGCCTCTTTTGGGTGATATTGCCATGATATTTATACACTTCCATACACTTTTGATCATATTTGGACTAACCTATTAACTCAGTGCACCCCAGTGCCAGTTTCTGTTTTCTGCTGTTTTTGTATTTCAGGTTTTCCCATCACGTAAACTGCCAGAAAAATCCCGGAAAAATTATATAAAAAATCAGCGTTCCGGAAGCTTCCACACGGCCAAAGTAGGGCCGGAGGGGGGCCACCAGGGCTCCAGGCGCCCTGGTGGCGCGGTCCCCCTCCTGGCCGCGCTGGGGGGGCGCCTGGGCCCCAGGCCTCCACTGATGCCCCCCTTTGGCATATATTTAACACGCGTCCCGAAACCCTCGAGGACGGAACCCTTTTTCGCGATCTCATCTCTGTTCCGCCGCCGCCGCGCTTCCAAGATCGGGAGCACCAGGAGAACTCTTCCCGGCACCCTGCCGGAGGGGAGGATCACCATCGGGAGCCTCTCCACCACCATGGACGCCTCCCGGATGAGTTGTGAGTAGTCTCCCTTGGACCATGGGTCCATGACCAGTAGCTATGTGATGTTCTCCTCCCCTTCTTGTGCTTCACTAATTAGACCTCGTGAGCTGCCCTACATGATCGAGGCACATATGTAATCCTTATGCTGTTGCTAAGTTGAGTTTGCTGGGATCCGATGGATTGTGAGATTATGTTCAGATTGTGTTTGAGTAATATATTTGATTTACCTCTTTTATATTTATGTTCTTAAGTAATTCTTGCATGTTCTCCGTTGCTATTTATTGCTTTGGCCAAGTAGTAGGTAGTGACTCCAAGAGGGAACGTTATGCTCGACTGTGGGTTCATGCCCCTCGATGACTAGCTTGAGTGACAGAAACATGAGTCTAGGGGATGTGTTGTTGCCACAAGGGGGAAAACAACGGTGCTTGTGCCCGCGGGTGCAAGGATTGTTTACTTTACGCAAAGTTGTTTTAATGCAGTTGTCTGTTGCTTTGAGTTTACACTATGGGTGGGACTCGCAACTTAATACCAGCGAGATGTTCTGGATAGATATCTCAAGGTGGATGATTAGTAGTAGATGCAGATGGATTTCGGTCTACTTGCCTTGGCGTACCGCCCATGCTTTGAACCTCTACCTTTCTTGCAACATAGTTAGCATTGGTTTGCGCACATAATTCTGTCAATTGCCCAGCTGTAATTCGTTTACCTCACATAGTTGTTTTATCGTCTTTTGGGAGAGAGACATCACTAGTGAACATCATGGGACCCCGGTCCATATTACCATCACTGATCACATCCGCTATTTACTTTCCGCTTTTACTTACTATTTGCAGCAACACCTATCACTATTATCACTTGCGTTTGATCCTTTGTAAACGACAAGGCCGGAGGGATTGACAACCTCTCTGTACTCGTTGGGAGCAAAGTTATTTGTATATGTGTGCAGGTCCACGTTGATTGCTAATTTCTGGCGCCATTAGCAGTTGACACCTTCTTGTTGAAACTAGGAGTCTCAGGGGAAATCGATCCTTGGTATCTTTGCCAAGGGAAAACTACCACTACACTGCATCTCAAACCTTCCACTTGGGGTAACCAACGAGGGGCGAGAAGCCATCAAGCAAAGTTTTCTGGCGCCGTTGCCGGGGACTCCACTCTTCAAGATAGGGGAGTTGCATGCTATCTTTTACCTTTGCTTTTTAGTCTTGTTAGTTTACCTTTCAGTTTTTGCTTTAGTATCCTTTATCGAAAATCACAAAAATAGTTATCTTGCTTGCTTGCTGCTATGGGTTCCACCGAGAACACCAAGTTGTGTGACTTCACTAGTCACAACAACGATGACTTTATCTGCACGCCTATCACTACACCTGCCACTTCAACACCTTCTTATGAAATTAAACCTGCTTTACTGAACCTAGTTATGAAAGATCAATTCTCCGGTGCTGGAGATGATGCTGCTTTACACTTAAACAATTTTGTTGAACTTTGTGATATGCAAAAGTACCAAGAAATAGATGGTAATATTGTTAAGCTTAAGCTTTTTCCTTTCTCCTTGAGAGGAGGAGCTAAAATTTGGTTTCAATCTTTGCCTAGAAATAGCATAGATTCATGGGACAAGTGCAAAGATGATTTTATTGGAAAATACTATCCACCTGCTAAAATTATCCAACTAAGAAGTAACATAATGAATTTTAAACAATTGGATAATGAACATGTTGCCCAAGCTTGGGAACGTATGAAATCTCTTATCAAGAACTGCCCTACTCATGGTTTGACTACTTGGATGGTTATCCAAACTTTTTATGCAGGCTTGAACTTTACCACGCGGAACTTGTTAGATTCGGCCGCGGGAGGAACCTTTATGTCAACTACACTTGGTGCTGCCACGAAGCTTCTCGATGAGATGATGACCAACTATTCCCAATGGCACACCGAACGCGCTCCAACAGGTAGGAAGGTAAACTCTGTCGAGGAGATTTCCTCCCTAAATGAAAATTTTGACTTGATCATGTCTCTACTTTCGAAGCAATCTTCTGTTGATCCTCGAGATGTTCCTCTAAATTCTTTGATTGCTCAAGAACAAGTAGATGTGAACTTTATCTCTAGAAACAATTTCAACAACAATGCTTATAGGAGTAATTTTGGTAGCAATCCTAGACCGTTCCCCTCTAATTCTTATGGGAACAACAATGCTTATCCTAGCACCAAGAACTCCACTACTGAACTAGAGATTATGCTTAAAGATTTCATCACTACCCAAAAAGCCTTCAATAAGAGTGTAGAAGAAAAACTAAACAAACTAGATAATCTCTCTTCGAAGGTAGACAATTTAGCCCATGAGGTAGAATTGCTTAAAATTAGAACTTCTCCTCTTGAGGAGAGGAAGGTCACTCCTATGAATGCTATTCAAGTGCAAATTAATGAAAACATTAGGATGTTGGCTAAACTTAAAGAGAGATGGGCTAGTGAAAGGGAGGAAGAAGATAGAATTAAGAGCCTTCCTACCCACCACACTATTGCTACTATCCAAGTTGTTGAGGATATCCAAACTCTTAGCACCCAATGCACTCCTGGTCCCATTGGACCTATTAATGGTGATGCTATGACCATAGAAACTACCAAACAAGTGAACCTAAAGGACACCACTACCACTTTATTTGATAGTAGTGACCTTGATTTTGATAATTGCACTCTTACCGAAGTTATTGATTTCCATCACAAGATGTCTAGAGATCCCCGCACTAGCACGCTTAACCTTGCCTTCACAGAGCATATCACTAATTCTCTCATCAAAGCTAGGGAGGAGAAACTTAGAGTAGAAGCATCCATACCTAGAAAGCTAGAAGATGGTTGGGATCCTATGATTAAAATTAAGTTGAATAACTTCTCTTGCTATGCTTTATGTGATGTTGGAGCTAGTACCTCCGTTATGCCCAAAAGAATATATGATATGCTTAAATTGAAACCTTTTGATTCTTGTTCTTTTGGTGTCCGTCTCGTTGATTCTTCCATAAAGAAACCTTTGGGGAGGATCGACGATGTTCTTATCATTGTCAATGACAATTACGTTCCCGTTGATTTTACTATTATGGATATTGAATGTGAACCTTCTTGTCCAATTATTTTGGGACGTCCGTTTCTACGCACCGTTGGTGCTATCATTGACATGAAAGAGGGGAATATAAAATTCCAATTTCCTCTCAAGAAAGGGATGGAACACTTCCCTCGAAAGAAGATTAAGTTACCGTTTGAGTCTGTTATACGAGCTAGCTATTCTTTTACTCTTGATAAAACTTGATCTCTTTGCATTATGCCTAGCTTAAAGGCATAAAAGAAAGCGCTTTTGGGAGGCAGCCCACATGAATAAATTTTATTTTGCTTTTGTTGTGTCTTGATGTTGTTACTACAGTAGCATCATCATTGTAACTTTACTTTTCAACTTTGTGCCAAGTGTAGCCTCTGATTGCTAGAAAGTTCAAAAGTTGTGACGTGCTGTCCAGGAAACAGATTCTGTCCTTGGATAGAAAAATTCGTATAAAATCACCAGATCATCTTTTTGGTCTGAATTTTTTCGACAGCGTGCTCTATACAATTGTCTTTCGGGCATCTGTTCTGAGTTTTTTGATTAGAGTGCCAGAAGTGCCCCAAAAAAATCATTTACTACCTGCTGTTCTGTTTTTCACAGATTCTGTCCTGTTTTGCCTTTCCTTCATTTTGCAAACCTTGAGCTTGCTTTTTCTTTGCAAAAACCTTTTGGCAATCTTGAGAAACAGTAGACCTTCAAGAATATCTTTATTTCCAGCAAGGAACAATTATTTTATTATGGGTACTAACCTCGCTAATCAGATTATGATGAGTTATGTATGAAGGGAGTTTTCAAGTGTGCGAGGGAAGATGATAAAAAGATTCAGGAGTGTCAAACGCTCAAGCTTGGGGATGCCCCCATGCACCCCCAAGAAATATTCAAGGAGACTCAAGCGTCTAAGCTTGGGGATGCCCCCGTGCATCCCCTTGTCCATCAACATTATCAGTTCGTCTTTCGTTCCACTATATTTTTATCACTTCATGTGTTATGTGCTATGCTTGGAGCGTCTTGCTTTTAGTTTCCTTTTTAGTTTTCCTTAGCTTTTCATAACGAGTCGGAACTCAGCTTTCTTTGTGTGGGAGAGAAACACACTCCACTTCAACCTAGAACACAACATAGAATTTTTATGTCTATCTTTGCTGTGTATGTTCTTGGTCTTTCGATAGCTACTATCATGCTTAGCTCTTAGTTTTCATGCTTATCTTTTTAAAGAGCTTTTGTTTAGTTGGTTGCTTGAACTCTCTTTAGTTATCATGCTTATCTTATTAAGAGAGTTTGCTTCTGTTGCATTGGTTGATATGTCTATGATAAAAATGCTACGTGCATAATGGTGCTTAGTAGTTCATGTTTTCTTATGGTTAGTCTCAAATAGCTGGGGGGTTCCCAATGTGTTATTGGAGTACCAACATGATTTGTTTGCCTATGATGTGGTATGGTTTAGTAATATCTTCCTTCAATAATTTATTTTGATTGACTTGGCGTATGCTCACGCATATTTCAGACTGTAAAGAAAGTCTGTCAAGCCTTGATGATCTTTTGTTTCTGAGTAGCGATATAACTTCCATGCCTGATTCAATGTTGCTTTGTCGCTCTGCATGATTATGACCGTCATTGCTCTCTTAGTTGGTCGCTCCCAATCTTTTGCTAACCTTCGCCTGTACTAAGCGGACTGACTGCTTGTGCATCCAAAATCTTTTAAACCAGTTATGCCATATGAGTCCACCATACCTTCCTATACATGGTATTTACCTGCCATTCCTAACGAAGACTTTCATGTACCATCTCGAAATTATTCAAAAAAAGCATTTCTATTTTGTGCCTCTGTTTTAGTTCATGAAGAAGTAGTAGTTAATTCATGATCTTTTTAAGTTGGACAAGCTTCACCCCGGGATTGCATGTCTAATGTGCAAACCCATAATACGAGAAGGAACTGGCAAAGAGTGCGCCCGGCTCAAAAATAATATAACAAACAAACCCTCCTTCACGCTTTGTTCATGAGAAATCAGAAAACTTTGGCAGTGATAAACAAAGGAGATTAAGAGGATGTGATCCTCCTCATTCGGGGGCCGTTCCTCGAAACTTGTCCATCTCAAGAAGTGATTGAGTTGTCTGCTAGCATTCGTTGACGAAACATGCATATCCAAAAAAAAAATATTACCTCTGTTTTTAAAACCAAGAGCTCTGGTACATGCTTTGTGTTTGTTTCCGAGCACGGGTTTTCAACCTTGCCAATAAAAGCCACGGTTCGAGAGTCTCCACCTTCTTTTAAAGCACCAACTACTGAGAGCATGATTGTCATTCTGAGTGTAATGTGCATTGTCCCAAAGTAGCATTGTCTTTTGCATGATTATGATATCGTTTATTCTGAAATCATTGTATCTAGTCATCACTAAACCTTGGAGGTGCCCCTGCATTTATGTTTTGCTTCACTAAAGGGGGCAAGCGAGATATCACTTTATCATATTTGCACATCATGCTCATTACAAATCTATTTGATGTTTCAGTATCATATTGTAAAACTATCAGTTCTTTGTGATTCTCTCATGAGGCAACTTAATTACTACAGATTCATTGTCTCAGTAAGCTTTTGTCATATGACTATGAAAGTCCTATATGGTTAATAGCATGTCACCACAGAAATTATTCTTGTTATCATTTACCTACTCGAGGACGAGCAGGAATTAAGCTTGGGGATGTTGATACGTCCAAAACGTATCTATAATTTCTGCTTGCTCCATGCCTCTTTTGGGTGATATTGCTATGATATTTATACACTTCCATACACTTTTGATCATATTTGGACTAACCTATTAACTCAGTGCACCCCAGTGCCAGTTTCTGGTTTCTGCTGTTTTTGTATTTCAGGTTTTCCCATCACATAAACTGCCAGAAAAATCCCGGAAAAATTATATAAAAAAACAGCGTTCCGGAAGCTTCCACACGGCCGAAGTAGGGCCGGAGGGGGGCCACCAGGGCTCCAGGCGCCCTGGTGGCGCGGCCCCCTCCTGGCCGCGCCGGGGGGGCGCCTGGGCCCCTAGGCCTCCGCTGATGCCCCCCTTTGGCATATATTTAACACGCGTCCCGAAACCCTCGAGGACGGAACCCTTTTTCGCGATCTCATCTCTGTTCCGCCGCCGCCGCGCTTCCAAGATCGGGAGCACCAGGAGAACTCTTCCCGGCACTGCCGGAGGGGAGGATCACCACCGGGAGCCTCTCCACCACCATGGACGCCTCCCGGATGAGTTGTGAGTAGTCTCCCTTGGACCATGGGTCCATGACCAGTAGCTATGTGATGTTCTCCTCCCCTTCTTGTGCTTCACTAATTAGACCTCGTGAGCTGCCCTACATGATCGAGGCACATATGTAATCCTTATGCTGTTGCTATGTTGAGTTTGCTGGGATCCGATGGATTGTGAGATTATGTTCAGATTGTGTTTGAGTAATATATTTGATTTACCTCTTTTATATTTATGTTCTTAAGTAATTCTTGCATGTTCTCCGTTGCTATTTATTGCTTTGGCCAAGTAGTAGGTAGTGACTCCAAGAGGGAACGTTATGCTCGACTGTGGGTTCATGCCCCTCGATGACTAGCTTGAGTGACAGAAACATGAGTCTAGGGGATGTGTTGTTGCCACAAGGGGGAAAACAACGGTGCTTGTGCCCGCGGGTGCAAGGATTGTTTACTTTACGCAAAGTTGTTTTAATGCAGTTGTCTGTTGCTTTGAGTTTACACTATGGGTGGGACTCGCAACTTAATACCAGCGAGATGTTCTGGATAGATATCTCAAGGTGGA
The DNA here is from genome assembly GCA_902687465.1 of Secale cereale. Lineage (NCBI taxonomy): Eukaryota > Viridiplantae > Streptophyta > Magnoliopsida > Poales > Poaceae > Secale > Secale cereale. The sequence goes on from LR738715.1 coordinate 414,605,083, forward strand.
TGATTAGTAGTAGATGCAGATAGATTTCGGTCTACTTGCCTTGGCGTACCGCCCATGCTTTGAACCTCTACCTTTCTTGCAACATAGTTAGCATTGGTTTGCGCACATAATTCTGTCAATTGCCCAGCTGTAATTCGTTTACCTCACATAGTTGTTTTATCGTCTTTTGGGAGAGAGACATCACTAGTGAACATCATGGGACCCCGGTCCATATTACCATCACTGATCACATCCGCTATTTACTTTCCGCTTTTACTTACTATTTGCAGCAATACCTATCACTATTATCACATGCGTTTGATCCTTTGTAAACGACAAGGCCGAAGGGATTGACAACCTCTCTGTACTCGTTGGGAGCAAAGTTATTTGTATCTGTGTGCAGGTCCACGTTGATTGCTAATATCTGGCGCCGTTAGCAGTTGACACCTTCTTGTTGAAACTAGGAGTCTCAGGGGAAATCGATCCTTGGTATCTTTGCCAAGGGAAAACTACCGCTACACTGCATCTCAAACCTTCCACTTGGGGTAACCAACGAGGGGCGAGAAGCCATCAAATGACTGTGCCCTTGTCCCCAGGGGGATTTGGCATCCCCGGGCCGGCCCAAGGAGCCCGGTGCACACATGCCATGCCCATCCCCTGCTCACGAGGTGCTCGCGAGGAGGGATAGCAGGCGTGAGCCTTACTTGCTAAACCAGAAACAAGAAAGCAAAAAACCACAGCGAGACAAGGGAAAAAAGCAAGTTCCCCCAATTTGACAACATAAGATAACTCCAAATCTTAGTCTAGAAAGTGGCGAATTGAATTACAGAAAACTGGGCGAAAGCAAACAGCCGCGTCCGGCACCTAGCTAGTGTTCTTGTCTTCCCACCAGCATGGAGCTAAGTGCTTTCACTAGTTCTGAGCATAGTCATTGGGGGACAGTGGCGACGGCCAGCGCGGAGCACAGTGCTTCCACTTGGACGTGGGGTGGAGCCCGCGAGGCCCGAGGGCGGCTCTCCGGAGACTCCGGGGCGTGTACAACCCCACTCATTATTACGTGAGAGTGTCACGAGCGGTGACCTTCACAGGCGCGGCACGGGGAAAGCCCTGGCTCCGGGCTTTTCTCATGCACGTCCGAGCGCGCCACCTTGGCCCGAGGCAGGGACACCGCCCCAAGGGCTCCGGATGCCATTGTGGCCTGGTTCACCTATGGTTCTTGGTTAGCGTAAGCATGCTTCGAAGACATCGGCTGTATCGTGTGGCTGTTGCTGATGAAGGCATTGATGAAGCTCCGCGAGGCCTCACGAGGGACGTCCATCTCGCTTGGTCTTGATGCCCAAGCCGGTTGGGGAAACATTTGAGGATTCCCACGCGACTATGGTGGGCCTGTCGCTAGCAAAGCGCCTTCTTCAGTTACTCTTGCCCTTGCGTCATTATCCTGCCACGCGACGTCTCTGCTTGGTTGGCGCGGTGCTTGGCCGTGGTGATCACCCAGTGTTGGCCCGCTGCTGCCCTGCGGAACGCCGCTCGAGCTTGCCATGTCCGCGAGCATGACCCATTTTGCTTGGTGAACGGCGCTGCGGCTCGGGTGGGTGATACGAGGATCCCATGGTTCCCCGAGAGGATCCACGTGAGCCTCCCTGAAGCCGGCGTGTGCTCCGGACGGTGCCTGAGGTGCCGGCAGGCTGCCTCGAGCAGCTCTGCTACTCTCTCCAGCAAGGCATCGTGGCCGCCTTCCATCAACCTGCATCTCAGGAGCTCCCGGGCCACCACAACCACGGCCCGCATATTTGACTGCTCCCGACGCGTATGCGGGGCTGTTGTCGTAGCATAGTTCGAAGATCGTGCATTGGAGCGTTGCGACGTTGAGCGGAGGAGGACGATGGCGACACGCGCCGCCCGCGGCCGGTGGCATTGAGTGGCGCACGGGCCGCAGGAGGCGCGGGGTTGAGGCCTTCTTCGGCAAGGGGCGTCGCCTAAGCGGGCTGGGCGGCCCCTGGCTCAGTATGGGCCAGCGAGATGCCAACCATGAGGCGGTCAGGCGACGATGAACCGAACGGACAAAGAGGAGCTTTGCCGCACCCCTACCTGGCGCTCCAAATGTCGGATTCAGGGCTCCGCAAAACCCTACTAGGTTCGAACTCTAGGGTGCGTGCAAAGATCTCAACCTTGCCTATCTATCTACTCGCCGTCTTACCAACTAGAACAACAAACTGGAATGTAAAAGAGACATGAGGCAGTTTATCCTGGTTCAGGCCACCTAGTGGTGAGTGGCTCTACTCCAGCAGTATGGTGGATTAGCCTCGAGACGGTTTTTAAATTAACTAGTACAATGAGTGAACAACCTCCAGAGGTGAGGTGTTCTTGGTTGGTGGTGGAAGAGAGGGTCTGAATGATTCGTCCCCCTGTTGGGTGGTGGCTATCCTACTTATATAGTGGCCTTGGTCCTCTTCCCTGAAATGCTTGGCGGGAAGGGATCCCATAATAGCCAATTTTGAAGGGGGACAACTAGTACATCTTATCCTGACTAAAGGTGGTCTTCACCTGCAAAGACTCTAATCCTGGCGCCATGGTGGGATCAGTGATGACCTTCGTCCTGCCGTCCTGGTGGTCTCGGTCTTGTTGCACTGGAATGGAAACCTTTGGCAGATTCCTCGGTACTCTACGTCTGAGCCCGCTTCCTTAGCACCAAAGAGGAAACTGCTATATTGCGCCCGCTGGCGTCCGTCTGGCCTTGGTCATCATGGCTTGCGTCATGCAAACCTCGCGAGGTGGGGGTTGCATAGAGTTCTCCGCTCCTCGGGAGCCAACCAGCCGAGGCTGCCCCTTCCGGAGGTCTTGGTGTCGTCCGCCCCGTGAGCCTTGGTCCCTCGCGAGGGTCTTGAGTGTCGTTGCTGAAGATGGGACGTACCAGGCCTGAAGAGGTGCCACGTCACGGGCCACAGGCAAGCAAGTTTGGGTACCCTGGTTCCCAGAACGCTGACACACGGCTACAATGTCCTCAAGATGCCTGGAAGCAGCGGCGTCATCGTGGTTACCTGTGATGAGAAGGACGCCGTGTGCGCTCTCGAGCGCGCCTACCAAGTTGCAGCAGTGGAGAACCCCGACATCGAGGGCTTTGCCTACCCTCCTGAGGTCGTCCCAAAGAAAAAGAAGCAGCTGCTCGCCGTGGAGCCTCACGAGGAAGCGGCACCCGATGGCCGTGCCTCAGGATCCGCGCCTATGAATGCGACGCCTTCCTCCCTCGCATAGGAAGGCGCGCCCGGTGCCCCTCTCCGGCTGGGCTCGGTGGCTCTCCTCTGGAGGGCCTCAGACCTAGCCAATGCCACGAGGGAGGCGCTCAGGCACCATCTAGAGGCATGCTTCTGGGCATGTTTCTGTGAGGAGGGCACAAGGCATGATGCGCCAAGTGCTCAGGAGTTCATAGACCAGATCATCGAAGACTTGGATGTTCCAAGAGCAATGCGAGGCGAGCGTCGCCTCACACCACCAAGTGCAGCTGCCGTCCCAGGCTTGGGCGGCAGGCTACGCGTCTGCGGCAACATCCCAGGACTCAACAGAGTCGCATCTCAGGAGCTCTACTGGCCGTCTCAGGTGGGCCGGAGCGAGGGCCCTTCTCACAGCTATGTTCGCATGCCTTTCGGCCTGCCAAACCAACTGCCCTGCACCAGTGCCACATGCGGGGCGTCCTGGCGGCTCACGAGGCCAGTCATCAGGAGATCCTGGCGAAAGGGGCACTGGTCCTTAGCGAGCTCCCAGAACCTCAGGAGCCTCGCGAGGTCCCGGAGCCAAGCGACTCATGAGAGCAACATCTGCAGCGAGTGTATTCAACTACACCAACACTTCTCGACCAACGATGCCAGTGACATTTCCCTTTTTTTTTTCATTTTGGGGTGCCCCTCGGGCTGCATTATCCCAGGCCATGTGGGTCCATCCCTGTGGCATGTCTCGTCTTTTCATTTGAATTTAGTTGGGGCACCCCTCGGGCTGCATCATTCCCAGACCGCGTGGGTCTGTCCCTACGGCATGTATTGTTTACGCGTCTATCAGAACTTGCCTTACACTAGCTTGAGTTATCTCGTGATTACCTCCGGTGCCCCGGCACCCCTCGCAGCTCCCGCTCACTGTTGACATTCCACTGCTCGTTCCAAGAGACCGTCGGCACGGTGCCTGTGCTCGGGTCCGTCCCTGCAGCGCCGAAAAATCTGAGAGACTGAGCTCTGGCTCGTGACCAGTATCGTGCACGTCACCTCATTAGGTCCTCAGTGTCGTCGCATTCCTACGAAAAGACCAATGACAGCGGAGCAAGCGCCACCGCATGCTATGACTTCTTTTCTAGATTGATTCGCAGGACTCCAGGGCTGAACTAGGAGTGGCCCTGCATGCCACTCCCCCCGACGCAACTAGCTTGCACGCTAATGGGGGGCACCTGAGCATCGCGTCTCAGGAGCTCCTACCGGCTCTCGAGCCCTCTCCCACTGGCCTTGACCACGGCAATGCGACCTGGCATACCAGCGGCGGCTGAGCCTCACTCGACGGTCGGGACCCGAGGGCGTAGTGCACCTATGCGAGCCCAAGGGGGAGAGACCAGCGTGGTCCTTGCCTAGGAATGCTATAGCAAGGACGCAAACGACCCCCACCACGAGGATCCACAGCAAGATAAGTCACCCCAGCACATTGGCTAAGATCTCACGGCCGGATGCCTCTCTCGTTTCCTCTCGCAACCCCGCTTGGGCAATGTCATCTTCCTCTTTTTTCGGCCTATAGGGAGCTTCTTGTGCGCTAAAGGGGACCTCTCGAGCATCGCGCCTCGGGGGCTCTTACCAGACCTTGGGCCGCTCACCTCCTGGCCTTGACCACGAGATTGCGACCTAGCATACCAGCGACGGCTGAAGCCTTCCTGGGGACTAGGTTCTATCAGCGTAGCGCACCAAGCTACCTCGAGAACGAAAAAGTGGGCGATGCCCAAGTGGAATACGCAATCGCAACATTAAACAAAGGAGTAAATACATGAAAGCCAAAATATTTCAATTCTTACACGCCCCCACGGGGCTCGGCACGATTCCTCACAGGTAACAAAAGAGGGAACCTAAGGGGAGCATGACCAAAGACTTCACCGACGACGCCGGGCGGACGCTCGTGCCCCAGTACGTGCTCGGCAAGAGCTCGGGGGCTTGTAGCTGTCGTCATCGCTTATTTCAGGATCGTCACTAGGATCAGATGATTCGCTGCTGGAGGAAGAGCCGCTGACAAGGCCAAGGGCAACTTTAGTGCCCGCGGCCGCGTCATGCACGCCGCTCCTTCGAGGGCAGCACTCCAGGCGTTGGCCGTCTTCACCGAAGATCTTGAAGAAGAGCGTGGAGGCTCCATCAAACTCGAAGTGGATGACCGAGGCTCCTTCAGGACGGCACGCGCGGGCGATTTCACCCCATCCTTGAGTCATGAAGACACTGGCTGGGAGGACGACCTCAACCTCTGCCCGGATGCGTGGCTGCAGCACCCAGTGTGCTGCAACCACAGCTCAGTACGACCCCTCGTCGGCATCAGCTCCGCGAAGAACCTCGGGAGTCCGATCCAAGAAGGTGGTGGCATCGCTGTCCACACCACGAACTCCCGCGAGGTGCCCTCGGCATGAGATCCGTCGCGGACCAGCCGCTCGACCGCGGTGAGGTTCCTTTCTATGTTGTCTGCTCCAATATATGTATTTTGAGGTCGGACATAAATTGGATGATAGCATGCTCATTTGTATTCTCTTATATTTTCCTTGGCTGTTTGATGCTACTATGCAGTGTGATAGGTACTATGCTAGTATTGAGTTAGTCACTCTTCGATTTCCTATTGCGATTGACATCTGCCCATAAACGATACGATGACCGATTTACATGTATCGGATTCACGGTTGTGCCTTTATGTTCCAATTATGGTGGTGACACATTCACTCGGAAAGGCATGGCCGTGGAGGTGTTGGATGCACTATGTTAGATGTGGTAGAGGCATTGTCCTTCCTCTGTGTACCAAATTTAGAGAGTGTAGGATCGAAAGTATGTCTAGAGGGGGGGCGGTGATTAGACTACTTGACCAAATAAAAATATATATTTTCCCAATTTTAGTTGTAGGCAGATTTTAGCAATTATGACAAGTCAAGTAACACCCTACACATGTAATTCTATGAGTATAGCAGTGGAATGTAGAACATTGCACATGTAAGTAAAGGGAAGGGTTTGGAGAAGGCAATTGCAATGGGGACACGGTGATTTTTGGTGTGGTTCCGATAGGTGGTCCAATCGTACGCCCATGTTGATGGAGACTTCAAACCACGAAGGGTAATGATATGTTTCCAACATATCTATATTTTTTGATTGTTCCATGCTATTATATTATCATTCTTGGATGTTTTACAATCATTTTATAGTCATTTTATATCATTTTTTGTACTAACCTATTGACATAGTGCCAAGTGCTAGTTGATGTTTTCTGCATGTTTTTTACACCGCAGGAAATCAATATCAAACACAGTTCAAACACCGCGAAACTTTTTGGAGAATTTTTATGGGCCAGAGCTGCACCTCGGGGTGCCTAGATGTGACGCCCGAAGACCGACGTCCCAGAAGATTCCAGAAGCTTCCAGATGTTCCGGGTTCTCCCGTGTGTTTCTTTTGTGCTTGTGTTATTTATTGTTGCATTGCATCATGTCATCATGCCATCATGTCTTTAATTTTGCATCTCAACCTAAATAAATTGTGTGGACCTTCGGTCCATTTAAATCGAGGGAAGAATGTCTTCTCTTTAAAACATATAAAAGCCTCTCAATATTATTAGGGAGCTATATAATAATATTCCATTTGTTTGGAATTAACCAACACACGTGCATAATTTTCCCCATGCTTTTCCTACTTCGAGTTTCTCCTTCAAAACCTTGCCAATAATTATTTTCCGTTGTTTCGAGGTTCCTCCGAAAATTCGAACATTTTTGGACACTTCAATAATTAAGTCTTAGTTCAAACCCATTTGAATAAATTCAAATATGTTTGAATTATATCTCGATCTTGTCTTTTATATTTTTCTCGGACCGTGCTCATTTTATGATGGCCGGGAAAAAAATAACCTCTTGTGCTAACTTTTGCCCTAACCCCCTCCTCATTCTTTTCTTCTCTTATTTGGTTTCTGGAAAATAATCAAATAAGAAGAGAGCCCAGCCACCCTTCCCTCCTCCTGGCCCATCAGCCAACCGCCGCGGCCCATCTTCCCTCCCAAGGCCCAGGCCTCTCCTCCCTCAGGCCCATTGGCCCAACTCCACCGAACCCTAGCTCCCGCACCCAGGCTCCCATCGCTCCTCCTCATTCCCCTGTGCGCTGCCGGTTCTTTCCCCTCGACCCCGCTCTCCCGCATCCTCGCTCGCCCCAGCACCCCTCGTTCGTCTTCCCTGGAGCCCGATACTCTCCCCATCGATCCCCACGCCGCTCGATCCCCACTCTCCCTCGCCTCGCCTCTGCGCGCCTCGAGCCCCGAGCGACCCGCTTCCTCCCTCGCTCAAGGCCGCCGTCCTCGCGCCATGGCCGCACCCCTCGCTCCTCTCCCGTCGTGCGACCAGCGCCTCGCCCCTCCTCGTCCATCCCGGCCGGCCAGGCGTCCCCTCACTAGGAGCGCCCTCTCCTACAGGGCCGAAGCACCAGGGCCGGCCAGAAGCCTTCCTCGCCTCTGGCCCCGTGGCCGCGAACGCCCCGCGCGTCAGGAGCCGACGCGCCCTGGCCTCCCTTCGCCGTTCCGCGGCTCCCCTCCTCGGCCAGGCTGCGCACGCGCCCGCGCCACCGGCGCACAGGCCATCTCCTCGCCAAGGCCGCCCCTCTCTCCGTCGCCAGGGCTTGCAGCCCCTCGAGCTGCTCACCTCCAGCGCCATGGGCCGCTGGTCCCTCGTCCTCGCTTTGGATCTCCTGCCCCTCGACCCGATCGGCCGGTCCTCGCAGTCCGTCCGGAGAGCACCAGATCCATCCATCCCTGTAATTTCCTGCGCCTCCCCGTCGATCCTTGGGTCGCCGAAATTCCGTTGACGTCCTGGCTCCATTCACCACGGGCAACGATGGGACTGTTTTGCCCGAGTATCCTCTGTTGGACCGACACCTTGTTGGTGCTGCTCCATTTTGGATCGCCAAGTGCACCGCGCCGATGCCTAGTACGACTCCACAAATCGGATGGCGAACGAGTTCCACGACGACCCGAACCGTTGCGTACGTGTACATCTACAACGAGTCCGGCAAGACCGCTATGAAAGTACGACTACACGACGCATCTAGTACCTCTCCGATGCCCAAGTTCGACTACACACGGCGATACGTCAAGAACCACTACCGTCGCAAGAACCAAGACCGGCAAGTACCACGACTACCGATGCGCAAGTACCTCTACGAACAAGTACCACTACTTCCACTACCGACGTGAACAACTACTTCCTCTCCGAACAGAACGTCTACTTCCCTCGACGACTCGAACCGCTCCGAAACGAGTGTTCCGAAGGTATAACCCCGAGACGATGACCCGTGGATGTTGCTTGTGTTGTATGAAATGTTTGCCCTTGTGTGCACCGTTCCCGTTTCGTCCGTTTGTCATGTTCCTCGGTTGCCTCGTCGTCGACTCGTGGGAACCCGGCAACGGGATCACCCCACCTTGCATCTTGTTCCGCTCGCTCACTCCACCTTTGCGTTTGCTCCGGACTCTCAACGAGTTACCGGAACCGAGATGTTGCCGTTGCATCATTTTCGGATCGTTGCCGTGGCACCTTTTCTTTCCACCGCGGTGACAAGTGCTTCATATCTTCTTCTTGTCAACTTTAATAAAATTGCATAAACTTGATCATGTCATCCGCATCATGTTAACAACCCTAAAATGTTTAATTGTTGTTTGCTTAATAATTGCTAAACATGCTCATGGGGAATTTTCCGGAATTGATGTTGTTATTTCCGGCCTCATTTAAAATGCCTAAATAGGTAGTTTACTTTTGATTCACCTCTTGCCATGTTAACAAACATTTAATCTTGTCTTGTAAATAAACGAGAGTCAACTAAATAAATAACATGTGGTGTTTCGTCAATATGCAACTCGTTGCATATTGAGCTCCACTTAACTTGTAGTACTTGTTTGTGCACTTTGCCATGCCATGCATAATTAAATCGGACATGCATCATACTTGGATGTGCATCGTATGCCATGTTTATGCTTGTGTGTTTACCGTGTTGTTTGCTTCTTTCCGGTTTCTTCTCTTGTTAGCTTCGGTTTCGTTCCGGAGTTGTGAGGATTCGCTCGACTATGTTGCTCCGTCTTCTTCATGGACCCGTTCTTCTCCCTTGTGGAATCTCAGGCAAGATGATCATACCCTTGCCATGCTTAGTTGTCTCGATGCTATCGTTACATGTCGCGCTACCCATCTTTATGTCAGCCTCTCCTTGTTGCCATGAAACCTCTAACATTTGAAACCTTCCTAGCAAAACCACTGTTTGGCTATGTTCCCGCTTGCTCAGCCCCTCTTATAGCGTTGTTAGTTGCAGGTGAAGATGAAGATCGTTCCAGGAGGGAACTTGTTGTTGATATATCACAATATCTATAATTATTATTAACACACCTTTATACTGGGCATGGGTGGAAGGCTTTGCCTTTTGCTCGGTGTTTTGTTCCACTCATGCCACCTTAGGCGCCGATAAACCGGCATTATGTTCCTTGATTTTTTGCGTTCCTTACACGATGGGTGGATGGGGACCCCTTGACACTTCGACTTTGAATAAAACTCCTCCAGCAAGGCCCAACATTGGTTTTAATTTGCCTCATAATAACTTAATTAATTAATTAATTTGCATAAGGGGGACGCTCCTTGGATATTTTTTCTACATAGCAGGGGGGCCAGCGCTGATGGTGTTGGTCCCAAACGGGGGTTATGCGGGGCCACCACGGGGAAACTCGAGGTTTGGCTCATGTAGGATCGCCCATCCGGACGTGGCCTGAGACGAGATACGCGCGGCTACTATCAGGGTGTCGACACGCCGGGAGGTCTTGCTGGACTTGTTTTACCATTGTTGAAATGTCTTGTGCTACCGGGAAGCCGAGCCTGATCGGATTTTCCCTAAGATAAGGGGTGATGACATTATAATTATCACTTCAGCTAATCGTGAGAGCTTGTGATGGGCTAAGTTGGAACACCCCTACAGGGTTATGATCTTTCGAAAGCCGTGCCCGCGGTTATGTGGCAGATTGGAATTTGTTAATGTCCGGTTGTAGAAAACTTGACAGAGGATCCGAAGTAAAACACACAACTGTGTGAGTAACCGTGACTGTCTCTTTTCACTTTGAGAAGAGAACACGGTGGGGTTATGTTTGACTCGTATGCAGTTCAGGATGTTTAGCGATCACTACTTTTGCGACCGTTTGCGTAGATGCTCTTCTTATTCTGGTACTCGTAAGCTAGCCACCATATTATGCGTAGTCGCTGCTGCAACCTCACCATTTTACCTCTTCCTACCCATAAAGCTTTGCTAGTCTTGATACCCATGGTTATGGGTTGCTGAGCCCTCGTGGCTCACAGATATTACAACACCAGATGCAGGTTCAGCCGAGTTTGATGCAGGAGCTGGTTCAAGTTCTTCACCAGGAGCTCGATGAAGAGAGTGGCCGTTTGCTTGTAACGTTTTCGATGATCAGTAGTGGTTTCTACTAGGATTCGATCCTGACCTGTGGCTTTATGTTGTTTTGGTATCTTTCTTTGGATCTTCGCCCGTAGTCGGGTTGTGATGTTTTGAATGATGTTTGCTTATGTAATGTATTGTGTGAAGTGGCGAGTGTAAGCCAACTATCTTCTTTTGCATTTTAATCCCTCTTTTACATGAGTCGTGCAAAGATACCAAACTTGAGATCATTCTAGGATGGGCTTATACCTTTAAGTCGTGCCTCGACACGTAGGAGGTATAGTCCCATCCTGGGCCTTACAAGTTTGTATTCAGAGCCTTCTCCGACCTAGAAGCCCCCACTGATTGATCGAATCGTTGACGGTTGAGTCTAGGCACACACTTGAAAATGTTTTGAGTCCTATATATATATCGGAGAGTAGGATTTCTTTTGCTCCTCATCTCTTGTCACTCTGGTGAGGACTCCTGACGATTACTCTTGCCTCTTCTACTTTCAAAAATCCACCAATTTTTTTTATTTTTTTAGGATCACGTGAGTATTGTTTGGATTGTTCCGATGTCTTTGTGACGAGAACATTGTTCTCGATGCCTCCTGTCATTAGGGGTTGTGGCAGTGTCCCGGGGAGTTGAGCTCCGAGGTGTTGTCGTCACAAATCCATCGCGGCAGTACTATAATACTTAAGACGGCCGACATCGAAAACTCTCCTACGCGGTTAGTGGCAAGATAACCCCGACATCACCCAGTACTGGGGAGGTAGTTCGGGAGTATTGCCATAGCTTGTATAGTAGATGCGTTTCGAAGGTCCGAGGTAAACGGTTTCCGAGAAAGACTGGTTATGTGTTGAAGGATGGATACAGCTGGATGTAGGTTTAGAGTTGATTGCGCGGTGCTTCCCCTGTATCCCCAACACCTGATTGCATAACTGGAAACTTTCGGAAATTAATAGGTGGGTTCATCTAGTAGTTCTAGGCATTCTTCCAACGAATGCATGATATGAAGTTCGGGGTTCTACATTGAGTGAAGTGGTTTTATGGGCTTGTTCTGGTCGGGAGTTGCATCTTAAAGGGTCCTTGGCTATGCTGATCCGGGGATTGCAAAACCCATTTGTAACACGTTCCATAAGCTTTCAGCACAAAGATGTCGAACGAAGCTCCTATCTTGTGTTTGTTCCATCTGTTCCTTGTTCCTTTTTTATTTACCTTTTGTTCTCCAAGTGGCTTCTCGACTAGTTGATGTACCTGCGGAATTCATTCGTTCAGTTCTCTGTTCGGATAGATGTGTTGCAACATAATCTTCTTCATAAACATATCTATCCTTTGTTCTTGATTTGATTCTGGCATTCGAGTTGCTTCGATGTCAAATGTTGATTCCATACCTTTCTTAATCGGTATTCTCATATTTCTATGGGAGTGTTAATTCTTCTCGACCATCAAGATCTTCATGTTAATCCTTTTCAACCGGTGTGCCTTCTCTTCAAGTTATTCCGTAAGGACGCCGTTGAGAAATCTGACGATTTGTCTGTTTCTTTCATCTCAAGTTGTCTTTGTTTTCCCCACCCTCCGACCCTTCTTCTTCTCGAAGCAAGAATTCTCAAATGAAGTATCCATTTTATTCATGTGATATTTCTTCATTCTTTTCCTTCAATGTCCTTATCCGGTGATTTATCGTGAAGATGCTCAAGAGCTTCAAGTTCATCATTCTTTTGTTCTCAAATTCTGCCGGTGGATGTAATTCAAGATTTCGGTGTTGATCTTATCATTTTCCTCTTTTCACAATGCTTTCTTATTCCGGTGCACCAGTTAATCATTCTCCTCTTGTTATTCATATCCAGATTGCTGAAGATTCATAATTCCATTCTTAATCCGTTCAAGCTATTTTGAGATTGTCTTCTTATTCAAGCCATGTAATTCAACCGGTGCAATATCTCTTAAGCAATCTTTCCAACGGTGATTTTCTTTTGAGTGGGCCCTAACCCACAGGTCTTTTTCCAGGATCTTACCTGACTCTTCTTTTTCCGGAGAATACTTTTCAAATGTGACGTAAGAATGATCTCCATCAGTCACATGCCTTCTCCAAGCTTGTTTTCAATTATTTCCATCTTTAGCTCCACCTTCCTCTTGTCATTCGTCCGGAGTATCTCGAAATTCTTCATGGCATTTCTCGTCTTCATTTTCAACAATTGAAGACCGGAGAAGTGTTTCTCTTGAATCTTGGCCGTTCTCTTGAAGATTCGGAGTTCTAGCTTCATGCCATCCTCATAGTTGTTCCGATTGTGAGGAATTCTTTTATACCATCCGAAGCATTTCATGAATTATTTCCATTGTGATCCTCCGAAGGCCATCATTTCAGAATATTTCCTTGTTCTCAGTTTTCAACTTCGTCCTCGTAATATTCTTCATTGATGTCTCTTCGTTCGTCTTCCGTTGTTATCGTTTTAATTCATTTGTTCTTTTCATAATCCTACCGGTGCTTCGTTGAAGATTTATTCAAGCTTGTGCGAGATCTCTCTTAATTCTTTTCAACGAGAATAAGTAGGATGCCAAATCCGTTGCTTGTCATCAATTTAATTGGTGATGGAGATGCATACAGTAAATCGTATTCTTATTTCCTCGAAGTGATTAATCTCTTTTTCCAGAGCTTGTTCATCATATCTTATTCTCGGTTCTAAGTTGTTCATCTTGTTTTCCGGAGCTCCAAGTTATTTCAATTATATCATTTCAAAGCTACATCTAATTCATCGCATGCCTTGAATCTTATTCTTTTCATCTTTCACTTCTCATGCTTTCATTACCGGAGTTCTTCATGGTGGTTCATCATGTTTTAATTCATCCTCGAAGTCTTCATCAAGATTCTTGTTGGAGGAGCTCTAATATTTTCTTCTTCTTGCTTTCCAATTGCAATCCGCTCTACCTTATCTTTTCAGATGGTGATATGTCATTTTTCACAATTCCTTCATGTTTCTTGATTCACGAGTTATCAAGAATGAGGTATTTAAACCCATCATTTTCTTTGTTCAGGAGATCTTTCCAACCCTTCAATTATTCGTTGGAGTCATCTTGGGTTGTATTTCACCTAAAAGCTTTCCCTAAGGATTGTTGCTAATTATGGTGCTCATAAATGACCCAAGTCCATCATTTATCATTCCGGTGAAATAAGTTTATCGTCTCCTTGTTGATGACAATCAAATCAATCATTTCCGTCAGTGGCTGGTTGTCACCTCATAATTTTGAGATGAATTCCATAAGCCCACATCAAGCTTATTCGTTTTCGTTGTTGATTTTTTAAAATCAACTCCGTTCAACCCTTCTTTGTAAGGAGGTTTTCCTAATTCATTTGTGGGAGAAGTTGTCATTTTTCTTCTCCATTCATTTCTTTCATTGATTATATGCTATTATTTCATTCCGGAGGCATTGTGACATTGCTCTCTTTGACCATCATCTCGTTTTTCATCAAGATCATATTCTCCCTTGCTTGTCTATTTAACCGGAGTGTTGTGTCCTCCATTCTAGTTCCGTCATCTTATCTAGTTTGCCTCTCTTTTCAACCGGAGTGCTGTCTGAATCCTTCTTACCCTTGTGCCATTCTTTCAATTGTTTCAGAGGCTGTGTGTTGTTGTTTTCATCAAGTATCTTCCCATCTCCTCAAGTTCTTGTTTATTCCTTCCATTTTCAGATGAAGTGCTGTCCAAATTATGTCATTCTTATTCCTTGGCTATACCATTACAGTTTCATATTCGTTTGGTTTGTAAGCTCTTGTTTCATGCCTTCCAATCTACAAGGTTCTCTTAATGTTCCTTGTTCCTCCTTTTACCGGAGTGCTCTTAACTTCATTCATCTCCGTTGTTTTTCTTCTTTCAATTTGGTCAACCTCTCAAGGTTCTTTGGTTTCACTCGTATGTCAAAGAAGCAACTTTGTTTTACCCCTTCCTCTTCCGTTTTTATCCGGTGCTATCTCTAGGATCTCGGGCCGAGATCCTCTGTTAGTGTGGGTGAGTTGTGACACCCGAAGACCGACGTCCTAGAAGATTCCAGAAGATTCCAGATGTTCCGGGTTCTCCCGTGTGTTTCTTTTGTGCTTGTGTTATTTATTGTTGCATTGCATCATGTCATCATGCCATCATGTCTTTAATTTTGCATCTCAACCTAAATAAATTGTGTGGACCTTCGGTCCATTTAAATCGAGGGAAGAATGTCTTCTCTTTAAAACATATAAAAGCCTCTCAATATTATTAGGGAGCTATATAATAATATTCCATTTGTTTGGAATTAACCAACACACGTGCATAATTTTCCCCATGCTTTTCCTACTTCGAGTTTCTCCTTCAAAACCTTGCCAATAATTCTTTTCCGTTGTTTCGAGGTTCCTCCGAAAATTCGAACATTTTTGGACACTTCAATAATTAAGTCTTAGTTCAAACCCATTTGAATAAATTCAAATATGTTTGAATTATATCTCGATCTTGTCTTTTATATTTTTCTCGGACCGTGCACATTTTATGATTGCCGAGAAAAAAATAAACCTCTTGTGCTAACTTTTGCCCTAACCCCCTCCTCATTCTTTTCTTCTCTTATTTGGTTTCTGGAAAAAAATCAAATAAGAAGAGAGCCCAGCCGCCCTTCCCTCCTCCTGGCCCATCAGCCAACCGCCGCGGCCCATCTTCCCTCCCAAGGCCCAGGCCTCTCCTCCCTCAGGCTCATTGGCCCAACTCCACCGAACCCTAGCTCCCGCACCCAGGCTCCCATCGCTCCTCCTCATTCTCCTATGCGCCGCCGGTTCTTTCCCCTCGACCCCGCTCTCCCGAATCCTCGCTCGCCCCAGCACCCCTCGTTCGTCTTCCCTGGAGCCCGATACTCTCCCCATCGATCCCCACGCCGCTCGATCCCCACTCTCCCTCGCCTCGCCTCTGCGCGCCTCCGGCCCCGAGCGACCCGCTTCCTCCCTCGCTCAAGGCCGCCGTCCTCGCGCCATGGCCGCGCCCCTCGCTCCTCTCCCGTCGCGCGACCAGCGCCTCGCCCCTCCTCGTCCATCCCGGCCGGCCAGGCGTCCCCTCGCCAGGAGCGCCCTCTCCTACAGGGCCGAAGCACCAGGGCTGGCCAGAAGCCTTCCTCGCCTCTGGCCCCGCGGCCACGAACGCCCCACGCGCCAGGAGCCGATGCGCCCCGGCCTCCCTTCGCCGTTCCGCGGCTCCCCTCCCCGGCCAGGCTGCGTGCGCGCCCGCGCCACCGGCGCACCGGCCATCTCCTCGCCAAGGCCGCCCCTCTCTCCATCGCCAGGGCTTGCAGCCCCTCGAGCAGCTCACCTCCAGTGCCATGGGCCGCTGGTCCCTCGTCCTCGCCTTGGATCTCCTGCCCCTCGACCCGATCGGCCGGTCCTCGCAGTCCGTCCAGAGAGCACCAGATCCATCCATCCCTGTAATTTCCTGCGCCTCCCCGTCGATCCTTGGGTCGCCGGAATTCCGTTGCCGTCCTGGGTCCATTCACCACGGGCAACGATGGGACTGTTTTGCCCGAGTATCCTCTGTTGGACCGACACCTTGTTGGTGCTGCTCCATTTTGGATCGCCAAGTGCACCGCTCCGATGCCTAGTACGACTCCACAAATCGGATGGCGAACGAGTTCCACGACGACCCGAACCGCTGCGTACGTGTACATCTACAACGAGTCCGGCAAGACCGCTATGAAAGTACGACTACACGACGCGTCAAGTACCTCTCCGATGCCCAAGTTCGACTACACACGGCGATACGTCAAGTACCACTACCGTCGCAAGAACCAAGACCGGCAAGTACCATGACTACCGATGCGCAAGTACCTCTACGAACGAGTACCACTACTTCCACTACCGACGTGAACAACTACTTCCTCTCCGAACGGAACGTCTACTTCCCTCGACGACTCGAACCGCTCCGAAACGAGTGTTCCGAAGGTATAACCTCGAGACGATGACCCGTGGATGTTGCTTGTGTTGTATGAAATGTTTGCCCTTGTGTGCACCGTGCCTGTTTCGTCCGTTTGTCATGTTCCTCGGTTGCCTCGTCGCCGACCCGTGGGAACCCGGCAACGGGATCACCCCACCTTGCATCTTGTTCCGCTCGCTCACTCCACCTTTGCGTTTGCTCCGGACTCTCAACGAGTTACCGGAACCGAGATGTTGCCGTTGCATCATTTTCGGATCGTTGCCGTGGCACCTTTTCTTTCCACCGCGGTGACAAGTGCTTCATATCTTCTTCTTGTCAACTTTAATAAAATTGCATAAACTTGATCATGTCATCCGCATCATGTTAACAACCCTAAAATGTTTAATTGTTGTTTGCTTAATAATTGCTAAACATGCTCATGGGGATTTTTCCGGAATTGTTGTTGTTATTTCCGGCCTCATTTAAAATGCCTAAATAGGTAGTTTACTTTTGATTCACCCTCTTGCCATGTTAACAAACATTTAATCTTGTCTTGTAAATAAACGAGAGTCAACTAAATAAATAACATGTGGTGTTTCGTCAATATGCAACTCGTTGCATATTGAGCTCCACTTAACTTGTAGTACTTGTTTGTGCACTTTGCCATGCCATGCATAATTAAATCTGACATGCATCATACTTGGATGTGCATCGTATGCCATGTTTATGCTTGTGTGTTTACCGTGTTGTTTGCTTCTTTCCGGTTGCTTCTCTTGTTAGCTTCGGAGTTGTGAGGATTCGCTCGACTATGTTGCTCCGTCTTCTTCATGGACCCGTTCTTCTCCCTTGTGGAATCTCAGGCAAGATGATCATACCCTTGGATACCTTTACTACCATTGCCATGCTTAGTTGTCTCG
Source organism: Secale cereale (assembly GCA_902687465.1). Lineage (NCBI taxonomy): Eukaryota > Viridiplantae > Streptophyta > Magnoliopsida > Poales > Poaceae > Secale > Secale cereale. Next base: position 414,622,543 of record LR738715.1, read on the forward strand.
ATGCTATCGTTACATGTCGCGCTACCCATCTTTATGTCAACCTCTCCTTGTTGCCATGAAACCTCTAACATTTGAAACCTTCCTAGCAAAACCACTGTTTGGCTATGTTCCCGCTTGCTCAGCCCCTCTTATAGCGTTGTTAGTTGCAGGTGAAGATGAAGATCGTTCCAGGAGGGAACTTGTTGTTGATATATCACAATATCTATAATTATTATTAACACACGTATATACTGGGCATGGGTGGAAGGCTTGGCCTTTTGCTCGGTGTTTTGTTCCACTCATGCCACCTTAGGCGCCGATAAACCGGCATTATGTTCCTTGATTTTTTGCGTTCCTTACACGATGGGTGGATGGGGACCCCTTGACACTTCGACTTTGAATAAAACTCCTCCAGCAAGGCCCAACATTGGTTTTCATTTGCCTCATAATAACTTAATTAATTAATTAATTTGCATAAGGGGGGAGCTCCTTGGATATTTTTTTCTACATAGCAGGGGGGGCCAGCGCTGATGGTGTTGGTCCCAAACGGGGGTTATGCGGGGCCACCACGGGGAAACTCGAGGTTTGGCTCATGTAGGATCGCCCATCCGGACGTGGCCTGAGACGAGATACGCGCGGCTACTATCAGGGTGTCGACACGCCGGGAGGCCTTGCTGGACTTGTTTTACCATTGTCGAAATGTCTTGTGCTACTGGGAAGCCGAGCCTGATCGGATTTTCCCTAAGATAAGGGGTGATGACATTATAATTATCACTTCAGCTATACTCGTGAGAGCTTGTGATGGGCTAAGTTGGAACACCCCTGCACGGTTATGATCTTTCGAAAGCCGTGCCCGCGGTTATGTGGCAGATTGGAATTTGTTAATGTCCGGTTGTAGAAAACTTGACAGAGGATCCGAAGTAAAACACACAACTGTGTGAGTAACCGTGACTATCTCTTTTCACTTTGAGAACACGGTGGGGTTATGTTTGACTCGTATGTAGTTCAGGATCTTTAGCGATCACTACTTTTGCGACCGTTTGCGTAGATGCTATTCTTATTCTGGTACTCGTAAGCTAGCCACCATATTATGCGGAGTCGCTGCTGCAACCTCACCATTTTACCTCTTCCTACCCATAAAGCTTTGCTAGTCTTGATACCCATGGTTATGGGATTGCTGAGCCCTCGTGGCTCACAGATATTACAACACCAGATGCAGGTTCAGCCGAGTTTGATGCAGGAGCTGGTTCAAGTTCTTCACCAGGAGCTCGATGAAGAGAGTGGCCGTTTGCTTGTGACGTTTTTGATGATCAGTAGTGGTTTCTACTAGGATTCGATCCTGGCCTATGGCTTTATGTTGTTTTGGTATCTTTCTTTGGATCTTCGCCCGTAGTCGGGTTGTGATGTTTTGAATGATGTTTGCTTATGTAATGTATTGTGTGAAGTGGCGAGTGTAAGCCAACTATCTTCTTTTGCATTTTAATCCCTCTTTTACATGAGTCGTGCAAAGATACCAAACTTGAGATCATTCTAGGATGGGCTTATACCTTTAAGTCGTGCCTCGACACGTAGGAGGTATAGTCCCATCCTGGGCATTACACTCGAGGGGGGCACAACCCACCAGGGCACGCCAGGCCCCCTGGCGCGCCCAGGTGGGTTGTGCCCACCTCTGTGGCCTCCCGCAGCGCCTCTTTGCTATATAAATACTTAGATATTCCAGAAACCCTAGAGGAGTCGACGAAATTCTATTCCAGCTGCCGCAGAGTCCAGAACCACCAGATCCAATCTAGACACCAGCATGGAAGGGTTCACCACCTCCATTGGTGCATCTCCGATGATGTGTGAGTAGTTCCTTGTGGACCTACGGGTCCGTGGTTAGCAGCTAGATGGCTTCCCTTCTCTCTTTTGATTATCAATACAATGGTCTCTTGGAGATCCATATGATGTAACTCTTTTGTGGTGTGTTTGTTGGGATCCGATGAACTTTGAGTTTATGATAATATCTATATTTTTATATGCATTAAAGTTACTTGAGTCTTCTTTGATCTCTTATATGCATGATTTCTTATAGCCTCGTATTTCTTCTCCGATATTTGGGTTTTGTTTGGCCAACTTGATCTATTTATCTTGCAATGGGAAGAGGTGCTTTGTAGTGGGTTTGATCTTACGGTGCTTGATCCCAGTGACAGAAAGGGAACCGACACGTATGTATCGTTGCTACTAAGGATAAAACGATGGGGTCTATTTCTACATAAATAGATCTTGTCTACATCATGTCATCGTTCTTATTGCATTACTCCGTTTCTCCATGAACTTAATACACTAGATGCATGCTGGATAGCAGTCGATGTGAGGAGTAATAGTAGTAGATGCAGGCAGCAATCGGTCTACTAATCTTGGACGTGATGCCGATATAAAGATCATTTCCTGGATATCGTCATAATTATTTGTAGTTCTATCAATAGCCCAACAGTAATTGTTTTCCCACCGTTTGCTATTTTCTCGAGAGAAGCCACTAGTGAAATCTACGGCCCCCGGGTCTCTTTCTCATATTATTTGCCTTTGCGATCAATTTTCCTTTGCTTTTATTTTCAGATCTATTAAACCAAAAACCCAAAAATACCTTGCTGAACCGAGTGGCCGAGCGGCTCTGCTTGGCTCTTACGTATTCATTTTGTCTTGGGTTTCAGGTCGCCGATCTCGCTGGCGCTGGCGGCAGCGGATGACTCGTCCACCGGGGGCGCCGCGTTCCGGAGGAGCCGATCCGGCACTATCGCCCGAGACGACGAGGAGGAGCGGGCGGATTCGGACCTTGGTCTGGACCCGGCCGACACCGAAGGCCAGGCCTGGCAGGACCGGACCGGGCCGAGGCGGAGCTGGAGGCGGCGTCAGCCCAGGCCTAGTTTAGCACCGCGGTGGCATGGGGGTGGACCGGCGAGCAGCCGGCGTGGCCAGATATACCGGCGGGGACGAAGGTGGCGGCGATGGTCTTCGTGCCATCATTGGAGGGGGAGCGCGGCCAAGGCGGCCGTGCGGATGTGATGGACCTCGACCGGGAGGTCGTGGTCGTCGGGGACGACACCCCACCGCGGACCGACGCGGTCGAGCGGGCGGGGGACGATGGAGGCGGCGGTGACACCATCTTGGAGGAGGCGCCGTGGACGGCGCCGGAGGGGGCGGCTCGGATGCTATAAAGCAAAGCACCGCCGACGGTGGAGCCGCAGGCCACTCCTCCCATCGTGCTGTCGGTGGTACCAGAGAGGGCGCCGGCCGCAGGGGAGGCGGCCAGCGTGGAGCATGCCCTGGTGGTCATGTCCGGGGGTCGCCGGGTCGTCGGGTCGCAGTCATCGCGGAGTGGGGCCAGCGAGGTCTTCTTTGGGCCTTTGACCCAGGAGGAGGCGGCGATGGCCGCCGTGACCCGGCGTCTGCGAGGGCGGGCGGACCGGGTCCAGACCTTCGCCCAGGCCGAGCTGGGGCAGACACATGAGCTGGAGCGCGCTTTGCTCGTGAGTTTTCCTCACTTTCTGCCTTTCCTGTTGCTTCTTCTTTGTGGAGGCGCGCCAGCGCATCCACTGGGTATAGCCCCCGAGATTTGGGCCAACTGCGTAGCGGTTGGGTCGAATCTTAAGTTGTTTTCTTGTGTTGATCGTTGCCTTTTGCAGCAACTGGACTCCTACTGGATCAGTGTCTTCAACCGGCTACTTGAGACGCACCGGCGGATCGAGGAGCAGCTAGCCACCAAGGAGGAGGAGCTCCTTGCAACGCAGGCAATTTTCTTGTGCGCTCTCTTCTTCTTCTCTTGCGAATCTTAAAGTAGTACTTTGTTTCTGAATCATTCTTCTGCAGCCGAGGTGCTGTCCTGGAGGGTCCGGCTGATTCGGGGCGGCTTCCACTATGACCGGCTCGTTGCCGACGCCAGTCGGCTTGGGGCCGAGGTGGAGCGGGCGAGGGCGGAGGCGACGGGAGCCCGGCAGGCGCTTGATGAAGCCGGCCGGCTTCGGGAGCAGTTGGTGGGTGACAATGGCCCTCTTGAAGCCGAGGTGGAATGCCTCAAGGCGGAAGCCGCCAAGGTTGTGGAGGTGCAGCATGGCCTTGCCGAGGCGGACCAGCAACGCGGCAAGCTGGCCGACGACAAGGGTCAGCTCCAGGCCGAGGTGGAGTGTCTGAAGCCGCTGGTGGCTGTGGCGGAGGAGACCCGGCAAGGGGAAACCCGGCGCCACGAGGAGGCCGAGAAGGCGGCAGAGGACAAGGATGCCGAGCTGAAGGCAACCCTTGCCAAGGTCGCCGAACTGGAGGAGATGCTCCAGGAGTGTGACCGCACCATTGACTCGGAGCAGTGCGGTACGTTGGTCTAAGCGCAGCACCTAGAAGAGTCCTTCTCCAGTAAGTGCTTTTCTTGGATCTTTTGCCGGGCTGGGGCCCCGGCTTCTCTTCCTTACTGACTTTCTTCTGATTTGCCTCCCTTCCTGACAGGGGCCTTCGTGGAGACGCGCCAGCTGGCGGAGGAGGCGGTCCGCTTTCAGCGCGACCCGCAGGGGATTGTCGGCTTCGGGACTGACCCGTGGGTGGCCTGGACCTTCCCGGAGATCGTGGCCGCCGCCGAGGCCCGTCTACGAGTCTTGAGCGAGCAGATGGCGCGGCTCTTTGAGTCCAGCACAGCGATGACGGTGGCCCTCTGGCCGGGTTGCATCGCGCCGAACAGCTTCTCGCGGCTGGCATGATGGTTGGAGGCGGGGCCAGATCGGCTCCATGACTGGCGCGTTTCCGCCGCTCATACTGGCGCCGAGATGTCGCTCAGGTTCACGATGTCTTGGCATCCGGACCTATCACTGGGCGCGTTGATGGGCCAGCGAGCCGGCTCGGAGAGCTAGCTACAGGCGGAGGCCGGCCGGGTCGCTGCTCGAGCCAGCTACATCATTGGGTTCGCCTTCCACGACGAGTTCCGGCCGGAGCGGACGGAAGATGGCAGAGTCGTGCATGTCGATGACTAGGGCCTGCTTCCGGATGACCTGAAGGGCAGCTCTGAGGAGACGGGCATCTATCACGACGGGGACGCCAATGATGAGGACATCACTAACAAGGTTACACCCACAGCTCCAACTGACACATATACAGGACCAATTACTAGAGCTCGCGCACGCCAATTAAATTACCAGGTACTTTCGTTTCTTGGTAATGAATCTAATGTTCATGAGAATATGATGCTGCCTAAATTGGATACATTTGTCTTGCTTACAAATGAAGGGCCTAGCTTGGACAAGAAGGATGAACATTGGAGCAAGATCAAGCATGGAGATGATGGCATGCGCAAGGGGAACAAGAATGGAGTTTCAATTGATGATTTCAGGACTTTGAAGCCACCATAATGAGTGTGAGAAGCCTTGGACGAAATATACAAGATGCCACTTCATAAATTTCTTCCAGAGGCTATTATAGGTGCTGCGTCACCTTATTATTGGGCCAGGCCCATGTAATTTCGAAATACTTGAGTATAGGCTGTTTTTAGAGTCCGTATGTGTGGGGAAACAAGAGTTAGGGTTGGTTTCGGACCCCTCCACCAAGGGCCACGAAATTCCCCCCTCTTTCCCTCATATATACAGCCCTTAGGGCGTCGTTTAGACTTTGGGTTTTGTTTAGATTAAAAGTTCGCCATAGCTGCAACTTCGCGTACTTCGTTTGTGTTCAACGACCAGACAAAGGCGTCACAGAACCCCACCTTGATCAATAAATCTTTCCTCTTATATTCGCAATATCCAGATTGCAATCTTAGTTTCTTGCTTGTTCTTCGTTTGCCTGCAGGAAACAGACCTTCGTGGTCAGGTTGATCGTGCTCCGGCGTGGTCGATAACCTCTCGGAGTTGGTTTAGCGATTGCTAAGGCGCGACGTCCACGCACGTTCGTAGTCGGATCGTCAAAGTCGACTTCATCCAAACGATAGCCACTATCTCATCGAAAGACGGGACACCTTTGCCTCTATCAAGTGGTATCAGATTTCCAGGTTGCTCGGTGAGATTTTACAGTTTTTCGTAGATTAGATCGAGTCTGTTCTTCATACCTACAGTCCACGAAAAAGCCAAAAAAAAAATTAGGGTTAGTTCATCATATCCGAACCAGTCTGAGCCATTGCATAATCTTTTCCGTGTTTGCTTAGTTGAATTTGCGGTTGCATCGTCGTGTCAAGTTGCTGGTCTTAGCGTCTAGTCTTTTAGAGTTTCGAGTTCTGGTCATAAGTTGTCACGCCGCCGCCGCAACATCTTCATCGCTACTACCATATACCACCACCGATCCGTATCCATATACCACCACCAATCCGTATCCATATACCACCACCGTTGCCATAACCTACCACCGCTGCCATATCCTACCACCATATATCCACCACCAATCCGAGTTCTTTTCATATTAGGTTTGTTCTCGAAATCCATCTAGGTTTCGGATTTGTGTTTCCTTGCCTGCGTAGGTCTGAAAAAAAAAGAGTCTGGAGACCCCGGGCAGTTTTTAGGCCAAAATTTTGGCAGGTGGAAATATTTTTTCCCTATCCTATTTTTGGGCTTTTCTGAGTCTTTTGAGACACGTGCCACCATACTGATTTTTTACCGCACTTTTTCGTCGTCGCTGCCCTGATTCCGAAAAAAAAATTCGTAAAAATAATTTTGTGCATGTCATCTTAGTTTGACTTGGGAAGTGTTTTGAGACACTCGCCATTATAGTGATTTTCGGCAAAAAAAAAGCAGCGCAAAAAAAAGAGCGCAAAAAAAAAGAGGCGAAAAAAAAATTCAGAGTGTGCTCTTCCCTTGATTACGTGCAGCGCCGTGAATTTGTTAGTGTTCTAGGCTCGCGTCTCTAGTACGGTCTAGCCTAGGACCAGCACAGTATCGTCGTTGAGCGTTTATTCACCTTTGCATCTCTGAATTGATTATTGCTGACCCTTTTTGCTACCATATTATAAGCCTTCCCAGCTCCACATACATCTACATCGTGCGTTTGACTCTCCCTGGTAATCGCTCTATCCAAGCTTTGAGAGTTTTGACTACATCGGTTGCCGATCACCACCTGCTGCTGGGTAAGAACTGGTAAGAATTTGAGATTTGCTTGACGGATTTGTGACACCCGCCACCACCACCACTTGTTAGTAGTCTGTAGGATCATATTCTTGTGTGTTTCTATTGCTGCTAACCATGCCAGGATCACAAGTCGACGAGACTGACTAGGAGAACTTGACGAACAAGGAGCTTCATGATAAGTTTCAGGAAATGATGAGTGTACAGGTGCAAGATGTGCTAAACACATTGGACGAGGCCATGGAGAAGATAGATGCAATGGAGAAGACGTTTGAAACAAAGCTGGATAACAAGTTTGCTGAATTGCTTTCGCGTTTTCCACCACCACCGGCTGCTGCAGCTGTCCCACCTCAACAACAACAACAACAACAACAACGTCGCCTTCCGAATCAAGTGGGACGATCACAACGCGTTCCCCTTGAGACTGGTCAAGCTTCTGGTGTTGCTGTTGATGTTTCTGTAGCTCTTGCTGCTACTGCAGAGGTGGAGGACCATTATGAGGATGAGGTTGACCAAAATCTGAACTACGTGCAACAACCAGCACCACCACCACCAGGTCGTCCTCATGCATATCATCGCAACGGTAGGGCTGCACCACCACCTGAGGTACATGACCATCTTCCTAAACT
>LR738715.1:414638200-414649545 GCA_902687465.1 Secale cereale
CCCCCCCCCCCCCCCCGCGAGTCTGATGGCCGATGCTTCGGTCCGTGACAAGGGGTTTGGCCTTTGATAGAAGCGCGCGGTACTTGAGTTGTCGAAACATTGATCGTGAGTGAAACACCCACTAGGCCGGTAGGTGGCGATCCGTCGAAGCCGATTGGTGAGTAGCCGGTCGTGCAGCGGTGTTACAAGTGATGGGGCTGGGTCGATCAACCCTGCGGTATGTATGAAACTCGTGGATGCCTGCGCTTTTGCTTTTCGTTTGTTGAGCCATTTCCTTGCGACGTTCCCCTCTCGGGCTTCCCCCCACGAGTCTGACGGCCAAGGCTCCTGTCGGCGTCCTGGAAACCAGGGTACCCAGACTTGCCTGTCTGTGGGCCGCGACGCGCTCATACCACGCCCTGGTACGGCCCAGCTGATCGACCAGCTGCCCAAGACCCTCGCGAGGGGGCTAGGCCTCACGAGGAGAACGACATCGAGACCCCCTCAGGAGCGGCCTCGGCTAGGTTGCTTTGGAGGGGCGGAGCATCCAAGGCCAAGCCTGCCTCAGGAGGAGGTAGTGACGCACCGCGCCAGCGGGTGCCAATGCGTGCGAGCGGCGCAGTTGCCATTTTGGTGCAAAGGAGACAGCGCAGGCGCAGGTTCTCGAGGAGTGGGACAAAGGTTTCCCCTTCGGTGCAACAAGACCGAAGACCGCAAGGACGACAGGGAGGATGTCACCACCGAGCCCACCACCGCGTCATCGCCGGATCCCTTTGCAGGCGAATACTGCTTTTGTCAGGGTAGGAATGTCCTTGTGTTCCCTCTCAAAGTGGCCGTTGTGGGATCCCTTCCCGCCTAAACATTTCGGGGGAAGAGGATCCTGGCCGCCTATATAAGTAGCTAGGATCTCCACTACGGAGGGGGGACAAACAAGTAGATCAGATCCAGAAACTCCACCCTCGCATAAGGGACAATAACTCTTGCTTCCTGACCCTCCCGAGCTCTCCTCCTGAGCTCAGGAACCACTGTACTCATTCATATGCAAGCCCTCCGGAGGCCAATCCACCAAAGCAGGAAGTAGGGTTTTACACCGCAAGGTGGCCTGAACCTAGGTAAACTCTTGTGTGCTTTACTTGTTGTTCACTTGAATCTCTTCACTGGACGAGGGCGAGACGCTAGGTAGACGTGAGTGGGAGAGATCTTCGTTCACGCCCCTGTGTTCGAACTTCTTGGGTTTGCGGAGCCCATAATCCGACATTTGGCACGCCAGGTAGGGGGCGTGTCGAGATCTCGCCTCTCCGATGACCTCGTCCCACTCTCGTCGTCGACTTCGCTCCACTGCCATGGTGGACACACGCCGAGCACGCGCCGCCCGCCGCGCCGCGTACGTCGGTCAGACGGCGCCTGCGGGCAACGGTGCGCCGCTCCACCCCAACTCGCTGGTCGCCAATGCCGCCACCGACCCGGCCGTCCACGAGCAGCAGGATCCGTCGCTGCCGCTGTCTATATGGCGCGATGGCCGCACGGCGATGCCGTCACCCTCGCTGTCCGAGGCATCGTCCTCGCTGATTTGCCGCAGGCCGGTCTACCAGCAGCCTGCGCTATTGATGGCGCGGGAGCTCCTGCGCTACCGCCCAGCGGACGATCTCTACGACGAGTGGCTCCACCGCATCACCGAGCTCGTCAATGCCACCGGGGAGGTACCTGCACCAACTCACTCCTCCCGTCCTCCGTCGCCCATGGCGGGGAACGAGGGCCACGGTGTCCCGGCTCCACCTCCACTCTACGGCGCCGGCCAGGAGGTTAGGCGCGAGGCTCCGTGGCGTGAGCCGGCCTGCAGGGCCCCTGCGCGCGACGAGGAGAGCTGCCAGGTGATCCCGCATCCCCAGGCAGGAGCTCGTGGGCCCCCTATCCCGCAGCACCAAGACCGCGCACCACAGGAGGTGGTGGCGCCAGCGCCCCAAGAATCAGCATCGCAGGCGCAGGGGGCGCCTGCGATCATGACCGTGGCTGGATGTCGTTCCTTAGCTCCCGGGCTACGGCGCGTCATCTGGCCTGGCAAGTTCAAGCCGGATCTGGCTCCACGCTACGATGGTACCACCAACCCCACAGAGTTCCTCCAGCTCCACGAGCTGAGCATTGAGGCGTCCAACGACACCCAGCAGGTCATGGCAAACTGGTTCCCCATGGCTCTCAAGGATGGCGCACATTCCTGGCTCCTGAACCTCCCCGTGGGATCCATCTCCTCCTGGGGGGAGCTTCATGAGCGTTTTGTTGCCAACTTCCAGGGCACCCGCGACCGAGCCCCGGCGGCCGCAAATCTGCGTCGTGTGAAGCAGCAGCCAGGGGAGACCCTGCAGAAGTACATCCAATGTTTCAACACCATGCGCCTCCGGATCCCCAGGGTGATACGGTGTATCCTAGGGTCATCCCCATGGACTCTTCATCGCCTCATCATATGCCCAAAGGACCAATGAATAGAGCTCTCGAGACCGAGGTGACGACATTCCTTGCTCTAAAACCTTCCGATATGCATGAGACATGGCTGCTACCCTCATCTGGAACCCTATGCATGCTCAGGTACTTGGGTGAAGGCCACGGGACTGCTCCGCACAATGGTCAAGACGGCAAGCCCGACGAGTGCTCGAGACAAGAAGAAGGCAGGCTGAAGATGCTACAGGCACCGGACGTCCGGCCTGCACCGGACGACCGGCGACTCCCAGGCACCGGACGACCGGAAGACACCGGACGTCCGGCCTCTCCCAGACGACCGGACGACCGGAAGCCACCGGACGTCCGTGACATCGGCAACAGAAGCTAAATAGCAGAAATCCGAGGATTACCGGACGTCCGGTCCCTCCGGAACCACCGGACGTCCGGTAACCCACGGACGTCCGCTACGACGGCGACCCCTTTGTAATATATACCCGTTGACTCCCCTCCGTTAGACTCAGCTGTGGTTTAGCTCATTTGATACTTGTGTGGATTTCTCCCACGAGACGGTGCGCCTCTACGGAGAAGATCCACTACGGATTCAGGACCTCCTTCACGGAGAAGATCCCCAGGGATATCAAGACCTCCTCCAGGAGAAGACTATCTTTGTATCACCGGTGTTGACCTTGGATCATGTATCTCAACCTTGTATCGCGAATCTAGTGCTTGTGTGATTATCTTCGTGTTGATTGAGTGTTTTCCTCTTGTGTTTTTCCCCATCTTTCCCTTGTGATTCCCCGTGTTCATCGTGTGCCAACCTCCAAACGTGAAAGATCCGCTGATTAGGGTTCCACCCTGCATCATATGGTATCAAGAGCAAAGGTTTCTCACGATTTTGGAGCCCCACACTTTGTTTTCTAGCCTGTTTTTGTCGTGTTCTTCCCTATTTCGAAAATTCCCCACAAAAAGAGCCCCAAAATTTTTTTGTGATCTGTTGATTTGGCAAGATTTTGTTGGATTTGTTCCATGGATTTGCTGTGCCTCGTGTCGATCTAGCATTTCCCCACCTTTTCCACCGTTTCCCACCGCAAATCCGACCACGTTCGCCAATTTCTCCACGGATCCCACCAACCGCATCACAGACCTACCGGACGACCGACGTTTACCGGACGTCCGGCACCTCTAGAGACACCGGACGTCCGCTAAACACCGGATGACCGGCACCCCGACCACGGAAAGATTTACCGGATTTCCGGTCTCCACCGGACGTCCGACCCAGCCAGAACGACCGGACAACCGGTACTTACCGGACGTCCGACAAACCCTGACGCAGCTGGACCCTGTTCAGTTACGTACCACACTTCCGCTACCACCCACCTTCCGCAACTACCACCCACCTTCCGCAACCACCATCCTTTTCCCGCTCTGAGTTTGAAAAGTGTGTCTCCCTTTGCCTTGGATACTTGCTTTGTGGTTTCACCGTTTCCTTGGATGTTTAGGCTACCTTGGGACGACAAGACTTCGACAACACCACCGCTCAACTTCGGCAAGGACGGTAACATCGACGACACTTCTACCTTGCAATTGCATTGTCACCCTATGAACCATCTTTGCGTAGCTTTCCCATTGAGACTAGCCATTTGAGTATTGCCAGGCCACGACACTTGTGCACATTAGTGATACTCATATATATTGCATACCACATCATCTTGGTATCTTGCATATCTACATGTGCCACAAGAGTGTTCCGCATACACAATAGCTACCTTGATACGAGAAGCATACATATGTGCCCAAAGAAAGAGCTCCAAAGCTTTTAAGCAAAAGAGCCAATCCAAGCAAAGAGACAATAGCATCATACGCCTTGCATCCAAAGAGATCATACATCATAGCAACATCATCTTGTGCTCAAGCATCGGCACATCATACACTCATAGCATACTTGTGATAGTTAGTCGTTACGTTTTGCCTCTTATAGGTCGTGCACAAGTGCGTATCCGCCTATTAAGCAATCGGTTAGCGTCTCTCTAGTGTTGTGCAACACGAGCATTTTCCGTGGTTTACCACATTTTCGCTCACCCTTGGTTGCACAACCACATTTGTCTATCCGTGCGTGTGTTCCGTGTGCTACCTTTGCTAGTGATCTACTTGTTGCATGAGCAAATTTGTGAACCATTTTCAACATCTTTGAGTCACTTTGACTATTGCATTGAATTTGTGCCACATCCTAACCGAGCTCCTCTCAAAGCTTTACTTGTGTAGGTGTGAGAATCGACACGAAGTGATACCAATAGTGCTATTTCCGGGTTACATTGTTGAGTGATCATTGATCCATTTTCAACCTCGGTTAAGGTACATTGATATTGTCTTCTCCTTTTCTTACACTCACATACTTGCTTGTGATGATGGATAGGCCAAGTTCATCTACCAACCCGATCTTCGACGATCCTCAAGAAGCGAACAACTACGTCACCAAACTACATCTATTCGGTGTCCAACGAGCTCTACATCAAGAGAGTGAAGCTATGCGAGAGTACATTGGTCAAGTTGCCGAGGACGCGCGCCAATTCCAACAAAGTACCAAGGAGCAAATCGACCTCATCAACACCAACATGTCTACTCAATACAATGAGCTACGGACATTGATCATCAACCGACGTTCTTCCTCAACATCTTCTCATAGACGAAGCCGCTCAAGTCGACATACCGACTCCACGCAAGACTCAAGTACACCTACGTCAAACACTCTTCGTGAAGCCGCACGTCAAGCTCGACATGAACATCGGCATCCTCAACATGACAAGAGTTCACAAGAGTTATTCGACGAGCAAGAAAGCCGACATCGTCAAAACCAAGCTACACTTGAGCAAGCACAAGAACGGCAACGACTACGCCAACAACAACAAGAGCGAGCTCGCCAACATCAAGAAGAACAAAAAGCCGAGGCTAACCGCCTAACACAACACCGTCGAGAAGCTCAAGCTATGGAGGCGCAACGTGCTTTACAAGATGCACACCGCAATGTGGCAGCCTGCACTCGACACACTCGTCAAGAAGAGGATTTTCTTCGAGATGAGATGCAAGAGAGGCGTCATCAAGCAAGAATGCAAGAAGAAGCTCCTCCCCAAGCGCGACAAGAGCAACTACCCCAACAGGACCATCTACATCCTCAAGAGCAACAAGATATGGCAAACCGCCAACATCGAGATCGCCCTCCCAATAGGCAAGGAAACAATGACGAGCATCGCTATGGCAAGCTCAAGTTCACCATGCCTAAGTTTTCCGGAAGCATTGATCCCGAAGACTACCTCTCATGGGCATTGAAAGTTGACAAGATCTTTCGCCTTCACAACTTCGATGAAGAGAAGAAGATCGCAATGGCATCACTTGAGTTCCAAGACTATGTTCTCATTTGGTGGGAGCAAATCATAGAGAGAAGAGAAGCCAAGGGCGAACCTCCTATCACCACTTGGGCTCAAATGAAGGAAGTGATGAGAGCACGCTTCGTGCCTACACACTACAACCGCGACTTGTTCAAGAAGCTACAACTCCTCAAGCAAGGAACCAAGTCCGTTGAAGAGTACTACAAGGAGATGGAGATTGCCATGATAAGAGCAAACATCACGGAAGATGACGAGCAAACTATGGCGAGATTCTTGAATGGACTCAATTATCCCATCAAGAAGATTGCGGACTTCCAACCATACAACAATCTCCTCGAGCTAGTACATCAAGCAACCAAAGCGGAGCGACAAGTTCAAGAGGACTACAAGTACTCCAAGTTCAACTCCAAGAATTTCGGCTCCTACAACCAAGCTTCAACGACTCCGGATACTACTCCTACCTCTACCAAGCCATCTACAAACATCGGCGACAAGTCAAGCTACAAAAACGCGACTACATCGAGTCATCCACATTCTACCAACAACTTCAAGCCAAGAGCTACATCATCTACAACTCCAAACGAAGAGAACCCCAAGACAAGCTCCATCAAATGTTTCACATGTGGTGGTCGTGGTCACAAGTCATTTGAGTGCACCAACAAGAGAACCATGATCTTCCACGACGATGGCACATATGACTCAATGAGCGAAGACGAAGTGGACGCCATCAAGCACTTGGCCATCCACCGGCGTATCAATGAAGAAGAAGATCGTCAAGTGTTTTGTGACAATGACTCAAGCCCCAACCTGGTTGTTTCCAAAGTCTTGACACTCCAACATCAACAAGATGACGACCAACGATGTCATATTTTCCATACGAAGGCCGCCATCAATGGACGCTCCGTCAAGGTTATCATCGATGGAGGAAGTTGCCACAACTTGGCAAGCGAAGAGCTATGCGACAAGCTTCATTTGGTCACGACGAAGCATCCTCACCCCTACAAGGTCCAGTGGCTCAACGACGCCGGAATCCTTCGAGTCGAGCACACCGTGCAAGTCTCTTTCAAGATTGGCGCCTACGAGGACACTCTCGAGTGTGATGTGATACCCATGTCCGTGTGCCACCTTATTCTTGGACGTCCATGGCAATATGATCGTGGAGTCACACACAATGGACGGACGAATCACTATCACTTCAAGATGAAGGGCAAGGAATTCGTGCTACGACCAATGACTCCAAGTCAAGTAGCCGCCGACAAGCTTTTACCTACCACCCATCGTGGAGAGGATGGTGAGCGAGCGAGCCACCAAAAAGAGAGCGAGAGCCACAAGCCAAATATGAGCGACTCCACGATGAGCTACACGAAGAAACTAGTGCTATTTGCCACCAAAAGTGAGATGAGAGAAGTGTGTGAGAACCCATCGAACGTTGTTCACCTTGTGCTCTTATGCATAGGGGAAGACAAATCTACTAACACTTCACAACCTCCACCTTTTGTGTTGTCTCCATTATCGCAGGAATTCTCGGACGTCTTTACCGATGAGCTACCACCGGTTCTACCTCCACTTCACGGGATAGAACACCGCATCGAACTCGTACCCGGTGCACCATTTCCCAACAAGGCTCTCTACCGTGTCAACCACGAGATACAACGACAAGTGCCCAAACTCATCGACAAAAGTCATGTACGTGACAGCTTTAGCACTTGTGCCGCTCCGGTTATTCTATTGCCTACGAAACATGGAAGTTTTCACGCAAATGCATGCTTGTTACGAAAATGCTTACTTGTTACACAATTTGAGTTGCATGTGATAGGCTTTGAGCACCTCAAAGATTTATATGAGCACGATACTCTCTTTGAAAATCCCTATGCTACGTGCTTGACTCACACTTCTTGGGCACATTACTACATCAAGGATGGATATCTTATGAGAGCTAACAAACTTTGCATTCCCGAGTCTTCACTTCGATTGTTCCTTTTGCAGGAATCTCATGGAGAAGGACTCATGGGACACTTTGGAAGCGACACGGTGCTTCGTGACGTCTCACGCCTCATCAACCGATGTTCGACATGCCGCAAAGCTAAGTCCAAAGCTCAATCTCATGGTCTTGACATGCCTCTTCCTACTCCATATCATCCAAGGGAAGACATAAGCATGAATCTCATACTTGGCTTGTCTACGACTCAAAATGGATATGATTCCGTGCTTGTCATGGTCGACACATTCTCTAAAATGGCTCATTTCATTCCCGATAACAAGATCGACGATGCTTCACATGGTGCCACTTTCTTTTGTAGTGAAATACTCAAGAAGGTGCACGAACAAACACGGGCAACAATCGAGCGACAAGTAAATCGCCTCACCACCAAGATCAACGTCAACAAGGCAACAATGGCGTTTCACCCGGAAGATCTAAGTTGGCTACATCTTCACACGGACCACTTCGCACAAGAGCGCAAGTCCAAGCTTCTACCTCGCGCCGACGAACCATTCAAGGTGCTCCATGGTGATGAAGATTTCGATCCGAGGTCGGATCTTTCCCAAGGGAGGGGAGATGATACGGTGTATCCTAGGGTCATCCCCATGGACCCTTCATCGCCTCATCATATGCCCAAAGGACCAATGAATAGAGCTCTCGAGACCGAGGTGACGTCATTCCTTGCTCTAAAACCTTCCGATATGCATGAGACATGGCTGCTACCCTCATCTGGAACCCTATGCATGCTCAGGTACTTGGGTGAAGGCCACGGGACTGCTCCGCACAATGGTCAAGACGGCAAGCCCGACGAGTGCTCGAGACAAGAAGAAGGCAGGCTGAAGATGCTATAGGCACCGGACGTCCGGCCTGCACCGGACGACCGGCGACTCCCAGGCACCGGACGACCGGAAGACACCGGACGTCCGGCCTCTCCCAGACGACCGGACGACCAGAAGCCACCGGACGTCCGTGACATCGGCAACAGAAGCTAAATAGCGGAAATCCGAGGATTACCGGACGTCCGGTCCCTCCGGAACCACCGGACGTCCGGTAACCCACGGACGTCCGCTACGACGGCGACCCCTTTGTAATATATACCCGTTGACTCCCCTCCGTTAGACTCAGCTGTGGTTTAGCTCATTTGATACTTGTGTGGATTTCTCCCACGAGACGGTGCGCCTCTACGGAGAAGATCCACTACGGATTCAGGACCTCCTTCACGGAGAAGATCCCCAGGGATATCAAGACCTCCTCCGGGAGAAGACTATCTTTGTATCACCGGTGTTGACCTTGGATCATGTATCTCAACCTTGTATCGCGAATCTAGTGCTTGTGTGATTATCTTCGTGTTGATTGAGTGTTTTCCTCTTGTGTTTTTCCCCATCTTTCCCTTGTGATTCCCCGTGTTCATCGTGTGCCAACCTCCAAACGTGAAAGATCCGCTGACTAGGGTTCCACCCTGCATCACAGGGTCTCGGACAAGGCCATCATCTCGGCGTTCTCCAATGGTGTCCGTGATGTCAGGATGAGGGAGGAGCTCGCCATCCACGTGGACCTGTGCACAGCCCTTGAGATGTTCAAGCTCGCGCCAAAGTGCGCTAGGGCGGAGGAAGGACGCCTCTCCCTCCAGGAGCTGCCTGAAACGGATGCAGACGACAAGAAGGCCAAGGCCAAGGAAGCAAAGCGCAAGGGACCCACCGCGCTGGCTGCGGAGCCAGAAGTGAAGCGTGGCTGCGGCTACAACGACCTCCCCAGAGACAACCATCCGTACTGCGTCTTCCATGATGTCCACAGCCACAACACCAACGATTGCCAGGAGCTCAGGGCGATGCGTGGCGGGCGCGTCAGGCAGCGCCCTGAGCGCGACAACCGCGGCTACGGTCGCAGAGGAGGCCGTGGTGGAGGACGCCAGGATGGCAGGAACTCACGCCAAGGATGGTGTGACCAGCCTCGTGAAGACCACTAGCAGGAGCAGCCTCGTGACGCCCCCTGGCGCGACCAGCCTCGTGAGGGTCGCCCTCAGGGCAATGCAGGTCTGCCTCCGCTGCCACCACCGCCAAGAAGGAACGAAGACGACCGCTTGGGAGATGGAGCAGGGGGCCTTCCAGGAGCCGCGTGCGGTTGCATGCATCTTGGGAGGAGCCCATGCTCCGGATTCCCATTACATCTTCAAGCAGTTCGCTCGCGAGGTGAACACGGTGCTTCCTAGGCTTGACGCCGCGCGCAACCTCAGGTGGACCAAGCAGGTCATCGCCTTCGACCCCAAGGACCAGCTCAAGTGCACCGCAGCCCCAGGTGCTCTCCCGATGCTCTGTACTTCGACCATCAGCAACGTCCTCGTGACCAAGACCCTCATCGACAGCGGAGCAGGGCTCAACGTCCTCTCTGTCCAGACCTTCGAGACGCTCCAGGTACCCTATGATCAGCTCCACCCGACCTAGCCATTCTACGGAGTCACGAAAGGCTCCACACTCCCTATGGGGCAGGTCCGCCTCCCTGTCACCTTTGGTGACCGCGACAACTATCACACGGAGCTCATCGACTTTGACGTCGCCAACATCCACCTCCCGTACAACGCTATCCTTGGGTATCCTGCCCTTGCCAAGTTCATGACAGTGACCCATCACGGCTACAACGTCCTCAAGATGCCCGGGAGTGGCGGAGTCATCACGATCGCCTCCGACGAGAAGGAAGCAGTGCGTTCCCTAGAGCGCGCCTACCAGACCGCGGTGGTCGAGAGCTCCGACGAGGATGGAGCCATCTTCGCCCTGTAGACCGCCCCCAAGAAGAAGAAGAACCTGCCCGCCAATGGACCTTAGGACGCAGGGGCTCCTGACGGTTCCGCCTCAGGACTCGTGCATGCCGACGAGGCGCCCTCCACCCTCGCATAGGAAGGCGCGCCCGACGCCACTCTCAGGACGGGCTCGGGGGCTCTCCTCTAGAGTGTCTCCGGCCTGACCAGCGTCTCGAGGGAGGTGTTCGGGCACCACCTGCAGGCGTGTCTTGACGCGCGTTTTTGTGAGCCCAGCGTGAGCCGTACAACACTGGTGGCTCACGACTTCATCGACCAGGTTACCGAGGAACTTCAGTACGCAAGGCTCATACGCGGTGGGTGTAACCACACGATACCAAGCTCACCTACCCGCAACCCGAGCGACCACTTCCGCGTTTGCATCGACGTCGCGGGTCTCAACCCAGCCGCTTCTTTGGATCCCTTCGGGCCGACGGCGGTCGGCCGGAGGAGGGCTCTCCCCTGCAGCTACGTCTGCACGCTCTTCGGCTTCCGCAACGCAGCTTCCATGTTCCAGCGCCTCGCGCGGCAGGCTTTGGGGGCTCGGGAGGCTCAGTGGCAGGCGGTCCATACGGAGCGAGAGCCGGACCCCCGCGACCACTGAGGGCCTCCGGAGCCCCTGGGCCTCAGGAGCCCGTCGGTCCTCAGGAGCAACCCGCATGGCTTGCATCTTCAGCTACCCCAACTCTTATTCAACAAGTGTCAGGTGATGTTTCAGGTATTCAATCGAGGGTGCCCCCCGGGCTGCATCATCCTCGAGCTGCTGGGGGCTACCCCC
>LR738715.1:414657939-414696157 GCA_902687465.1 Secale cereale
TTGTTTCATTGGAACCGTACATAGGACCCGAGATCTGTATGTGTGGTTCAAGTTGCAGTTACTACCATGCATTGGGCCCGAAACCAATGGACCCTCTCGACTTATTAGCTATCCTTGATCTCTGTCCAGGAGTTGCAACTAGTTTCTGGTGTTTATAGCTTACTGGAGGTCGTGCACAACGCTGACCCTCGGGGTGGGTTGTGATGCGACAGGTACGTGGCACGGTGTACCGGTTGCCCGTTTGGTGACTCGGGAACCCTGTACACATCGTTTGGGGCCGTGAGCGACACCCCGGCCGGATCTCCCCACGGATGGAACCCAAATAGGCGATAAACCTGGACGAGAGACTTGAGTAGTTAGTCAGGTCGTGGCCGACACCCTCGCTGGGCTTCCGCTTGAAGGTTGCCGAGTACACGCCGAGTAAACGGCGATAAGCGGTGGAAGCGTGTGTGAAGAAGTACACCCCTGCAGGGTTATCAAACTCTTCGAATAGCCGTTGTTCGCGGTACGAACTACTTGGTTACTCTTACAGTTCATAGACAAGTTGATGTATACTACTAAAAGCCTCAAGATAAGCGTGAGTGCCGTGGATGGCCCTTCCGTAGGATGACGGAAGAGGATCCTCGGTAGTGTATTGATGTGGTGACTAGAGGACTCGTGTTCGTAATAACATCTTGCAATCTGTTGGAAGTTGTAGTATAGGTTAGCCAAGGTCAAAGCTGGCATTCTGCTATAACCTCCACTACCCCCTTTGATAATGTTGCATGTATGATAGGTTCTGTGGTAAGACTTGCTGAGTACCTTTGTACTCATGTTTGCTTAATAACTGTTGCAGAGGAGAACCCTGCCCCTGCTGATGGGTTCTACATAGACGTTGACGTCGACGAGTAGCTTGACACCCAGACGGTGATCTGGAGCTTGTGAAGGGCCTTGTAGATAGTCAGGCTACACCAAGCCTGTTTTATTTTTCTAAGTTGTTTGTACTCAGACATGTAGCTTCCGCTTGTGCTTGTATGACTGTATGACTTGAGTGTTGGGTCATGTGACCCCTACCTGTATGACTATGTTATGTATGGCTCTTGGAGCCTTTTAAATAAAGTACTTTGAGTCATAGAGTTCTGTTGTGATGCAATGTTGTATTTGCACATATTGAGCATATTGCGTGTATGATTGAAATGCTTGGTATGTGTGGAATCCGACACCTAGTTGTTTTCCTTTGGTAGCCTATCTTACAGGGAAATGCCTCCTAGTGATTCCAATGAGCCTTGGTAGCTTGCTACTGCTCGGAACACGTAGGCTGGCCGGCATGTGTCCTTCTTCGTTCCTGTGTCTGTCCCTTAGGGGAAATGTCACGCGTTGTTCCTTTAAGTCCATGTAGCTTGCTACGACTTGGGTTCATACGTTGATGACCGACACATTCGTTGCTGGGTCATGGATGCCTGTCTCTGTAATTTAGTGCCACTTTTGGATTATAACTAGCCATGTCGGCCCGGGTTCTCTGTCATATGGATGCTAGCGACACTGTCATATACGTGTGCCAAAATGCGCAAACGGTCCCGGGCCAGGTAAGGTGGCACCCGTGGGGTTACCGTGCGTGAGGCCGCAAAGTGATATGACGTGTTACAGCTAGATCGGTGTGAGTTAGGATCGGGGTCCTGACAGTGACCCGGTGATCCTTCACTTAGTGTTCATGGCGTGCTGGTGCACTGGCCTTTGCGCGCTCACCGGCCGACAGCCGAAGCCGGTTCTGTGGCTTTGGGTGGAGCGGGAGGCCGCGGTGATCCCAATGTGTCAGGAACTGCTAAGTAAGGCGGCGGGTGGTGGCCAAGCGGGCCAGCCCTCGAGCCCCCGGGTCGAGCGAGTCTGACCGGTGGCCGGGTTTTGACGAAGAGATACGTAATGCATAAATGCGGGAGACACACGAACTTGGTCGGAAAGGGCAGCTCTTGAGCGTCGTTCGGGGACCCCATAGTTTTCAAATGAGTACAAAAGGTAGTGATACATACGCGTACATGGCTAACTGTAAAACGGGTGGGGGAGTTCTACATTGCACGACCGGGTCATTTCTTCGCCGGCGGTGTCCCTCTTGCGCTTGTTTGTCTTGCGAGCATGGACGAGGTATTAAGCGTTGCGATCACACAAGGTTTTGCTGACGATGAAGGGGCCCTCCCATGGGGAGGACAGCTTGTGTTGGCCGGTCTGCTTTTGGACGAGTCGGGGGACAAGCTCTCCCTCTTGAAAATCAAGGGGCTTGATCTTCTTGCTGTGGAAGTGCCTGAGGCCTTGCTGGTAGATGGCTGTGCGGCTGAGCGCTAGGAGACGTGCTTCTTCCAGCAGGTCGATGCCATCTTCGTGGGCTTCTTTGGCTTCGGCCTCAGTGTACAACGTGACGCACGGCGAGTCGAACTCGACGTCGGTCGGGATGATGGCTTATGCTCCATAGAAGAGGAAGAACGGGGTGAACCCGGTTGACCGGTTTGGCGTTGTTCGAAGGCTCCAGAGGATGGCCGACAGCTCGTTGAGCCAGCTGCCGGGTGAGCGGATGAGTGGCTCGACGAGCCGCGGCCTGATGCCTGATAGGATGAGGCCGTTGGCCCGCTCGACCTAGCCGTTGGACTGCAGGTGTGCAACAGAAGCCAAGTCGAGGTGGATGCCGGAGACGGAGCAGTACTTCGCGAGTGCGCCCTTGGCGAAGTTGGTGCCGTTATCCGTGATGATGCGGTTCGGCATGCCGTAGCGCATAGCGATGTCGTTGATGAATCGAAAAGCCGTGGGCCCGTCCAGCTTCTTGATTGGCCTTGCTTCGATCCATTTGGTGAACTTGTGTGAGGGAATCCTGGATAGAGGGGTCCTCGATAGGCCACATAACTCTTCGTGGGTCGGACTGGTGGGCTGTGAAGATCATAGTCGAAGATCGTCTTTTGTATCCGAATAGGACTCTTGAATTCATGTAATGGCAAGTTTTAGGTTCGCATGTAATCTTTCCTTCCTCTACAAGATGGTATGTACAAACCCTAGGCCCCTCCGGTGTGTATATAAACCGGAGGGTTTAGTCCGTAGAGGCTAACGGAGAATCTCAAATCCTCTTAGGCTAGACTTTAGGGTTTAGCCAATTCGATATCGAGGTAGATCAACTCTTGTATTCATATTCATCCATATTAATATAGCAGGAAGTAGGATAGTTCCTCGATCGAGAGGGCCTGAACCTGGGTAAACATCGTGTCCCCAGCCTCCTGTTACCATCAATCCTCAGACGCATAGTTCGGGACCCCCTACCCGAGATCCGCCGGTTTTGACACCGACATTGGTGCTTTCATTGAGAGTTCCACTATGTCGTCGACGGAAGGACTGATGGATCGCGTCATCAACAACGATGGCAACCCCGAGGGAATTTTCCCTTCTGGACAACTCTTCATGTTCGGCGGCTTCGCGCTACGTGCCAACACCGAAGGCCATCTTGAGCAGATCGAGAGCTACGCCCCTGGACATCAAGTCAGATTAGGAAGTTTAAACTATGTTGCTGATATCCACGGAGACTTGATCTTCGCCGGATTTGAGCCAGCGGCAACCTCTCTCTGCCTTCACAATGAACATGGCCTAGCTCTGTCATCGGATCAGGAAATAGCACCTGCAACAGTTCTGACCCTAGATCCGGAACAAACCGCGCCGCTCGAGGACGGGAAGCTCAACCCCGCCACGAAAGCCATGGACTGCACCGCGTTGGAGCCGCACACCGACCCAACCCTAGACGAGGTATGTGTCATCAGAACCCTGGACCTAACTCCGGCCTCGGATTCCGAATCACATGCATCTGCGCCCTTCAAGCCAGATCGGGTGTCAATCGCTGAATTCAGTGCTGCGGATATCTTCCAGCACTCACCTTTTGGCGACATGCTAATGTCCTTAAGATCCCTCTCCTTAGATGGGGACACACAGCCGCATTATATTCGGTTCGAACTAGAGGCTGATGGAGAATTTTGCCCCGTATATGTTCCGAGCCAGAACTAGATTTCCATGATCTAGCCCCATATATGTTGAAAAGACCAAACACCTATATGGAGTGTTCGGTGTCCTAGATGTTTGCCTTATATGCATAAGTTCCGAATCATGTCTTGGGTCAATAGTTAGGTTGCCCGGCTCCTGTGCTTACCCCTACATTCCCGATTGTTCGGCTAGGGCGTAAAGGGAGAACTACTGCGATTGTATCTCTGGCTCATCCGGTCAAGTACCTCAGTAGAGCAAGTCGAAAATTGACCGTCATGATAGGCAAGAACCTGGTCTGCAATCCGGTGACTTAGTGTTATACTACGATCGATAGAGATCTACCCCGTGATATACAAAGGGTTGGTTTTTGCCCAGCCAGGTGCAATTGGATGCCCTAAGTAAAGGAATATCATATCCGCACCAGGGGCTAGTACCTAGCCCCACATGTCAAGCTCCTACGACTAAGTGAAAGCAATAACGCCGCATAGTCTGATTGCCTGGTTCGCTCCGCATACACCTCCTACACGGACCAAGACGTTGGATAAAGACTGTATATGCATATTACCGAACACACCAGTACTATGTACATGGGGGCTGAAGCCGACAACTGGAAACTTTCAGATTTAGATAAACAGTCACACAGGAGGTAGAAGACGCTGATATTATAAATAGCGAAAAACTTATATACATCGGATTCATAAGCATAGTTTTTACATCCGAATACAACTACTCGAAGATAACATTCTTCGAACACTGGCCTTCTACAAGGCGGGCACCATCGATGACGTCCTCAAAGTACTTCTCCGGCTTGCGGTGCTCCTTGCCAGCGGGTGGACCAGCAGTGGTGATATGCCCCACATTCGTCTTCACCCAGTGCACTTAGACACGAGCGAAGGCCACCCGAGCACCTTCTATGTAGGCCGAACGCGTCAACCCGCGGACTCGCCTCGATGAGCTGCTTCACCAATCCGAAGTAGCTACTTGGGATTGGATCAGCGGGCCATAGCCGGACTATTAAGTCCTTCATGGCCGAACCCGCCATGTTGTGCAGCTCGACCAGCTACTTCATCTGGTCGTTGAGGGGCACTGGATGTTGTGCCGCATAGAACTGTGACCAGAACAGCTTCTCCGTGTTGTTCCCCTCCTGGGCTCGGAAGTATTGGGCGGCATCTACGCTGCTCCTCGGAAGATCAGCAAACATGTCTGGAGAACTCCACAACCGTGTCAGCCCAAGATACTTCTGCCCTCCGAAGATGCTCTGTAAGAGAAATGTCTTACCAGATGCTCTCTGTCGTGCCTGCCCGATTTCCTGATGAGCGCTGCGCGACTCGCCTCGCACATCCTGGGTAGATTTCACTGCCGCAGATAGCTCGGACGCTTGTTCCGAAGTCTTCTTCTCCAATGCCTCACATTTACGGATGGCATCATTGAGCTCGACTTCGACTTCGGACACCCGAGCTCGGTACTTTTCGCACTCAGCCTTCTCGGCCTCCAAATCGGCAGCCGCTTTGTCAGCTCTGTAAGTATGCTATACTACTGATACTTCGTCCGATTCTTTTCAGAATCACACAAAGCATCAGGGGCTACTGGTTATGTATGTGTGGGGACCCCGACTTAGAAGTCGAGATCACCGAATGCACGTGTACAGTGATCCCAGAGATCAATGCTCACTGAACACACAGAAGCTGAAATAACAAGAGTCTTATATCCATACAAATAGTCTTACACGAATTATGGCCATTATGGCCAAGTTTTACATAGATAGAGCCTCACGGGCTGAATAGCAAATAACTCAAGTAGCGGAAGTCTTCGATAAACGGGTAGAACCCATGCCATCTGCCTTAACCCTACAGGCATTCTGACTGGGATAGCGTCCTAGTTCGCATGTTCGTCTCCAAAGAATTCTTCCTCATAATCCTGTTCTTCCATGCCTGGCCAATTAAATAACCAGTGGCAAGCCAATGAGTACTTTGAATGTACTCGCAAGCAACCCATGATGTGGTTCAAAGTAACAGTGCAATTGAATAATAATGATCAATCTAGCAAAGCTAGAACAACTTTCTACTACCAAGTTTATGCATCAATAACCTCGCGTAACCTCGGAGACAGGTTACCGATATCAACATGAACATGATTCAACTCATCGAGTCAAGTCACCATCCTTGACTTATCACACACATACCAACACCGATGAAGTAAAATTCTGGACATAGTTTAAGTAGCACCACCCAACTGTCCATGACCGTGGACACGGCTATTCGAATAGTTTTACACTCTGCAGAGGTTGCGCACTTTACCCACAAGATCCGGGGAACTTCCGTGTCATCCACGACCCGCGGTACCTCAAGTACCCGGGGTAAGCACCCGGTGATTACCTTTCCTTAGACGACACTAACATAGAGTCCACTCGTTGGTACACGGCCCTCGGGTACAAACAATAGATCACGGGACTTGCCCTAATTTCAATGTCACGCGTACCCGAAGGGACCAACGGTGTGTCCGGTGCCCTGTGAAAACAGTCATGGTCGTCTATCCAAGCACGACCCTGTCCCGGGAAAGACCTCAAGTCTTCCCGTCACTAGTAATGCGGGCACCATGCTAGTATCGACCTAAGTAATCAATAAAGCCCCGTCCCATAAGGGGTAGTGTGGTTGCACATGTTTGGTTGGGACGGTAGTCACACATAAATCTAATCCATCATTCCACCATGCACATGATCTACCGGCACATCACTTCTTTCTCAAGTGATGACCTAACACATCCTCACCCTCGGGCATTAGGGGCACCCGATGGGTTCATGCAAAGATTTCAACTACGAGGGTTCATATCACACATGCATCATATCAGCATCATGACCATCTATTTGCATGACATCTAGCACTTAGCAAGATCAAGATCAAGCATGCATCATGTGGTGGAATCAACTAGGTTACCATCGTAACCCTAATATCATGCATCGGAAACAAACGGGTTCCGAGAACAAGTGTATCATGGTCAAAGGGCTGCTTGCCTGGATTGGCTTGGTCTTCAAAGTCTTCAAGTCCTTCTCCTTCTTCTTCCACAGCAACTTCGTCAAATACGGGATCTATACGTCGCATAATAACCACGGGAAAATAAGAATACAAACAAAACAAAAAAATCAAAGTGCTCAGAAAAATGTCAACTCATTTTTGTAAAATACTAGAGGGATTTCTAAGATGGGGAAAAATCTTAGTTGGAGTTTTGTAGTTACAGAATATAATATATTGATTTTTGAACAGGAGTATTACTGCCCAAATTTGAATTTAAATTTGAACAGTACAGCAAAATTTCATGGATTTGAATGAAAGTAGTACCATTAAATAGGTTGGAATATTACAAGATTTTTGGAGTTGGAATTATTTAATTTGGATCAATATTCTTTTCTGTAGAAATGTTTAAAACATTAACAGAAAAGAAAAAGGAAAAAGGGTCCTGTGCACTGGGCCAGAGGAGTCCACAGTGCACGGCCCATGCGGTCCAGCCCAACCGCACGGGAGCCTGCGCGCGCACGTCAGGTTTTCAAACCTGACGGGCGGGGCCCGTGGGTCAGTGGCACAGAGGAGGGGGAGAGACGTGAGGGGATGACAGGCGGGGCCCGCCTGTCATCTCTAACCCCACGGCCACGGCCACGGCGAGCTCACCGGCGAGGTTTCCGGCCACGGCGACGGCAACGGAGGGTAGGGTTGGAATCAGCGTCGTGTCGCGGTTGCTGTGGTGGTGGTGCGGCACGGCGGGGAGGTCCGGTTCACCGGCGGCGAGGTGGGACGGCGGAAGCTCGTCGGAGGGTGGTTGCTGCGGCCGTTTCCGACTGCAAACGGAGGGGGAAACAGGGGGAAAAGGATCACTGAGGGGAGAGGGTTCCGAAACGGGTGGAAGGAGAGGCAGGGGAGGCCCGTACCTATAGATCGCCGGCGGCCCGATGCGGCGGAGCTCCGGTCGATCCCGAGCACTGGGACGTCCTGGGGAGGAGTGGAGGGTGCTCGGGGTCTCAGTGGAGTGGAGTGAGGTCGCTGGTGGTGCTGGAGAGGCTCGGGAGGGGCTTATATAGCCACACCCGTGGTCCACCGTGGACCCGTGCGCCGGCGAGGTTGCAGGCGAGGCTAGGAGGGGTTCTCGAGCCTGGGATCACGCCGGGGAGGTTCGTGGACTAGCTCCACGTCCAGCTGAGAGGAAAAGAGGAGCGGGGGAGCGTCAGAGGAGTGCGCGCGTGCGAGGCAGAGGAGTGGCCGCCGCGGGCGGCCAGCGCGCGTGCGACGACGGCCACTGGAGGGCGCAGGAGGAGGGGGGACAGCGCCGGGGAGGTCGCGGACGTCGAGGGGCCTCAACTGGCGCGAGGGGGAGGCCCGAGGCTGTCGGGGGAAGCCGATTGGCCGAAGCTACAGTGCTGGTCTGCACTGTTGCGCGCTCCAGAGCGTGCGTATGGCTGGCATCGCCGCGCTCTCGCCGTCCTGGTCAAACCCAACGTGTCCAGCAGTTTCTAGCACGTTGAGGGAGGAGTAAAGAAAGGGCCTGAGGCCTTGGATGCCCTGGAGATGCTGAGAGAGAGGGAGGAGGCTGGTGAAATGGTGAAAGCTTGCTGTACAGCAAGGTAAATCAGGGCTTTCACCCCTCAATCATGGAGCTGGGGTGCTGGGGGAGTTACTGGAGATAGCTGGTAACTCAATGAGCATGTGGTAAGAAGTTGAGGCCATGGAGAAAAGTAAAAGTGATCAAGTTGGGGGTTTTAGAAATTCTGCAGAAGGTGTTTGATCAGTGTTTGGTCAAGTAAATGAACTCCACTTGATATGGCACTTGACAGGGTTGAAAGACATGAGAAAATAGGGTGCTTCACGAAATTTGGGCTCATTTGAAGAAACTAGCCAATGTAACTTTGGTGAACCCTAGAAATCAACAGAAACAGTTTCATCTTGATTGAGTCAAGCTAATCATCTCCCCTTGATGCACCACTTGGTGTAGCATCATCATTTGGGGTATTGATCATGCCCACAAAGTTTGAAGCTCCAGATAAAAAGTTGGTAATGTAAAGTTGTTCAAATTTGCATTTGAACAGAAAGGGTTTTGAGGTGATCTGATCAAGTTGCTCTATTCCAAATCTTGTGCCATTTGGTCTAGATGCCTTATTAGGCCATTCTAGCATGTGCGCCAAGTTTGAGAGCATTTGGACAAGTTTGGCAATGTAAAGTTGCTCAAACTTCAAATATGGACATAATGGTTATGAAGGGGTTTGAAGATGTTTTCTTACTTCCCAAGGCATGGGACTTGGCAAGATCATCAAATATGCCATATATGACATGATAGAATTTCCCTGGAATTTTTGGAGAAAATTTCCTTTGTAAATATTTAAAAAGCTTGAAATATCCAGAAAGGGTTTTAGAGGGTTTAGCCCATTATTTTGAACATAACCAAGTGTTGAAACTCTTATATATGGACAATATATGTCCTCTGAGTCTCTCTGAATTTTGGCAAATATTTTTGAAACAGTTAAATAATTTTCCCCTATTAAAGACCATTTCTAGCTTTAAGAAAAAGCTTTTAAATAAAATAGGAAAATAACTTTTAAAATTATACCTTTGTGGTTTCTAGGAGTCCTATGACTACTAGGTCTCAAATAAACCTTTTGAAATAATTTTCACACCCTAAATCAAGTACTTGCAGTGCAAATCTCAATTCAAGGGTTTTTGGAAAACTAAATTTATAAAATACTTTTTGGCCAAATTAATTTTGTAAGAAAATACTATACTGTTATATAACACTTGGCATGATCATTGGGCAGAAGTTTTGGGTATGGAGATGAAATCTACAAGAGATCATAGTTGACTTTAATGAGCACATGAAAAAGCAAATGAAGAAAACTCAATTCCAAATAAAAGCCAAATGATGCTAAAAAATTTTGCTGGTCCAAATTTTCATGCTTCAAAGTTACAAATAACATGTTACAAAATGCAGGGTGTGACAGTATGTGCATTAAAAATAATAAAGTTCTATAAAAACATTACATTGCTTACCTCAAAGCCTATTAACAGGCTGTTGAAGGCTTCATTCAGCCCGCCCTTGACGGACTGAATCTTCTTCATAACTGCACCCATCATGGTGCGGTGTTCTTCAATGACGATAGCACTTTGCAGTGCTCCCTCCATAGAGTCCGGTGCCTCCGGATTAACTCCGGGCGCCGCCGTACCCTCCTCCGATTGGGGAGTCGGGTCTTCGGACCCCGGAGCCGCACTAGGCTCCGGGACAGTATTCGGTGGGGCCCCGGACTGTTTGGGCCCCATATCTTCGGTCTCCATGGGGATGGTCTCCCCATGGTCGGCGGCCGCTGAGGTATTAGCCTCGGCCACCTTGTCGCCTGCCCCGCCCTCGTCTCCTAGGGCAGAGGACAGCCGCTGGGAAGACACTTCGGTGTCCCTGCCGATCACGGGCGATGAAGCCCGGACTGGCGGGTCACGCTCCATCTCTCCAGGCGCTAAAGACTTCCCCTCCGATAAGGAGGCGTCGGGGTGTCCTCCGGGAGGACTGTAGGTCAGCAGGAGAAAAATGCTAAGTAAAGCATCAAAAATACTAAACAAACAAAGGTGCAGCAGTTAATCCGGACAAACTTACGATTTGGGCAAGGGTTTCACCCTGGGCTTCACCACAAAGCTATGTTCGGACGAATCCGAACTAGATTCAAGGTTCAGTTTCCTTCGGGGCGCGGCCGTGCCTGCGTCAGTGACGGCCCTCCTCTTCTTTCTCCTGCCTTGCACAGGGGGCTCCTCCTCTTCTTCTTCTTCCTCTTCCTCCTCATCATCTTCCTCCACATCGTCGGAGGAGAGGATGTTGATTTCCTCGGACTTCCTGTCCGCGGGACGGGGGCTATTTCCGGCCCCCTTGCCCTTCATCTTCTTGGGCTTCTTGGTTGGCTCCTTGTACTGCGTTGGGACCAGCATCGCCGTTAGTAGAGGCAATGCTGGGTCTTCGGGCAGAGGCGCCGGACTCTTAATCCGGGTCGCCTTCTTCATCCAGCCCTGTATATCGCGCAAAAAATCCAATTCATGTTATCATTAAATAAGGGAATAAACATATGTTCGGCAAAGTTTTCTATTACCTGTGGGGCGGAGAGCGCGGTGCTAAAGCTCGCGTCTTCGGTTTCAGCCGGCCACTCCTTCTGGCTCTTAAAGAGATGCTTCCAGATATCTTTGTGCATAAAGCCGAAGAGATGCTTCAGTGGCTTGTCTCTTGCTGGATCGAACTCCCATTGGGAGGAACTCCGGCCTTGGCAAGGGAGAACGAGTCGGGTCAGCATTACCTGGACCACGGAGGAGAGCTGGTGCCCCTTAAAGATCATGCTGGACACACGGATCACGAGAGTCGTCACTTAAGTTTGCGACCCCCAGTTCAAACACTTTTTGGTCTAGGAGGTCAACCTCTCTAGGGGTCCGGATCTGAAGGCAGGCTCCGCCGCCCATTTGGCGTCACGGGGTTTAGTGATGTAGAACCATTCCTGCTGCCAGACCTTATTCGTCTCGATGAATGAGCCCTTAGGCCAAGTTGCATTCGAGAGCTTGCTAATCATGGCGCCCCCGCACTCCGCGTGCTGTCCGTCCACCACCTTCGGCTTCACGTTGAAGGTTTTGAGCCATAGGCCGAAGTGTGGAGGGATGCGGAGGAAGGCTTCACACACCACTATAAAACCGGATATGTGAAGGATTGAGTTCGGGGCTAGATCATGGAAATCTAGTCCGTAGAAGAATAAAAGACCCCGAGCAAAGGGGTGGAGTGGAAACCCTAGCCCCCTAACAGAATGGGAAGTGAACACTACCCTCTCACCCGCCTCTGGGACAGGAATCACCTGACCCTTGGCAGGGACTCGGTGCGCGATAGTGGCGGCGAGATAGCCCGCACTTCGTAGATCCTCCACGGTCTTTTATGTGACCGTGAAAGCTTCCCACTTACCCCTGGCACCGGATCCAGCCATTGCTGGGAAGGGGAGTAGTGGTTAAGGAACGAGGAGCGGTGGGCGCAGGAGATGAGAGTATTGGGGCTAGTAAGATTGGAGAGCTCGAGCTTGAGGAAGGCGTGGGGCTAATGAAAGGGATAGATATCCTTTTATAATGCTGTGAATACAGAGCATCCCCCCACTTTAGCCATAAACCTTGCCGGTTCCCAAAGCGGTCGTGCGTAATGCGCGCCGTGGGTGCTCACGTCATATTGATAAGGATCCCACAATAAGCGGGCATGATCTCTATTCTGATGCGACGTGTTAATGATGATATACCTCGAAACGCGAAACCAGGACCAAATAAAACGGTTCGATAAGTTAGTGGGTTCGACGCGATGCCTCACCCAAAAGTTGTCAGTAGAGACACACTATTCATTTTCCTTTAAAAAGCCTTGCCTTCGAGGCTAAGGGTTGTACTAACCTTGCAGAGCCGAACACAATAAACTTTTTGCAGAAGATATATTCGGAAGAAGGAACCCACCTTGCAGTGTCGAAGACAATACGGAAGCCAAATTTGTCATCATCGAAGACAGGTTCAGGGGCTACTGAGGGAGTCCTGGATAGAGGGATCCTCGGGAGGCCACATAACTCTTGGTGGGCCGAACTGGTAGGCCGTGAAGATCATAGTCGAAGATCGTCTCTTGTATCCGGATAGGACTCCTGAATTCATGTAACGGCAAGTTTTAGGTTTGGGTGTAATCTTTCTTTCCTTTGCAAGATGGTATGTACAAACCCTAGGGCCCTTCGGTGTGTACCGGAGGGTTTAGTCCGTAGAGGCTAACGGAGAATCTCAAATCCTCATAGGCTAGACTTTAGGGTTTAGCCAATTCAATATCGAGGTAGATCAACGCTTGTATTCATATTCATCCATATTAATATAGCAGGAAGTAGAGTATTACCTCGATCGAGAGGGCTTGAACCTGGGTAAACATCGTGTCCCCAGCCTCATGTTACCATCAATCCTCAGACGCATTGTTCGTAACCCCCTGCCCGAGATCCACCGGTTTTGACACTGACATTGTCCACCGCCACCAGTAAATGCGTCGTGCCACCTCGAGCGGTCTTGAAGGTCCCCAAGATGTCGAGTCCCCAGACCACGAAGGGCCAAGCGATCGGGATGGTCTGGAGAGCCGACGCCGGCTGGTGGGTGCGCTTGCTGAAGCGCTGGCATCCCTCACACTTGAGGACAAGCAACTCGTCGTCTTGGAGGGCCGTGGGCCAGTAGAAACCATGGCGAAAAGCCTTGGCCACCAGGGACCGCGAGGTGGCATGATACCCGCACTCACCCTGGTGTATGTCGAGGAGGATCTCCACGCCCTTGTCTTGCTCGACACAGCGTTGGAACACGCTGGTGGAGCTGTGCTTGACAAGCTCGTTGTTGATGATGATGTAGGCGGATGCCCGACGCTGCACCTGCCTAGCTTCAGTCTCGTCTATGGGGAGGACCCCGCTCTCCAGAAATTACAAGATGGGCAGGGCCCATGATGGCGCCGTTACCACAGCGAGAACGGCCACCACAGCGGGTTCAGGGGTGGCAGCCCCCGAGCCGGGTTCTGCAGTTCCTGGGTCGGGAGAGGAGGCGGCCGGATTAATGGCTATGACCTCCGGGTCGGGTTGAGCAGTCCCCGGGCCAGGCTCGGCAGTCCCCGGGCCGGGTTGAGGCGTGGCGGGGTCATCCGAGACGTAGATGGACTCGGAGTCCGGAGACGGCTTGACAGACGGATTGTGCAGGTGCTCGAGGGAGACGCCGGATGGGATGGACTGCCGGGACAAGGTGATCTTGGCGAGCGCGTTGGCCACCTCATTTTCCGCGTGCGGGACGTGGAGGAACTCGCAGCCCGTGAAGAATACGGACAACTTCTGAACGAGGAAGCGGTAGCTCGCCATGTTGGTGTCGCATGCGTCCCATTCGCCGGAGTATTGCTACACCATCAGGTCCGAGTCGCCGTAGCATAAGACGCGCTTGATGCCAAGTTCCTTGGCTAGCTGGAGGCCATGCACAAGGGCTTCGTATTCGGCGACATTGTTGGAGGCGGCGAAGTGGATCTGGAGCGAGTATTTGAGTCGGTCACCCTTTGGGGAAGACAACACAAAGCCGGCCCCTAGGCCGAGGCGCATCTTCGAGGCGTCGAAGTGCATGCGCCAGTTCTCGAGTCCGGCAGTGGCGGCAAGTACTGGGTCTCGGTCCAGTCGACGAGGAAGTTGGCCAGAGCTTGGGACTTGATCGTAGTGCGGGGCTTATAGATGATGGTGTGGCCGGATAGCTCGAGCGCCCATTTGGCAACCCGGCCAGAGGTTTCACGGCACACGATGATCTCGCCGAGGGGGGCCATGCTGACCATGGTGACACCGTGCTCTTAGAAGTACTGCTTCAACTTCTTGGCGGTGAAGTACACACCGTAACACATCTTCTAGTAGTGCGGGTAGTTCTGCTTGGATGCGGAGAGCAACTCGCTCAGGTAGTAGACGGGACGCTGGAGGGCTTGGATCTTGCCCTTCTTTGGTGGCTCGACTACTATCACCGTGCTGACCGACCGAGAGGTTGCGGCTATGTAGAGCAACAACGACTCCTTCTCGGCCGGCGCGGCCAGGACGGGTGCGGTGGAGAGCATGCACTTGAGGTCCTGGAAAGCCTCATCCGCCTGGTCGTTCCACTCGAACGGCATCGTCTTCTTCATCAGCTAGTACAGGGGCAAGGCCCTCTCGCCTAACCGCTGAGGAACCGGCTAACCGAGGCCAAGCAGCCGGTGAACTGCTGGACATCGTGCAGCCGAGCCAGCTTGCGCATGTGCTCGATGGCCTTGATTTCTCTCGGTTTGCCTCAATGCCGCGCTCCGAAATGAGGAAGCCGAGTAGCTTTCCGGCCGGGACGCCAAAAATGCATTTCTCCGGGTTGAGCTTGATCTTGTATTCGCGCAGGTTAGCGAAGGTTTCCTTCAGGTCGTCGAGGAGCGTGAGGCGCTGCTTGGTCTTCACGACGATGCCGTCCACTTAGACGTGGATGTTGCGGCCGAGTTGCGGAAGTAAGCATTTCTACATGCAGCACTGGAAGGTGGCTCCGGCGTTCTTTGGGCAAACGACATGCTGATGTAGCAATATGCCACAAAGGGCGTGATGAAGGATGTCTTCATGGCATCGGCTGGGTCCAGCTTGATCTGGTGATAGCTGGAGTAAGCGTCCAGGAAGGACAGGAGCTCACACCCGGTGCTGGAGTCGATGACTTGGTCGATCCGCGGGAGGGCGAACGGATCCTTGGGGCAGGCTTTGTTCAGGCTGGTGTAGTCGATATACATGCGCCAGGTATTGTTTTTCTTCAAGACGAGGACTGGGTTGGCCAGCCACTCGGGGTGAAACACTTCCATGATGAAGCCGGCTGCCAAAAGCTTGGCGACTTCTTCACTGATGGTCCTCCTCTTCTCCTCGGAGAAACGTCGTAGGGGTTGGCGGACAGGCTTGGCGTCGTTGCGGACGTGGAGTTTGTGCTCGACGTACTTCCTCGAGATACCCGGCATGTCCTTTGAGGTCCATGCGAAGATATCCCGATTCTCACGGAGGAAGTCGATGAGCTCGCCTTCCTATTTGCTGTCGAGGCGGGTGCCTACGACAATGTACTTGCTGTAGCTGGGGTCTTCCGGGTTCAGCTTCACTTTCTTGGTCTCCTTGGAGGGCTTCAATGAGGCCTCGTCGGTGGGCTCCTCGGCCGGGATCGGCACGACCGACGCCTCGTTGGCTAGGGCGACGATCCGATCGAGCTGGCGCCGCTCCTCGGCTATGACCAGCGACTCGTCCAGCTTAGCCCCGTCCCGGGCGCACTCTAGGGACTTACGGTAGTGACGGTGATGAGGCCCTTCAGACCCGGCAGCTTCATCTTCAGGTAGGTGTAGTGGGGGACCGCCATAAACTTGGAGAGTGCGGGCCGGCCCAGCAGCGCGTGGTACGCACTAGATAGGTCGACCACTTTGAACCAGATCGGCTCGCATCAGAAGTGGTTGCTGTCGCTGAACAGGATGTCGAGCCGGATACGGCCAATCGGAGAGCAAGAGAGGCCGGGAACGATGTCGTGGAAGATCGTCCGGGGCGGCTCCAGGTCTTTGGCCTCGAGGCTGAGTTTGGTCATGGTGTCACGGCAGAGGATGTTGATGTTGCTGCCTCGTTGATGAGAACCCGGGAGAACTTGCACGTGCATCGAGTCGCGATGATGGTGGGGTTGAGGACAAGGGCGTAACCACCCGGGTTTGGCAGGATGGGTGGGTGATCCTCCCGTGTCCATGTGACCGGGCGCTCCAACCCATGAATGTATTCCGGCATGGCCGGGAAGACGGTATTCTCCTCCTGCCGAAAGAGGTGCTCGCCGCGCTTGTCGTCGCCGAGGCTGCTGAAGATGACGTACGTCGCGTTCTGGGTCGGGTAGGCGTCGTCGCGCATCGCGCCGCCAGCCGGAGGCGGCGGTGGAGGCGGAGGCGGCCGCCCCGCACCCCGAGCCAGGGCCAGAGGAGGCGGGACGTTGCTCCTCATGAGGCGCTTGGTGATGGCGAACTCCCGGAGCGTGTGCATGGACGGCCTTGCGCCGCTGTGGTGCTTGCAGGGAGCGTCGAGCATCTCCTCGAAGCTCATGGCAGGTTGCCACGCCGTCTTGCCAGTCTGCCGGCGTTTGGTGGCCGGGTCGGTCGCGGGCGCCTGCTCGGTGGCCGCGACGAGCCGGTTGTCATAGCACTGGGCCTGTTGATCGACCTTGCGCTTGTTCTGTTGGTTGTGATGTTGTTGTTGGCTTCCTTCGCCGGCCGGCTTTGAAGGGGGAACCGGCTTTGCTTTGCCGGCTTCATCCAACACCACCTGGATCTTCATGGCGGAGTCGGCGTTGGTGTACTTGTCCGCCGTCCCTATGAGCGCGGCCATGGTGGCTGGCTCGGAGTGTAAAAGCTTGTGCTTGAGAAGGGTGCCATCCCGGCACCCATTGACGAAGTACTGGATTGCCTGGACCTCATGGACGCCCTCGCAGCTGTTCTGGAGTTCGGTCCAGCATGTTAGGTACTCCCGGCCGGTTTCCGCCGGCCCTTGCACGCACATGGCGAGTTGGCTGGGACGGCCGGGTCGCCGGTAGGTCCCGGTGAAGTTGCAACGAAGGCTTGCTTGAAATCGACCCACATGTTGATGCTGCCCACCGGCAGACTATTCAACCACGTGCGGGCTGATCCCTGTAGCATGAGCGGCACGTAGTGGACGGCGAGGCGATGGTTGCCGCCGGCGATGCCGATGGCGGTGGTGTAGTCGGTGAGCCAGTCCGCTAGCTTCACGGTGCCGTTGTTCTCGGGGGTGTCGCAGGGAAGCGTGAACACTTTAGTAAAGGGCTTGCTCTGGATGCATGGGCTAAAGCATGCTGGCCCGACCGGACCGGTCTCCTCCAGCTCCTGGGAGAGGGCGAGTCGGTCGAGGCGGTGGCGGGCGTCGGTGTTGTCAATGGCGCGCGGGCCCAGCTGGCCGATGACCGCGCGGCAGGGGCCAGGGTCGATAGCAGTCGGTTGTCGGACGGGCTGGAGCAGAGGGTCGAGCCAGCGCTAGACTTCCAAGGGCGGCTCGTTGCCGAAGCCACTGGCAGTCACCGTTGCGGGGTTGCGCCAGATCCGGGTGCGGCCGGAGTGCGCCTCGCCGGGTGGTGAAGACATCGTGTGTTGGTTGTCGCCGGGTCCAGCAACGCGGGCGGATCCGGATCCGGCCGGCTTGCCGAGCTGGTTGAGGCGGTCCTGCTGCGCGTTGGCCGCAATGAGGAGGTCGTTCACCCTCTTGAGGTGATCCTGTAGATATTCGCCTGTGAGCTTCTCCAGGCCGACCGCGGCGACCTGAGCGGCGCGCATCTTCTTCACGGGAGTCTCGTAGACGGGAGGGAGGGCGCCGAGGGCGCGTCCGATCGCGTCGCCCCGGGCCCGCACGTCGGTGACTCGGCTTGGCTCGGGCGCGGTAGGCGTAAAGCTGTAGGCGGCGTTGCGCTCCAGCTGAGCAGAGTCGAGGCGACACTGCATGGCGGCGAGCGTCTGGGTGAGGTCTAGCAAGCGCTGACGGTCCTCGTCGAGGCGAGTCCGGGCCTCAACGATGTTGGAGGCGTCGATGTCGGTGATGATGGGAACGTGGAGGCTCTGCATCATGGAGCGCAGCAGGTTGCGCGAGTCCACCCGATCCGCCGCGGCCTTAGCTTCGGCGGCCTTCCTTGCCGCGCTCGACGAGGAGGAGGCGCCAGTGTCGGTGATGAAAACCACCACGCAGAGATCCATCACTCCGGCGGGAACGCTACCGCCGAGGGAGATGGGGGAGTCAGAAAAGTCAAGTACCTCGCTCGGGTACTCGTCGGCCGTAGGTGCATCGAAGATGCGCAGTGCGGCGAAGGAGGCGGAGAGTGCGTCGATGACGTCGTCCGCCAGCACGACGGGCTCGTTGGAGTCGGAGGGGAGCCCCGTCTGAAGCATGCTCCCGGCCTGGACCTCGAGTTGCCCCAGGGTGGGCGCCAACTGTCGTAGTGGTCGCACGAGATGCCAAGGGATGGCTAAAGATAGGAGGAGGCTTGAGGGCACTGGTGGGCTCCAGAGGCGAGGTCGGCATGAGTGAGCATGTGACGCAAGACATATCCAGGTTCGGGGCTCTCCGGAGAGATAACGCCCCTAGTCCTGCCGAGTGTAGTTGATGTGTATTAGTACAGGGTTGCTCCTTGAGCTGAATGGAGGAAGAAGGAAGACATGCCATGGCTCAGGCTGCTTCTCCTTGTGGTGTGTGTGACTACTGGTGTTGCTACCGATCACTTGCTTTATTTCTCGGTGTCTCTCTCTGTGTGTATCTCTATGTCTCACTAGATCATCGATGGCGCGCGTTGCTGCGCCCGTCTATTTGTACAATGAAATGATAGGATTTTTCATAAATATAAGAGCACATGAAACGTACTGAATTTTCATAAACATAACAATGCATTAGTTGGTAATCTAAGAAAATATCACATATATAATACGTGAGGTAAGGTTCACATATACAGATTGGGTTGGCATGACAACATACACAACGATTTAGATAGTAAATACAAAAAATCATAACTGCCAAGACAGATAGCAAGCCATAAGTAGTAGTAGATTGTATACATGGTGCATAAATGAAATCTTCACATGGCTCTACCAAAGGGCCATCATGTTCGGAACAAAGAAGAATTAGGTTGGCATGATGCACGGGCCATTTCCTGTAGAGGGCACTGCAATAATGGCAGATGCTAACAAGGTTACTTGGTCATGCATTAGTAAAATAAATTTCAGCAAAGAGTCGATCAAAATTTTTATTGCATGTGTACGTATGTACTCCCTCTGTCCCAAAATAAATGTCTCGACTTTGTACTAACTCTAGTACAAAGTTATACTAAGGTTGAGACACTTATTTTGGGACGGAGGGAGTGCGTAGAAAACAAAACTTGAATCATCTTTGTCAACATAACATCTGTTCAACTGGCAACAACCAAGTTTTCTACAGCACTGTTGAATAAGTTTGAGCAATAACAGTCTAGGTTTGACTGGCATGCTTGCTTCTCGTGTTACTTTTTTTCCATCTGGCATAAAGCTATCCCAATTTTGAATATCGCTACCACGGTAGTACAACCTTGTTCGACAACCAAAACCAATGTCCTAAATTTAAACCAGCTAGAGCTATTAGGATTTTTTTATCTCTAGGAATTACACACTAAGGG
Organism: Secale cereale; assembly: GCA_902687465.1. NCBI lineage: Eukaryota > Viridiplantae > Streptophyta > Magnoliopsida > Poales > Poaceae > Secale > Secale cereale. The sequence continues at coordinate 414,677,634 of LR738715.1, forward strand.
TTTGACATTCCAAAGAAATATGCACTTACATGAATCTGTAGCAAATATTGCTTTATGGTTAAAATTTGGCATGCCTTGGAACTGTAATAAGCAGAATGGTTATTTATTTATGAGGACCGAGAAAATCACATGGAATTTACCTTTGTGTTCTTGAGGCAAGCTTACAAGGTTCAATCATGTTCACCATACGGTTGCCGTGCCATCACATGGTAAATATTAGATACTAAGTATGTACTCAAGCACTTATGAATTAGTGAGCAAATAATTCATAGCTTTCTAATCTGGTTTTGGGTATAATTTATAATCTTCATGTAGTACTACTGCAGTACTACTAATCATAACTGAAAAAGGACCACACGATTTAAAAACAAATAATCTATAGGATGTGCGGAAATAAATTTTGGATGCTAACATATATTGCAACAAACTTCAAGATGCTGATAGACTCTAGTTTATTGTTGGTAATTTGAACTCATGCATGTATAGAAATTGGTTTGCTTTTAGGCACTTATAATCAAGAAATGTATAGAAGAGGGAAAGAAAAAATATACGGAAAATGCAAATGGAACTACTAAATGTTTTCAGCTGAGGAACTGCAGAACAATGTACTTACGCTGGAACCAAGTAGGTGCCCTATTGCTACATTAGCATCCATCTGAAACTCTGTAGATGGTACACATAGAAATTGCTTGGCTTATATAACATGAAAGAAATTTTGGAATTAGAAATTAGAACCACATAAAGTAATTGATTACCTTAAGATTTGAAATAACAATATAAAACAACTGCTTGCATTAATGTTTAGAACATCAAAATATTGGCATGCACAAGATTTATGATATCTCAGGTAGATGATTCAAAAGTTTTTTGCTCTTCTCCTTTCCTTCCATCAAACTAATCCATGATAATATGGTAGGCAAATTTCTCTCAAAGCACCTGCGATGGATGAGCGACCATATGAAGGTGCTCCTGGACAGTACTCATTCTTCTTCAGCGAAATATTACATTGAATTTATGTGACCTTGGAAAAATGATTGCCTCTAATTTCTATGAATGAGATAGTAACTACCCAGAGTGTTGTCTTTTGGGCAGGATGCAGCTATGGATATTTATGTATGTTATTATAAATTCATCTGGTGTTTGCAAATAGTTGACTGCTGACATGATGTGGATTACTGACTCATTCAATCATTGTCCAACATAATCTGCTTAATTATGATACGTGTCTGAAGTGATAAAAACAAGTACGAAACTGAAGACTCCCTTTGTTGGTTAAAGCGTTGGAAAAAGACCTTGCAAACTGCATTGTGTCTCTACAAAAAGATAGAGAAAATCATATTAGTTCTTCACAGGCAAAAAGATTGACACATGATTTCTTTGTCTAGAAACAAAATAACTGATTGGCTGGATATATATAAATACGATCCATGTTATCATGCAACAAAACTTGGAAACAAAGTAAGTACTGTCAGGGATATGACTAGCAGGTCTGAACCGGCTAGTATAAACCGGATTACTATAATATGTTTTGTTGTAATATTTAGTTAAAAGCTACGGCCCATGAGATCTTAGGGCCCATGTATAGAGTTACGATTTGTAAACCGTCTGATGATGTAACTTGAGGAATAAGGAAGAAAGAGCAGAGACCGAGGCGGACACGAGTATGAGCCGGCCTCGGGACTCTGTAAACCGGACCGGGCGTCACCTCTATATAAAGGGACGACCCGGCGACGGTTCAGGACAAGCAAGAATCAACCCATCGAGACTACAGGCAAGCGATCCGCTCCCTGTAAACCGACGCCCAAGCAATACCAAACCAACTAGACGTAGGCTTTTACCTTCATCGAAGGGGCCGAACTAGTATAAACCCTATGTGTCCTTTGCGTGCTATGAACCCCTTCAAGCTAACACGTCCGATGGTTCCATCATCAAGTCCGTTAAACCGGACATCTGTCGTGCTAATTCCACGACAGTTGGCGCCCACCATGGGGCCTCCGCACGATGGTTTCGAGTTCTTGAAGGGCAGCTTTGAAGGGCTCAAGGGTTACGCTGTCGGCCGGATGACCAAGAGTCGCCGCGGCCGGATCTACATCGACGATGCAGGCTAGGGGCCGGAGGCCGATTCAATCGAATACGGGTACCGGGTTCCCTTCGGCGGCATCCACGTCTTCATTGGCAAGATCGGTGAACCGGGACCTGAGCCGGACATCTTCCCCAACATCATCGAGCCGGCTCAGCGTGCAAGATCGGCCCGGATTCAGCCCGCCATGAAGCGCGTGTTCGTTCGTTGGAGCAATTCATGGAGTCCAAACCGAGGACGGATCGGAGTCCGATGGTGCAACAGTTGTCTACTCCGACGACGAATCTTCATCCGGAGAAACTGAGTCTTTGTATCAGTTGCAGGACGGCCGGTCTGAGGGTGAGTCCGAAGGAAACAGTATTCTGGACCCCTTCGACCCGCCAAACGGGGTGGCTGTCTTTATGGCCGGTTCACAGCCCACGGTGAACGGGGCGACAGCAGAAGCTGGTGTAGGGGGGAGCGGCCCGGCCCTCTCACCTACTGACGTTCTATCCACCTTGATTGAGGAGTTCACAGCTAAAGCGGTGGCAACGGTAGCTCCAGCAGACAAGGCGCAACATGATGCAGAGCTCCTTCAGTTAAAGGGCCGGATTGATCAATTGAAAGAGGATTTGAAAGCAGAGAAGGCGATGATAGCAATAAGACAGGCGGAGCTGGATGATCAAGCTTTTTATCTAAGGATGGAGCAGGCCTTTGTGCAGGGAGTAAGGGGTTGGAAGTACCAGTCTCGTCTACCGTCGGTTTATGAAGCGACGGATCTGTTCAGGACACCCGGGACTGGAGCCAGCAACAATCCGGCTTTAAACCGGAGGGCTCCTCAAGCCAGGGAAGAGCCGGTTCAGCAACCCACTGCGGAACAAGATCGGCGGATCACGTCTGCACCTCATGTTCCTACCCCTCCAGGTCATTACTCAAATCCTTTGGATAACATCATGGCTGCTGCTGCACGTCTGGCCGCTTTACCCGTGGAGGGGACATCCCGGGCAGCGTTGGAGGCGCGCCGGGCCAAGGAGTTGCTTAATACGGCGTTAATACAGCAGCAAGCATACTCTCATAGCAGGGAGAGGCTACATTCAACACCACGTCCCAGCCGGAGTTACACTAGGCATTGGGAGGAGCCAGAGGTATCTAGCAGTGAGCGCAGGCGACATCGGCACAGACAGGATAATCCGGCAGGCGCGGATGCTCAAGCTCAGGATGCAAACCGGGTTAGATCTGTAGCCCGGGAGGAGGTCCGTCACACAACACCGGTTCAAACTGCCACGGCAGAGACATGAATTACGACAAGTTCCTTTGGAGTACAGTGTCTTATCCCCGCTTTACGGAGTGTAAAATTACCCAAAGATTTTAAAGGGCCCCGCAAGGTACCTAATTACACTGCGGATTTACCTCCTGAAGCTTGGGTGGAAAGTTATGAGATGGCCATGGAGATGCTGGACGTGGATGAAGCAGCTTGTGCAAAATATTTCACCATGATGCTGGAGGGCACAGCCCGGACCTGGTTAAAGGGGTTACCCCCTAATTCCATCGGATCATGGGGAGAGCTACGTCGTCAGTTCATCAAAAACTTCAAAGATACATGCAAGCAGCCGATGTCAGTGGTGGACTTAGCAGCCTGCGTACAAGGAGAACAGGAGTCTACAAGTGCTTGGGTGCGGCGAGTATCAGAGATCTTGCACTCTTCGAATAGTATCAATCCTAGTACGGCGATAGTGACTTTGGAAAACAATTGCCGGTTTGAATCTTTAAAGTTAAAGCTAGGACGGCTTAAAAGGGATTGCAATGATATGGGAACTCTCATGAGTGCTCTGGTAAAATATGGGGACTCTGATAATACCAAGTATCCAGAAGCTGAAGGAGACAAGGCAGGGAAGGTTAACAAACCTGGTAAACCGGCGCAAGTTAATCCGGCTACTGCAAGTTTCTTGGGCAAATGAAAGGCAGAAGGTGGCTCTGACTTCGTGGCCAATACTCAAGTTCAAAGGGGTTTTCAGCGTAGCATGGGCAACCCACCTCCACAAACCAGCGGAGGGGCTGTTAGCTGGGACCAAGAGTTAGATCAACCTTGTCCGAAGCATGGCTCGAAACAACGACCGGCAAAACACACTATAAGAGAGTGCAGGCCCCTTATGGAAGCAATGACGGGCCGCTTTAATCCTTATGACAGGCCTCCAAATGGCGGTTCAGGACCAGGGTTTTATGGTCCGGGTCATCAGGGGAGCAGCTCAGGGTCAGGATACAGGGGCAATAACAATGGTTATCAAAACCGGGCCGGTAATCAAAATAGTCAAGGAAGTTATAATAACCAGGGCAATCAGCCGCGTAACCAGGGTGGTTACAATAACCAAGGCAGTCAGCAGCATGGCCAAGGTAATAACAATAACCAAGGCAATCAACAGCAGGGCCAAGGGAATTACAATAATCAGGGGAATCAGCGGCGTCAGCAACAACAACCGCAATCCGGATATCAGAATAATCCGAAGGAATTGAGCAGTGGGCAATACCATGTATTCACCACAAGTCTGTGTAAACGGGATCAGAAGGTTTTGAAGCGGGCAGTTAACGCGGTTGAACCGGCAACACCGCAATTTCTGCGCTGGTCAGAACAGCCCATTGTATGGAGTAGGGAGGATCACCCGATGCGGGTGGATAATCCGGGCCACTTGGCCTTAGTGGTAGCACCCCAGGTGGGAGGTTATAAGTTCACTAAGGTTCTTATGGATGGTGGTAGCAGCATCAATATCTTGTACTATGAGACCTTCCGTCGTATGGGCCTAACGGATAAGAAGCTGAGACAATCAAACACGGTGTTCCATGGAGTGGTTCCAGGTAAGTCGGCTTATCCAGTTGGAAAAATTGATTTGGAAGTTACTTTTGGAGATGAGCATGATTTCAGGTCAGAGATGATAACTTTCGAAGTTGTCAAGATCCGGAGTCCCTATTATGCTTTATTCGGAAGAACGGTTTATGCCAAGTTTATGGCTAGGCCATGTTATGTTTATCTGCAACTCAAAATGCCGGGTCACAAGGGCACGATCACGGTTCATGGAAGTCGCAAGATAGCAGTGGAGTGTGAAGAAGGAGATGCAGCCTATGCGGAGGCAGTATGTGCCACGGAAGAGTTGAAGTTCTATAAAGATAATGTTGATCCGGCAGATATGACTCCGCTGAAGAAACCAACTGCCGAGCATGATCCGGCGTTGAAATTTAAATCAGCGGAGGAGACCAAGCAAGTTGATTTTGTGCCAGGTGATTCGTCCAAGCAGTTCACTATTAGCGCTAACCTTGATCCAAAATAGGAAAGCGTGCTCATCGAGTTCATCCGTGAGAACCGGGATATCTTTGCGTGGAAACCTTTTGACATGCCAGGTATACCGAGGGAACTCGCTGAGCACAGCCTTAACATTGATCCGAAATATAAACCGGTTAAGCAATACTTACGCCGCTTCAACGAAGAGAGGCGCAAGGCAATAGGAGAAGAAGTGGCCAGGCTTTTGGCCGCATGGTTCATAGTGGAAGTCTTTCACCCAGAATGGTTGGCTAATCCGGTGCTGGTGTTAAAGAAGAACGGGAAGTGGAGAATGTGTGTTGACTACACAGACCTCAACAAAGCCTGCCCAACTGATCCTTTTTCTCTCCCTCGCATTGATCAGATTATTGATGCCACAGCGGGATGTGAGCGGCTAAGTTTTTTAGATGCATATTCAGGATATCACCAGATCAAGATGGCAGTTAAAGACCAAGAGAAGACAGCTTTCATAACCCCTTTTGGTGCTTTTTGCTATGTATCTATGCCTTTTGGGCTCAAGAGTGCTCAAGCAACTTATCAGCGTTGCGTTCAGAATTGTCTTAAAGGACAGATAGGGAGGAATGTTCATGCCTATGTGGATGACATTGTGGTTAAGTCAAGGAAAGAGGAGACAATGATAGAGGATCTTAAGGAGACTTTTAACAATCTTCGGGCTTACAAGATGATGCTTAATCCGGAGAAGTGTGCCTTTGGTGTTCCGGCAGGTAAACTACTGGGATTCTTGGTCTCAAACAGAGGAATAGAAGCTAATCTGGAGAAGATCAAGGCCATTACATCTTTGACTAAGCCAGTTTGCATCAACGATGTTCAGCGTATCGCTGGCCGGATCACAACATTAAGCCGGTTCATCAGCCGTTTGGGAGAGAAGGCGATTCCGCTCTATCAGATGTTGAAGAAAACAGACCGGTTTATATGGAGTGATGAGGCCAACGCGGCGTTTGAGGATTTGAAGCGACAACTGGCAAAGCCACCGGTCCTGGCTGCCCCTGTTGATAAGGAGCCGTTGCTGTTATACGTCGCTGCTAATGCACGGGCAATCAGTGTTGCAATTGTGGTTGACCGCAAGGAAGCAGGAAAGGAATACCCGGTTCAGCGCCCGGTTTATTATGTGAGTGAAGTACTCATTGAGTCCAAACAAAGGTACCCGCATTGGCAGAAGCTGGTATATGGTGTGTTCATGGCAAACCGGAAGCTGAAGCACTATTTTCAAGGTCATCCAATAACTATGGTTAGTTCAGCACCGTTGGGGGATATAATCCAGAACAGGGAGGCTACAGGTAGAGTGGCGAAGTGGGCCATTGAGCTCAGCCCACATGAATTAAAGTATGTGCCACGCACCGCTATAAAATCTCAGGCATTGGTGGATTTCATCAATGATTGGACAGAGTTACAAACCCCTGAGGAGAAGCCGGATCTTACGTACTGGACGATTCACTTTGACGGTTCAAGACAGTTGGAAGGCTCGGGGGCTGGAGTTGTCTTAACTTCCCCCCGAGGTGATAAATTTTGTTATGTCCTCCGTTTGTTGTTTCCTTGTACTAACAATGCGGCGGAATACGAAGCGTTACTTCATGGCTTGCGGATGGCAAAGGAGATGAACTTGAGCAGGGTCAAGTGCTTTGGTGACTCAGATCTGGTGGCACAGCAAGTTCCAGGCAAGTGGGATTCCCGAGATTCTCTCATGGCAGCTTACAAACGAGAAGTTGAAGCAGTTGCAGGATATTTCAAGGGGTATCAGGTGGATCATATAGACCGGCGACGGAACGAAGCGGCCGATGCTTTAAGCCGGCTAGGCTCCCAACGTAAACCAGTGCCGCCAAATACCTTTTTGGATGAATTGCACAGTCCTTCGGTTCAAGTACCATCAGAGGAAGACCTAGCTGTTCCTGATCCGGAGGCACAGTTAGTTGCAGCACTTCATGTAATCCCGGATTGGACGCAGCCTTACTTGGCGTATTTGAGCCGAGGAGAGTTAACGGATGATGAGATCGAGGCACGACAGATAGTCCGGCGTTCTAAGTCCATGACAATTGCAAACGGAGAGCTTCATCATCCCAGTACTTCTGAAGTATTTCAGCGGTGTGTATCAGCTGAGGAAGGTTGTGAGATTCTTCGCGAGATCCATGAAGGGGATTGTGGTCATCATGCCGGTTCAAAATCATTGGTGGCTAAAGCGTTCTGGCATGGTTTCTATTGGTTAACCGCTCATGCTGATGCGGCAGATTTGGTCCGGAAGTGTGATGCTTGTCAGAAATTTTCGAGGCGTGCTCTGGTTCCGGCGCAGGAGCTCCGGATGATACCAATAACTTGGCCGTTTACGACTTGGGGGCTTGATATGGTTGGACCCTTCAAGCGATCCCAAGATCAGAAAACTCATCTGCTAGTAGCAGTGGATAAGTTTACAAAGTGGATTGAGGCAGAGCCTATAAGCAAGTGTGATGCGGCAACGACAGTCAAATTCATCAAAAAGGTAATTTTCCGGTTTGGCTTTCCGCACAGCATCATCACAGACAATGGCACCAATTTATCTCAGGGTGAGATGGAAGAATTCTGTCAACGGGAGCATATTCGCTTAGATGTATCTTCTATGGCCCACCCCCAATCCAATGGTCAAGCTGAAAGGCCAAATCAGGAGATTTTGCGAGGTATCAAGCCCCGGCTTATGACTCCTTTGCAGAGAACCCCAGGATGTTGGGTTGAGGAGTTACCATCTGTTCTTTGGAGTATCAACACTACACCAAACCGGTCCACATGTTACACACCTTTCTTCATGGTCTATGGTGCTGAAGCGGTCCTTCCAAGTGATATCCGTCATGATTCACCAAGGGTAACGGCTTATGTTGAAGCGGCCAACGATAGAGCAAGGCAAGACAGCTTGGACCGGCTGGATGAAGAGCGTGATGTAGCTGCGGCACGATCTACAATTTATCAACAAGACTTACGCAGGTATCATAGCCGCCGGATCAAAACAAGGACGTTCCAGGAGGGTGACTTGGTACTCCGGCTCATCCAAGATCAAACAGATATGCACAAATTATCACCACCTTGGGAAGGGCCCTTTGTGGTCAGCAAGAATCTGCACAATGGTTCATATTACCTGCTGGACGTTCGAGAACACAAGGACTCACGGACATCAGAGGAGGAGACGAAGAGGCCATGGAACATCGCCCATTTGCGGCCATACTATACTTGAGCTATGAGCTCCACTGTATCCTATGTATATATTATGATCAATGAATAAACCGGCACCCTCGGTAAACCGGGAGCTCAGCCTTTTTTCCAATACAAATATCTTCTGAGGACAACCATGCATGTTTTATCATATGTTATATTTCAACATATTGGCCGGTTTAAAATTGATTTTTTGCAGAATATACACAGAAGCAATAAAACTCTTTAAAGAGCATGAGGTCACATCCGGTTCAAGAGAGGACGCTTCAAGATCTACCCATGATTCCATGGAGCCAGGGAAAACTATATGGACAGTCGGGTTTACCCGCATCCATCGACCGGCCCTCTGGAAAGATGGATAATCCACATCCAGTGATTGGCTAGGCCCTCTGGAAAGATGGATAATCCACATCCAGTGATTGGCTAAATTGTTTATTATGGTTCAAGTGGAAAGATGGATAATCCACATCCACCGGCCCTCTGGAAAGATGGATAATCCACATCCAGTGATTGGCTAAAAAAATTATTATGGTTCAAGTGGAAAGATGGATAATCCACATCCACCGGCCCTCTGGAAAGATGGATAATCCACATCCAGTGATTGGCTAGCCCCCCTGGAAAGATGGATAATCCACATCCAGTGATTGGCTAAATTGTTTATTATGATTCAAGTGGAAAGATGGATAATCCACATCCACTGGCCCTCTGGAAAGATGGATAATCCACATCCAGTGATTGGCTAAATTTTTTCTTATGGTTCATATGGAAAGATGGATAATCCACATCCAACGGCCCTCTGGAAAGATGGATAATCCACATCCAGTGATTGGCTGAACCTTGCTTTGAGCCTGGCAGCTCTTAAAAAGCCTTGACTACATGGTTTTATTTGCAAATTCACATCTTTGGTGTTTATGTTTTATGACTCTTTAAACCGGAGTGGAACAGCTACAGAAGCTGACCACATATCTATAAAGTGAAAAGTCTGGGTCATGAATACGAGCATGAATAAACCGGTGTTCATTATAACCCGGATCATCCATCAGGCAACAAGCTACAAAATTCTGGACAAAGTTTCAGAATGATATAAATCGGTGTCTTTTATCAAGCCCGGGTTTGTTATTGGATCCATGAAGATCTTCATCAAGAAATTTTAAATTCTACCGGAATAAGAGTATTGAGCATGCTTGGTCTCAGGTATAAATTTATTTCTGATATAAATATATACTTGTTTGATATACTGTGAGAGCAATTTAATCTGTCCAGTGGTAAACCGCTAGGACATGTTTTCAGTCTTACTTATGTAGGAACAGATGACACGCAAGATAAGCGACATCAGACGAAATTTAATTTGGCAAACATTAAAACAAGAAGTCAGAATATCCGGCTCAAAGCGGATCATGTTTCAGCTATCCTATTACAAGGCATAGCAAGCCTGGCGGATTAAAAATATTGTTTGATAAAGCAGAGACTGCAACTACAACAATAAATTCTGAGTTATGCTCCTTCCTGCTGAGACGGCTGGCCATCGGCTTGATCCGGAATATCTTCGTCCTCTTGAAGCGGTTGGAAGTCCGGAACACACCAATCAATCTTCGTCAAAGCCCGGAAGTACATCTCTTCGCTGATAAGTTCAGAAGGTTCGATATCTGGAGCGAAGGTATGATGGCGAACTGGTGGGATTAAATTGACGGTGTCATAAACCGGCCGCTCCACCCGATCGTTTTGCAAGTCGTACCCCGGATGATACCTGGATAAATCGGATTCAGCTGCAAGCTTGCTGGCGAGGGGACGCATCTCCTTCGTCAAGGCGTGGAGGTCCTTCGCGGTAAAAGTGGAACCGTCTTCTTTAGTGTCAGGAAATCCAGTCAAAGCTTCTTCCGGATCAAGATCCGGGACCCAGGCTTTAGCCCTGGTAAGTGCCATGAGGGCACCGGCTCGAGCAGCAGATTTCTTAACTTCTTCTAGACGCACTTGTAGAACAGACAACTTTTCCAACGTGCCTTGAATGGTCGTGGGGGCCGGTTTACCGAAAGATGTTGCACTGATGATCCTCTGAGCGCCGGAATACAGCTGCTCGACCAAAGTGTAACATGCTTTAAGTTTCTTTCGTAGATCATCCCCAAGATGGGTGAGACGGCGCCCTGCATATGAATATCACAATTAAACCAGGACAGATGGAAGCTTGCAAGGATGAAGCAGGAATACAGATCAAAAGACTTACCAAAGACAGCAGAGGTCATCAATTCTATTTGCCGCTTTAAGCCGGTTAACTCTTCAGTTACCGGATTAAGGGCTTCCTCAGCGTCTTTTGCCCTTTTCTCTAGTTCTTTCTTCTGGACCTCAAAGGCAGCCCGCTCTTCTTCAAAGAATTTTTTCAATTCTTCCGCAGTCTTTAAGCTCACCTTCAGATCTTTCTTGGCTTTTGAGGCAGCAGACTCTGTTTCAGCAAGACGGCTCCGAAGTTCATTGATCTCCTCAGCATTCCGGTTTAAGTCAGCCTGCAAGTCAAAACAAGTGATAAGAATCAAAGACCAGAAAAGTCTCAAGCACACAAACAAGTTGTCTGCTTGACACTTGGGGGCTAATGTAAAGTTGAAGCAATAAACATCAGTAGTTCAAAGACACAAGTCTCAAGCACACAAACAAGTTGTCTACTTGACACTTGGGGGCTAATGGAACATTGAAGTATCAGAAGAAATTCTTACAAGTATCAAATACATAACCAAGTTATCTACTTGATACTTGGGGGCTAATGTAAGATCAATTGTTCAAGTTATAAGTTCCGGTTCACCTTCAAACACGCAGCTAAACCGGAACTTGGGGGCTACTATGAGATAGAAGCATATCAAAAGCACAAAGTCAGAAGGAAAAGATTACCTCATATTTTTCTTTCATCAGATTAACCAAGCCCGCTTCATAATCACGGCTGCTGTGGAGCCGGTTCAAGTACCCGGAATAGAGTTCCTGGGCGCTCATATCAGCAAGATTGGCAAGCTCGGTACTCCATTTACCTTTCTCTTTATGCAGCTTCTCCGCTTTAGCCGTATGTTTGGCCAAAACAATGGGCTCAGCCGGAGCAACGAAAGCAGTGCCAGTCACTTCAACTTCTAGAGAAGCAGGTGCTGTTGGTGGAGCTATATTGTGAACCGGACTAGGAGATGCCGGATTAACTTGGGGAGAATTGGCCCGGGCAGGACTTGGCGGATTGTGGACATCATCAGCAGTAGGGTTCTCAGGCACTGAGATATGATCCGTAGGCGCAGGATTTTCAAGAGGAGTTGTAGGCTCGCCTTCTGGAGGGACGGTTGTTGCCGGATCAACCGCCGGATCATCTGCAGAAATCTCAACAGTGGGTTTGTTTGCCTTTTGTTTTTTGCTAGGCTTTGGCTTGCTGAAAAAAGTTTGCAAAATGAGTTAACATTGTGAAGCAAAAAGGTAATCATAAACCGGAGATGTTAGAAAGACTTACCCTGGGACAGTTTTCAGTGGGGGAAGTTGCGTAGCAGTCGATTCACCAGAGGAGGATAATGGAGTCTCCTGATAATCAGGATCAGACGGTTTAAGAGGTTTTCGGATAAGCCCGCGGGCCTTGGGATGAAGGAGAGTTGGAGGAGTATAACCTCAGGGCGGCGCCTCCGAGCCGGAGTGAGAGAAATTCCGGATGACTCCACTGCCAAGCCGCTATGGCGAGTGGTCCGGCGAAGAGCTTCATGTTGTTGTTTCTTCAAAAGAAAATAAGGATCCAACTGAGCATAAGGATGAGAAAATTGATATTTCCGGACTGTCTGACGACTCTTTTGTGGAAGTGGTTCCGAATCGGAAGAAAGGATAGTTACCTCAACTTCGGCCGGTTTATCACCTTCAGCCAACTCCTGTGAAAAGTTATCATTAGATGCAGATATGAGCACAAGCAAGTAAAGTAAAGCCGGATTAATTCATACCTCGGATTCCGGATCGTCATCTTCAGCGTGAGAACTAGAGTCAACAGCTGCTTTTCTTTTCTTATTAGCAAAGGTCTTCCGGCGTGTTTGTTTGCCGGATTTCTCCTGAGGTTTTCTCTTCCAGAAAGGATCCTCAGCCTATTCGAAGGAAGAAAAGATAATTGAAAGAACGGTTTAAATAAACGGATTAAAAAATATATACAAGAAAGCAAGGCTTACTGCAGGCAGTCTGTTCTTCTTGTAATACGGAGCTAATCCGACCTTGCTGCAGTCTTCTAAGGAGACGTTGAGCATCTTCTTAGCCGATTCAATAACCTCCGATTCAGAAAGTTTATCCTTGGTAAACCGTTGAGGGTCGTCAGGTTTACCAGAATACTAGCACATCAACTGTGATCGCCGACTCAAGGGAAGTATACTCCAAGAAAGCCAACATCGCATGAAATCAGTTCCAAGTAAACCATTGGCCATAAAAGCTCTCAGTCTGGAAAGCTGAGACGCGAACCGGGGCCGATCGGCGGAGCTGAGTCGTTGCGGCAAAGGATGATCTTCCGGAAGTCGGTGCTCGCGATAACCCGGCAGAGGGTTCTCCCCTTCAGGAGAAGTGTCAACACAGTAAAACCAAGATTTGTTCCACTCTTTGGGGTGCGTGTGGAGAGGGGCATGGGGAAAGACTGCGTCCCTCCTTTTCTGGATAGTAACCCCGCCGAGTTCCTGATGCGGCCCGTTGGTGAATTTCGTACGCCGGTTCAGGTGAAAGAAATCCCGGAATAGATCAACAGACGGTTCTTCTTGCAGATATATCTCTGAAAAAACTTGGAAGTCGCAGAAATTCGAAACAGAATTGGGCCCAATATCCTGAGGGTGGAGTTGGAAGGCAGCAAGCACATCTCGGAAGAATTTTGAACCGGGGGGTGAGAAGCCGCGAGTTATGTGGTCAAAGAAAACAATAACCTCCTCTTCTCTGGGAGTAGGAGGGCATTCGTTCCCTGGAGCCCGCCACTTCAAAACGGATTGAGGGCCTAAAGTACCAATTTCAGCAATTTTGATCAAGTCTTCTTCCGTAATGATGGAAGGAACCCAGTCACACGAGACAAACTGCTTGGCCATAATAACAGAAGGACAAGCACTGAAAAAGATAAAGTGTAAAACCGGGTTATGCAAGTACAGCAGTATAAACCGGAAGTTATATATGAAGATCACGCGACGGTTTAGACAAGGGACTAATGATATGGTTAACCCGGCAATAACAAGGAGCCATGTTACTGCCGGTTCATTACAGCAAAAAAGGAACAACTAAACCGTCACGTTCAATTTTAGAATTTTTCATGGAACAGAGCATGACAGTATAAACCGGAGTATACCTAATAGATCTACAAAGGAGAAGAAACAGGTTTCTGCAAACAGCTAAAGGCAAAATAGATCTGAGCATGCAAGAAAAGAAAAATAAGTACAAGGACGAATGGGAAGAACTGCAAGGATCTTATGCGGAGCAGATGAATCTACAGGATGAGTGTAGGTGACGGGATCTAAAGCATATACTAGCGGAACAAAGGTAAAGATCTAAGAGCTAGATATAAAGGTCAAAAATTTCTGTGAAACGGGCGTTTAAGATGTACTAGGCAAAGCTTTCGTTAAAGCTCTAATGGCGGAGGCACAGGGAAGAACCCTAGAAGACGCGGATCTACAATAAGGAGGAAAGACATACCTGGAACAGTGGAGATCAGCGGCAGAGTTCTCTGGTCAAACTCAGGGTGATGCAGCGGCCGGCGAGGACTTGGTTTCGATGGTCGACGGGGGCGGTTCGAGCTCGGGCGTCAATGGCGTCTAGAAGCTCGGGCGATAGACAGAGGAAGAAGATGCGAGAAGAAGATAAACGAATGAGGACGGCGGTATTTATAAGGGAAGGTCAGATACGAAGCGACAGGTGCGGGATTCGAGGGAGCAAAGATCGGATAAAGATCCTTTTGACGCCTCGATTTTTGGGATAACCATTAAACAAAGCTACAGTACAGCTCGCAGCGTTAAATGCGGAAGTGATGTCACGATCAGATTCCGTGATTCTCAAGGATGACGTCAGGGCCGGTTTACAGAAAATGAGAAGACGCAGAAGAAAATTATACAAGACAAAGATTGATATGAACAAGTTCAAATAATTCTGGGGCCTAATGTCAGGGATATGACTAGCAGGTCTGAACCGGCTAGTATAAACCGGATTACTATAATATGTTTTGTTGTAATATTTAGTTAAAAGCTACGGCCCATGAGATCTTAGGGCCCATGTATAGAGTTACGATTTGTAAACCGTCTGATGATGTAACTTGAGGAATAAGGAAGAAAGAGCAGAGACCGAGGCGGACACGAGTATGAGCCGGCCTCGGGACTCTGTAAACCGGACCAGGCGTCACCTCTATATAAAGGGACGACCCGGCGACGGTTCAGGACAAGCAAGAATCAACCCGTCGAGACTACATGCAAGCGATCCGCTCCCTGTAAACCGACGCCCAAGCAATACCAAACCAACTAGACGTAGGCTTTTATCTTCATCGAAGGGGCCGAACTAGTATAAACCCTCTGTGTCCTTTGCGCGCTATGAACCCCTTCAAGCTAACCCGTGCGATGGTTCCATCATCAAGTCCGTTAAACCGGACATCTGCCGTGCTAATTCCACGACAAGTACCATCTTCAGAGACAGTAACAACACCACCAAACACCGGGGCTCGCCATCGACATCAACGGAGTTGTCAGGAAGGAGGAGCACACGCGCCGCGGGGCTACACAAATCGCAGTAGAGTTCTACCGCGAACAACAGAGGAACAACCCTCCCTGTATCACGCCAGCAACAGCACCACCCAAGCAGCAACACAAAGAAGACGAGAAAGATCCAACACCAAGCATAAGTGGAACAAGGAGGCATGTACAACACCCCACCTCCACGAGCCCAGATCCAGCAACAAAAGCATCCAGACACACACCGCCGACACCGATGAAGATACCAATGGGACGGGAACGGCGCGAGAAGATATTATTCCGACAAGAGACTGGCGCCCGCCTCGCTGACCTCACCGGGAGACCTAAACCTACAATAAGCAGGACCACCTCCCTCCCACCGACGAAGAGCCTGGGTCCGCCGCAAGCCGCACCTCCGAAGCTCACAGGCCCCCCGCGGCCTGGACGGACCGCCACCAACGAGATGAGCAGAATTCTCAATCGCCTCTAGTCTAGATGAGAAGGGGCGGTTCCGTTTCGCCCAGCCGCCCAGATTCGTAGAAAGAGGAGAGGAGAGGTCAGGGACGGGGATGAGTCGAGGAGCGCAGCGAGAGATCGAGGGTGGGGATGCTGGATCGTGATTAAGTTCTGCGGCTCGGTGGGTCGCGCGGCCCAATCAACCAGCTTAACCCAATTCTGCCACCGGAGCAGCTGCCCTTTAGGACAGTCGGCCCACTTAGCGGTAAAACGAGCAATAGCAAATGAATCCAACGACCAAAAATGACTCGGGTGTTAGATCGGACGGCCAAAATCGCTAATGACGTAAGAGGGCTGGGAGGGTGCTTAGTTTTAATATATCTAAATGTCTCGTATGCACGGGGGCTCCTGGGGGGTTTTATAGGTCAACCCCCAGGGGTACAATGGTAATGTTACAAGGCCGTGGGTTCGGGTTGTCATTGTCTGGGAAGCCGGCGCTGGGACCCGCCGGGTATGGGGCTCGCCAGCTTCTCCGGGCGCGGGACCCGCTGGGTATGGGGGCACTATTGGCCGTCTTGTCGATCGTCAAGGAGTGGCCGGGTTGAATCGGCTACAGTGGCACTCCGTCGGGTCACCGTCTGTTGGCATCATTGGTGATGATGATTGCACTGTTGCCACGCCAGCCCTAGTCAGCGGGAAGGTGGGGCATTGTTGCCACGCCCCGGTTGACAAGAGGCATGGGTGGGGCAATGTTGCCTCGGTCATTGGTAGATGGAGACTCGTCCCATCCTACGGCTGGGATGGGACAGGAGCTGACCCATTGCCGAGGAACGCGCCACGGGTGGAGCTGGCTTGTTGGGGAAGTCTTGACGTGTCGGGTCTGGTTGCCTTGAGCTGGTTGTTGGGGCCGAGTCGAGGGATCCGGCCGAGGTGCAGAGTTTGGCCGGGTCGAGGGACTTGGCCGGGTTGAGTGACCCGGCCAAGCGTGAGCCGGATTGAGGGGTGATGCTGGCCCCGTCGTTTTTGAAAAGGATCCGGGTTCTGTTGCCTGCCTGGGGTTCTTCCCCCGACACTTTTCCCAGTAATTCCTCCTACAATTGTGGTAATTCCTATGGAAATCAATCTTACAATAATAATAGGAACACCTCTGATCTATAGAATAATATTAAAAAATTTATTAATACTCAAAAGGTTTTTAATGCTTCCATAGAAGAAAAATTGAATAAGATTGATGATATGTCTAGGAGTATTGATAGAATTTCTAATGATGTGGAAAATCTCAAGTTGAAATTTTGTGTGCCTAAAGTTGGGGAATGAATTAAAGCTCTTTATGTTTCTATGGATGAAAGTAAGAAAAGAACCGCCATGCTTAGAGCAAAACGACAATTTTTAGAAAAGGCGTTTTCTAGTGACTGCTTTCATAAAAATGACGAAGACATTAAAATGATTGGTGTTTCTTCTATTCATTCTTTTTTAATAAAGTTCAACTTGATGATAAAGGGACTGGAGAAGAGTCAACTTTAGGTAGAAGGCGTCCCAATATTTCGGAGATTGAAAATCTTGCAGAGAAAATTGATAAAAGTGGGTTTGGAGAGGTCAAGACTTTAACTAGTGATGTGCCCACTATTTTGGATTACAAAGACTTTAATTATGATAGTTGCTCCTTGATTGATTGTATTTCTTTGTTGCAATCCATGATTAATTCACCCCATGCCCATGAACAAAACAAAGCTTTTACTAAACATGTTGTCGATGCTGTGATGAAAGCTTTAGATTATAAGTTGGAATTAGAAGTTTCAATTCCTAGAAAGTTGCATGATGAATGGGAACCTACTATCAAAATCAAAATTAAAAATTATGAGTGTTTAGCTTGAATGGAAGAGTTTTTTCTCACTTCACCGATCCACCAAGGCTAGGGATATCCAATGGGATGGAGCTATTTCCCTTGGCACCTTATAGTCCTCAGACGATGAACAGAGCACTAGATGCCCTAATCTACTCCTATTCTAAGTGTCTTTGTTTGGTTTGATTTCTTGTGAAAGCGGCTGGCCCCATCACTAAAGTGATTTGGGTGCTAGTGTTTCCACGATTCCAAAAGCTCTTTGTGATGTTCTTGGTCTTACGAATATTGAAGATTGCTCTCTTAATTTGCATTGGCGGATTCCACTATTAAAAGCCTTTGGGAAGGATCAATGATGTTCTTGTTCTTGCAAATAGGAACTATGTACCCATATACTTTATTGTTCTTGACATCGATTGCAATCTCTCTTCTCCTATTATACTTGGTAGACCGTTTTCGCGCACTATTGGCGCGATTGACATGAAAGAAGGGAATATTGAATTCCAATTTCCCTTGAGAAAGGGCATGGAACACTTCCCTAGAACCAAGATCAAATTGCCTTATGAATCTATAATGAGGGCAACTTATGGAATATCCAACAAGGATGACAACACTTGAAATCTTGGCATCATGCCTATCTAAGGGCGTAAAACAATAGCGCTTGTTGGGAGGCAACCCAACTTGTATCTTTTTGCTTTTTGAATTCCTTGCTATTTTCAATAAATTACCCTTTAATACCTATGTTTAGATGTGTTTTTGTGGTTTGAATAAAGGTTTGTGCCAAGCAAAGCCTTAGGAACATGTTGGGTGTTAGTAGATTTGATCTTGCTGAAAAAACAGAAACTTTTGCGCTCCCGAGAAACATTCTCATTTTTAATAGAATGAGGGGTTCACCACCTCCATTGGTGCCTCTCTAATGATGTGTGAGTAGTTCCTTGTAGACCTACGGGTATGTAGTTAGTAGCTAGATGGATTCCCCTCTCTCTTTTGGTTATCAAT
>LR738715.1:414696167-414711834 GCA_902687465.1 Secale cereale
GAAATCTTGGCATCATGCCTATCTAAGGGCGTAAAACAATAGCGCTTGTTGGGAGGCAACCCAACTTGTATCTTTTTGCTTTTTGAATTCCTTGCTATTTTCAATAAATTACCCTTTAATACCTATGTTTAGATGTGTTTTTGTGGTTTGAATAAAGGTTTGTGCCAAGCAAAGCCTTAGGAACATGTTGGCTGTTAGTAGATTTGATCTTGCTGAAAAAACAGAAACTTTTGCGCTCCCGAGAAACATTCTCATTTTTAATAGAATGAGGGGTTCACCACCTCCATTGGTGCCTCTCTAATGATGTGTGAGTAGTTCCTTGTAGACCTACGGGTATGTAGTTAGTAGCTAGATGGATTCCCCTCTCTCTTTTGGTTATCAATACAATGGTCTCTTGGAGATCCATATGATGTAACTCTTTTGCAGTGTGTTTGTTGGGATTCGATGAACTTTGAGTTTATAATCAGATCTATCTTTTTATATCCATGAAAGTTATTTGTGTCTTCTTTGATCTCGTATATGCATGCTTTCTTATAGCCTCGTATTTCTTCTCCGATATTTGGGTTTTGTTTGCACAACTTGATGTATTTATCTTGCAATGGGAAGAGGTGCTTTGTAGTGGGTTCGATCTTACGGTGCTTGATCCCAGTGACAGAAAGGGAACCGACACGTATGTATCATTGCTACTAAGGATAAAATGATGGGGTCTATTTCTACTTAAATAGATCTTGTCTTTATCATGTCATCGTTCTTATCGCGTTACTCCATTTCTCCATGAACTTAATACACTAGATGCATGCTGGATAGCGGTCGATGTGTGGAGTAATAGTAGTAGATGCAGGTATGAGTTGGTCTACTAATCTTCTACGTGATGCCTATATAAAGATCACTGCTTAGATATTGTCATAATTATTTGAAGTTCTATCAATTTCCCAATAGTAATTGTTTTCCCACCGTTTGTTATTTTCTCAAGAGAAGCCACTAGTGAAATCTACGGCCCCCGGGTCTCTTTCTCATATTATTTTCCTTTGCGATCAATTTGCCTTTGCTTTTATTTTCAGATCTATTAAACCAAAAACCCAAAAATACCTTGTTGCAATATATCTTATTTGGCGTTCAATCTATCAATATTTACAACTCTATCACGTCTGTTACCCGAAAGGGATTGACATATTTGTTATTTGTGTGCAGGTGCTATTTACGTTGTGTTGCTTGGTTCTACTACTGGTTCAATAATCTTGGTTTCATCATTGAGGGAAATACCTACCGCTGCTATACTACATAATCCCTTCCTCTTTGGGGAAAAAACCAACGTAGTCCTAGCAGTCATCAGGTAACGGCTGTGCGAGTACATGGAGGGCTCCACCCACGAAGGGTCCATGAAGAAGCAACCTTGTCTATCCCACCATGGCCATCGTCCACGAAGGACCTGCCTCACTTGGGTAGATCTTCACGAAGTAGGATATCTCCTTGCCCATACAAACTTCTTGGTTCAACCCCATGCTACTTGTGAATTGCGTTGGGATTTCCCCGAAGAGGAGAGAATGATGCAGTACAGTAGAGATAAGTATTTCCCTTAGTTAAGAACCAAGGTTATCAGTCCAGGAGGAGAACGAAGCAACACCTTGTTAGTATTGTCTGCACACAAGCAACTAATCCTTGCAATCCAACGCGAACAAGGGGTTTTCAATCCCTTGACGGTTATGACCAAGATTAAATTGTATGGTGTTTGATAGATAGATCGAAAAAAATTACAAAATAAATAAATAAAGTAAAAATGCAGCAAGGTATTTTTGGGTTAATAAATGCTAAAAGATAGACCCGGGTCCATAGTTTTCACTAGAGGCTTCTCGCTTAAATAACACACTGCGGGTAAACAAATCACTGTTGGGCAATTGATAGGAACACAGATAATTATGAGGATATCCAAGGTGAAGATCATATATAGGCGCCACGTCCGAGACAAGTAGACTAACTCCTGCTTGCATCAACTACTATTACTCCACCCATCGACCGCTATCCAACATGCATCTATAGTATTAAGTTCATAAAGAACGAAGTGACGCCTTGAGCAATATGGCATGATGTAGACAAGGTAAACTCATGTATGAATAAACCCCATCTTTACACCCTTAATATCAATGATACAATACATGTGATGTCCCCTTCCGTCACTGGGATTGAGCACCGCAAGATCAAACCCATTACAAAGCACCTCTCCATTGTAAGAAAAATCAATCTAGTTGGCCAAACCAAATCAATAGATCACAAAGAAAAATGAAGCTATATTAATCATGCATAAAAGAGTTCAGAGAAAATATAATATTCATGGATAGATCTGATCATAAACTCACAATTCATCGGATCCCAACAAACACACCGCAAAAAGACATTACATCGTATAGAACTCAAAAAACATCAAGGAGAACATTGTATTGAAGATCCAATAGAGAGAAGAAGCCACCTAGCTACTAACTATGGACCCATAGGTCTATGGTAAACTACTCATGCATCATCGGAAGGGTAACAAGGTTGATGTAGAGCCCCTCCATGATCGAATCCCCCTCCGACAGAGTGCCTAAAAGGCCTCCAGATGTGATCTAATGGTTCTGCAACTTGCAGCGGCGGAAAACGTATTTCGTGGACTCCCATGTTGATATCACGATTTTAGAGAATTTATAGAGGCAGAGTTAGGTCAAACAGATCCACATGGGCCCCATGATCCCCCGGTGCCTCTTGGGCCACTGCTCCATCTTCTTGTCCCCTCCCGAAGCTTCCAGGGTATCTTATTGCCACAAAAAAAATTCCAAAATCTTTCATGGCATTTGCACTTAATTTCATATTGATATTCGGCGAAACCAAAAACAAGCAAAAACAACAAGTGGCACTAGGCACTAAGTTAATAGGTTATTCCCAAAAAATGATAAATAATTGCTTGAAAGTGTATATAAAACACCCAAGATTGATACTATAATAGCATGGAACAATAAAAAATTATAGATACGTTGGAGACGTATCAAGCATCCCCAATCTTAGTTCCTGCTCGTCCTCGAGTAGGTAAATGATAAAAACAGATTTTTGATGTGGAACGCTACCCAACATATTTGTCATATAACTTTTCTTTTGTAGCATGGACATTTGGACTTCAATGATTCAAAGCAACAGTCTGTAATTGGACATGACGAAATAAATTGTAACGCCCAGGATGCGGCTATATCTCCTACGTGTCGAGGCATGACCTAGAGTCATAACAACATTCTGGATTGGTCGCAAGAGTGGTATCTCAACACAATCCCATGTACTGAACATGTAGATAAAGATAAATAGCTGGCTTATACTCACCACGTCACACAATGATCATATATTCATACAATCACCCAGAATGAACACAAAGTCCGGCTATAGACAAAATCAAACAAAAAAGAT
Organism: Secale cereale; assembly: GCA_902687465.1. NCBI lineage: Eukaryota > Viridiplantae > Streptophyta > Magnoliopsida > Poales > Poaceae > Secale > Secale cereale. The sequence goes on from LR738715.1 coordinate 414,699,594, forward strand.
AAACACCCATGCTATGCCCTATCATCCCTAGTAGGAACCACTATTGATCATCAGGGTACGTCACGTACATACGCCCACGCTCTTCATAGAACTCCTATTGGAGCTCTTGTTCATCTCCTGCATCAAACTCCGTTGTACCTGCACCTACTTTTGTAGTAAACCGTGGGTAACGAAGACTCATCAATCTTGCTCCCGGATATCAAAACTACCAAAGCTTTTAGGTTTGGAGAAGGTATAAAGTGGGGTTGCAGCAAGCACTAAACATATGTATGAGGTGGCTAGCTTACGAATTTACAGAGTAAGATGAGAAGCTACATCAACGATCATAATTTAAAACAATACAGAGGCTAGCCAACTCGCTTGGAGAATGCTCGCTCGATCAGTTCCTTCACTGGCCGTTCGATCATGGTCAGCGTGGTCTTTTTTTCGTTCCTGTCGTTGGATCTTCGCTGCGGATTGACTTGTGCATTTTCACCATGCGGTAGATCCTGGCCGGGGAACGACGTGTGGGCCTCGTGCTGGATCGGATTGGCTAGGTGCCAGTTTTTCGGGTGCGGGCGGCCGCACGGCATGTGCATGCGCGTCGAAACCCTAGCTGCCAACCCTTTTCGTCTCGAGCCCGTGCCCACTGCGCCTCGTTCTCCTCCCGCTCCCTCCTATCCTCCCCCATGCCGCCGCCCCTTCCCCCCGCTCGCCTCTGCCGCCTCCTCTCCTTCCTTGCACCTCCGGCCTCCCCCCACCTCCCTCCTCATCCATCCTCTCTCATTCGTCATCACGACAGACCATCTCCTGTCACTTAGGCGCCATGCCGACGGCCGGGTCAGGGTGGAGGCGCAGCAGGGGTTGGTGGAGCGGCGGATGTGGGCGGGCTCCCGTCGCTGCTCCATGACGGCGGCCAGTTCAATGTGTAGGGGTAGAAAGCCATGGCGAACTTGGTAGAGGAGAGGAAGGTGACGGTCCAGCCCGCGACGTTGGGCAGAGAGAGATGAGGACGGCGGAGCTGGGAAAATAGAGAAGGCGGCGAAGGTGGCGGTGGCATTGAGTAGAGAGAGCATGGCGTCGGCGGCAGCAGCAACTGGTCTCTCCTCTTCGTATCATCGATGAGGGTGTGGGCTACAGGGGCACGAGGATTGGAAACCTCTTCCTCCATAATCTTGCTGAGGTGCTCCTCAACTCAACAAGGAGAGCGACTTGCATGAGGTTTGCACATTCGCTCGCCTCCATCCATTGCTGATCTCCATCTTATATCTTTCTGCAGGGGGCTCGTCCTTACGTGGTGCTCAATCGCCAATTGAGATTTGCAGGTGAGATTTGGAGGGAGACTAGGAGACCCCGGCGAAAATGAGTGTGCTAGCGGAGGCTCCGGGGATGTAGGGTGATAGGGCCCAGTCTATGCTCTGGTTGTGTTGTTGGGTGAGCTTCTTCACCCTTCCGGTTGTGTTGTTGGTTCCAGTCTATGAGCAATTTTTTGTTTATTACTGTCGACCAGATGCTCAGATCTAGCTAGGCTTCCATATAGAATTTTTTAAGCTTTTAAATTTGTTGTGTGCCTCGGATAAGTTACTGCATATGGGATTATTGTTCCTGCTCAGGAGATGCTCTCTGACCTGACTAGAGTCATAGAAAGATTTTTTGTTGCCATTCTTAGTTTGTTTGGTACCTTGCTCTTTACTTGTCATGAAAGGGATCAATTTGTCCTGGAGCTCCTGTCCCCTTTATAAAGGAGATTTTTGTTCCTTTGCTTGATGTGTTTCCCTCCTTTCAATTGTAGGATTTTCAGGATGGGCTTTCCTATCCATAAGTTTGTCTTTATACTGCATATTAATTCACTCTTTTGGGTAGGTAACTAAACTCATGTAACTTTACATAATCATTGAAGTTGCCTTTCCCGGTCCGAGTTTTGCTTTACAACAACTTGATTGCTTGTGTATTTGTGTAGTTTTTGGCATATTCGTACATCTCTGAATGTTGTTCATTTCCTTGATAAATACATTGCTCTACAGGGTTGATTAAAGAACTTAACTCTTCTTCATAGCAGTTTTTCAAATGCCCTGATGGGATGACCCTAAACATGGATAGTTTAACTTGGTATATCAGCTCAAACACCTGATCGGAAAAATGGAGTTCCATTGGTCCTAACTGCTGTTCTAAATCCTTCAAAAGGAAAAAAAGTGCTATACTAAATAAACTATCTGCTCTATTATTTTTATTTTTAGTCCTGCTTCCATCCATCTATTTATAGTACCCTGGGTAGCTACAACAGTGATGCTCTTTCTTTCTTTGTAGGGAAGCTTCGGACGGGATTTAGACAAGGAAAAGGAGACCTGTGCAAAATCGAGCGTCCTGGTGTTGGGACTGATGATCCGCACTTGTTGTCTAAATGCAGTACATGCGCAATGAAGTGGTAATGTTGTTAACTGTCCCTGTATATTCCTTAGTTAGATGTCTAATAAATCAAGAATTTGACACTTGTTAGTAAGTTCAGTATATCATCATCTACTTAGGCAAAATACATCATGGTCAAACAATACAAATATTTCACAAGTAGAAAAAGCATACAAATATTAATTTTCAGTAAAATGATGAAGTGTTCGGATATATCAATGCTTTCACCTCACTTGTCATGCTGTTATGAGCTATATTTGTAGTTTAATTGCTATATCAGAATCAAAGTAACCCATTTGACGCTTGACTGTATCTTAGCATGCTTATTGAGTACATTCCTTATGTCATTTTTACAGATAAATTCATTTGTGTCAAGTATCGCTTTTTGCCATATGGACATGACAAGTTGTCATACATTGGCCTGTTAAATTTATTGGGTGCCAAGATCACTTGCCATATTCTCAATTTTGTTTCTTCTGATTCTGGTGTTGGTGTGTGTATTGTTAGTGAAAATATGCTCATAGTTTTTTTTAATATGTGTACGCCATTAACTGATGTCATTGTGTTTTCCAGGGGTATATGAACTGTCTTATGATGCATTTTCGCGCGATGTATTCCTGTCTTATGATGCATTTTCGCGTACCATGCTGAAATGCTGCATTAGTTTTTGGCCGAAACTTCTTTCCTATATATGGCCATTTTATTTTTGCTACACCATGGTTAGTTAGCAGATCTATTTAAATACAATTTTAGGGTTTTCTTATTGCTGCTATTCCTCATGGATATTCAACAGGCAACTTGGCACCTAATGTCAATAGCATGCTTATCGGTGACGAGGGAAATGAAAGAAGGCTGCAATGGAATTTGTACTAGGTATCTCTCTCCCTCTCCTCAGCTCTCTCAATCTTCATCCCAATTCCCTCCTATAGAGATTGATGTGGGTCTGTAGCTAGGTTCAAATATTTTCTTCCTTTCATTAAGCAACTTCCCTCGAAAAATAATGTTTCATCGTTGTGCCTCTTACAGACCTATTATAGACTACATACTATAGCTTACCTGTAACTCCAAGTCCTAACATAATCTTGGTGGAATCTGAAAGACATAAAGCATATGCACCAATAGACCAAAAATGATCTATGTTTTAAAATAAAATAATTAACAACTTATAGTATGTAGAAAATAGTGGTATTAGTTGAAACACCATTGTAAAGAGCAATTTCAGTTCATTGAAGATTTTGTCCCTTGTGGTAGGCTTTCTTTGCAAATTCTTTAGCTTAATTCATATGTACTCATTTAAATATTCGAGCAAGTGCACCACGTATTTGGTTAATGCATAGTTTTTTTCTTTTCCATCCATAATGATATTTGAGGACAAGGAATTAGTATGAGATGCTTTGGGTGGTTCAAACACTTGGATAAGATTAAACACGTGCTGAATTGGCAGTCCTTCATCCAAATTTTCTTGATAATGATACACCATTTGGCGACAAGTTCTCTACAAAACTAGTATTTTTATGACTCATGGTTGTGTAGCTGTGATCAGAGAACTTGTTAAGATATAGTGGGAAAGGGACCAGAAATGCGGCCTGTATGACCGAAAACATCCTGAACAAGTGAACTTATTGTTCTTTATTATTTATTATGCTCTGTTTTTTAGGAAACTATCTGAACTCTTCTGAAGGCCATATGTTTTCTATTATTTTTCTTTAGTAGTTTCTCCATGATGGCACATTCCACCTAGAAAGAGCATCAAGGTTGGCGACCCTGTTTTTGTTCTATAGGCATCTCTTCTTCGAATGAAGCTCCAACCTGAGCAAGGGCATGGTTTGGAGAGGATGTATCTACTTTATGTGTGTCAGAAGAGGCAGCTTGTTGCTTTATTTTGTATGCTTGTTCTGTAAATTAAACTTAGCAATGAAGCATTGACAATTGTGTTCCCTGTCATCTCCCAGGTTGTGAGAGCTGATGGTGATTCTATTAAAAGTCCCTTGTTGCCTGGAACGTTTATGTCTATGTAAACAACATAACTAAGGTCATATGGTTTCCAATGTGACTAAGGATCTAAATTCTTGGTGGGTGTAGTTTCTAAAGCACGGAGTTGCTGAAAAATGGAAATATTTTCAATGGGCCATGATTTTCAATGGGACTTTGTGCTACCAAATTATGTGTATATACATCTCATTGTACATAACAATCCACTATTTTTTGTTGCTAAAGGGGATTAGATTTGGTACCATTTGTGCTTGCCCACAACTATAAACAAAGTAAAACATAGATTTTGTTTCAAATGGACTCTGTGTATATACATCTCACTGTAGACAAGAAGCTACCGTTTATCCGGTCTAAAGGAGATTAAATTTGTTGTCATATGTGCTTAGCCACAACTAAACCTTGAATATCTTTTCATCGCACACATGGAATAAACATTTTTCAACATAACATGATTTAACACATGGGTTTTCTACTACCAATATTGAATACGTCCTTGCAAAATAAAACTATTTTCATGGACAACATGTCTTCAGTGGGTCTCTGCGTAATGGGTCAACTAGTCTAGTAATGATCACTAAGTGATCATGTCTACCTATGAGTCATTGATAACCCCGCCGCGTTCTCTTCCCGAACTCCCTTGAAAAGAGACCATCACGGCTACTCACATAGGTAGTGTATTTTATTTGAGTTTTTGCGTCAAGTTCTCTACAATCGGATATTAATAAACTCCAATCCGCCACATAACTGCGTGCACGTCTTTCGAAAGATCATAACCCTGCATGGGTGTCCCAACTTAGCCCATCACACGCTCTCACGATCCGCAGAGGTAAAACCTCCATCTTAGGGAAAATTGGATCAAACTTGGAATCCCGGTGCACAAGATATTTCGATAATGGTAAAACAAGTCCAGCAAGACCTCCTGATGTGCCGACACCCCGATAGGAGCCGCGCGTATCTCGTCTCAGGCCACGATCGGATAAGCTACACGTACAGGTGAATACTAATTCCTCAAGTTTCCCCGAGGTGGCCCGCACAGTGCTCTAGTTTGGACCAACACTCATGAGGAGCACTGGATTGGGTTGTTAATTAAGTCCTCGGGTGCTAGCCCGTCCCTATGCAAGTTTTTAGTTATTAGGCAAATGGTAAAACCAAAGTTGGGCCTTGCTGGAGGAGTTTTATTCAAAGCAAACTATCAAGGGGGGCCCATAAACCCCGACTGCATTAGGAACAGAAAATCAAGGAACATAACACCGTTTTATCGGAACTTAATGCGGAATGAGTGGAACAAAACATCAAGCAAAAGGCCAAGCCTTCCACCCATTGCCAAATATATAGGTGCATTAATTCAATAAGAGATATTGTGATATTCCAAAATATCCATGTTCTAACATGGAACAATCCTCAACTTCACCTGCAACTAACAACGCTGTAAGAGGGGCTGAGCAAAAACGTATCTTAGCCAAACAACGGTTTGCAAGGAAGGTTGGTTAGAGGCATTTCATGGAAATGTGGGAGGCTGACAAACAAGTAGTGGGCAGCATGACATAGCGATAGAGCGAGACAACTACCAAGCAAAGATAGAGGTGATATCAAGGAACGGTCATCTTGCCTAAGATCCCACAAGGAAGGAGAACGAGTCCATGAATAAGACAAACAGACGTAGTTGAACGAATCCTCACAACTCCAGAATGAAACCGACGCTAACGAGAGAAGCAAACCGGAAAGAAGCAAACAACATGGTAAATACACAAGCATAAACATGCATAATGCACAAGCAAGTATTGTGCATGTCTGTTTTAAATAAGCATGGCAAAGTGCACAAACAGGACTATGAATTAAGTGGAGCTCAATATGCAATGGGTTGCATATTGACGAAACACCACAATCACATATTTAGTTTGATCTCGGTTATGTACACAACAAGTTTAAATGTTGGTTAACATGGCAAGAGGTGAAGCATAATAAAACTACACTATCTAAATAATTTAATGGGGCCGGAATCAACAAACAACAATTCCGGAAAATCCCCATATGCATATAGTAAATTTTAATGCAAACAACAATTTTAACCATTTAAATGTTGTTATCATGATGCAGATGACATATACAAGTTTTATGCCATTTTTAGAAAATGTTGACATGAGCATGATAAGGAGCATTTGGTCGCCATGACGGAAACAAAGGGGTGTCATGGCGGTGAAAATGAAAATGGTGCCACGGCAACGTTCCGGTGATCCGATAACTCGTCGAGATACCGATGCAAAAGAACAAGTGTGCAGATATGTGGAACATGCAAGAGTGGCGGGGAGTGATCCTGGTAACCGGGTGTCCCACATGTCTGTGGCATGGAATCGGGGAACGTGCAAGTAACAACTCGGACATGGTGCAAACACGAGCATCTCCCACAACATGCATTCATCCACGGGTCATCGTCTCGGTGTTATACCTTCAAAGCGTGCGTTTTGGGGCGAATCGAGTTCGTAGTGGAAGTAGTCGTTCACGGGTCTTAGTGGAAGTAGTCGTACGCGGCGATGGTAGTGGAATTCGTGGTACACGACAACCATCGAGGTAGTCGCGATCTTGGCGATGGTAGTTGTACACGGGTCTTCGCGACAGTAGTCGTACAGATCCGTAGATGTTTGGGGTCGTCGATAGAGGTACTTGGCGTATCACTGGACTTGGCGATCCAGTGCGGTAGTCGTCCGGGCGTCTATGTAGTCTTGCCGGTCTCGGTCTCTGCAACATAGTTGTACAAGAGCATTGTCGGACTTGTCGAATTCGAACTCTTCGAGGGAAGTCATGGTACTTGGCGCTTGCGGTGTGATGCTTGGCGAAACCAGGGGTACTTGACGAAATCTTCAACGATGGAACTTGGCGCTACTCCCTGTTCGATAGTCGACCGACTTGGTGTCAACGGTAACAGCAAGCGGAGGTGCACAAGGATAGCGGAGACCACCGGCAGGGGACGGCGGCTACCGGGGCTGATGCAGGGACTCGGGCAGGAGGTGAAGAAGATGACAGCGGCATGATCTCCGGCGAGAAGGCGAAGCAAAGGAGGTGGAACCGCTCGTTCCCGAGTGAGGCCATAGCAGCGATGGCGCGATGCAGGGACATGGCGGCGGTAGGCTTCGAAGTTGGGGAGGATCCGGCGAGGATGAGATCAAAGTCGCAAGATCCGGCAGTTGGGCAACAGAGTTCGAGTTCATGGCATGCTCGACGGTGGCGGAAGGGTGGCTGCTCTAAGCAGAGGCAATGGCGGACTTGGCATGTGGGCGCGGCGAGGAGGAGGCGAGGCGTGGGGCAGAGGGAAGCTTCGGAAAGCGAGGGTTGAGCACGACTAGCGCGCACCAGGATGGGGTGGCGTCGGTCAAGGCAGGGATATGACCAGATGGAGAGGCGGTGAAGTCCGACGAGATGTTGCTGGGCGGCTGCCGATGACGGGGAGGTCCGGTGTCGTAGCGTGGTGGAGGCGTGCAGGCGGGAGAAGAGGAAAGCGAATGTGGCATGACCAAGGAAGGAGCCTGGATGCGAGGCACACTGGCGGTAGGGTCGCGCGCGAGGTGGGTAGCGTCGCACATGAGATCTAGAGGGAGGAGGGCATCGAGCGAATAGAGATCAAGGTGAGGGAGGGGCTAGGGTTTAGATGGTGGCGGCTAGGCTGCTGGAGAAAAATGAATGGGCCTGCCTCATGATCATGCCGAAGTGGCCAGCGGGTCAAATGGGCTAGGGTTGCAGGCTCTCTCTCTCTTTCTCTGAAACAGCAAAGGAGTAATAAGAAAAGGGCAGAAAGAAATAGCAAGAGGGCTTGGAAAAATATGAAACATTTTTGTGGGACTTACTGGAGCAAAACTAAGCCAACAAAGTCGGTTCCAACAATTCAAAAATGTTTAAATTCGATATGATTGAATTTAAACCAAATAAGTTAGGAGTGGACGTAGGAGTTAGAAGTGTCCAAAATGACGAAAATTTGGCGGAGCTTGGGAAGGTGACAAACGAATTTATTGCAAAGTTGGAGGCCCAGAATCGAGATAGAAAATGCATGGAATTAAATTGCATGTGGGTTCATGGGTAATTCCAAATCAATTGAGTATTTATTTTAGCTCCCTCAATAATATTGGGAGTATATGTTCTAAAGAGAAATCACCATTGTGAATATCCCTCGATTTAAATGGATCGAAGATCCATACAATTTATTTATTTGAGTTACAAAATTAATGATATGATGGCATGATGACATGATGCAATGCAACAAGCAAATAAGACACACGGAGAAACTCAGAATACATGGAAGGCATCTGGAGCGTCGGTCTTGGGGCGTCACAACACTCCCACACTAACAAAGGATCTCGACCTGAGATCCTAGGGATGGCACCGGAGAGAAGCGGAAAAGGAAGAGGTAAAAAAACAAAGCTGCTTCTTCGACAAACGAGTGAAACCATGAACCTTGGGAAGTTGAACAACTTGAAATAAAGAATACAACGGGGATGAACGAGATTGCAAACACTCCATTGGACAAGAGAAACAAGGAATACAACAAGAATGAAGAGCTAAGGTGACAAGATAGACATTTAAACCACTCTGATTAAAAGAAGATAGAGAAGGAGTAAGAATAAAATAATTCGGACAACAGTCAGACTGAAAATGGAATGAATTAACTTGAACTTGAGAAGATTGGATGATACTTGATGAAATCAACAACACGCTGCCTCCAGAACTATTGAAATAATGGCACAAGGGGTAAGAAGGATTTCAGACAACACTCTAGTTGAAAAGAGTGGAAAAACTTGATAAGATGAGAGAACTTGAATGGAGGACATGACACTCCTGTTAACTGGACCAGAAAGGAAAAGAACATGATCTTGATATGGCAAGATGATGGTTTGAAGAGAGCAATATAACAAAGCCTCCAGAATGAAAAATAGAAGCTAAATCATTAGAAAGAAAAGAACAACAACTTCTACCACAAATGAATTTGAAAACATCCTTACAAAGAAGAATTGAACGAAGTTGTTAGAAAAATCAACAACAAAAGAATAAGCTTGTTGTGGGCTTATGGAAGACATCTCAAAATTATTAGGTGACAACTGGCCACTACCAAATGATTGATTACTCTAGATCATTGAAGAGATGAAAACTTCATCCACTGAGAGAATAAAAAGGAAGCTTGGATCACACATAATCACCACAATAGCACAATCCTTGGGGAAAGCTTTTGGGTGAGATACAACCCAAGATTACTCCAACGAATAAATTGAGGTGTTGCATGGATCTCCTCTAAGAAAGACAAATGATGGGTTTAAATATCTCATTATAACCTGCGAATCATGAAACACGAAAGGGAATTGTCAAGAATGACATAACACCACCTTAAAATATAAGGTAGAAAGAATTGCACTTCAGAATGCAAAGAGAAGATCCGGTAACAAAAGGATGAGAAGTGAAGGATGAAAAGAATAAGATTGAATCCTTGCAATAATTTGGATGGATCTTCGTGATGAGAAAATTGAGAGAGCTTAGAACACCGGGAGACAAGACGAACAACTTGAAACCAAGAATTAATTCCTCCTGAACAAACCCCAAAGGAAGGGAGTAATCACTTGGATGAAACAAGAATAAGAATTATGTTATGCGTATCCTTCACCAATTTAAATTGATGAGAAGTATTGGATTTGGCATACTACTCATCCGTGTTGAAAATGATTAAAGAGAGATATAGCGCGAACTTGAGAAAAGTCTTGAACAACTCACAGATAGGATTTGGAAAGAACGAATGAAATGATATAACAACAAAGGAAGAGGAATGTTAAATGAACCACCATAAGAATTGAAACGAATGGACAAAAGAGAACAAATTGCCAGAAAGAATTAGAAAAAGAACCAAGGCACTTGAGGAAACTTTGATACAAAAGAACAAAGGGATCACGAGCAGAGTAGAGAATACTTGGATGATGCACCAGAAGAATTCGGAGAACGAGAGTAGACCTTATAGAGGCGAGGGGCCCGATCTTTCGATGGGATGATAACTATCGATTTGGTGGAGACGACTTTGACGATCCGACTACAATCGTGCACGACGTTGCGCCTTAGCAATCGCTAAACCAATCTCCAGGGGTTACTGACAATGCCAGAAGCACGATCAGCCTGACCACGAAGGTCTATTCATGCATGCAATCGAAAAACAAGCAAGAATATGATAAAGCAATCTGAATATTGCAAATATAAATGAAGTATTGATAAAGGTGGAGATCCGTAAGCGGTCTTGGTCTGGTCGTTGGACACAAACGAAGTACACGAAGTTGCAATGGCTAACTTTTGACTAAACAAATCCCTCAAGAAAAAGCTACTAGATGGATCTACTTATATAGGAGCAAGGGGTGGCGGCCAAGGAGGTGGAAGGACGTCCCAAGGCAGCCTAAAACTAACCCTAGGTCGTACAAGGCTCATGGGCCCAAGTGGAGGTGATGTAACACCTTTGGACTTGTAGTTTGACTCGGATTCTGCTGCAGCGTCAGATTGTTTCATCGGTATCTCAACACTCCGGACGAATTTGAAGGTGATTCCAATTGGGTTGGAAAGTGTATGAAATCTAGTTTCCAACAAAAAAAGAATCACCCAATTCGGAGTCCGTATGAAGGAGTTCTTGTCATTTTGGGTCAGGTGTGTCTGTGCAGTCCGAATCTGGATGCAGAACGTGAGAGACTTGGACTCTATCTTCTCTTGGCCCAAAAGTGACGTGAGAGAACTTTTTGAACAGCCCCTAAACTTCTCTTTTTCCCTTATCTTCATATGTGGATTGTACAAATGTCCCATGCACCTGGAATTAGACATGGCACAAAAGTCTGTGAAGTATTTTTGTCCTGGATGACATAAATAAATTGTTGCATAGTTTGCATTAGAAATCACCTCACAAATATACATGTATGCAATATTTTTGGTCGTATCCAAGGTAGTCATGTCCTCATCATCCTCCCTTTCTTGAAAATAAAGCCGTCCTCGGTGTTGCTTAATCTGAAATTTGGATAAGAAAATAGACAAGGTGTACATATTGTATATGTATATGTCATCCATTTTTACTTCCCTTAATTTTTGCACATATGACACATATATAGATGAGTAACTTTCGTAGTTCATAAAATATAAAGCCAAAATATTATCACAAGAAGTAGAAGGCATGCAAATATTGCAACTAAGTTTGCACAAATAAGTGAAGCTCTTATTCATATCAAAAGATTGACAATGTTCATCATTAAACCATCCCAACATTGGCGAATAAACCTTACTTGCATGAAAGCAAACATGCAATAAGTCATTTGACATTGAATCGTCACCAAGATTAGAGGTCATATCAAAATGATTAAACATTGGCACAATTATTTTCAAATTTATTTTATCCAAATCTGATTTATTCCCTGATTCAAATGGTTCTTTCGCATCAATAGTTAATTCAATTGGTTCACTCACAATTGTTTGATCGCATGGCAAAGTCAAATCACAAACATATTCCTCTAAAATAGTTGGTGTGATCAAAGTAGTGGATAGCTCATCGCATGGTTCATTTAAATTGACAAGGCATTCACCATACTCATGTGGAGGTGGAAGATCGGTACCTTTGTCATTACCTCTTATGATCAACTCAGATGATGTAGGCACTGTCGGAGGTGATGTGTCACATGGTGGAGGTGATGTAGTCCTCACAACAACGGATGTGTCTGTCATAGTACGCCTAGTAGTGGAAGGAACAACCGTATCATTTCTTGGAATGTGCACCTGGCGCTTATTCTCCTTACGGACAATACGTCGTTTTATTTCCTGTTCAGCACTACAAGCAAGACGAAACAAATGGTCCATAGGATAACACTCTTCA
>LR738715.1:414711844-414745610 GCA_902687465.1 Secale cereale
AGGAATGCAACAAGGTAGTTTGTAAATCATCATAATATTTCATTACGGTGTCACTACCTTGTTTTAAATGTTGCAACTTTGTAAGCATGTCACGAGTATAATAAGCAGGGACGAATGTATGTCGCATGGCAACTTTCAAATCAATCCAAGTAGTAGGTATATAATTAGGGTGTAACCGACAATATTCACTCCACCAAACTAAAGCATAACCAGTGAAAGAACCAACCGCAACCTTAACTTTTTTACGTTCATCAAAACTATGGGAAGCAAATAGATTATTTATGTCAAACTCCCATTCAATATATAAAGCAGGTCTAAAACGGCCATTAAACAGTGGTATAGAAACATTAACCTGATCATGTGCATTTGGATGTTTGTGCACCTCTCGTGATGGTTGTGGTATGTCCTTAGGTGGTGGCACATCTCCCGCGATCGACAAAGCCCACGAGTTGACTCTGGATCCTGTCATGATTAGTAGAAAAAAGAAACAAAATTCGAGAATAATGTTCCTATGAACTACTAGGATGTGGTGGTAAAGCGCTCACAGTAAAGCAAATATCATTATCTTACAAGTTGTTACCATGCAGCAACTGGTGATAGGCAACCAGCGGTGTCAAATAACTCCAAAGATTGAGTAAAGCGATTGCCAGGTGAACGTACGTAACACGGTGTAGAAATATGTGGAGTTGGGTTGGCTTTATATGGTAGCAAAAGATTAGCAATAATCAATTCAGAGATGCAATGTTGAATAAACGCTCAACGACGGTACTGTGCTGGTCCTATGCTAGAGCGGACTAGAGACGCGAGCCTAGAACACTAATGAGGTCACGGTGTAGCACAACTATCATCAATAAAGGATACGAAGTAGCTCTGGACAGCACGATATAAGTGAAGATCACAACGGCAGTAAAGATAATGATGAAAACAACTACCAAGCAGAATATACAACAACACTCTCTCCAACTTTATTTTCCTTCTTTTTCTTTTTCTTTTTTTTCTCCCACTTTTTTTTTCTTTCTCTCCTATTTTTTTTTTACTTTTTTTTTCTCTGTCTTTTTTTTTCTTAATCCCTCTTTCAAAGACAAACTAGATAAGATGCAGATTGGATCAAGCAATGATGCGAACGACTTCAACTATGATTGTGACAATGAACGACGGGTAGCACGAGGTGGAAATTGATGGATGAGGTGGTGGACAGCGGAAGGGATAACGATGGAGCGGTGACGTGACTAATGTGAACAGAACTCGAAACTCTAACGAGCTAGACACTAAGACCAGCAACTCGACACGCCGATGCAACCGATAATTCAATAATGCAAACAATGAAAAGAAAATTGCAAAGGCTCAGACTGGCTAGGACAAAGGATGAATAGATCTAACTTTTTTTTTGTGGCTTTTCCTTGGACAATATGTAAGAAAATAAATCTAATCTAGGAATAACTGGAAATTCTCACCGAGCAACCTGAAAACTGATACCACTTTATAGAGGCGAGGGGCCCGATCTTTCGATGAGATGATAACTATCGATTTGGTGGAGACGACTTTGACGATCCGACTACAATCGTGCACGATGTTGCGCCTTAGCAATCGCTAAACCAATCTCCAGGGGTTACTGACAATGCCAGAAGCACGATCAGCCTGACCACGAAGGTCTATTCCTGCATGCAATCGAAGAACAAGCAAGAATATGATAAAGCAATCTGAATATTGCAAATATAAATGAAGTATTGATAAAGGTGGAGATCCGTAAGCGGTCTTGGTCTGGTCGTTGGACACAAACGAAGTACACGAAGTTGCAATGGCTAACTTTTGACTAAACAAATCCCTCAAGAAAAAGCTACTAGATGGATCTACTTATATAGGAGCAAGGGGTGGCGGCCAAGGAGGTGGAAGGACGTCCCAAGGCAGCGTAAAACTAACCCTAGGTCGTACAAGGCTCATGGGCCCAAGTGGAGGTGATGTAACACCTTTGGACTTGTAGTTTGACTCGGATTCTGCTGCAGCGTCAGATTGTTTCATCGGTATCTCAACGCTCCGGACGAATTTGAAGGTGATTCCAATTGGGTTGGAAAGTGTATGAAATCTAGTTTCCAACAAAAAAAATCACCCAATTCGGAGTCCGTATGAAGGAGTTCTTGTCATTTTGAGTCAGGTGTGTCTGTGCAGTCCGAATCTGGATGCAGAACGTGAGAGACTTGGACTCTATCTTCTCTTGGCCCAAAAGTGACGTGAGAGATCTTTTTGAACAGCCCCTAAACTTCTCTTTTTCCCTTATCTTCATATGTGGATTGTACAAATGTCCCATGCACCTGGAATTAGACATGGCACAAAAGTCTGTGAAGTATTTTTGTCCTGGATGACATAAATAAATTGTTGCATAGTTTGCATTAGAAATCACCTCACAAATATACATGTATGCAATATTTTTGGTCGTATCCAAGGTAGTCATGTCCTCATCAAGACCATTGAGAATGAAGAATTCTGAAATGATGACCTTCGTATAAAAAACACAAAACACTCCTGAAATGCTTCAAACGGGTATGAAAAGAATTCCTCATGATGGAAAATAAATTGAGAGATGGCATGAAGCTAGAACCATGAATCGGGTTCAAGAGGAACTCTTCTTTGGTTTACAAAACCTGAGAATGACAACGAGATACATCACCACTGATTATTGAGGCACTCTGGAATGAAGAATTAAAAGGTTAAACCAATGATGAAAAGAATTTGAAAGAGATCTTAGAGAAGGCATATGACTGTTGAAAATTCATTCTTACATCAAACCTTGAAAAGAGTTTGAGAATAGCTCCGGAAAAGAAATTAGAAGAGCCAGGTAAGATCCTGGGAAAAGACATGTGGGTTAGGGCCCACTCAAAAGAAACACTATTGAACGATTTTAGAAGAGAGATTGCACCGGTTGAATTAAATGGCTTAAATGAGATAACAACCTCGAAATATAGCTTGAACAGATTAAGAATGGAAACGTGAATCTTCTGAGATATCTTCAGCACTCCGGAGAAGAATTAGAGGGAGTTGAATAAATGAGAGATGCTTTGTATAAGAAATTCCAACATGGGAAAACAAGTGAAACAAGAGGAAAAGATATGATTAACACCGAAGCTTGAATTTAGTCCACCGGAGAAGAAACGAGAACGGAGAATGATAAACTTGTAACTCCTGAGCATCTTCCTAAGAATCACCGGATAAACAACATCGAAGAAAAGAATGAAGAGACTTCACATGAATATAATGGATACTTGATTAAGAATTCCTGCTCCATAAAGATAAAGGGGTGGGAGGGTGGGAAAAACAAAAGCAACTTGGTACGAATGGAATGAACACCGTTGAGAAAACTGAGAATTGATCTTCCAAATATCGAAAGGATCGAATTAACTTCCAAAGAAACGGAACAGTTGAAAAATAATTTAACATGACAATCTTGATGATCAAGAAGGATTAGCACTCCCATAGAAATATGAGAACACCACTTAGGAACAGGTATGGAATCACCACTTGACTTCGAAGCAACTCGAATACCACAACTCAAAACAAAACAAAGGATTTGGCATGCGAATAAAGCCAAAACAAAGGATTTGGCCACCCGGGCACGACGTTACAGCAGGCATTCGAATGACAATGAAGCGTCCCCGAATCAGCATAGCCAAGGATTCATTAAGACGCAACGAGACCACTATAAAATTGACTGTGACAAGCGAACCACTAGACGTTGGACCCCAACCTCATATCATGTATTTGTCGGAAGAAAACCTAAAGCTACCTGAATTCCCACCTAAGAACTCCCAAAATTTCTGGTTATGCAATCTGGTGTTTGGGATACAGGGGAAGCAAAATATCTCACCGAACTAACAAGCCCTACAATCCAGCTGTATCCATCCGTCAAGACATAACCAGTAAAACTTCGGAGTCGTGTACCTCAGACCTTCAAAAAGCATCCTCTATACTAGTTGTGGCAATACTCCCGAACTATCTCCCCAGTACTGGGTGACGTCGGGGTTATCTCACCACCAATCATGCATAGACTCAACATCGGCAGTTGTTCGATCAAGCAGGGGCTCCTAGGTTGGGGATGGCTCTGATTACCAACTTGTAACGCCCATGATGCGGCTATATCTCCTACGTGTCGAGGCACGACTTAGAGTCATAACCGCATTCTGGAATGATCGCAAGAGTGGTATCTTAACACAATCCCATGTACTGAACATGTAGATAAAGATAATAAGTTGGCTTACACTCGCCACGTCACACAATGATCCAATATTCATACAATCATCCAGAATGAACACAAAGTCCGGCTACGGACGAAATCAAACAAAAAAGATAACCACCCATGCTATGCCTGATCGGCCCTAGTAGGAACCACTACTGATCATCGGGGTACGCCACGTACATACGCCCACCCTCTTCATAGAAATCCCATTGGAGCTCTTGTTCATCTCCTGCATCAGACTCCGCTGTACCTGGACCTGTTTTTGTAGTAAACAGTGAGTCATGAGGACTCATCAATCTTGTTCCCGGGTATCAAAAGTACCAAAGCTTTTAGGTGTGGAGAAGGTATAAAGTCGGGTTGCTGCAAGCACTAAGCATATAAGGTGGCTAGCTTACGAATTTCTGGAGTAAGATGAGAAGCTACACCAACGGTCATAATCTAGTAATGATCACTAAGTGATCCTGTCTACCTACGATTCATTCATAACCCCGCCGTGTTCCCTTCCCGAAGTCCCTCGAGACCATCACGGCTACTCACATATGTAGTGTATTTTATTTGAGTTTTTGCGTCAAGTTATCTTCAATCGGATATTAACAAACTCCAATCCGCCACATAACTGCGGCCATGGCTTTCGAAAGATCATAACCCTGCAGGGGTGTCCCGACTTAGCCCATCACAAGCTCTCACGATCCGTAGAGGTAAACCTCCATCTTAGGGATAACCCGATGAAACTCAGAGTCCCGGTGCACAAGATATTTCGACAATGGTAAAACAAGTCTAGCAAGACCTCCCGACGTGCCGACACCCCGATAGGAGCCGCGCGTATCTCGTCTCCGGCCACGATCGGATAAGCTACGCGTACAGGTTAATACCAATCCCTCGGGTTTCCCCGAGGCGGCCCCGCACAATGCTCTAGTTTGTACCAACACTCATGAGGAGCACTGGCTTGGGTAGTTAATTAAGTCCTCAGGTGCTAGTGGTACCTATGCAAGTTTTTAGTTATTAGGCAATTGGTAAAACCAAAGTTGGGCCTTGCTGGAGGAATTTTATTCAAAGCGAACTATCAAGGGGGACGAATAAACCCCGACCGCGTTAGGAACGCAAAATCAAGGAACATAACACCGGTTTATCGGAACTTAAGGCGGCATGAGTGGAACAAAACACCAAGGAAAAGGCCAAGCCTTCCACCCATTGCCAAATATATAGGTGCATTAATTCAATAACAGATATCGTGATATTCCAAAATATGCATGTTCCGACATGGAACAATCTTCTACTTCACCTGCAACTAACAACACTAAAAGAGGGGCTGAGAAAAAGCATATCTTAGCCAAACAATGGTTTGCTAAGAAGGTGGGTTAGAGGCATTTCATGGCAATGTGGGAGGCTGACAAACAAGTAGTGGGCAGCGCAGCATAGCGATAGAGCGAGACAACTAGCAAGCAAAGATAGAGGTGATATCAAGGAACAATCATTTTGCCTGAGATCCCGCAAGGAAGAAGAACGAGTCCATAAAGAAGACAAATGGACGTAGTCGAACGAATCTTCACAACTCCGGAATGAAACCGAAGCTAACGAGAGAAGCAAACCAGAAAGAAGCAAATAACATGGTAAACACACAAGGATAAAGATGCATAATGCACAAGCAAGTATTATGCATGTCCGGTTTAAATAAGCATGGCAAAGTGCACATATAATACTACAAATTAATTGGAGCTCAATATGCAATGGGTTGCATATTGACGAAACATCACATTCACGTATTTAGTTTGATCTCGTTTATGTACACAACAAGTTTAAATGTTGGTTAACATGGCAAGAGGTGAAGCATAATAAAACTACAATATCTAAACAATTTAAATGGGACCGAAATCAACAAACAACAATTCTGGAAAATTCCCATGTGCATATAGTAATATTTAATACAAACAACAATTTTAACCATTTAAATGTTGTTATCATGATGCAGATGACATATACAAGTTTTACGCAATTTTTAGAAAATGTTGACTTGAGCATGATAAGGAGCATCTGGTCGCCACGACGGAAAGAAAGGGGTGTCATGGCGGCGAAAACGAAAACGGTGCCATGACAACGTTTCGGTGATCTGACAACTCATCGAGATACCGATGCAAAAGAACAAGTGTGCAGATATGCAGAACATGCAAGAGTGGTGGGGAGTTATCCCAGTAATCGGGTGTCCCACTTGTCGGTGGCATGGAATCGGGGATAGTACAAGTAAAAACTTGGACACGTTGCTAACATGAGCATCTCACACAACATGCATTCGTGCACGGGTCATTGTCTCGGCGTTATACCTTCGAAGCATGCATTTTGGGGCGGATCGAGTTCGTAGTGGAAGTAGTCGTTCACGGGTTGTAGTGGAAGTAGTTGTACACGGGGATGGTAGTGGTAGTCATGGTACACGATGACCATTGAGGTAGTCGCGATCTTGGCAACGGTAGTTGTGCATGTCCGTAGATGTTCGGGGTCATCGGTAGAAGTACTTGGCGTATCACTAGACTTGGCGATCCGGTGCGGTAGTCGTTCGGGCATCTATGTGGTCTTGCCGGTCTCGGTCTCGGCAACGTAGTTGTACAAGAGCGTCGTCGGACTTGTCGAATCCGAATTCTTCGAGGGCCGCCATGTTACTTGGCGCTTGCGGTGTGGTGCTTGGCAAAACCAGGGGTACTTGACGAAATCTTCAACAATGGAACTTGGCGATACTCCATGTTCGGTAGTCGACCGACTTGGCATCAACGAAAACAACAAGTGGAGATGCACGGGGACAACGAAGACCACCGGAAGGGGACAGCGGCTACCGGGGCTGATGCAGGGGACTCGAGCAGGAGGTGAAGAAGACGGCAGCGACGCGATCTTCGGCGAGAAGGCGAAGAAAAGGAGGCGGAACTGCTCGTTCTCGAGCGAGGCCATAGCAGCGATGGCGCGATGCAGGGACATGGCGGCGGTAGGCATCGAACTTGGGGAGGATCCAGTGAGGAGGAGATCAAAGTCGCGAGATCCGGCAGTTGGGCGGCGGTGCTCGAGTCCATGGCACGTTCGACGGCGGCGGAAGGGTAGCTGCGCTAAGCAGAGGCAACGACGGACCTGGCGTGCGGGTGCGGCAAGGAGGAGGCAAGGCATGAGGTAGAGGAAGCTTAAGATGGCGAGGGCTGAGCATGACTGGCGCGCACGAGGACGGGGTGGTGTCGGTCGAAGCAGGGACATGACCGGATGGCGAGGCGGCGAAGTCCGATGAGATGTTGCAGGGCGGCTGCCGTCATTGACGGCGGGGAGGTCCAGTGCCGCAGCGAGGTGGAGGTGTGCAGGCGGGAGCAGAGGGCAGCGGATATGGCACCGCCAAGGAAGGAGCCTGGACAGGAGGCACGCTGGCGGCAGGGTCGCGCGCGAGGTGGGTGGCGACGCACGGGAGATCGAGAGGGAGGAGGGCATCGAGCGAATGGAGGTCGGGCTGAGCGAGGGTCTAGGGTTTAGATGCGGGTGGCTAGGACGTTGGAGAAAAACGAATGGGCCCGCCTGGTGATCATGCCCAAGAGGCCGGCGGGTCAAATGAGCTGGGTTTGCAGGCTCTCTCTCTCTCTTTCTCCGAAACAGCAAAGGAGTAATAAGAAAAGGGTAGAAAGAAATAGCGAGAGATCTTGGAAAAAAATATGAAGCATTTTTGTGGGACTTACAGTAGCAAAATCAAGCCAACAAAGTCGGTTCCAACAATTCAGAAATGTTTAAATTCGATATGATTGAATTTAAACCAAATGAGTTAGGAGTGTACGTAGGAGTTAGAAGTGTCCAAAATGACGAAAATTTGGCGGATCTTGGGAAGGTGACAAACGAATTTATAGCAAAGTTTGAGGCCAAGAATCGAGATAGAAAAGGCATGGAATTAAATTGCAAGTGGGTTCATGGGTGATTCCAAATCAATGGAGTATTTATTTTAGCGCCCTCAATAATATTGGGAGTATATGTTTTAAAGAGAAATCACCATTATGAATATCCCTCGATTTAAATGGATCGAAGATCCATACAATTTATTTATTTGAGTTACAAAATTAATGATATGATGGCATGATAACATGATGCAATGCAACAAGCAAATAAAACACACGTCAAAACTCAGAATACGTGGAAGGCATCTGGAGCATCGATCTTGGGGTGTCACATAAATACTCAAGCATACCAACAAGCAACGATGTCTTTCAAAATACCAATGCTAATAAAGTTATCCCTAGCCCATTATGCTCAATCATTGATCTATTCATGAAACACAACTACATCCAATGCACAAGTTTCACAATAGTGCTCACTACTTGGTGCTTATAAGAGAAGACGGTGACTACAATAAAAATAAAAATTGCATAAAAGTAAATAGATATGCCCTTCGTAGAGGGAAGAAGTGATTTGTAGAGGTGCCAGAGCTCAAGGCTTAAATTAGAGATATTTTTTGAGAGGCATGCTTTTCCTATCAATGAAAATGACCGAGAATTCCCAATATCTACCATGCTAGACAAATTATGGGCGGTTCCCAAACATAAAGTAAAGTTTATTTCATTTCCACCATTCTTTCACAATTCGTGGCTAGCCGTATCCACGGGTGCCTTCCATACCAAAACTTTCCAAGGAATTTATTATTATCATATTTTTTTTAATTTTGGGACTGGGCATCCCTATTGCCTGCCACACTCTCGTGCAATGGCAAGTGAATAAACACTCATCATGAGAATAAAACACCTAGCATGGAAATACAGGAACCCAAAACATAAATTCATTTTGAAAAATTAGAGTTGGCACATGCAAATTTACTTAGAATTGCATGGAAATACCACATATAGGTAGGTATGGTGGACTCATTTGGCACAAATTCGGGTTTAAGGAGTTGAATGCACAAGCAGTATTCCCTCTTAGTACAAATTAAGGCTAGCAAATTGTAATGCCCAGGATGGAGTTATACCTCCTACGTGTCGAGGCACGACTTAAAGGCATAAATCCATCCTAGAATGATCTCAAGTTCGGTAATCTTTGCACAACTCATGTAAAAGAGGGGATAGTAAACTGAAAATAGTTGGCTTATGTAATGCCCCGGATGTAATACTTTCCCTTTTGGGTATATAATATATCTCCGGCTTCATCTATTTCCATTCCGGGTTCTTTGTCTTTCGGGTTTTCGTCGTTTTGTTGTGTGAGTGTGTGGCATTCATTCATATCATGTAGACATGTGCATCGCATTGCTTTTGTGTTGTCGGCTGCATCCGGTTCGTCGTGTTTCTTCCCGTTGTCCGTTTCGCGTTCCGGAGCTCCCTCACGTGTCCGTGACGTCCCGTAGGCCTACTTTGTTGTTCGGGCGTTTAACGTTACCGGTGTGCCACGAAGTTGTTGTGTGTGTTGTTGTTTTGTTGTGTGCAACCCGCCTCTCAAATCTCATCTCGTTTGGACTCCGTTGGCTTTTCCATCCGTTGCTCGTGTGGGTCCAAAGTGCCTTCACTTCATGTCCCGGGAACACCCCTACTGCAGTCTATTATCTTCTCCTAGGCCTTTTAAATCTATCCCCGCGATCGGATCCGTCGGATTGCGATCGGAGGGCTCCTAGCGCCCCCAAATCTCCAAACCCTAGCAAAACTGCTATATATAGACCCCTATAGGTCTATTTTGGCATCCCCTATTGTTTTTTTCTCAGATCCAATCTTCCTTCTTCTCCACTGAAAATATCCACTGATCCCGAGGAGGATCCCTCGATCGACCGCAGCCGCCGGCCTCGACGCAAGTCAACGAGGCAGCGACCCTGGCGATCTGGAGCTCGATCGCTGCCTGGGCGCGGGGGCCCAGGTCCCCACTTCGTCGCTAGGAGGCCGAGCCCTCGACCGCTGCTTCCCCCGTCGGCCGCACCAACCTCGGGCCGCGCCGGCCCGTACACCGCTTCCGTTCGGTCCCCACATCGCCGCCTGGGCCTCGGGCCAAGTCAGCCGCTCCGCCGGCCCGTACCTCCCACTCCGCGCGCGACCGGGCCGCCGCTCAGATCTCCACCGCGCCTCCCCTCCGGCCCGACGCGCAGGCCGCCGCCGCTCGCCTGGGCCGAGGCGCCTAGCGGGCCGCCGCCCCGCTTCGCGACCAGGCCCGCACCAGGCCGCTCCAGCCCTGCCGGCTGGGCCCTCCAGCGCCGCATGGGCCGAGGCCTCCACCGCGCCGGCCCGTCTTCTTTTCCCAGATCCGATCTGGACTGAGGTTGAACCCTAGATCTACTAAGTCCCTGTTTTAGTGTTCTGTGATGCACTTTTCAAACATGCATAACTTTTACTGTGTTGCTCCGTTTTGCGCATGTAATATGTCTAGACGTTCGTGGAGTTGTGCTCTACGTTTTACCTGTTGTTGTCATGCATGTTAGAGATCATCTAGGTGCTTGTTTTGCTGTTGCAAGAGTGCATCATGATATAAACTGCTGCTATGTGTTAATTTTTATGCCACCTTTGCCATGTGATATCTTCTAGCTCGTTTGTCCGAATGATGCAAATGACATGTCCACGTGTTCGTCTTGCCACGAACTACGTGTTGCTTGTGATAGGTTGCATGGTAGATTTATTATTGCCTTGTTATCATCGTTGCAAAGTGCCATGTTCATGTGATGTTGTTTCACTTGTTATGAAATGTCATCTTGATGAGCTCGTTGTAATCGTTGTGTTCACCTCAATGTTGCATGCTTGTGTGTTTCGGGATCACCTTCATGAGTACTTTGATGAGGTGCTTACCCTTTGCCATGTTTAGTTTCGAGGTGACTTAAACATGCTCCTTTTAATGCTATGATGATATTTCTGTTTTAGGACTTAGTGGTTTTTTCACTAAGTCTGAAATCTGTAACGTTCCGATGCCATGTTCGTGTGATGTTCTAGGACAAAGCATGATAGTTTTGGAGTGGATTTTGATTGTTCCTTGTAGTATATATTGTTGTCTTTCCATCCATGTCCTCACATGTCCATTTAAGTGGCTGTAGCATGTTTATCTTTTGCTCTAATGTTTCAATAAAATTCTGCTGCCAGAATTTTATTGTCAAGTTCAATATGTCCAAGATCATTGCTATTGATCCGTGACTCCGTTGGGGGTGCACTTTGGACTCAGTTGCTGTACTATATGTCTAGTTTGTGTTCATGTCCTTTGCCATGCTTTTTGGGTGCTGTAGCTCAATTATTTTGAGCTCCGAAGTTGCTATGTTGCTGTAATTTTCAGCTTTCGCTCAAATCTTGTTTCGGGCATAACTTTTAGCCCGTAACTCCGATTTCAGCGAATCTTATATCAAACTTGATTGTTTTTCTGTGTAGATTAATAATATCAGATTGTTATCATGTTTTGAGGTGTTTTGCTTGAGTGATATTTTCCGTGCTCCGCGTGCATCCTTAGTGCATCCATCATGCATTCATCTTTTTCGAGTGCGCATTGCATCTTGTTGATTGGTGCTTGGTGTGGTTGTTTTGTTTAGAGCCGGAAGCTGAGACCGGGTACGAGGTTGAGCACGAGGTTTCCAACGAGGTTGAGCACGAGGACCCTTCTTACGATCCGAACGACTTCTCTTCAGGCAAGATGACCGAACACCGATAACATTACTATCTTTGCCTATTGCTAGTAGTATCGATCTATAGTTTTGCCTCGATGCCCATGATCTTCTTGTCAGCCTCCTATTGGTAACCAATTGCCATGTTTAACCAACCTACCTATGCAAACCGTTGCTTGGCTAAGTACGCTTCGCTCAGCCCTTCTTATAGCATTGCTAGTTGCAGGTGAAGATCGAAGATGCTTGCTCCATGTTGAAGTTTGGTTGGGTTATATCACACTATATAAATGCTTAAATGAAATCATCTATATATTGGCAAGGGTGGAAGGCTAAGCCTTTTGCTTGGTGATTTGTTCCACTCATGCCGTTAGGATCCGTATAAGCCGGTTTTATGTTCCTTGATTATGCGTTCCTAACACGGTTGGGGTGTATGGGACCCCCTCGATAAACCGCTAAGTGCTAAGTCTTTTCCAGCAAATCCCAACATTGGTACTATTTGCCTAATAACAAACTAAAGTTGCATAGGGAGTAATTAACCCTCTTTCTTAATCAACAACCCCGGGCCAGTGCTCCACATGAGTGTTGGTCCGAAACGAGCAGACTGCGGGGCCACCTCAAGGAAACTCGAGGTTTGGTAAAAACCTGTAGGATGACTCATCCGGTCGTGTCCTGAGACTTAGATACGCGTGGCTACTATCAGGGTGTCGACACGCCGGGAGGATTTGCTGGATTAGCCTTACCTTAGCTCGGTATATCTTGAGCACGGGATTCCGAGGATACTCGGGTCTTCCCACTTTGGAGTTGCGACTCCGCGGATCGTGGGCTTGTAATGGGTCAAGTTGGAACACCCCTGCAGGGTTTGAACTTTCGAAAGCCGTGCCCGCGGTTATGTGGCAGATGGGAGCTTGTTAATTCCGGTTGTAGATAACTTGACACAATGTTTCAAATACACTACCAGCGTGTGTTCCGTGACTGTCAATTTCCGAATAGGGATTCGGGAGTTGAACACGGAGGGGTTAAGTTTGTGAGCTTGTAGCTAGGATCACTTCGTGATCACTTCTCGCCGAGGCCTTCTCTTCTCACTCTCACTCACGTAAGCTAGATGCTAGTTGCTGCTGCAGACACTGTTTCTTTTCTTCAGCCTTATCCTCACCCAACGGCTTTGATAGTCTTGTTACCCGGAGACGGGATTGCTGAGTCCTCTGTGGCTCACAGTTACTTCACACACCAGATGCAGGTCCAGCTGTGAGCTATCCAGGTGATGGCACCGAGCTGGATTGGGAGTACGACGAGGAGCGTAGTCGGTACTATGTGCGCTACCCGGACGATCAGTAGTGGAGACTCTTACTAGGATTCGATCCGCCTGTGGTTTATTTATCTGAGTTCGGTACTTTGACATTTGGCTTTTGCCCTTAGAGGGTTGTGATGTTCTTAATGTATGATGTTTGAGACTTGTACTGTAATTCTGTGACGTGGCGAGTGTAAGCCAACTATTTTCAGTTTACTATCCCCTCTTTTACATGAGTTGTGCAAAGATTACCGAACTTGAGATCATTCTAGGATGGATTTATGCCTTTAAGTCGTGCCTCGACACGTAGGAGGTATAACTCCATCCTGGGCATTACAGCTTACACTCGCCACATCACAGAATTACAGTACAAGTCTCAAACATCATACATTAAGAACATCACAACCCTCTAAGGGCAAAAGCCAAATGTCAAAGTACCGAACTCAGATAAACAAACCACAGGCGGATCGAATCCTAGTAAGAGACTCCACTACTGATCGTCCGGGTAGCGCACGTAGTATCGACTACGCTCCTCGTCGTACTCCCAATCCAGCTCGGTGCCATCACCTGGATAGCTCACAGCTGGACCTGCATCTGGTGTGTCAAGTAACTGTGAGCCACAGAGGACTCAGCAATCCCGTCTCCGGGTAACAAGACTATCAAAGCCTTTGGGTGAGGATAAGGCTGAAGAAAAGAATAAGTGTCTGCAGCAGCAACTAGCATCTAGCTTACGTAAGTGAGAGCGAGAAGAGAAGGCCTCGGCGAGAAGTGATCACGAAGTGATCCTAGCTAACAAGCTCCACAATCATAACCCCTCCGTGTTCAACTCCCGAATCCCTATTCGGAAATTGACAGTCACGGAACACACGCTGGTAGTGTATTAGAAACATTGTGTCAAGTTATCTACAACCGGAATTAACAAGCTCCCATCTGCCAGATAACCGCGGGCACGGCTTTCGAAAGTTCAAACCCTGCAGGGGTGTTCCAACTTGACCCATTACAAGCCCACGATCCGCGGAGTCGCAACTCCAAAGTGGGAAGACCCGAGTATCCTCGGAATCCCGTGCTCAAGATATACCGGGCTAAGGTAAGGCTAATCCAGCAAATCCTCCCGGCGTGTCGACACCCTGATAGTAGCCGCGCGTATCTAAGTCTCAGGACACGACTGGATGGGTGATGCTACGGGTTTTTACCAGACCTTGAGTTTCCTCGAGGTGGCCCCGCAGGACCCCCAGTTCGGACCAACACTCATGTGGAGCACTGGCCCGGGGTTGTTGATTAAGAAAAAGGGTTTATAACTCCCTATGCAAGTTTAGTTTGTTATTAGGCAAATAGTACCAATGTTGGGACTTGCTGGAAAAGACTTAGCACTTAGCGGTTTATCGAGGGGGTCCCATACACCCCAACCGTGTTAGGAACGCATAATCAAGGAACATAAAACCGGCTTATACGGATCCTAACGGCATGAGTGGAACAAATCACCAAGCAAAAGGCTTAGCCTTCCACCCTTGCCAATATATAGATGATTTCATTTTAAGCATTTATATAGTTTGATATAACCCAACCAAACTTCAACATGAAGCAAGCATCTTCGATCTTCACCTGCAACTAGCAACACTATAAGAAGGGCTGAGCGAAGCGTACTTAGCCAAGCAACGGTTTGCATAGGTAGGTTGGTTAAACATGGCAAATGTCTACAAGTAGGAGGCTGACAAGAAGATCATGGGCATCGAGGCAAAACTATAGATCGAGACTACTAGCAATAGGCAAAGATAGTAATGTTATCGGGGTTCGGTCATCTTGCCTGAAGAGAAGTCGTTCGGATCGTAAGAAGGGTCCTCGTGCTCAACCTCGTTGGAAACCTCGTGCTCAACTTCGTACTCGGTCTCAGCTTCCGACTCTAAACAAAACAATCACACCAAGCACCAATCAATAAGATGCAATGCGCACTCGAAAAAGATGAATGCATGATGGATGCACTAAGGATGCACACGGAGCACGTAAAACATCACTCAAGCAAAACACCTCAAAACATGATAACAATCTGATATTATTAATCTACACAGAAAATCAATCAAGTTTGATATAAGATTCGCTGAAATCGGAGTTACGAGCTAAAAGTTATGCCCGAAACAAGATTTGAGCGAAAGCTGAAAATTACAGCATCATAGCATCTTCGGAGCTCAAAATAATTGAGCTACAGCACCCAAAAAGCATGGCAAAGGACATGAACACAAACTAGGCATATAGTACAGCAACTAAGTCCAAAGGTGCACCCCAACGGAGCCACGGATCAATAGCAATGATCTTGGACATATGGAACTTGACAATAAAATTCTGGCAGCAGAATTTTATTGAAACTTTAGAGCAAAAGATAAACATGCTACAGCCACTCAAATGGACATGTGAGGACATGGATGGAAAGACAACAATATATACTACAAGGAACAATCAAAATCCACTCCAAAACTATCATGCTTTGTCCTAGAGCAGCACACGAACATGACATCGGAACGTTACAGATTTCAGACTTAGTGAAAAACCACTAAGTCCTAAAACAGCAATAACATCATGGCATATAAAAGAGCATGTTTAAGTCACCTCGAAACTAAACATGGCAAAGGGTAAGCACCTCATCAACATACACATGAAGGTGATCCCGAAACACACAAGCATGCTTCATTGAGGTGAACACAACGATTGCAACGAGCTCAACAAGATGGCATTTCGTAACAAGTGAAACAACATCACATGAACATGGCACTTTGCAACGATGATAACAAGGCAATAATAAATCTACCATGCAACCTATCACAAGCATCACGTAGTTCGTGGCAAGACGAACACGTGGACATGTCATTTGCAACATTCGGACAAACGAGCTAAAAGATATCACATGACAAAGGTGGCATAAAAAAATAACACATAGCAGCAGTTTATATCATGATGCACTCTTGCAACAGCAAAACAAGCACCTAGAAGATCTCTAACATGCATGACTACAACAGAGGAAACGTAGAGCACATCTCCACGAACGTCTGGACATATTACACGCGCAAAACGGAGCAGCAGGCAAAAAGTTAGAGCAGTTCAAACTTTGCATCAGACAGGTAAATACTGGGGACTTAGCAGAAATTTCAACAACCTCAGAGATCTGGAGAAAAAAAAACATCCACGGGCCCGGATCTGGCGGAGGAAGAGGCCCGGGCGAGGCGCGGAGCCCAAGCGAGGCAGAGGCGGCGGCGCGGTGGAAGTGGGCCTTGGCGCCCGGCGCGGCCCACGGAGGGAGGAGGAGACCGCGGCCTGGCGCGGTGGCGAAGGGGAGAGCCGGCCCAGCCGGGGCGAGACTGACGGCTGCTGGGAACGGCGGCTGGGCCCTGCGCTTGCGCGGCCCTGGAGGCGGCGGCGCCCGGCGGCTGGGCTGGTGGAGCGCGAGCTTGCGGCGGCCCGCGGCTGCGAGGTGGAGGCGGAAGGGAGTGGGCCGGCGCGGAGGGAAGAGCCCACGCGCGGCGAAGTGGTCCTCACGGGGAGGATCCAGGCGCGGCCGGGCCTGGCGCGGTCGGATCGCTGGATCCCTCCAGAGCGATCGACCCGGCGAGGCGTTGACCCTGCCGACGGCTGCAGTGCGGTCGGGCGATGGGGAAAAACGGCGGCTGCTCGTTTCCCTCGGGAGACTGGCGGCCTGGCTCGAAGGGAGAGCCAAGTGGCTATGGGAATAGTGGTGGATCTGAGAAAAAAAATGAGAGGGGGGAAGGAGGAAGAAGATAGAGATGCCAAATTTAGACTAGGGTCTAATATATAGCAGGAATTTAGGGTTAGGAGGGATTTAGGGGCGTTAGGAGCCCTCCGATCGCGATCCAACGGATCCGATCGCGGGGATAGATTAAAAGGGCCTAGGAGGAGATAAAAGAATGCAGCAGGGGTGTTTCTGGGACACGAAGTGAAGGCACTTCGGACCCACACGAACAACGGATGGAAAAACCAACGGAGTCCAAACGAGACGAGATTTGAGAGGCGGGTTGCACACAACAAAACAACAACACACACAACAACCTCGCGGCACACCGGTAACATTAAACGCCCAAACAACAAAGTAGGCCTACGGGACGTCACAGACACGTGAGGGAGCTCCGGAACGCGAAACGGACAACGGGAAGAAACACGCGGAACCGGAAGCAACCGACAACACAAAAGCAATGCGATGCACATGTCTACATGATATGAATGAATGCCACACACTCACACAACAAAACGACGAAAACCCGAAAGACAAGGAACCCGGAATGGAAATAGTTGAAGCCGGAGATATATTATATAACCAAAAGGGAAAGTATTACATCCGGGGCATTACAAACTCTCCTCTACTACAAAAAGATCTCGTCCCGAGATCTAGAACTGGAAAAAGGAAGGGTACTCGGAACGAAGATGATCTTCTCGTTCCCAGGTAGCTTCTCGGTCGGTGTGATGTGACCACTTGACTTTCAGAAACTTGATGGACTTGTTGCGAGTCTTGCGTTCGGTTTCTTCGAGAATTGCAACTGGATGCTCTCGGTAGGACAGGTCTTGTTGAAGATCAATCTCCTCAAACGGAATCATGCGCTCAGGTGCCTTGAAGCATTTGCGAAGTTGAGACACATGGAAGACATCATGAACATTTGCAAAGTTGGGGGGGAGCTCAAGCTGATAGGCTAGGTCGCCTCTTTTGCCAAGAATCTTGAAAGGCCCGACGTATCTAGGAGCAAGTTTTCCTTTGATACCGAATCTTTGGGTTACTTTCATCGGAGAAACTCGGAGATAGACATGATCACCGATGTCGAAAGCCAAATCACGATGCTTTCCGTCATAGTAGCTCTTCTGATGCGACTGAGCGGCCTTGAGATTCTCACGTATGACTTTGCACATTTCTTCGGCTTCTGAGATCAAGTCATTGCCAAGAAGTTGACGTTCGCCTGTTTCAGACCAGTTGAGAGGGGTACGGCACTTTCTGCCATAGAGAATTTCAAATGGTGCTTTGCCTGCACTTGCTTGAAAGCTGTTGTTGTAAGAGAACTCGGCAAATGGAAGGCAGTCTTCCCATTTCATGCCGAAGGAGATGACACAGGCTCTGAGCATATCTTCTAGAATCTGATTCACACGCTCGACTTGACCACTAGTCTGAGGGTGAAAAGCAGTGCTGAACCTGATCTTAGTGCCCATGGCGGACTGAAAGGAGTCCCAGAACCTTGATGTGAACAAGCTGCCACGGTCTGAGGATATCACTTGAGGAATGCCATGTAGGGACACAATTCTGGAAGTGTACAGCTCTGCAAGTTGAGCTGCATTGATTGATTCTTTGACTGGAAGAAAGTGAGCGACTTTGGTAAGCTTGTCAATCACCACAAAGATAGCATCATTGCCTCGCTTGGATTTAGGAAAACCAGTGACGAAGTCCATTTCAATGTGGTCGAACTTCCACTCGGGAATAGGAAGAGGTTGGAGAAGACCGGCTGGACGTTGATGTTCTGCTTTCACTCTTCTGCATACATCACATTCGTTCACGAATTGGGAAATTTCCCTTTTCATGCGTGTCCACCAGTAAGACTGCTTGAGGTCTTGATACATCTTGGAACTGCCGGGATGAATGGAAAGGAGAGAATCATGAGCTTCTTCCATTATGAGCTTCCTGAGATCACCTTTGGGAACAACGAGTCTGTCCTCGAAGAACAAGGTATCTCTCTCATCAACACGGAAGCACTTGTATTTTGGAGTGCCCTTTGCAATCCCATGTTTCACTTTCTTCACCATGGTATCACTGAGCTGGGCCTCACGGACTTGATCTTCCAAGGTAGGAGCAATTTGGAGATTTGCAAGAAAACCCTGCGGAACAACTTGGAGGTTGAGTTTCCTGAATGCTTCACAAAGCTCAGGCTGGTATGGCTTGATAAGAAGGCTGTTGCAATATGCCTTTCTGCTCAAAGCATCTGCAATCACATTCGCCTTGCCAGGAGTGTATTCAATGCTGGGGTTGTACTCTTGGATCATTTCAACCCAACGAGTCTGGCGGAGGTTCAGATGCGGCTGTGTGAAGATGTACTTCAAGCTCTTGTGATCAGTGAAGATGTCGACCTTTCTGCCCAACAACAGATGTCTCCACGTAATCAGAGCATGTACCACAGCTGCTAGCTCGAGATCATGTGTGGGATAGTTCTTCTCACTGGGCTTGAGCTGCCGAGAAGTATATGCCACAATTCTCTTATCTTGCATAAGCACACCACCAAGACCTTGAAGAGAAGCGTCACAGAATACTTCATAGGGCTTGGTTTCATCCGGAGGACTCAGAACTGGAGCAGAGACAGGCTTCTCTTTGAGGGTTTTGAATGCCACTTCACACTCTGGAGACCAAAAGTATTTGACATTCTTCTGAAGCAGGTTGGAAAGAGGCTTGGCAATCTTGGAGAAGTTTTCAACAAACCTTCTGCAATAGCTGGCAACACCCAGAAAACTGCGGAGCTGCTTGACGTTCTGAGGAGCTTCCCAGTTGACAATTGCTTCAACTTTCTCGGGATTAACCGCAATACCGTCAGCTGAGATGATGTGGCCCAGGTACAAAACCTTATCGAGCCAAAACTCACACTTTGAGAACTTGGCATAGAATTTATGCTCTCGGAGTCGATCAAGAACCAGACGTAAGTGCTTTTCGTGATCTTCTTCATTCTTGGAAAACACCAGAATATCATCCAGATACACAAGCACAAACTCGCCAGTATAGGGGTTGAAGATGTAATGCATCATCCTTGAAAAGGTAGGAGGAGCATTGGCGAGACCGAAGGACATGACGGTGTACTCGTATGAACCGTAGCTCGTTCTGAAGGCCGTCTTGGGAATGTCTTCCTCGCGAATGCAAATTTGATGATAGCCCATTCGGAAGTCAAGCTTAGAGAACACTTTAGCTCCTTTGAGCTGCTCAAAGAGTTCGTTGATGGTTGGGAGCGGATACTTCTTCTTAATCGTCTTCTTGTTCAATGGCCGGTAGTCAACACAGAGACGCTCCGTGCCATCTTTCTTCTTGACAAACAAGACACCACAGCCCCACGGAGATGTACTCGGTCTGATGAGACCCATACTCTCCTGCTTATCAAGCTGCTTCTTCAATTCCTTCAATTCATCCGGAGAGAGCTTGTATGGACGCCGGCAAGCAGGTTCGGTGCCCGGCTCGAGTTCAATGACAAACTCCACCTGACGGTGTGGAGGCATGCCTGGAAGTTCTTCTGGAAAGACGTCTTGATATTCGTTCACCACCGGAATTTGATTTATGGCATTAATTTCGCCCTTATCATTAAGAGAGAAAAGCCGAATAGTATTATCCCTGGAGGCGAAGATAATCACATCTTCATCAGAATGAGTCATCTTGACTTCCTTTTGAGCACAATCAATGTGAGCATCGTGCTGAGAAAGCCAATCCATTCCGAGGATGAGGTCGATGTCAGAATTGCCAAGAATCACCGGAGAAGCCAAGAATCGATAATCACCCATGCGAATAGAAACATTCGGAGCCACCATACTAGAACTCAATCTCTTGCCAGGTGATATGACACTCAAAGGTCTTGGCAAGGCTTTAGAGCGAACATTATTCTTGGATGCAAATGGATATGACATAAAAGAGCAAGAAGCACCCGAATCAAATAACACTTTAGCGGGGATAGAGTTCACTGGAAGGTTACCCAAAATGACATCAGAAGAATTCTCCGCTTGTGCTGCATTCATCAGATTGACCCTTGCAGAATTTGGGTCATGCCTGACAATAGCTGAACTCACAGGTGGAGGAGGAGGAAGACGCTTCGGATTCGGACATCTGTTGGCATAGTGACCTTTCTGAGTGCATTTGTTGCAAGTCACTTCTGAGAGAGGACGGAAATGAGAGCCACTGGACTTGGAGCCTTGAGACTGAAACTGCTTCTTCGACTGGTTGCTTGGGTTGGGTGGGTGGGAGAAACCACGACCACTAGAGTTCTTGTTGTTGGAGTTGTTGAAGTTGTTGGAGTTGTTGTATGGAGCTCGAATCACTGGAGGAGGAGGAAGCCAGAATTTCTGTTGTTTCGAAACCATCTGAGACGATGAGGAAGAGTGAACAGCATCTCGAATTCTCTTCTTAGAAGCCTCCATCTTGAGCTGAGCTACTTCTTGTTTCAAAGCCATGTTATAGAACTTGTCGAATTCATCCGGCTCGAACAAGGTGAGAGCAAGCTGAAGTTCATCTTTGAGACCTCCACGGAACTGATAGATTTTACTCTTAGCATCAGGAATGTCTTGCTTAGCATAGCGAGCGAGGTTTTGGAACTTGACATTATACTGATAGACTGTCATGGAGCCCTACTTGAGGTTGCGGAATTGCTCACGCATACCCTCGATGACACTTGTAGGAATGTGGTGCGAACGGAAATCCTTGCAGAAATTCTCCCAAGAGATCACTTGACCCGGCCTGGAGTCTTTGTACTGCTGCCACCAGTCAGCTGCTTGATCTTTCAGTTGGAAGGCTGCAAACTTCACATAATCATCTTCCTTCACGTTACTGCACTCAAAATGCTTCTTTATGTCGGTCAACCAATCCTCAGCATCAAGAGGGTCGACACAGTAACTGAAAGCTTTAGGATTGTTGGCCTAGAACTGATTAAGAGTAGCATGGTGCTGCTGGAAGAAGTTGCCTTGGTTCCCTGGAACACCCTGATTAGCTTGATTAGTTTGCATCATCTGCATCATCTGCATCATCAACTGAGTGTTCTGAGCTGTAGTCTCCATAATTGCTCTCCAAGCCTCAGGCGGAGGAGGAGGGGAAGGAGGATGTTCTGGGACCTCTTCCACCTCTGGGTTAGCGTTCGGAACCTTTTTCGGAGCCATCCTGTAAGAGATGACCACGAATCAGCAATTGATTGACAAAAGGAATAAGCTGAATCAATGGAATGAATTGCAACAAGTCTTCATAATAATCATTCGAACAATAAGAACGAATGAAATCATCCGAACAAGAGGAACGAATGAATTTCTCAGTTAAATGATAACATCAGTCTTCACGAGAAGCCACATAGGGATCAAAAAGAAAATAAGAAAAACAACAAGGTACGGAAAGGAACAAACACAAGAGAGGAGTTTCGTTCTAACATCTTTGTGCTGAAAGCATATGAACGTGTTACGAAAAGGTTTTGCAATCCCCAGATCAGCATAGCCAAGGACCCTTTAAGATGCAACTCCTGATAGTAACATCGGTCATATAACCCCTTCACTCAATGTCGAACCCCGAACTCACTAACCTGCATTCGTTGGAAGAATGCCTACGATCTACTGGATAAAACCCACCTATAGATTTCCGAAAGATTCCAGTTATGCAATCAGGTGTTGGGGATACACGGGAAGCACCGCGCAATCAACTCTAAACCTACATCCAGGTGTATCCATCCTTCAACACATAACCAGTCTTTCTCGGAAACTGTGTACCTCGGACCTTCGAAAAGCATCCACTATAACAAGCTATGGCAATACTCCCGAACTACCTCCCCAGTACTGGGTGATGTCGGGGTTATCTTGCCACTGGCCGTATAGGGGAGATTTTCGATGTCGGCCGTCTTAAGTATTTAGTACTGCCGCGATATGCTTGTGTCAATGATACCCCGAAGCTCAACTCCTCGGTAACAGGAGGCATCGAGAACAATATCCTTGTCACAAGAACATCGAAACAATCCCAGAATACTCGCGGGATTCCTAAAAAAATTTTGTGCAAATTTTGAAGATAGGAGAGACAAGAGTAGACGTCAGGAGTCCTCACCAGAGAGAAAGGGGATGAGAAGCAAAGAAATCCTACTCTCCGATATAATATAGGACTCAAAAAGTTTTCAGCTTGTGCCTAGACTCGACCGTCAACGATTCGATCAAACAGTGGGGGCTCCTAGGTCGGAGAAGGCTCAGAATACCAACTTGTAATGCCCAGGATGGAGTTATACCTCCTACGTGTCGAGGCACGACTTAAAGGCATAAATCCATCCTAGAATGATCTCAAGTTCGGTAATCTTTGCACAACTCATGTAAAAGAGGGGATAGTAAACTGAAAATAGTTGGCTTACACTCGCCACGTCACAGAATTACAGTACAAGTCTCAAACATCATACATTAAGAACATCACAACCCTCTAAGGGCAAAAGCCAAATGTCAAAGTACCGAACTCAGATAAACAAACCACAGGCGGATCGAATCCTAGTAAGAGACTCCACTACTGATCGTCCGGGTAGCGCACATAGTACCGACTACGCTCCTCGTCGTACTCCGAATCCAGCTCGGTGCCATCACCTGGATAGCTCACAGCTGGACCTGCATCTGGTGTGTGAAGTAACTGTGAGCCACAGAGGACTCAGCAATCCCGTCTCCGGGTAACAAGACTATCAAAGCCTTTGGGTGAGGATAAGGCTGAAGAAAAGAATAAGTGTCTACAGCAGCAACTAGCATCTAGCTTATGTAAGTGAGAGCGAGAAGAGAAGGCCTCGGCGAGAAGTGATCACGAAGTGATCCTAGCTAACAAGCTCCACAATCATAACCCCTCCGTGTTCAACTCCCGAATCCCTATTAGGAAATTGACAGTCACGGAACACACGCTGGTAGTGTATTAGAAACATTGTGTCAAGTTATCTACAACCGGAATTAACAAGCTCCCATCTGCCACATAACCACGGGCACGGCTTTCGAAAGTTCAAACCCTGCAGGGGTGTTCCAACTTGACCCATTACAAGCCCACGATCCGCGGAGTCGCAACTCCAAAGTGGGAAGACCCGAGTATCCTCGCAATCCCATGCTCAAGATATACCGGGCTAAGGTAAGGCTAATCCAGCAAATCCTCCCGGCGTGTCGACACCCTGATAGTAGCCGCGCGTATCTAAGTCTCAGGACACGACCGGATGGGTGATGCTACGGGTTTTTACCAGACCTTGAGTTTCCTCGAGGTGGCCCCGCAGGACCCCCAGTTCGGACCAACACTCATGTGGAGCACTGGCCCGGGGTTGTTGATTAAGAAAAAGGGTTTATAACTCCCTATGCAAGTTTAGTTTGTTATTAGGCAAATAGTACCAATGTTGGGACTTGCTGGAAAAGACTTAGCACTTAGCGGTTTATCGAGGGGGTCCCATACACCCCAACCGTGTTAGGAACGCATAATCAAGGAACATAAAACCGGCTTATACGGATCCTAACGGCATGAGTGGAACAAATCACCAAGCAAAAGGCTTAGCCTTCCACCCTTGCCAATATATAGATGATTTCATTTTAAGCATTTATATAGTGTGATATAACCCAACCAAACTTCAACATGAAGCAAGCATCTTCGATCTTCACCTGCAACTAGCAACGCTATAAGAAGGGCTGAGCGAAGCGTACTTAGCCAAGCAACGGTTTGCATAGGTAGGTTGGTTAAACATGGCAAATGGCTACAAGTAGGAGGCTGACAAGAAGATCATGGGCATCGAGGCAAAACTATAGATCGAGACTACTAGCAATAGGCAAAGATAGTAATGTTATCGGGGTTCGGTCATCTTGCCTGAAGAGAAGTCGTTCGGATCGTAAGAAGGGTCCTCGTGCTCAACCTCGTTGGAAACCTCGTGCTCAACTTCGTACTCGGTCTCAGCTTCCGACTCTAAACAAAACAATCACACCAAGCACCAATCAACAAGATGCAATGCGCACTCGGAAAAGATGAATGCATGATGGATGCACTAAGGATGCACACGGAGCACGTAAAACATCACTCAAGCAAAACACCTCAAAACATGATAACAATCTGATATTATTAATCTACACAGAAAATCAATCAAGTTTGATATAAGATTCGCTGAAATCGGAGTTACGGGCTAAAAGTTATGCCCGAAACAAGATTTGAGCGAAAGCTGAAAATTACAGCATCATAGCATCTTCGGAGCTCAAAATAATTGAGCTACAGCACCCAAAAAGCATGGCAAAGGACATGAACACAAACTAGGCATATAGTACAGCAACTAAGTCCAAAGGTGCACCCCAAAGGAGCCACGGATCAATAGCAATGATCTTGGACATATTGAACTTGACAATAAAATTCTGGCAGCAGAATTTTATTGAAACTTTAGAGCAAAAGATAAACATGCTACAGCCACTCAAATGGACATGTGAGGACATGTATGGAAAGACAACAATATATACTACAAGGAACAATCAAAATCCACTCCAAAACTATCATGCTTTGTCCTAGAGCAGCACACGAACATGGCATCGGAACGTTACAGATTTCAGACTTAGTGAAAAACCACTAAGTCCTAAAACAGCAATAACATCATGGCATATAAAAGAGCATGTTTAAGTCACCTCGAAACTAAACATGGCAAAGGGTAAGCACCTCATCAACATACACATGAAGGTGATCCCGAAACACACAAGCATGCTTCATTGAGGTGAACACAACGATTGCAACGAGCTCAACAAGATGGCATTTCGTAACAAGTGAAACAACATCACATGAACATGGCACTTTGCAACGATGATAACAAGGCAATAATAAATTTACCATGCAACCTATCACAAGCATCACGTAGTTCGTGGCAAGACGAACACGTGGACACGTCATTTGCAACATTCGGACAAACGAGCTAAAAGATATCACATGACAAAGGTGGCATAAAAAAATAACAC
Source organism: Secale cereale (assembly GCA_902687465.1). Taxonomy (NCBI): domain Eukaryota; kingdom Viridiplantae; phylum Streptophyta; class Magnoliopsida; order Poales; family Poaceae; genus Secale; species Secale cereale. Next base: position 414,737,585 of record LR738715.1, read on the forward strand.
ATAGCAGCAGTTTATATCATGATGCACTCTTGCAACAGCAAAACAAGCACCTAGAAGATCTCTAACATGCATGACTACAACAGAGGAAACGTAGAGCACATCTCCACGAACATCTGGACATATTACACGCGCAAAACGGAGCAGCAGGCAAAAAGTTAGAGCAGTTCAAACTTTGCATCAGACAGGTAAATACTGGGGACTTAGCAGAAATTTCAACAACCTCAGAGATCTGGAGAAAAAAAAACATCCACGGGCCCGGATCTGGCGGAGGAAGAGGCCCGGGCGAGGCGAGGCGGAGCCCAAGCGAGGCAGAGGCGGCGGCGCGGTGGAAGTGGGCCTTGGCGCCCGGCGCGGCCCACAGAGGGAGGAGGAGACCACGGCCTGGCGCGGTGGCGAAGGGGAGAGCCGGCCCAGCCGGGGCGAGACTGGCGGCTGCTGGGAACGGCGGCTGGGCCCTGCGCTTGCGCGGCCCAGGAGGCGGCGGCGCCCGGCGGCTGGGCTGGTGGAGCGCGAGCTGGCGGCGGCCCGCGGCTGCGAGGTGGAGGCGGAAGGGAGTGGGCCGGCGCGGAGGGAAGAGCCCACGCGCGGCGAAGTGGTCCTCACGGGGAGGATCCAGGCGCGGCCGGGCCTGGCGCGGTCGGATCGCTGGATCCCTCCAGAGCGATCGACCCGGCGAGGCGTTGACCCTGCCGACGCCTGCAGTGCAGTCGGGCGATGGGGAAAAACGGCGGCTGCTCGTTTCCCTCGGGAGACTGGCGGCCTGGCTCGAAGGGAGAGCCAAGTGGCTGTGGGAATAGTGGTGGATCTGAGAAAAAAAATGAGAGGGGGGAAGGAGGAAGAAGATAGAGATGCCAAATTTAGACTAGGGTCTAATATATAGCAGGAATTTAGGGTTAGGAGGGATTTAGGGGCGTTAGGAGCCCTCCGATCGCGATCCAACGGATCCGATCGCGGGGATAGATTAAAAGGGCCTAGGAGGAGATAAAAGAATGCAGCAGGGGTGTTTCTGGGACACGAAGTGAAGGCACTTCGGACCCACACGAACAATGGATGGAAAAACCAACGGAGTCCAAACGAGACGAGATTTGAGAGGCGGGTTGCACACAACAAAACAACAACACACACAACAACCTCGCGGCACACCGGTAGCGTTAAACGCCCAAACAACAAAGTAGGCCTACGAGACGTCACGGACACGTGAGGGAGCTCCGGAACGCGAAACGGACAATGGGAAGAAACACGCGGAACCGGAAGCAACCAACAACACAAAAGCAATGCGATGCACATGTCTACATGATATGAATGAATGCCACACACTCACACAACAAAACGACGAAAACCCGAAAGACAAGGAACCCGGAATGGAAATTGTTGAAGCCGGAGATATATTATATACCCAAAAGGGAAAGTATTACATCCGGGGCATTACACAAATAGATTGAGAAGCGACCAAGCAAAAAGCGACAACGGTCATAAACATGCATAGAGCATAAATAACACTAAATAATGAACCATAAGTAGGATGTAACTTCATTGCATAACTATTGACTTTACGTGCATGAATAGGGAATCACAAACGTTAACACCAATATTCTTACTAAAACACAATTACTCACTAATATGGCTCACATATTGCCATATCCATATCACAAAACTATTGAAGGGAATCACACTTATCATATCCAATGATTTATATGAAAGTTTTTATGATATCCCTCTTGAATATTCATCACTTTGGGACCAAATTCATATCTTGTGCAAATTAACATTGCTATTATCAACTCCCAAAAAGATATAAGTGAAGCATGAGAGTGTTTCTTTAAAATTTAAACTCATCAACTCCCAAAATGATATAAGTGAAGCATGAGAGTGTTTCTTTAAAATTTAATCATATCAACACTCAAAATAATATAAGTGAAGCATGAGAGTTTTTCTTCAAAATGTTTGGCTCTACCGTAGGGTGCGTCAACTGCAAATTAAAATTTCCTATGCGCAGAACATACAGGATCATGCTAAGGGGGATGGTTCATAGATCGTTACCACTAGACGTGTAGTGCCGTGCAACGGAAGTAGAGTTGAGGCAGCGCGTTTCCGGAGTCGCCCCACGTTCCCGGAGTCGTCTCCTCCTTGCCGATCTCTCACATAGCCGATCAGATCCCACGAACAGGTTCGTCGGAGCGGCGCAAGTGCATGGCCTCTAACGGTATCCGCACGTGCGGGAGGAATGTTGTGCGGCGGACTGCTAGGTTCGATCACAAAACCAGTGGGGAGTGGAGGTGGCTAGTTGCAACACATGCAAAGCCCTAACGACGGTGCCGAAGCGATCAACTTGATAAGTGTGCTGCACCTCCACTATATATAGGCATCCATCACAGGCTCAACACTTGGGCCTCGCACGGATCCTAAAGCCCAAAATTTGTTCGGTCTGTATCTGAGTCTGAGTAGGACCGAGTCTGACTCATGGAGTCAGATCCAACCTCACAAGTTCCTTCCCTTAAGCGCGCGACCCCTTAGGTTCAATTCGGCTTGGTCACAGTTTGGGTCACCTCCGACGTGCACGGTTGGTAGCGGCCTCTAGCAAGGCGTGCTGACCACCAAACAGACTATGAAGCTGGTTAGGAGAACTTGTACAACATGTCACACTTCTATTCCCTTTGCCACACGATATATGTTGTCGGGCTTAAGGCGAGTCTGTCATCCTTGTGCTAGCCCGACCTCTTTCTCGTTCCAGTGATGCCGAACCAAACCGGATTATCTCATAATCCTTGTCGCATGGCCATGCTTATCCTGGACTGATCACACGAGGGGCCGAGAGTATATCTCTCCTCATAGGAGGGGCAAATCCCATCTTGCTCGACCATGTATGGCAGCATGGGTTTGGATAAACCCGAAACCTACCTTTGTAACTACCCAGTTACAGAGTAGAGTTTGGTCGACCCAAAGAAAGTCTGTCACCATCCCGAGTACATGCATCAGCTCAGGTCTTAGGACATAGAATGTATGTTGTACTAGAGACTCACAGATGACATATCGTTGAGTGTCATAGTGGGGTCTGTCCAATCCTATATTCATCCGAGCTTGGATACAGTCACCTTGGATCCAACCTCTAATCCGATCAGATCCATGCAGTTCGGCAGCATCACATGCTTCATGGTTAGTGAGACAAAGCCATCCACCGTATTGCATGCTAGTCTAGTCCGACGTGTGCCCACATGTCACTTACGACTAGGGACAATTTAGGATGTATCATACAACACAAGATCTTACAAACAAGTCACATACTTGCCAACAAGTACAATTGATTACATCCAAGGACTATATTTATTCATAAACACATAGGAAATATCATCATACATGATTGCATCTAGGGCATATCTCCAACACAAAATATAATCACCGTCGTGCTCAAAAAGATATAAGTGAAGCACTAGAGCAACTTCCTAGCTGAAAAGATTTAAGTGAAGCACATAGAATATTCTAACAAATTATGATAAACATGTGGCTCTCTCACATAAGTGTATATAGTAAGGGTGATTGTGAGAAACTAAAAAGCAAACAAAACAAAGATTGATATAATACATGATGCTCCAAGCAAAACTCATGATATGTGATGAATAAAAATATAGCTCCAAGTAAAATTACCAATTGTCGTTAGAAGAAAGAGGGGATGCCTTCTGGGGTATCCCCAAGCTTAGTTGTTTACGAGTCCTTCAATATTACATTGGGGTGCCTCGGGCATCCCCAAGCTTAGGATCTTGCCACTCCTTTTTGAAGGAAATATGCCCTAGAGGCAATAATAAAGTCGTTATTTATATTTCCTTATATCATGATAAATGTTTATTATTCATGCTAGAATTGTATTAACCGGAAACTTAGTACATGTGTAAATACATAGACAAAACAGTATGTCCCTAGTATGCCTCTACTAGACTAGCTCATTGATCAAAGATGGTTATGTTTCCTAGCCATATACATGAGTTGTCATTTTATCAACGGGATCACATCATTAGGAGAATGATGTGATGGACAAGACCCATCCGTTAGCATAGCACTATGATCGTTTAGTTTTACTACTATTGCTTTCTTCATGACTTATACATGTTCCTATGACTATGAGATTATGCAACTCCCGAATACCGTAGGAACACCTTGTGTGCTATCAAACGTCACAACGTAACTGGGTGATCATAAAGATGCTCTACAGGTGTCTCCGAAAGTATTCGTAGTGCTGGCATAGATCAAGATTAGGATTTGTCACTCCGAGTGTCAGAGAGGTATCTCTGGGCCCTCTCGGTAACACACATCACATTAAGCCTTGCAAGCAAAAAGACTAATGAGTTAGTCACGAGATGATGTGTTACGGAACGAGTAAAGAGACTTGCCGGTAACGAGATTGAACTAGGTATAGAGATACCGATGATCGAATCTCGGGCAAGTAACATACCGATGACAAAAGGAACAACGTATGTTGTTATGCGGTTTGACCGATAAAAGATCTTCGTAGAATATGTAGGAGCCAATATGAACATCCAGGTTCCGCTATTTGTTATTGACCGGAGATGAGTCTCGGTCATGTCTACATAGTTCTCGAACCCGTAGGGTCCGCACGCTTAACGTTTGATGACGATCGGTATTATGAGTTTATGAGTTTTGATGTACCGAAGGTAGTTCGGAGTCCCGGATGAGATCATGTACATGACGAGGAGTCTCGGAATGTCCGAGACATAAAGATTGATATATTGGACGACTATATTCGGACACCGGAAGTGTTCCGGAAAAGTTTCGGATTTAACTGGATTGCCGGAGGGGGTTACCGGAACCCCCTACGAGGGGGGATGGTCCATAGTGGGCCTTGAGGAAAGGAGAGAGGCAGCCCATAGAGGCTGGCCGGTGCCCCACCTAGGGATCCTAGTTGGACTAGGATTGGGGGGGGGCGCCACCTCTCCCTCTTTTCCTTTCCCTCTCTTCCTTCTTGATGGACTCCTACTAGGAATAGGATTGCAATCCTATTCCTAGTAGGATTGCCCTAGCCGCACCATAGGAGGCCGGCCGGCCCTCCCCTCTTGCTCCTTTATATACGGGGGCAGGGGGGCACCCAAAGACACACAAGTTGAATTGTTCTAGCCGTGTGCGGTGCCCCCCTCCACAGAAACACACCTCGATCATATTGTCACAGTGCTTAGGCGAAGCCCTGCGCTAGTAGATACATCATATCCGTCACCACGCCGTCGTGCTGACGAAACTCTCCCGTGAAGCTCAACTGGATCAAGAGCTCGTGGGACGTCATCAAGCTGAACGTGTGCTGAACGCGGAGGTGCCGTACGTTCGGTGCTTGATCGGTTGGATCGCGAAGAAGTTCGACTACATCAACCACGTCACTTGACGCTTCCGCTTCCGGTCTACGAGGGTACGTAGACACACTCTTCCCTCTCGTTGCTATGCATATGGTAGATAGATCTTGCATGATCGTAGGAAAATTTTAAAATACTACGTTCTCCAACACTTTTTCCTTCATCCATCGTGATCTCACCTAAAACTTCAAAACTTCAATCACACAAAACTCAACAAAACCTCATGGGATCCGTTAGCATAACAAAAGCAATCCTCACTTAAGTACTATTGGAAACCCATTCATATTTTATTATTGCATTATATCTACTGTATTCTAACTTCATCAGGGTTTATGAAATACAATGAAAAAAGCACACAAAACAAGCACTCCTTATTGCATATTTTGATGAATCTATGTTTCATAAATTGTTCATGCTCCAGCAATTGCAGAGAATTCTGCTACTGGACACAAAAGTTTCTGTTTCTACACAGAATTGAATCAACTATCAGCCAGATCATCCCAAACGCTTTGCTTGGCACAAACACTAAACACATCCAAAACAGAGGTATAAATGTGTGCTTATTGAAAAACATAAAAAGTTCAAGAAAGAAAATTAAGATAAATATTGGTTGCCTCCCAACTAGCGCTATCGTTTTACGCCCCTAGCTAGGCGTAATGCAAAGTTTCAAGTGTTGTCATCCTTATTCTTCTCATCTACAACTTATTCTTATCGGGAAGCTTTTCAAGGACAATATGAAATACATCATCCATGGATATTTTAGCATTAGCAACTTGACCATCCACAAATCCCTCTTGATTACCGGTAACAATTCAATAATATTGTTTATTAATATCATTGAAAACTTGTTGGATTATATTCAGAGGAGGAACTTCCTTTTTAGTATTCTAATCATAGAGATGATCATCACGAAATAAATATCTCAACAAATAATCTCTATCATATAAATCTCATCTATTACTGGTTTTTCATGATACATACCGTAAAAATCAAAAATCTGTCTAGCTTCCCTCACTATGTAGTCAAATTTATTCATGAGAACAAGGATAGCTATCTTCGTAGCCCTAGTTTTTTTATGACCGTCAACTCATAAAAAAAATCTTTGCAAAGTAGGACGGACATGGATAAATCTTCTCTCGAGTTTAACAACAAGCGCGAAAATAGCCTCAACATAATTCTTAGTTCTTTTAAGTATAGGAGCATCACCGCAAGTCGAATTTCCAACACAACTATACAATTCTTGGATAATGCTTTTCCCTATAATATTCCCTTATCCCATCACAAAGGTCTTATCATCTAAATTGGTAGGAATTTTGACTTAGGAGTTTAACCATCTTCACTTTTTTCCATACCAAAATCGCCCATTATTAAAGTTTCAAACAAGCAACAAGCAAACAAGGAGCAAACACAAAAATGCAAACAAAAAAATATTTTTGTATTTTTGTAAAACTTTTTAGAAGTGGGGGAGATGAAAACGAGAAGAAAGGCAAATAATGTAAATGCAAGGAGATGAAAATTTATGTGTATTTACTTGATAGATGTTGATGATGTCTCCCCGGCAACGATGCTAGAAATTCCTACTGCTACTTGTGAACTGCGTTGGGATTTCCCTGAAGAGGAGAGGTTGATGTAGTACATTAGAGATAAGTATTTCCCTTAGATAAGAACCAAGGTTATCAATCCAGTAGGAGAACCAAGCAACACCTTGTTAGCAGCACCTGCACACAAACAACAAATCCTTAAACCCAACGTGAACTAGGGGTTGTCAATCCCTTGACAGTTACGAGCAAGATTAAATTGTATGGTGTTTGATAGATTGATTGGACAAAAATACAAAATAAAATAAATAAAGTAAAACACAACAAGGTATTTTTAATTTTTAATAAATGATTAAAGATAGACCTGGGGCATAGTTTTCACTAAAGTCTTCTCGCTTGAAAATAGCACACCGTGGGTAAACAAATTACTGTTGGGCAATTGATAGAAAAGCAAATAATCATGACTATATCCAAGGCGATGATCATATATAGGCATCACGTCCTATACAAGTAGACCGACTCCTGCCTGCATCTACTACTATTAGTCCACCCATCGACCGCTTGCCAACATGCATCTAGAGTATTAAGTTCATAAAGAATGGAGAAACGCCTTAAGCAAGATGACATGATGTTGACAAGATAAGCTCACGTATTTGTAAACCCCACATTTTTACCCTTAATAGAAACAATACAATACATGCCATGTCCCCTTCTGTCATTGGGACTGAGCACCGCAAGATCGAACCCATTACAAAGCAGCTCTCCCATTGCAAGAAAAATCAATCTAGTTGGCCAAACCAAATCAATAGATTAGAGAGAAATACAAAGCTATGTTAATCATGCATAAAAGAGTTCAGAGAAAACTCAAATAATATTCATAGATAGATCATCGGATCCCAACAAACATAGCGCAAAAAGTCATTACATCAGATAGAACTCCAAGAATATCAAGGAGAACATTGTATTGAAGATCAAATAGAGAGAAGAAGTCATCCAGCTACTAACTATGGACCCATAGGTATGTGGTAAACTACTGACGCATCATTGGAAGGGCAGCAAGGTTGATGTAGAGCCCCTCCGTGACCGAATCCCCCTCCAACAGAGCGTCAGAAAAGGCCTCTAGATGGGATCTCGTGG
>LR738715.1:414745620-414779516 GCA_902687465.1 Secale cereale
AGCAGCTCTCCCATTGCAAGAAAAATCAATCTAGTTGGCCAAACCAAATCAATAGATTAGAGAGAAATACAAAGCTATGTTAATCATGCATAAAAGAGTTCAGAGAAAACTCAAATAATATTCATAGATAGATCATCGGATCCCAACAAACATAGCGCAAAAAGTCATTACATCAGATAGAACTCCAAGAACATCAAGGAGAACATTGTATTGAAGATCAAATAGAGAGAAGAAGTCATCCAGCTACTAACTATGGACCCATAGGTATGTGGTAAACTACTGACGCATCATTGGAAGGGCAGCAAGGTTGATGTAGAGCCCCTCCGTGACCGAATCCCCCTCCAACAGAGCGTCAGAAAAGGCCTCTAGATGGGATCTCGTGGTTCTGGACCTTGCTGCGGCGGAAAAAGTATTTCATGTACTCCCCTATTGGTTTCTTGATTTTAAAGAATTTATAGAGGCGGAGTTAGGTCAAATGGAGTGACATGGGCCCCATAAGCCAGTAGGGTGCGCCCTACCCCGTAGGCGCGCCCTCGTGCCTCATGGGCCAGTACTCTATCTTCTCATCCCCTCCTAAAGCTTCTAAGGTCTCTTATTGCCAGAAAAAATCTTGAAAAAGTTTCATGGCATTTGGACTTCATTTGATATTGATATTCCGCGAAACCAAAAAGAAGCAAAAAAAAACTACAACCAGCACTGGGCACTAAGTTAATAGGTTAGTCCCAAATATGATATATAATTTCTTGAAAGTGTATATAAAGCATCCAAGATTGATAGTATAATAGAGTGTAACAATAAAAATTATATATACGTTGGAGATATATCACTCCACATCATGTCGGAGCCTCCCAATCTACACCTAACCAATCTAGGAGACACCACTCTCCAAAAAGTAATATACTGTGTGTTGATGATGAACTCCTTGCTCTTGTGCTTCAAATGATAGTCCGCCCAACACTCAACTCTCTCTCACAGGTTAGGCAATGGTGGAAGAAGGATTTGAGTGGAAATCAACTCGAGGAAGGCTAGAAATCAAGGTTCAAATGGTAGGAATGTAATCTCTTGATCTCAACACTTGAGTAGGTGGTTCTCTCTCAGAAAATGAATAGTGGAAGTGTAGGCATGTTCTGATGGCTCTCTTCTCTAAGGAAGAAGGGGTGGAGGGGTATATATAGCCTCCACACAAAATCCATTCGTTACACACTTTTCCCCCAACTCGGTGGCACCGATGAGAAATCTTGGTGGGCCAATCTGTGTAGAATATATGAACATTAGGAATCTTAGTGGGACTGACTGGAACAACTCGGATGGACCGATGTGCAATGGCTAGATAAAACCTTGTCTTGGTGGCACCGATTACATCATCTCGGTGTGATCATAGTGAAGCAATAAGGCAACAGAGTTAGCACGACATCTCGGTGGTACCTATTGCAAATCTCGGTGGGACTGAAAATAATTGCAACAAGGAACAGAGAGTTGGCAAGGCCATCTCGATGGAACCGAGATCGATATCGGTGGATCCGATTTGTTAGGGTTTGGTAGTGGCTAAGTCCAGATGAACACGGTGGCTCTAGATAGGAAATTTCGGTGGGGCCGAGTTGGAATGTAGGGTTTGGACATATTTGGATAGATAAAGTGGTTGAGGGTTTTGGAGCAATATCACTAAGCACTTGAGCAACCTAATTATCAAGCAACACCTCATCCCCTTTTAATAGTATTGGCTTTCTTATGGACTCAATGTGATCTTGGATCACTTACCCAAAAATGTGGAGTCTTGAGCTTTCGCCAATCCATGTACTTAGCATTTTGAGGGGTCCACATCTCTAGTCCTTGCCATGCCAATAACTGAACTTCCTGAAATCTTTCACTTGAATGGATAATAGTTCAATGACATATATGTTGTTATGAATTACCAAAACCACCCGGGGATTAGTTGCACTTTCAGAGAGGCATGATCGTTAGGTATTAGAGGCACGGTTCTATATTAAGAAGAACCAATTGTTTAAGAAGACATGTTTACTCGTACATGCACCACAATGAAGGTAGTAGAGGCACTGTTCTACATTAGTACGAGTCACGGTCATGGCTCTACTTTCTGATTTTTTTAGCTTGTGCAGGCACGTGCGTGCAGCTAGTCGAGACACGTATGTTATGTCGAGTCACAATCCCCCCTCTCATTTTCCAAATGTTTCCTCTCACACATCCTCTTGGAGAGGCACAGCTGGAAGCTATTCAGGGCATAGTCATGCCTCTCTTTTCCAAATGTTTCCCCTAACACGTTCACTCGAAGGGGAACGACTACGAAGCTATACAGGGCCGTGCCTCTCTTTTCCATCTATTTTTTCCGACTCATTGGCTCAGAGAGGCACATCCATGAAGCTATTTGACGACCCAAAAATATAGGGGATCATTTGTAGTCCTTTTGATAAGTAAGAGTGTCGAACCCAACGAGGAGCAGAAGGAAATGACAAGTGGTTTTCAGCAAGGTAATGTCTGCAAGCATTGAAATTATCGGTAACAGATTGTTTGATAGCAAGATAATTTGTAACGAGCGAGACGGTGACGGCAAATAGTATGCAGCAAGGTAGCTCAATCCTTTTGTGTCAAAGGACATGCCAAACGGTTTCTTATAATAAGCAAAGTGTTCTTGACGACACACGTGAATTTCATCTAGTCACTTTCACCATATTGGTTTGATTTGTGTTCGTTACTTCGATAATTCGATATGTGGGTGCACCGGTGCTTAGGTGCTGTTCTTACTTGAACGAACCTCCTACTTATGATTAACCCCCTCGCAAGCATCCGCAACTACGAGAAAAGTATTAAGATAAAATCTAATCATAGCATTAAACATTTGGGTCCAAATCAGTCCCTTACGAAGTAGCGTATAAACTAGGGTTTAAGCTTCTGTAACTCTAGCAACCCATCATCTAATAACTACTCCACAATGCATTCCTTAGGCCAAAATATTGGTGAAGTGTCATGTAGTCGAAGTTCACATGACACCACTAAGGGAATCACAACATACATATCATCGAAATATCGAACACATATCAAATTCATATGATTACTTGCAACATGATTTCTCCCGTGACCTCAAGAACTAAAGTAACTACTCACAAGTGATAAACATGCTCAAGATCAGAGGGGTATTAAATAGCATAATGGATCAAAACATATAATCTTCCACCAAATAAACCATATAGTAATCAACTACAAGATGTAATCAACACTACTAGTCACCCACATGTACCAATCTGAGGTTCCGGTACAAAGATTGAACACAAGAGATGAGCTAGAGTTTGAGAGGGTATGGTGTTGTTGAAGATGTTGTCAGGCCCAAGATGCGATTCTATCCCAATCACGTGACACTTACGTGATTGGGGCACAACCGCATTTCGTGCGCTTAGCAAGATGGATATCATTACATCGTACCATTACATACATACATGAGGGATACAACAATACATACAAGTCACATGAATACAACAACATCAGTACAAGGCATCCCACTACGGATGCAAACAACGAAAAGAACACGACATCCATCTGCTATCCCAGGCTGCCGACCCGGAACCTAACCCAAGACTGAAGAAGAAGAAGAAGAAGAAGAAAGAACTCCAAACAACGATCATCGCTCTCACGTCAAGACATCGGAAGCCTGCACCTGCAACTGTTGTTGTAGTATCTGTGAGCCACGAGGACTCAGCAATCCCATAACCATGGGTAACAAGACTATCAAAGCTTAATAGGTAGGCAGAGGTAAAGTGGTGAGGTTGCAGCAGCGACTAAGCAATATATATGGTGGCTAACTTACGAGTACAAGAATAAGATGAGCATCTACGCAAACGGTCGCAACTAGTAGTGATCACTAAAGATCCTGAACTACTTACGAGTCAAACATAACCCCACCGTGTTCTCTTCTCAAAGTGAAAAGAGACAGTCATGGTTACTCACACAGTTGTGTGTTTTAACTCGGATCCTCTGTCAAGTTTTCTACAACCGGACATTAACAAATTCCAATCTGCCACATAATCGCGGGCACGGCTTTCGAAAGATCATAACCCTGCAGGGGTGTCCCAACTTAGCCCATCACAAGCTCTCACGATTAGCTGAAGTGATAAATATAATATCATCACCCCTTATCTTAGGGAAATCCGATCAGGCTCGGCATCCCGGTGCACAAGACATTTCGACAATGGTAAAACAAGTCCAGCAAGACCTCCCGGTGTGTCGACACCCTCATAGTAGCCGCGCGTATCTCGTCTCAGGCCACGACCAGATGGGTGATCCTACAGGTAAAACCAATCCTCGAGTTTCCCCGTGGTGGCCCCGCATAACCCCCGTTTGGGACCAACACCATCAGCACTGGCCCCCCTGTTATGTAGAATTAAGAACCCGGGGACATGACCCCCTATGCAATTAATTAATTAATTAAGTTGTTATTATGAGCAAATTAAAACCAATGTTGGGCCTTGCTGGAGGAGTTTTATTCAAAGACGAAGTGTCAAGGGGTCCCCATATACCCATCGTCTAAGGAACGCAAAATCAAGGAACATAATGCCGGTTTATCGGCGCCTAAGGTGGCATGAGTGGAACAAAACACCGAGAAAAAGGCCAAGCCTTCCACCCATGCCCAGTATATAGGTGTGTTAATAATAATAACATATTGTGATATTCCAACAACAAGTTCCCTCCTGGAACAATCTTCATCTTCACCTGCAACTAACAACGCTATAAGAGGGGCTGAGCAAGCGGGTAACATAGCCAAACAATGGTTTTGCTAGGAAGGTTTCAAAGGTTAGAGGTTTCATGGCAACAAGGAGAGGGGCTGACAATAATGATGGGTAGCGCGACATGTAACAATAGCATCGAGACAACTAAGCAAAGGCAATGATAGTAAAGGTATCCAAGGGTATGGTCATCTTGCCTGAGATCCCGCAAGGAAGAAGAACGGTTCCGTGAAGAAGACGGAGAAGAAGCCTCGAAGAAGAACCACGGGTAGACGATCGAATCCTCACGAACGCAACGGAACAAGCACTAACGAGAAGAAGCAAGCAATACAGTAAACAAACTACTCCAGAACATAACAATATGCTCAACCAAGTATGATGCAAAACAAGTCTACTTATGATGCACAACAAGTCTACACAGGAAGCAAAACATGACAAGGTAGGAAGCACAGAAAAACAACACAGGAAACATGACAATGTGCTTAAACAAGTATGATGCAAACAAGTCTATATAGGAAGCGCAACAAGTCTATACAGGAAGCATTACATGGCAAGGTAGGAAGCACAGAAAACAACACAAGTTTATATGTTGCAATACAAGGCAAGGTATGATGCATGACAAATCTATACAGGAAGCACAGCAAGTCTATACAGGAAGCATAACATGGCAAGGTAGGAAGCACAACATGACAACGGTGCAAGATGCACCCAAACATCAACCAAACTCACTCCAAACATGTTAACAAGATGATATTATGATTCCACATGCAAAATCACACAAGTTTATATAAGGAACACTCCAAACGGAGCAACGGGCTAAAAGATACACATGAAACAAGATATAACAACAAGCTGAAATTAACAGCCACATAGCAACTTTGGAGCATGATAAATATAAGCTACAGCACTCAAACATGGTGATAAGAAGCATGAACATGAAGTAGACATATCCTACAGCAAACAACTCCATTGGAGCATCTCCATAGGAGGCATGGATCAATAGCAACAAGCTATAACATTTTGATCATGACACTAAAAACCTGACAGCAATATTTTATAGCAACTTGGGAGCAAGAAATAAATAAGCTACAGCAAGTCAAATGAGCAAGTGAAGGCATGAATGGATAGACAACAACATATACAACAAGGAATGATCAATGGCCACCCCAAAACTAACATGGATTCACCTAGGGCATCAAGCAAACATAGCATCAGGATATTACAGATTCCAGACTTAGTGAAATTTCACTAAGTGTTAAAACAGCAATAACAACATGGCATGTTTACAAGCATGTTTAAGTCACCTCAAAGCATATCATGGAAAGTTAAATGCACCACAGCAAAGAACACATCATGAAGATTCTAAAACATCTAGGCATGTGACAAGGGAACAAACACAACAATAGCAACGAGCTCCTCAACTAGGCATCTCGTAACAAGTCACAAAACCTAACAGCCACATGCACTTTTGCAACAGAGATAAACATGGCAATATGAACTCAAACAAGCATGCTATAGCAACCGACATGTAGAGCATCTCATGATGAACATTTTGACATATCATTTGCATCATTTGGATAAACATGCACCAAGCTATCACATCTCAAACATGGCATGAAAACAACAAGTAGCATCAGTTTATAATAAGTAGCACTCTTGCAACAGAGATTAGAGCATCTAGATAAACTCAAATGAGCATGGCACAATGGAACATAGTGTAGAGCATATCACCACGATCATTTTGACATATCGTACACTCAATTTGGATAAGTACACACAAAGTTATCACCAGACAAAGATGCAACATAATATGCAAAATTTAGGGACTTAGCAGAAAAAGGGGCAACCTCGGAAAACGGACATGTCCGAAGGCAGCGGACACTTCTGACGACGGGGCCCGCGGACAGAGAGAGGGGCAGACACGTCCGTCGCCAATCAGACGTGTCCGTCGGCGGCGGCGGCCGGGCCCGCCTGGCAGTGGCTCCGGGGCGCTGGAACAGGGTTCGTTGACCTCCCGCTGGCTCAGGCGGCCGCCGGCGTGCCTCGATCCGGTGAACGCAGCGACGAGGTGACCGGAGGGCGGCGGGGATGGCCGGATCCAGCCGCGGGGACTCCATTCCCGGCCGGATCAGGCCGGAACGACGCAAGGGCGGCGGCGGTCACCGGCGGCGAGGTAGAGCCAGCGGCGGCGGGCGGATGCAGAGGGGCGCGTGGCGGCGGGCGGATGCAGAGGGGCGCACGCAGGACCGGCGAGGTAGTGGGGAGGACCTCCGGCGAGATCCCGGCGAAACGGCGGCGGGGCAGCGGCAGTCTTCGGCGAGGTCGCGGATCGACTCGGGAGGCGGAGGGAGCTCGCGCGCACAGCGAGGCGCGGGGAAACATGTGCCGCGGCGGCGGCTGCTCGGGCCCGCTCCGGCCCGGGGCGGGCCGTGGATGGGCCTAGCGCGGAGGGGCGACGTGGCTGTGCCACACGGCGCACAGGGAGTGGCCAGGGCTGCTGAATTGGCGGCGGCGTCCACTAGGAGGGCGCCAAGTGGCGGCGGCGGGTAGTTTTTGCGCTGATTTTCAGGGGGATGCGGGAGGAGCGGCGGTTGGTGAGTGGAGGGCTGCGGAAAACGAGGCTGGAGATAGAAGGAGGCCAAAAATGGCAAGGGTTGGTGTATATATAAGGCAGGGGGGCTAAGATTAGGGTTTAGAGGCCGTTTCAGACGCTCGGATCGCGATCTGACAGTCCGGAGCGATGGGGAGTTAGAAAGTCCTAGGTGGGCTTTGTAGAGTAGTTGTGCTGAGGTGAGAGGATAGGGAGAGAGGCCCGCGGGGGTTTTCGGAGACCAAAAACGTCCGACGATTAAACCGGCGACTAGCGCCGCTATATATATCCGTTGGGCTATCAAACGGACTCCGAATGCGATGAAATTTGGCAGGCGGCCTGTCTACACTATAATAAAACCACACGCCAAGTTTCATCTCATTCCGAGAACATTTTTCGGCCACTTATAAAATAAATATTCGGAGGCACCGCGGGCGCGTGTGAGTGTGTCTGGGCTCAGAACGGACAACGGAAAGGACGAGGGGACTCAGGAGGATGCAAGTTTTGAAAACATGCTGATGCAACACACATAATGACATGGCAAAGATGCACACGCAAGCAGATGACATGGCAAAGGCAACGAATAACTGGCTGACACCTGGCGCACCGGTCTCGGGGTGTCACAACACTCCCCTACTAACAAGAGATCTCGTCCCGAGATCTTAGGAACGAGACGGAAGGGAAAAAGGAAGAACAAAGTTCTTCGAGGACAAAAGAGTGAAACCAAGGAATATTGCGAGGTTGAGCCACTTCGAAAGAAAGAATATACTGGAGATGAACGAGAATGAGAAGCTCCGGTAAAAATGAGGTAACAAAGCATAGGACGAGAACCAAGAGGATAAGGATATGAAGCACGAGTTAAAGGAACAAGAATGAATTCGAAACCACTCCGGTTAAAAGAGATATAAAAGAAATATCCACGAAGGAATTCGGGTAGCACTCCGGCTGAAACTGAAAGAAATTGCACACCGGTTGAGCATGAATGGAATAGGACAAGAACCTGAGGAGATTGAATAAAAACATGACGAAATAAACAAGACAATGCCTGCGGAAGAATTGAAAGAGTTGATGAAACGAACGGAATAGAAAATGACAACTTTCATCACGAATGAATTTTGAAGAGAATCTTGAGGAGAAAGGTTTGAATAGAGTTGTTGAGAAAATCAACAACAAAACAATGAGCTTGTTGTGGACCTATTTAAACATATCAAGACTTGAGGTGAATTATGCCGCAACCAAAAGATGGAATAATTAAGATGAAGGAAGAAATGCAAAACTCCACTTCAAAAGAATAGGAGAATTATTGCGCTCGAGAGGCAAGAATAAGAATGCTTGAGCTGCTCCAGAAGAATTAGCTGAACGTTTGATAATGAATTAAATCCTGAAGAACCACCATGGAGAACTCCGGTAACGAAAGGATGATGATATAGAAATGACAGATGAAAAGAATAAGATTAACGCCTTGCGATGATTAAACGGGGTTCCGGCGAGATAACCGAGAAAAACTTGAACTCCGGAAACGAAAATATTAAGCACTTGGAACTAGAATTTATTCATCAAGAGTAAACTCCGAAGGAAGGAACTAATCAACTTGATGGAAAAGAATAAGAATTATGTTATGCTTCTCCTCCATCAAATAAATTGATGAAAGCCATGGATTCGCATATCACTTATTCTCGATGAAATTGATTTAAAGAAGAATATATCGCGAACTTGCGAAAAATATTCATGAAACACCGGTAGGATATGAATGAACGAATGAATTGACATGATAGCATCGAAAAAGACTGTCGAGCGAATCACCGTAAGGAATTGAAGCCGAGTGAAAAAAAAGGAACGAACCACCATGAAGAATAACAATCAAGTGAAGAAAGAGAATGACCACCGTAAGGAATGAAATCGAGTGAAGACAAGAGAATGAATCTCCGGGAAGAATAAAGCATTTGCGGAAAATTAGAATGACGATAACGAAGAGATTGTGAACTGATTAAAGAATACTTGAACAAGCACCGGAAGAATATGAGACGAACGAAGAGGCATCAATGAAGAATATTTAGAGGACGAAGTTGAAAACTAAGAACGAAGAAATCTTCTGAAATGATGGCCTTCGGAGGAACACCAAGAAAAGAATTCATGACATACTCCGGAAGAATGAAAGAAGAAAGGTTGAACCAACGATGAAAAGAATTTGGAAACGTTCTTCGAAAGGCACGTGACTGATGTAATACATACTTACGTCACACTTTGAAAAGAATTTCGGAACACTCCGGGAAATAAAAGAGTCAGGTAAGATCTTGGGAAGACCTGTGGGTTATGAGCCCACCGAAGAGAAAACACCGTTGGAAGGATTTAAAAGGAGATAATGCACCGGAACAAATGAAAACCTCGAATGAGGTGACAACCTCAAATTAATTGGAACACAGACGAATCTGCTGAGATTTCTTCGGAACTCCGGAATAATTAAATGACAAAAGACGAACGAGCAAGAGGAAACATCTGAGCCGAGGGAAAAGAATATGAACAACACCGAATACTTGAGTTGAATCCACCGGAAAAGAAGAAGAGGTGAAGGATATCAAACGAGAGGAGAATTCATCGGAGAAGAAAAGAGAAGAATGATGACGAGCTAGACGAGAATTCACCGGTTGAAATAACTGAGGAAAGAATGCAAAGGATTCACACGAGTAGGATGGATACTCGATTAAGGACTCCGGTCCGAGAAGCAAAAGGGTGGGAGGGTGGGAAAAGAAAGAACACAACGGACGGAGAAAACACCGTCGGTTAAAAAGAACTGAGGTTGAACTTGCAAAGAAGAAGAGGGTTGAATCCACTTGACGAGAGATGCACCAGATGAGAGAACTAACAACGCAACGAACGACAACTAACCACGCGATCCTAATTTTTTTTGAAGGGGAAGAGGAGTAATTCAAAACACCTACGTCAAGATTCCTCACCAGAGCGACGAAGGGGCAGGGGAGTAAAAAGAATTCCTACTCTCCGATATAACTAGACTCTGAAAAAGTTTTCTTCTAGACTCAACAACGGCCAAGCTACGATCAATCAAGGGGGCTCCTATGGTCGGTCGAGGCTCTGATACCAACTTGTCAGGCCCAAGATGCGAATCTATCCCGATCACGTGACACTTACGTGATTGGGGCACAACCGCATTTCGGGCGCTTAGCAAGATGGATATCATTACATCGTACCATTACATACATACATGTGGGATACAACAATACATACAAGTCACATGAATACAACAACATCAATACAAGGCATCCCACTACGGATGCAAACAACGAAAATAACACGACATCCATCTGCTATCCCAGGCTACCGACCCGGAACCTAACCCAAGACTGAAGAAGAAGAAGAAGAAGAAAGAACTCCAACAACGATCATCGCTCTCACGTCAAGACATCGGAAACCTGCACCTGCAACTGTTGTTGTAGTATCTGTGAGCCACGAGGACTCAGCAATCCCATAACCATGGGTAACAAGACTATCAAAGCTTAATAGGTAGGCAGAGGTAAAGTGGTGAGGTTGCAGCAGCAACTAAGCAATATATATGGTGACTAACTTACGAGTACAAGAATAAGATGAGCATCTACGCAAACGGTCGCAACTAGTAGTGATCGCTAAAGATCCTGAACTACTTGCGAGTCAAACATAACCCCACCGTGTTCTCTTCTCAAAGTGAAAAGAGACAGTCACGGTTACTCACACAGTTGTGTGTTTTAACTCGGATCCTCTGTCAAGTTTTCTACAACCGAACAATAACAAATTCCAATCTGCCACATAACCGCGGGCACGGCTTTCGAAAGATCATAACCCTGCAGGGGTGTCCCAACTTAGCCCATCACAAGCTCTCACGATTAGCTGAAGTGATAAATATAATATCATCAGCCCTTATCTTAGGGAAATCCGATCAGGCTTGGCATCCCGGTGCACAAGACATTTCGACAATGGTAAAACAAGTCCAGCAAGACCTCCCGGTGTGTCGACACCCTGATAGTAGTCGCGCGTTTCTCGTCTCATGCCACGACCGGATGGGTGATCCTACAGGTAAAACCAATCCTCGAGTTTCCCCGTGGTGGCCCCGCATAACCCCCGTTTGGGACCAACACCATCAGCACTGGCCCCCCTGTTATGTAGAATTAAGAACCCTGGGACATGACCCCCTATGCAATTAATTAATTAATTAAGTTGTTATTATGAGAAAATTAAAACCAATGTTGGGCCTTGCTGGAGGAGTTTTATTCAAAGACGAAGTGTCAAGGGGTCCCCATATACCCATCGTGTAAGGAACGCAAAATCAAGGAACATAATGCCGGTTTATCGGCGCCTAAGGTGGCATGAGTGGAACAAAACACCGAGCAAAAGGCCAAGCCTTCCACCCATGCCCAGTATATAGGTGTGTTAATAATAATACTCCCTCCGTTCCTAAATGTAAGGTGTATTAGTTTTTCAAAAAGTCAACTGGTGTCTATGTTTGACCAGCTTTGCAGCAAAATATATAAATATTTATAATACTAATTATATAAAATGTAAAAATATATTTCATGATGAATCTAGTGATACTGATTTGGTATTCTAGATACTGATATTTTTGCCTATAAACTTGGTCAAACTTAGAGAAGTTTGACATTTTGAAAAAATAATACACCTTATATTAAGGAACGGAGGGAGTAACATATTGTGATATTCCAACAACAAGTTCCCTCCTGGAACGATCTTCATCTTCACCTGCAACTAACAACGCTATAAGAGGGGCTGAGCAAGCGAGTAACATAGCCAAACAATGGTTTTGCTAGGAAGGTTTCAAAGGTTAGAGGTTTCATGGCAATAAGGAGAGGGGCTGACAATAATGATGGGTAGCGCGACATGTAACGATAGCATCGAGACAACTAAGCAAAGGCAATGATAGTAAAGGTATCCAAGGGTATGGTCATCTTGCCTGAGATCCCGCAAGGAAGAAGAACGGTTCCATGAAGAAGACGGAGAAGAAGCCTTGAAGAAGAACCACGGGTAGACGATCGAATCCTCACGAACGCAACGAAACAAGCACTAACGAGAAGAAGCAAGCAATACAGTAAACAAACTACTCCAGAACATAACAATGTGCTCAACCAAGTATGATGCAAAACAAGTCTACTTATGATGCACAACAAGTCTACACAGGAAGCAAAACATGACAAGGTAGGAAGCACAGAAAAACAACACAGGAAGCATGACAATGTGCTTAAACAAGTATGATGCAAACAAGTCTATATAGGAAGCGCAACAAGTCTATACAGGAAGCATTACATGGCAAGGTAGGAAGCACAGAAAACAACACAAGTTTATATGATGCAATACATGGCAAGTATGATGCATGACAAATCTGTACAGGAAGCACAACAAGTCTATACAGGAAGCATAACATGGCAAGGTAGGAAGCACAACATGACAACGGTGCAAGATGCACCCAAACATCAACCAAACTCACTCCAAACATGTTAACAAGATGATATTATGATTCCACATGCAAAATCACACAAGTTTATATAAGGAACACTCCAAACGGAGCAACGGGCTAAAAGATACACATGAAACAAGATATAACAACAAGCTGAAATTAACAGCCACATAGCAACTTTGGAGCATGATAAATATAAGCTACAACACTCAAACATGGTGATAAGAAGCATGAACATGAAGTAGACATATCCTACAGCAAACAACTCCATTGGAGCATCTCGATAGGAGGCATGGATCAATAGCAACAAGCTACAACATTTTGATCATGACACTAAAAACCTGACAACAATATTTTATAGCAACTTGGGAGCAAGAAATAAATAAGCTACAACAAGTTAAATGAGCAAGTGAAGGCATGAATGGATAGACAACAACATATACAACAAGGAATGATCAATGGCCACCCCAAAACTAACATGGATTCACCTAGGGCATCAAGCAAACATAGCATCAGGATATTACAGATTCCAGACTTAGTGAAATTTCACTAAGTGTTAAAACAGCAATAACAACATGGCATGTTTACAAGCATGTTTAAGTCACCTCAAAGCATATCATGGAAAGTTAAATGCACCACAATAAAGAACACATCAGGGAGATTTTAAAACATCTAGGTATGTAACAAGGGAACAAACACAACAATAGCAACGAGCTCCTCAACTAGGCATCTCGTAACAAGTCACAAAACCTAACAGCCACATGCACTTTTGCAACAGAGATAAACATGGCAATATGAACTCAAACAAGCATGCTATAGCAACCGACATGTAGAGCATCTCATGATGAACATTTTGACATATCATTTGCATCATTTGGATAAACATGCACCAAGTTATCACATCTCAAACATGGCATGAAAGCAACAAGTAGCAGCGGGTTATAATAAGTAGCACTCTTGCAACAGAGATTAGAGCATCTAAATGAACTCAAATGAGCATGGCACAATGGAACAAAGTGTAGAGCATATCACCACGATCATTTTGACATATCATACACTCAATTTGGATAAGTACACACAAAGTTATCACCAGACAAAGATGCAACATAATATGCAAAATTTAGGGACTTAGTAGAAAAAGGGGCAACCTCGGAAAACGGACATGTCCGAAGGCAGCGGACACTTCTGACGACGGGGCCCGTGGACAGAGAGAGGGGCGGACACGTCCGTCGCCAATCGGACGTGTCCGTCGGTGGTGGCGGCCGGGCCCGCCTGGCAGTGGCTCCGGGGCGCTGGAACATGGTTCGTTGACCTCCCGCTGGCTCAGGCGGCCGCCGGCGTGCCTCGATCCGGCGAACGCAGCGACGAGTGACCGGAGGGTGGCGGGGATGGCCGGATCCGGCCGCGGGGACTCCATTCCCGGCCGGATCTGGCCGGAACGGCGCAAGGGCGGCGGCGGTCACCGGCCGGCGAGGTAGAGCCAGTGGCGGCGGGCGGATGCAGAGGGGCGCGCGGCGGCGGGCGGATGCAGAGGGGCGCGCGCAGGACCGGCGAGGTAGTGGGGAGGACCTCCGACGAGATCCCGGCGAAACGGCGGCGGGGCAGCGGCAGTCTCCGGCGAGGTCGCGGATCGACTCGGGAGGCGGAGGGAGCTCGCGCGCACAGCAAGGCGCGGGGAAACGTGGGCCGCGGCGGCGGCTGCTCGGGCCCGCTCCGGCCCGGGGCGGGCCGCGGATGGGCCTAGCGCGGAGGGGCGACGTGGCTGTGCCACACGGCGCACAGGGAGTGGCCAGGGCGGCTGAATTGGCGGCGGCGTCCACTAGGAGGGCGCCAAGTGGCGGCGGCGGGTAGTTTTTGCGCTGATTTTCAGGAGGATGCGGGAGGAGCGGCGGCTGGTGAGTGGAGGGCTGCGGAAAACGAGGCTGGAGGTAGAAGGAGGCCAAAAATGGCAAGGGTAGGTGTATATATAAGGCAGGGGGGCTAAGATTAGGGTTTAGAGGCCGTTTCGGACGCTCGGATCGCGATCTGACGGTCCGGATCGAAGGGGAGTTAGAAAGGCCTAGGTGGGCTGTGTATAGTAGTTGGGCTGAGGTGAGAGGAGAGGGAGAGAGGCCCGCGGACTAGCGCCGCTATATATATCCATTGGGCTATCAAACGGACTCCGAATGCGATGAAATTTGGCAGGCGGCCTGTCTACACTATAATAAGACCACACGCCAAGTTTCATCCCATTCCGAGAACATTTTTTGGCCACTTATAAAATAAATATTCGGAGGCACCACGGGCGCGTGTGAGTGTGTCTGGGCTCAGAACGGACAACGGAAAGGACGAGGGGACTCGGGCGGATGCAAGTTTTGAAAACATGCTGATGCAACACACATGATGACATGGCAAAGATGCACACGCAAGCAGATGACATGGCAAAGGCAACGAATAACTGGCTGACACCTGGCGCACCGGTCTCGGGGTGTCACAGATGTTGATGAAGATTGGCCTCCCAAAGATGAGAGGGTTGTTGATGATGACGATGACGATGATTTCTCCCTCCTAGAGGGAAGTTCCCCCGGCGGAATCGCTCCGTCGGAGCACAAAAGTGCTTCTGCCCAAGTTCCGCCTCGAGGCGGCAGCACTCCATCCCAAAAGTCCTCTTCTTAATTATTTCAGGTCAAAATGACTTATATACCAAAAGATGGGCATCGGAGGTGGGCCGAGGAGGGCACAACCCACCAGGGCTCGTCCGGGGGCCCTGGTGCACCCAAGTGGGTTGTGCCCACCTGGTGGGGCCCCTGTGGTACTTATTTGCTCCAATATTTATTAAATTATCAATAAAAATTCTCCGTGAGGTTTCAACTCATTTGGAGTTGTGCAGAATAGGTGGCCTGCCATTGCTTTTTCAGGTCCAGAATTCCATCCACCCGTATTCTCCCTCTTGATGTAAACCTTGCATATTATGAGAGAAAACACATTAGAATTACTCTAAAAGGCAGCATTATGCATAAAAACATTTGAAATAATAGTACAAAGATTTCATGCAAAATTTACGTATCAACTCCCCCAAGATTGGACTTTGCTTGTCCTCAAGCAAAAAACCGAAATCGAAAAACATGTGCACGTGCTTAGAGAGAGAGAGAGAGAGAGAGAGAGAGAGGTGTCGATAAAACAGAATACAGAGATAGAAGTATCATGTATATTATTGTAACATCAACAAACTTCATTAAAGCATAGTGCAACATAGCTTTATCATATAACTTCTCGTGAGCAATTAACAATTCAACACACTAATGAACTATAAAGCATAAACTCTATTGAAAACCACCAAACTATGTTCTCAGTCAACTTTGCAATTACACTTCATCATCTTTTCAGGAAGGTTCATGTATCAGATCCTTTAGGCAAGTCCACATACTCAACCATCATATAATCTTGTTTGATTGGTAACACTCACCGCATACACATGAGCAAAAAGTTTCAACCGGACACATAGAAAGATAAGGGCTTATAGTTTTCGCCTCCCAACGTATTCACCTCAAGGGTGATGACAACAATAATATTTCGTGCTCACCCCTATTCAACTGGATATATGTTCCTAGATCTTTCCTCACCACATGATGCTTGCTAAAAAATATAATAAAAAGGAACAGAGAAGTATACTTTGACTCTTGCATAAGAGTAAATACATAAAGTAACAGATAGGCCCTTCATAGAGGGAAGCAGAGGTTATCATGCACTTTTTTTGCATGCCAAATCCCTTAATGCAAAAGAATGTCACGTTGTATTGCCCCTTATGATAGGAACCTTTATTATGCAGTCTATCGCTTTTATTACTTCTCCATCACAAGTTGGTACAACACTCAATTTTATCTTACACTAAATGATCCAACATATTTAGAAGCAATTTTTATTGCCTTATTGTACCGATGACAACTTACTTGAAGGATCTTACTCAATTCATAGGTAGGTATGGTGGACTCTTTAACAGATTTGGGTTTAGGGTTTTTTGGATGCACAAGTAGCATCTCTACTTAATGCGGAATTTTTGGCTAGAAAAGGTATTGAGCAAGCACCACATGTTAAAGGATCTATGACAATATAAATTCTATGTGAATAAGAACAAACAGAAATCATTACGTTGTCTTCCTTGTCCAACGCCAACCGTTTTGGCATATAATATTTTGATGGGGGCTCGCAATCATAAAAGATGTCCAAGATAGTATATTTGCATGTGAATCTTCTCTTCCCTTATTAATTCTTTCATGAATTGCATCATTGACCAATGCTATGTTTGTCAATCTCCAATAAATTTTACTACTTATACTTTTCCTTATGTGATGTCATTACTTACCATAAGAGTAGCATATCATCTTTTTCCTTTATTTCCTTTCTTTTTATTGCAACAAGGAAGTAAATAAAGTAGAACTCAAACTAATCTTTATTATATATCTCGTGAACAATTACAAATATAGATAGATATATAATCGAGCAAACTTTCAAAGAAAGATCAAACTAAACTTTTAATTTACTAATGCAAAAGATAACTAAAGATCGAACTAAGGTAGACAAAGGCAAAATATAGTGATGTGATATGATATCGGCTAAAGCCAAGGGGAGTGCCCATACCAGATACTTAATTCTCCTTTGGTGGTGAAGAAGGTGTTGGTGGTGGTGATGAGGTAGTAGTGAGCCTGCTCTTCAGGATTAGAAGATTCTCCAACTCAAGCTTTAGTATCTTCTTGCAAAGAGCTTCCTTGCTTTCATGCAGGAAATGAGGAGAGATAGGCTCGTTCTCATCCTCCTCATCTGTGAACCAGATATACGGGGATGTCTTCTTAAAGATATATCGATCCAGAGGTTGGTGAGAAACAGAGCTCTCCTCCTCTGAGTCTTGAGATGACATATTTTCAGATCTGCCAGAAAATAGCAAAAAAGAAGAATAGAGGATTTCTGTGCGATACAGAGGTTAATAGGTTCGGGAAGTATATATAGATTTTTTTTTATCTTGGGAAACAAGCAAACAGGAGAAAAATGGAGTCCGGAAGGTACCCGAGGTGGGCACAACCCACCTAGGCGCGTCTGGCTCCCTGGTGTCTTGTGCCCACCAGGGGTGCCTTCCTGGTTGCTTCTTATTTTCCTAATTTTCCTAATATTCCAAAACTAAAAAAAATAATTTTATGGATTTTTCGCAGTCCGTTTACTTACCGTATCACATACCTCCCTTATTTCACGATTCTGGAGTGTTCCGGAAGGTTTCTTTTATATGCTCCTCCGGCGTCATGGTTGGAATAATATTGCTTTCAATATTAATAGGCGTACCTGAGATATAGTGTTTGATTCTTTGACCATTGACCACCTTCGGGTATGTACCTTCGGCATTATTTATTTTGATGGCTCCAGAACGATAAACTTCTTCTATAACATAAGGTCCATCCCATTTAGAGAGAAGTTTTCCTTCAAAGAATTTAAAATGAGAGTTGTATAATAAAACATATTCACCCACTTTGAATTCCCACTTTTGGATTTTATCATGCCACCTCTTAACTTTCTCTTTGGAAAGCTTGGCATTTTCATAAGCATGGGTTCTCCATTCATCTAAAGAGATAATATCAAATAACCTCTTTTCACCAGCAAGTTTGAAATCATAGTTGAGTTCTTTAATAGCCCAATATGCTTTATGTTCTAACTCAAGAGGTAAATGACAAGCTTTTCCATAAACCATTTTATAAGGAGACATACCCATAGGATTTTTATAAGTTGTTCTATAGGCCTAAAGTGCATCATCCAATTTCTTGGACCAATTCTTTCAAGGCCCACTGACAGTCTTTTGCAATATTAATTTAATTTCTCTATCGCTAAGTTCAACTTGACCACTAGAGTGAGGATGATAGGGGGATGCAATTCTATGATTAATATCATACTTGGCAAGCATTTTACAGAAAGCACCATGAATAAAGTGTGAACCACCATCAGTCATTAAATATCTAGGGACTCCAAACCATGGGAAAATAACTTCCTTAAGCATTTTAATAGAGGTGTTGTGATCAGCACTACTTGTTGGAATAGCTTCTACCCACTTAGTAACATAATCAACAACAACTAAAATATGAGTATACCCATTAGAGGAAGGAAAAGGTCTCATGTAATCAAATTCCCAAACATCAAATGATTCAACAACAAGTGAATAATTCATAGGCATTTCTTGACACTTCCCGATATTACCTATTCTTTGGCATTCATCATAAGATAAGACAAACTTACGAGCATCCTTGAAAAGAGTAGGCCAATAAAACCAGATTGTAATACCTTATGAGCAGTTCTGTCTCCCGCATGATGTCCGCTATAAGCTTCAGAGTGACATTTCCGTACGATTTGTTCCTATTCATGCTCAGGTACACAACGTCTAATAATACCATCTACTCCTTCTTCATAAAGATGTGGGTCATCCCAAAAGTAATGTCTCAAATCATAGAAGAATTTTTTCTTTTGTTGGTATGTGAAACTAGGAGGTATGTATTTAGCAACAATATAATTAGCATAGTCAGCATACCAAGGTGTGCCATTAGAAACATTTATTGCAGCCAATTGCTCATTAGGAAAACTATCATCAATAGGTAGTGGGTCATCAAGAATATTTTCGAACCTAGACAAGTTATCAGCTATGGGGTTCTCAGCTCCTTTCCTATCAGTAATGTGTAAATCAAATTCTTGTAGCAAGAGAACTAATACGTATCCGTCGTATCTATAATTTTTGATTGTTCCATGCCAATATTCTACAACTTGTACATACTTTTGGCAACTTTTTATACTCCCTCCATTTTTGTATACAAGGCCACAAACCCATATTACAGGTACCAAGGTAAACATTAATGTCGGTTTAAGGAAATGTTGAAATCTCGCTTTTCTCTTTGTTTGACGTGTCAATTAATGTGCATTTTTCTATCCAACGCACAACAAGTAAACCATCACTCCTAATTGGTTGATTAATGCAGCGCATGCAAACCAATCTTCTCACCACGCATGCATGCAAGGGATATTAATGTTTTCAGAATCAACACGAGACGATTCCCGAGGGGCCCACAAGGATATAGGGCGCACCCAGGGGGTGGGGCGCGCCCCTGACCCTTGTGGAAACTCCGTAAGGCGATTGGTGCCCCTCTTTCGCCGCAAGAAAGCCAATATCCAGGTAAAAATCATGTTAAAATTTCAACCCAATCAGAGTTACGTATCTCTTAGAATATAAGAAACGGTGAAAGGCTAGAATCTAAGAGCACAGAAACAGAAGGAAACATAGAGAGATCCAATCTTGGAGGGGCTCTCGCCCCTCCGCCGCCATGGAGGCCATGGACCAGAGGGGGAAACCTTCTCCCATCTATGGGGAAGGTCAAGGAAGAATAAGAAGGAGGGGGGGCTCTCTCTCCCTCTCTCCCGGTGTCGCTGGAACACCGCCGGTGCCATCATCGTGACGACAATCTACACCAACAACTTTGCCATCGTCATCACCAACTCTCTCCCCCTCTATGTAGCGGTGTAACACCTCTTCTACCCTCTATAATCTCTACTTAAACATGGTGCTCAACGCTATATATCTTTCCCAATGAAGTATGGCTATCCTATGATGTTTGAGTAGATCCATTTTGTCCTATGGGTTGATTGATGATCGTGATTGGTTTGAGTTGCATATTTTATTATTGGTGCTGTCCTATGGTGCTCTCTGTGTCGCGCAAGCATGGGGGATCCCCGCTGTAGGGTTTGCAACATGTTCATGATTGGCTTATGGTGGGTTGTTAGAAAGAGAGAAGCTTAAACCCGAGTAAGTAGGTTGTTTGCGTATGTGAGTAAAGAGGACTTGATACCTTATAATGATATGGTTGGGTTTTACCTTAATGATCTTTAGTAGTTACAGATGTTTTCTAGAGTTCCAATCATAAGTGCATATGATCCAAGAAGAGAAAGAATGTTAGCGTATGCCTCTCCGTCATATAAAATTGCAATAATGATTACCGGTCTAGTTATCGATTGCCTAGGGACAAATAACTTTCTTGTGACAAAAAGCTCTCTAATAAAACTAACTTAGTTGTGTCTTTATCTAAACAACCCTTAGTTTTTATTTACATGCTCTTTATTATCTTACAAACCTCTCCCGTTACACCTACAAAGTACTTCTAGTTTCATACTTGTTTTAGGTAAAGCGAACGTCAAGCGTGCGTAGAGTTGTATCGGTGGTCGATAGAACTTCAGGGAATATTCGTTCTACCTTTAGCTCCTCGTTGGGTCTGACACTATTACTTATCGAAAGAGGCTGCAATTGATCCCATATACTTGTGGGTTATCAAGACCTTTTTCTGGCACCGTTGCCGGGGAGCAATAGCATGGGGTGAATATTCTCGTGTGTGCTTGTTTGCTTTATCACTAAGTAGATTTTATTTGCTATTCTAAGTTGTTCTCTATCTTTAGTTATGGATATGGAACACAAAATACAAAAAAAATAGGTTTATTTGCTACTCACGGAGATGAGGAACCTCGTAAAACCCTCGATGCTCATTATGTGAAAGATATTATGTACTACTTTGATAATCTTGAGAAAACCCGATTCAACTATATAATGGGAGACATGTTGGATCAACGTGGATACTTTAGGGATTATCGCTTGACTCAAAAAGGGAAACTATTATGGGATCAAATTTATATGTTGCATTGGTATGCTCGACAACTATGCTTGAGATATGATTATACTTGTTCCTGTAGGATGAAGGCTCCACACCGTCCCTTTTCATGCAAATTTAATGATAATGAAACCTTAGCTTCTTTTGCTAATGGTATATATGATTACTATGATGTGGAATGAATAGAAGAGTTCGTTGCTTTTAAGGGTGCTTATGAAATTGAATCTTTGTTTGAAAAGTGTGAAAATCTTGATGATGATGTTTACAGACCTGAAAATTATGCTATACTTAAATATTACTATGAGAATTATGAATATAATTCCGATATTGATGCGTTTATTGAGAAAGTCTCCGCTGTCCAAGAAGAGACTAATATTTTGCAGAAAACTTGGAAGAAGAAATTGATGACACTGTGAGCTCATTAGATGAAAAATATGAGGAGGAGAGCGAAGAACAAAAGGAGGAAGAGCGGATTAGCTACCCATGCCCACCTTCTAATGAGAGTAACTCTTCAACTCATACATTGTTTAATTTCCCTTCGTGGTTACCGAAGGATGATTGCTATGATAATTTCTATGATCCCTTGAATTCGTTTGAAATATCCCTTTTTGATGAAATTGATGGTTGCTATGCTTGTGGCCAAGATGCCAATATGAATTATGCTTATGATGATGAACTTGCTATAGTTCCTTATGTTAAGAATGAAATTGTTGCTATTGCACCCACACATGATAGTCCTATTATCTTTTTGAATTGTCCCAATTACACTATATCGGAGAAGTTTGCTCTTATTAAGGATTATATTGATGGATTGCGTCTTACTACTGCACATGATGATTTTCATAGATATAATATGCATGTGCTTGCTACTCCTACTTGCAATTATTATGAGAGAGGAACTACATCTCCGCCTGTCTATGTTTCCAATACGATAAAATTGCATGAAACTGTTTATGCTATGTATCGGCCTTTACTATGTGTGCATGAATTGTTCTTTTATGACATGCCGATGCATATGAAGAGAGTTAGACTTCGTTGTATCATGATCTATGTTACTTTGTGCTCACTACTAAATCACAAATCATTCTTAATTAAAATTGGCTTTGATATACCTTGGGATCCGGGTGGATTCATTACTTGAGCACTATATGCCTAGCTTAATGGCTTTAAAGAAAGCACTGTCAGGGAGACAACCCGGAAGTTTTAGAGAGTCATTTATTTCTGTTGTGTGCTTTTATATAGTTTAAAAACAAAAAATAAAGAGGCGAACCTAAAAATTTTTCAAAAAGAAAAGCGAAAGTGAGAAAACGAGCATTGTTAAAGTGGGAGCTAGCCTTGAACTTTGTTCATGCCCATGGAAACTTTGTGAATCTCGATTACAAAAACTTTTCAACAAAAATAATTATCCCCTTGTATAAATCCATTGTATTATAAAATAATCTGCCAAGAATTGCCTTTACGATGATTACATTGCTTGTTTGGTTTGTGCGGTGCAAAAACAGAAACTTTGGCTGTAGTGTGTGATTTTACATTTTTTTGCTGGAAAGCCAAACGCTTATGAAACTTTTTGGACAATACTTCTATACAATTTTTTTATTTTTTCCTATTTTTTCTGAATTTTTAGAGGTACAGAAGTATGGTTAATGTTTGGATTACTACAGACTGTCCTGTTTTCACAGATTGCCATTATAGTTTCATTATTTGCTTATGTTTGAAATCTTGTTGACCCTCCTTTGACTTGGGGCCATATAATTGTGGTAGCATATAGTGGGTAATATTTGATTATAATTATACAATAATGTTAGAGCAGTATATAATGGGATTTGATGTTATATGTACTAAGCCCTCTAATAAAAAAAGTTTTATTAAGTTTTGTGTGGATGAAGTGTTCGAAGATCGAGGAGGTATTCATATGAGAAGAATGAGGAGAGGCAAGAGCTCAAGCTTGGGGATGCCCGAGGCACTGTAACGCCCCGGACACACCCGCCGGTGGTCGTTACTCTTGGCGGGATCTAGACTGGCCTCACATATCAATACTAGTCTTTTCTGCGCACTTTGTCCTCACTCGTGCGCACCCGGGAGCAACTTCCCGGTCGATCACCCATCCTGAAACTACTCCAAGCTGAGCACGCTTAACTTTGGAGTTATTTCCGAATGGGCTCCCAGAAAAGAAGGAATTCCTTATTGATATGAGTAGTCTATCATCCCTAATAAGCCAGGCTATCACATACGCCCACACTCAGAGGAACTGACGTCCTCGCCACAGGAACGTTCCATCTTGGCACAAACGTCTGTGCATCCAGTCCAGTACATGTGCCATGTCATGTGCCACGACGGGTCACAAACATCATGAAAAACATGACCACGCACTTGTCCGCAAACATCCGTGTAATCGCGAGGGTCGGCTCTGATACCAACTTGTAATGCCCCGGACACACCCGCCGATGGTCGTTACTCCTGGCGGGATCTAGACTGGCCTCACATATCAATACTAGTCTTTTCTGCACACTTTGTCCTCACTTCTGCGCACCCAGGAGCAACTTCCCAGTCGGTCACCCATCCTGAAACTACTCCAAGCTGAGCACGTTTAACTTTGGAGTTCTTTCCTAATGGGCTCCCAGAAAAGAAGGAATTCCTTATTGATATGAGTAGTCTATCGTCCCTAATAAGCCTGGCTAGCACAGGCACCCCAAGTGAGTATTCAAGGAGACTCAAGTGTCTAAGCTTGGCGATGCCCCAGAAGGCATCCCATCTTTATTCAACAATTATCGGTATGTTTCGGTTTTTGTTTTGTTCACATGATATGCGTAAATCATGGAGCGTTGTGTGCCTTTTCCTTTTTATTTTAGTAATGCACCATGCTGGAATGAGATAGTCCTTGGTTGATTTGTAGAATGCTCTTTGCACTTCACTTATATCTTTTGAGTATGGCTTTATAGAATGCTTCATGCGCTTCACTTATATCATTTGAAGTTTGGATTTCATGTTTCTCCACACATAGAAAACCGCCATTTGTAGAATGCTATTTTGCTTCACTTATATTTGTTAGAGCACGGACATATCTTTTGTAGAAAGAATTGAACTCTCTTGATTCACTTATATCAATTTAGAGAGTTGATAGGAATTGGTCATTCACATGGTTAGTTATAAAATCCTCAAATAAAACTTATAGATCACTGAATATGATATGTTTGATTCCTTGCAATAGTTTTGTGATATAGAGATGCTAGTATGTGGGAGGTACTGATTTAGTAAGAATATTGGTGTTAAGGTTTTTGATTCCCGTAGCATGCACGTATGGTCTCCTAACTATGTAACCAAATTGGCGCGCATTGTATCTTGATTGTTTATATTTGCGTGAAGGTCGGGGACGCGCGATGGTTATGTCCTACCAACCTCCCCCTAGGAGCATGCGTCGTAGTATTTTGCTTTGAGGGCTAAGTAGATTTTTCGCAATAAGTATGTAAGTTCTTTATGACTAATGTTGAGTCCATGGATTATACGCACTCCCACCCTTCCACCTTGCTAGCCACTCTAGTGTAGCGCAACTTTCGCCGGTGCATCAAACCACCTTACACCTCAAAATAGCCACCATGCCTACCTATTATGGCATTTCCATAGCCATTCCGAGATATATTGCCATGTAACTCCATCGTTCCGTTTGTTATGACACACATCATCATTGTCATATTGATTTACATTATCATGTAGTTGACATAGTATTTGTGGCAAAGCCACCTTTCATATTTTTCATACATGTCACTCAATATCATTGCACATCCCGGTACACCGCCAAATGCATTCATATAGAGTCATATTTTTGTTCTAGTATCGAGTTGTAAGTAAATAAAAGTGTGATGATCATCATTATTAGAGCATTGCCCCAGTAAGGAAAGGATGATGGAAGCTATGATTCCCTCACAAGTTGGGAAGAGTCTCTGGACTTAAAAAATAATAAAAGAGGCCAAATAAGCCCAAATAAAAAGAGAGGCCAAAGAAGCCCACAAAAACATAAAAAAAATGAGAGAAAAAAAGAGAAGGGGAAATGTTACTATCCTTTTACCACACTTGTGCTTCAGAATAGCACCATGATTCTTCATATAGAGAGTCTCCTATATTGTCACTTTCATGTATTACTAGTTGGAATTTTCGTTATAGAACTTGGCTTGTATATTCCAACGATGGGCTAACTCAAATTCCCTAGGTCTTCATGAGCAAGCAAGTTAATGCACACCCACTAGTTAGTTTTTGAGCTTTCATACACTTATAGCTCTAGTGCATTCGTTACATGGCAATCCCTACTCACTCACATTGATATCGATTGATGGACATCTCCATAGTCCATTGATTTGCCTAGTTAATGTGAGACTTTCTCCCTCCTTTTGCCTATCACCACCTTATATTCCATCCATAGTGCTATGTTCATGGCGCGCTCTCATATATTGCGTGAAAAGTTGAAAAAGGATTTAAAAGGTAGAGTACGAAAGCAATTGCTTAGCTGGCATCAGGATGGGCATGAGGGGTATCTTGTGTTAAGAAAAGGAAGCATAAATACTATATGATTTTGTAGGGATAACGTTCTTTAGCATTGATATTTTTAAAGTCTTGGGATGCCCGAGTATTAAATTCTTTTATGTCAAATGATAGACTATTGCTTTGAATCACTAATGTCTTAATATTCATGCTATGAGTAGATTATATGATCAAGATTATGCTAGGTAGCATTCCACATCAAAAATTATCTTTTTTTATCATTTACCTACTTGACGATGAGCAGGAATTAAGCTTGGGGATGCTGATACGTCTCCGTAGTATCTATAATTTTTTATTGTTCCATGCTAATATTCTACAACTTTTACATACTTTTGGCAACTTTTTATACTATTTTTCGGACTAACATATTGATCCAGTGCCCAGTGCCAGTTCCTGTTTGTTGCCTGTTTTTTGTTTTGCAGAAAATCCATATCAAACGGAGTCCAAACAGGATTAAAAATTATGATTTTTTTGCAATATATGTGATTTGTGGGAAAAATAATCAACGCGAGACAATGCCCGAGGGGCCCACAAGGACGGAGGGCGCTCCCAGGGGGTGGTGCGCGCCCTTGACCCTTGTGACCACTCCGTAAGGCGAATTGTGCCCTTCTTTCGCCGCACGAAAGCGAATATCCGGATAAAAATTGTTTTAAAATTTCAGCCCAATCAGAGTTACGGATCTCAGGGAATATAAGAAATGGTGAAAGGCCAGAATCTAAGAGCACAGAAACAGAAGGAAACAGAGAGAGAGATCCAATCTCGGAGGGGATCTCGCCCTTCTGCCACCATGGAGGCCATGGACCAGAGGTTAAACCCTTCTCCCATCTAGGGGGAAGGTCGAGGAAGAAGAAGGAGGAGGGGAGCTCTCCCCCTCTCTCTCGGTGGCGCCGAAACGCGGGTGGGGCCATCATGATGACAACAATCTACACCAACAACTTCGCCGCCGTCATCACCAACTCTCTCCCCCTCTATGAAGCGGTGTAACACCTCTTCTACCCGCTGTAATGTCTACTTAACATGGTGTTCAACGCTATATATTATTTCGCAATGATGTATGGCTATCCTATGATGTTTGAGTAGATCCATTTTGTCCTATGGGTTGATTGATGACCGTGCTTGGTTTGAGTTGCATGTTTTATTATTGGTGCTGTCCTATGGTGCTCTACGTATCGTGAAAGTGTGAGGGATCCCCGTAGTAGGGTTTGCAATATGTTCATTATTTTCTTATGGTGGGTTCCTAGAGTGACAGAAGCTTAAACCCGAGTAAGTAGGTTGTTTGCATATGGGAGTATGCCAGAGTTCCAATCATAAGTGCATATGATCCAAGAAGAGAAAGTATGTTAGCTTATGCCTCTGCCTCATATAAAATTGCAATAATGATTACCGGTCTAGTTATCAATTGCCTAGGGACAAATAACTTTCTTGTGACAAAAAGCTCTCTGCTAAAACTAACTTAATTGTGTATTTATCTAAACAAGCTCTAGTTTTTATTTACATGCTCTTTATTATCTTGCAAACCTATCCCATTACACCTACAAAGTACTTCTAGTTTCATACTTGTTTTAGGTAAAGCGATTGGCAAGATTGCGTAGAGTTGTATCGGTGGTCGATAGAACTTGAGGGAATATTTGTTCTACCTTTAGCTCCTCGTTGGGTTTGACACTCTTACTTATCGAAAGAGGCTATAATTGGTCCCCTATACTTGTGGGTTATCAAGAACCCACCTAACAATTCTAGGTTTAGCATCTTTCTTTTCCATAAGATATTTTATAGCGGCATGATCATTGTGAACAATTACTTTTGTGTCTACAATATAAGATCTAAATTTATCACAAGCAAACACAACTGCTAAAAATTCTTTTTCAGTAGTAGCATAATTTCTTTGTGCACTGTCTAGAGTTGTACTTGCATAGTAAATAACATGAAATTTATTATCAACTCTTTGTCCTAGAACAACACCAACAACATAATCACTAGCATCACACTTAATTTCAACATGAAAGTTCCAATCAGGTGGCTGAACAATAGGTGCAGAAATTAAGCCTTTCTTGAGTGTTTCAAAGGCTTCTACACAGTCATCATCGAAAACAAATGGAATATCCTTTTGCAAAAGATTTGTAAGAGGCCTAGAAATTTTAGAAAAGTCTTTGATAAATCTCCTATAGAAACCAGCATGACCAAGGAAACTACAAATACCTTTAATATCTTTAGGACATGGCATTTTCTCAATTGCATCAACCTTAGCTTGGTCCACCTCAATGCCTCTTTCAGACATTTTATGGCCCAAGACAATACCTTCGTTAACCATAAATTGGCACTTCTCCCAATTCAAGACAAGATTAGTTTGCTCACATCACTGCAAAACTCAATCAAGATTGCTTAAATAATCGCCGAAGGACTTCCCGTAAACAATAAAGTCATCCATGAAAACCTCAATAATCTTTTCATAAAAATCAGACAAAATAGCAGACATACATCTTTGAAAGGTAGGAGGTTCATTGCATAAACCAAAAGGCATACGTCTATAAGCATAGGTTCCAAAAGGACAAGCAAAAGTAGTTTTTTCTTGATCAGGTTGTGAAACAGGCATTTGAGAGAAACTAGAATATCTGTCCAGAAAGCAAAAGTTTGTGTGCTTAGATAATATTTCTAATATTCGATCAATAAAGGGCAGAGGGTAATGATCTTTTCTAGTTGCTTTGTTTAATTATCTAAAATCAGTTACCAATCTATAGCCTATAACAATCCTTTGTGGAATAAGTTCATTTTTATCATTTGGAACAACAGTAGGGACATATTATACCTGCTTCCAGAAGTTTTAATATTTCCGTTCTTACCACTTCTTTCATGTTCAAATTTAACCGACGTTGGTGATCAAAAACGGGTTTAGCATCAGGTTCCATATTAATCTTATGCTGACATAGAGTGGGACAAATGCCCTTAAGATCATAAAGAGTATATCCAATAGCAGCTTGATGCTTCCTCGGAATTTTCAATAATCTTTCTTCTTCATGTTCTGAAAGTTTAGCACTAATGATAACAAGATATATATTTTTCTCATCAAGATAACCATATTTCAAAGTGTGGGGCAAATGCTTTAGTTCAAACATAGGAACTCCTTTTGGTGGAGGACCTCCTAGAGTTTCAATAGGTAAGTTGTGCTTAAGCAGAGGTTGTTATTCAAAGAAAATTCTATGTATTTCATTTCTCTCATGTATATGCAAGTCATTTTCATGGTCTAGTAAATATTGCTCTAAAGGATCAGTAGGAGGTACATCAATAGAAGCAAGACCAATTATTTCATCTTTACTAGGCAATTCTTTTTTGAGGTTTTCTACTAAACTTGGAAAAATTAAACTCATGAGACTCATCACCAAAGCTAACACTGACAGTTTGTTTAGTATAGTACCTGACTCTTTACCTTCGTCAAGTTCCCAATTTTCAGAGTTGCGTTTAATTCTTTCTAGGAGATCCCACCTGAATTCAATAGTCTTCTTTATAAAAGAACCGGCACAAGAAGTATCAAGCATGGATTGATCATTATGAGAAAGCCGAGCATAGAAGTTCTGAATAATAATTTATCTCGAGAGCTCATGACTGAGGAAAGAATGTAACATTGACTTAAGCCTCCCAAAAGCTAGAGCGATACTTTCTCCTTCACGAGGCCAAAAATTATATATATAATTCCGATCATGATGAACTAGATGCATATGATATTTTTTGGTGGAATTCCAGTTTCAAGCGATACCAGTTTCAA
Source organism: Secale cereale (assembly GCA_902687465.1). Taxonomy (NCBI): domain Eukaryota; kingdom Viridiplantae; phylum Streptophyta; class Magnoliopsida; order Poales; family Poaceae; genus Secale; species Secale cereale. The sequence continues at coordinate 414,775,349 of LR738715.1, forward strand.
GATCCAATATCATCGCATAGCCTATACCATTCCAAAGCCTTTCCCTTAAAAAATAAAGGGAAAACCTTCTTCCAAGCTTTATCTCTGGGTAAACCTGCAAGCTTAAATAATCCACAAATTTCATCCACATATATCAAATGCATATAAGGATTAGCTAGCAGTTGTTCTATCATACCCAAAGGAATCTCATATTCAACATTTTAAGTAGGTGCAGCAATTTGAGGGGCAACTAATTGTGCTTCCGCTCGGGGTTAAGATACCCCAAACAAACCCCTCAAAGGATTGTTCTCCATAGTAACAAGTGACAGTAAATTTCAGCACGTAGTAATAATTTTTCCCGACCAATTTCCACTTACCAAGAGCGCTTCACTCCCCGGCAACGGAGCCAGAAAGAGTCTTGATGACCCAAAAGTATAGGGTATCAATCGTAGTCCTGTCGATAAGTAAGAATGTCGAACCCAACGAGGAGCAGAAGGAAATGACAAGTGGTTTTCAGTAAGGTAATGTCTGCAAGCACTGAAATTGTCGGTAACAGATAGTTCGATAGCAAGATAATTTGTAAGGAGCAAGTTGCGGTAACGGAAAATAGTATGCAGCAAGGTAGCCCAATATTTTTGTGGCAAAGTACAGGTCAAAACAGTTTCTTATAATAAGCAAAGCGTTCTTGAAGAGACACGGGAATTTCAACTAGTCACTTTCATCATGTTGGTTCGATTTGTGTTTGCTACTTTGATAATTTGATATGTGGGTGGACCGGTGCTTAGGTGCTGTTCTTACTTGAAAAAACCTCCTACTTATGATTAACCCCCTCGCAAGCATCCACAACTACAGGAAAAGTATTAAGATAAAATCTAACCATAGCATTAAACATTTGAGTCCAAATCGGTCCCGTACGAAGTAGCGCGTAAACTAGGGTATAAGCTTCTGTCACTCTAGCAACTCATAACCTAATAACTACTCCACAATGCATTACCTTAGGCCCAAATATGGTGAAGTGGCATATAGTCGACGTTCACATGACGCCACTAAGGGAATCACAACATACATATCATCAAAATATCGAACACATATCAAGTTCACATGATTACTTGCAACAAGATTTCTCCCGTGACCTCAAGAACAAAAGTAACTACTCACAAGTGATAAACATGCTCAAGATCAGAGGGGTATTAAATAGCAAAATGGATCTGAAAATCTTTTGTGACAACACTGGAGCAATTGCCTTGGCGAAGGAATCCAGGTTTCACAAGAGAACCAAACACATCAAGAGACGCTTCAACTCCATCTGCAATCAAATCAAGGAGGGAGACATAGAGATTTTCAAAATACAGATGGATCTAAATGTGGCAGACCCATTGACTAAGACTCTTCCACTAGCAAAACATGATCAACACCAAGTCTCCATGGGTGTTAGAATCATTACTATGTAATCTAGATTATGGACTCTAGTGCAAGTGGGAGACTGAAGGAAATATGCCTTAGAGGCAATAATAAAGTTGTTAATTTATATTTCCTTATTTCATGATAAATGTGTATTATTCATGCTATAATTGTATTAACCGGAAACTTGATACATGTGTGGATACATAGACAAAATACCAAGTCCCTAGTAAGCCTCTACTAGACTAGCTCGTTAATCAAAGATGGTTAAAGTTTCCTGACCATAGACATGTGTAGTCATTTGATTAATGGGATCACATCATTAGGAGAATGATGTGATGGACATGACGCATCTGTTATCTCAACATATTGATCGTTCTGTTTTATTGCTACTGCTTTCTTCATGTCAAATACATATTCCTGTGACTATTAGATTATGCAACTCCCGGATACCAGAGGAATGCCTTGTGTGCTATCAAACATCACAACATAAGTGGGTGATTATAAAGATGCTCTACAGGTATGTTCGAAGGTGTTTGTTGGGTTGGCATAGATCAAGATTAGGATTTGTCACTCCGAGTATCGGAGAGGTATCTCTAGGCCCTCTTGGCAATGTACATCATAAGAAACCTTGCAAGCAATATGACTAATGGGTTAGTTACGGGATGATGCATTACAGAACGAGTAAAGAGACTTGCCGGTAACGAGACTGAACTAGGTATGAAGATACCGACGATCGAATCTCGAGCAACTAACATACCCATGACAAAGGGAATAACGTCTGTTGTCATTACGGTTTGATCGATAAAGATCTTTGTAGAATATGTAGGAACCAATATGAGCATCCAGGTTCCGCTATTGGTTATTGACCGGGGAGGTGCCTCGGTCATGTCTACATAGTTCTCGAACCCGTAGGGTCCGCACGCTTAACGTTCGATAACGATTTGTATTATATGAGCTATGTGAATTGATGACCGAATGTAGTTCAGATTCCCGGATAAGATCACGGACATGACGAGGAGTCTCGAAATGTTCGAGAGGTAAAGATTCATATATATGACGATGATATTTGGACACCGGAAGTGTTCTGGGTGATATCGGGTCACCGGAAGGGGTTCCGGGCACCCCTTGGCAAAGTTATGGGCCTATGGGGCCAAGTAAGGGACATACCAGCCCCTAGTGGGCTGGTGCACCCCCTAGGACGAATAGGCGAAGGAGTAAGGAAGGAGGAGGATTCGGCCTCCCTCCTTTCCTTCTCTCCCCCTTATCTTTCCTTTCCCGTACACCAAATAAGGAATGAGGGGGGCGAATTGGGGTGCAAACCCAAGTAGGATTCGGCCTACTTGGGCGCCCCATTGGCTGCCTCCTCCCCTCTCCAACATATATATATGGGGGAGGGGGCGCCTAAGACACACAACATCATTGTTATCCGTGTGCGGGCCCCCCCCCCCACCGTTTACTCCCATGGTCATAATCTCGTAGTGCTTAGGCGAAGCCCTGCGTGGATTACTTCATCATCACCGTCACCATGCCGTTGTGCTGACAGAACTCATCTACTTCCTCGACACTCTGCTGGATCAAGAGTTGGAGGGATGTCATCGAGCTGAACGTGTGCAGAACTCGGAGGTGTCATACATTCCGTGCTTGATCGGTCGGAACGAGAAGAAGTTCGACTACATCAACTGCGTTGTCTAAACGCTTCCGCTTTTGGTCTATGAGGGTACGTGGACACACTCTTCCCCTCTCATTGCTATGCATCTCCTAGATAGATCTTGCATGAGCAAAGAAAATTTTGAAATTGCATGCTACATTTCCCAACGCATACTATTTACCGTTACCGTTACTTGCTCGTTACAAATGATCTTGCTATCAAACTATCTGTTACCGACAATTTCAGTGCTTGCAGACATTACCTTGTTAAAAACCACTTGTCATTTCCTTCCGCTCCTCGTTGGGTTCGACACTATTACTTATCGAAAGGACTACGATTGACCCCCTATACTTGTGGGTCATCAAGACTCTTTTCTGGCACCATTGCCGGGGAGTGAAGCACTCTTGGTAAGTGGAAATTGGTAGGGAAAATTTATTAGTGCGTGTTGAAATTTATTGTTACTCTTTACTATGGAGAACAATCCTTTGAGGGGTTTGTTCGGGGTGTTTTCACCTCGAACGGAAGCACCATTAGTTGCCCCTCAACCTACCGCACCTACTGAAAATATTAAATATTAAATTCCTTCGGGTATGATAGAGCAACGACTAGAGAATCCTTATGCAAGAGATGGAACTGAACATCCTGATATTCACTTGATAAATGTGGATGAAATTTGTGGATTATTCAAGCTTGCAGGTTTACCCGGAGAGGAAGCTAAGAAGAAGGTTTTCCCTTTATCTTTGAAGGGAAAGGAATTAACATCGTATAGGCTATGCAATGATATTGGATCTTGGAACTCGAATCGATTGAACTTGGATATTCACCAAAGTTTCTATCCTATGCACCTAGTTCATCGTGATTGGAATTACATATATAATTTTTTGCCTCGTGAAGGAAAAAGAATCGCTCTAGCTTGGGGGAGGCTTAAGTAAATGTTATATTCATGCCCCAATGATGAGCTCTTGAGATAAATTATTATTCAGAACTTTTATGCTCGGCTTTCTCATAATGATCAATCCATGCTCGATACTTCTTGTACTGGTTCTTTTATGAAGAAGACTATTGAATTTAAGCGGGATCTCTTAAAAAGAATTAAATGCAACTCTGAAGATTGGGAACTCTATGAAGGTAAAGAGT
>LR738715.1:414788679-414814205 GCA_902687465.1 Secale cereale
AAGAGGCACTGATCAGCTTCCTACGCGCAAACAAGGAGGTGTTCGCATGGGAAGCGGCGGACCGGGTCGGGGTTCCGCGGGGAGTAATCAAGCATCACTTGATGGGGTGCCCCTATGCGCGACCAGTGAAGCAAAAGGCGCGGTGGCAAGCTCCGGAGAAGCAGTCGTTCATCACCAAGGAGACCCGCAAGCTCCTGGAAGCCGGCGTCATTCAAGAAGTACGGCACCCGGACTGGCTCGCTAACCCTGTCATCATCCCCAAGCAGGGCGGGAAAGAGCGCATGTGCGTCGACTTCACCAACCTCAACAAGGCCTGCCCTCAGGACCCTTTCCCTCTCCCGCGCATCGACCAGATTGTTGACTCCACCGCTGAGTGTGATTTGCTGTGCTTCCTGGGCACCATCTCGGGCTATCATCAAATCAAGATGGCGGTACAAGATGTTGAGAAGACTACCGTTCTAACCATGTGCGGGGTGTACTGCTACACCTGCATGCCTTCCAAAAGTTGATGCACATTGCCCTGGGACATCAGCTCGGGAGGAACGCTGAGGCATACATCGACGACATAGTGGTGAAATCCCGGGAAGCGAGAACTCTCATTGAAGATCTGGAGGAGACGTTCGCCAGCCTGCGCCAAGTGAACCTGCGGCCCAACCCGAAAAAATGTGTGTTGTGTGTTCCATTTGGCAAACTGCTGGGTTTCCTGGTGTCGCACAGAGGGGTCGAAGCTAACCTAGAGAAGGTCAAGGCCATAGAAAGAATGAGTCCGTCATAAACCCTCAGGGAGATGCATAAGCTGGCGGGTTGCGTAACGTCACACAAGCATTTCATCTCCAAGCTAGGGGAGCACGCCCTCCCCTTTTTCAAGCTGATGAAAAGGAAGGGCCCATTCGAGTGGACCCCAGAGGCTGACGCAGCCTTCAAAGACCTCAAGAGGTACCTCACCAGCTCACCGGTGATGGTAGCACCGCACCCCCGTGAACCTTTGGTGCTCTACTTGGCCGCCATGCCTCACTCTGCCAGCGCAACACTGGTGGCGGTCCGGGACGAGCGCCCGACCAAGGGCTCGCAGAAACAAAGCACCTCGTACCCGACTGGGGCACCGCGGACTCAGGGCGGTGCTCTTGAGGCCTCGGCCGCCCACCAGTCAACGATGCTCTTGTGGCCTTGGACAATCCTCTAGACAGCGAGACTCCTGAGGGCGGAGCTCCCGGGGCCACGGCTACCTCGATAGATGACAAGGGTCTTGAGGACTCTCAGCCCCAGGGGATGCGGGACTCCACCAATGCCTCCACCCTCGTCGAGCACCCGGTGTACGTCGCCAGCCCAGTGTTGTGAGACGCGCGGGCAGGCTACCCCATGCCACAAAAGCTCCTGCTGGCGCTGCTCGTCGCCTCCCGGAAGCCGTGCCACTACTTCCAAGGCCACCCAATCAAGGTCGTATTAGCTTACCCATTGGAAAGGGTACTCCGGAGCCCTAACGTTGTTGGAAGGGTCACCGAATGGAACATTGAGCTGTAGGCGTTCTAGTTGGAATTCAACACAACCAGGATCATCAAGGGAGCGGCTCTCGCCAATTTCGTGGCGGACTAGACTGATGCCCCCGTCCAAGAAGTGAGCGAGCACCGTCCTCTCACACCCGGAGATGAAGCACCGGATGGTTGGGTCATGTACTTCGACGGTGCCTTCTCGCGTTAGGGCGTGGGGGCTGGATCCGTGCTCATCTCGCCCACTAAGGACAAACTATACTACGCCGTGCAACTCTGCTTCCAGTATGGCGAGAAGGTCTCCAATAACATTGCAGAATATGAAGGCCCGATTGCCGCCCTCAAGGCCGCGGAGGCTTTGGGGGTGAGGCGCCTTACCATCAAGGGCGACTCCCAGCTCCTTGTCAACTTCTCCAACAAGGCGTACAAGCCAAAGGACGAGCACATGGAGGCATACCTTGAGGAGGTACGCAAAATCAAGAAACGATTCATGGACTTTGAATTGCAGCACGTGCCGCGCGGCACGAACAAGGAGGCACACGACATCGCCAAAAGGGCATCTCGACGTCTACCTCAGGAGCCTTGCATCTTTGGGGAACGAATTTTCAAGCCATCGGCGGCTCCCCCCGCTGCCGGACTAGCATCGCCTCAGGAGGAGCTTCCCCCCAACACCCACCTCAGGCGCCCCAGCTTGCGGCCCGACCTCAGGAGCCCGCCTGCTCCTCGCACTTGAACCTCGGGAGGGGTGCTAGACCGAGGAGTTCAAGGCGTGCCTGCTCCAAGGCACCTTGTCGGAGAAGGAGGAAGACGTGGAATGTGTGGCTCGTTAGGCCGCCACGTACTGCATCTGGGACGGGGAGCTCTACCGAAAACTGCCAAATGATGTCTCTCTGTGATGCATATCCAGGGAGCAGGGATGCGAGTTGTTGGCCAACATACATGGCAGGGACTGTGGGCATCACTCCTCATCGCGCACCCTCGTGGGCAAGGCATTCCCGAGTGGATTCTGCTGGCCCATAGCGCTCAATGATGCCACCGAACTGGTAAGATCCCATGACGCCTATCAATTCCATGCCAAGAAGATCCACCAGCCTGCTTAGGGCCTCCAGACCATCCAGCTATCCTGCTCGTTTGCGGTCTGGGGGCTGGACATCCTGGGCCTATTCCCTCGAGCGCCCGGGGGCTACCATTACCTCTATGTCGGCATTGAAAAATTCACCAAGTGGGCAGAGGTGGAGGCCGTCGCACCTTCCCGACCGGCTCGGCCGTCAAGTTCATCAAGGGCCTCGTGAGCCGGTTAGGAGTTCCTAATCGCATCATCACCGACAATGGCTCGCAGTTCACCAGCAACCTTTTCAAAACATATTGTGCTACCTTGGAACACAGATATGCTACGCTTTGGGTGCACACCCACAGAGCAATGGCCAGGCTGAGCGTGCCAACGCGGAGGTGCTGAGAGTTCTCAAAGGAAGAACCTTCAATAAGAAGCTCGAGCGTGTGGCAGGGGCTGGCTCGACGAGCTCCAATCCATGTTGTGGTCCACCCGCACCACCGCGACCAAGCCGATGGGCGAGACTCCATTCTTCCTCGTCTACAGAGCTGAAGTGGTCCTGCCTCACGAGGTCAGGCATCACTCCGCATGGGTCTTGGCATTTGATGAGGCACGCCAGGATGCCTCGTGAGGGATGGACCTCGTGCTGGGGGAGGAATGCTATCGCCAAGCCTCGCTCTGTGCAGCGAGGTACCAGCAGGCGCTGCGGCGATACCACGGCCGCAACGTCCGCTCCAGGACGCTCGAGATAGGTGATCTCGTCCTGAGGTGGGTGCTCTCCAGGGAGGGGCCGCATAAGCTCTCGCCCATGTGGGAGGGCCCGTTCATGATCGCCCGTGTCTCCAGGCCTAGCGTCACGCGCCTGGAGACGCAGGACGGGATCCCCATCCAAAACGCCTAGAACGTCCAGCACCTTCGGAAGTTCTACCCATGAAGCAAGGCCCCACGCCTGTGAAGGTCTCCGCTCGTGACACTCTCACGTAATAATGAGTTGGGGCTGTACACGCCCCAGAGTCTCCTGAGTGTCGCCCCTGGGCCTCATAGGGGCTCCCTGATACGTCTCCAACGTATCTACTTTTCCAGACACTTTTGCCCTTGTTTTAGACTCTAACTTGCATGATTTGAATGTAACTAACCCGAAGACTGACGTTGTTTTCAGCAGAACTGCCATGGTGTTATTTTTGTGCAGAAATAAAAGTTCTAGGAATGGCCTGAAAATCCACGGAGACATGTTTTGGAAATAATAAGAAGTATTGGCAAAAGAATGAGGGTCAAGGGGCCCACACCCTGTCCACGAGGGTGTAGGGCGCGCCCCCTGCCTCGTGGGCCCCCTTGGACTCCATCGACCTCCACTCCAACTCTATATATTCACTTCCGGGGAGAAAAAAATCAGAGAGAAGGATTCATCGCGTTTTACGATACGGAGCAGCCGCCTAGCCCTATCTTCCTTGGGAGGGCTGATCTGGAGTCCATTCGGGGCTCCGGAGAGGGGAATCCATCGCCATCGTCATCATCAACCATCCTCCATCACCAATTTCATGATGCTCGCCGCCGTGTGTGAGTAATCCCATCATAGGCTTGCTGGACGGTGATGGGTTGGATGAGATTTACCATGTAATCGAGTTAGTTTTGTTAGGTTTTGATCCCTAGTATCCATTATATTCTAAGATTGATGTTGCTATGACTTTGCTATGCTTAATGCTTGTCACTAGGGCCCGAGTGACATGATTTCAGATCTGAACCTATTATGTTTTCATGAATATATGAGAGTTCTTGATCCTATCTTGCAAGTCAATAGTCACCTACTATGTGTTATGATCCGGCAACCCCAAAGTGACAACAATCGGGACCACTCCCGGTGATGACCGTAGTTTGAGGAGTTCATGTATTCACTAAGTGTTAATGCTTTGGTCCGGTACTCTATTAAAAGGAGGCCTTAATATCCCTTAGTTTCCGATAGGACCCCGCTGCCATGGGAGGGTAGGACAAAAGATGTCATGTAAGTTATTTTCCATAAGCACGTATTACTATATTCAGAATACATGCCTACATTACATTGATGAACTGGAGCTAGTTCTGTGTCACCATGTGTTATAACTATTGCATGAGGGATCGCATCCGACATAATTATCCATCATTGATCCATTGCCTACGAGCTTTTCACATATTGATCTTTGCTTAGTTACTTTTCCGTTGCCACTGTTACGATTGCTACAAAAACTGCTACTGTTACTTTTGCCACCGTTACCGTTACTTCCATACTACATTGCTACTAAATACTTTGCTGCAGATATTAAGTCTTTCAGGTGTGGTTGAATTGACAACTCAACTGCTAATACTTGAGAACTTTCTTTGGCTCCCCTTGTGTCGAATCAATAAATTTGGGTTGAATACTCTACCCTCGAAAATTGTTGCGATCCCCTATACTTGTGGGTTATCAAGACCATTTTCTGGCGCTGTTGCCGGGGAGCATAGATCTATTCTTTGAGTCACTTGGGATTTATATCTGTTGATCACTATGAAGATCTTGAAAGATGAAAGAACCAAGATTTTTCCCTCAACTACGAGGGGAGGTAAGGAACTGCCATCTAGCTCTGCACTTGATTCACCCTCTATTATGAGTAAATTTGCGACACCTACACCTGCTATTGATTATGATATGTCGCACATTATTGATGATGCCACTTCTGCTATGAATGATGCTTATGATGAAACTACTTCTATGCTTGATAATAATGTGCCATTAGGTGAATTTCTTCATGAACAACTTGCTAGGGTTAGAGAGAATGAAATTATTGAAACAGATAATGTTGATGAAAGTGATGATGAAGATTCTCCCCCTAGATATGAATTGCCTGATGTGGTTGAGGGTTATGTTATGGATGAAGAAACTGCCAGAGACCTTTTTGCTTGCAAAGATAGATATGATCTTAAGAAACTGTTAGCTAAGCTAAAAGAAAAGTCTTTGAATGCTAGAATGAAATATGACCCTACTTTTTCTACTTCACCTATTTGTATTTCTGATAAGGATTATGATTTCTCTGTTGATCATGAGTTAATTACTTTGGTTGAATCTGATCCTTTTTATGGCTATGAATCTGAAACTGTTGTGGCACATCTTACTAAATTGAATGATACAGCCACCCTATTCACTCTTGAGGAAAAAATTCGTTACTACTATATCCTTAAGTTATTTCCGTTCTCATTAAAGGGTGATGCTAAAACATGGTTTAATTCTCTGCTCCTGGTTGTGTGCGTAGTCCCTAGGATATGATTTATTACTTCTCTGCTAAATATTTTCCCGCTCATAAGAAACAAGCTACCTTAAGGGAAATATATAATTTTGTGCAAATTGAAGAAGAGAGTCTCCCACGAGCTTGGGGGAGGCTTCTCCGATTACTTAATGCTTTGCATGATCATCCTCTCAAGAAAAATGAAATACTTGATATCTTTTGTAATGGACTAACTGATGCTTCCAGAGACCACCTGGATAGTTATGCTGGTTGTGTTTTTAGGGAAAGAACTATTGAGCAGGCTGAATTGCTATTGAATAAAATATTGAGTAATGATAATGATTGGACACTTCCTTAACCAACTCCTAAGCCAACTCCAAAGAAAAGGGGTATTTTATTTCTCAGTCCTGAAGATATGCAAGAGGCAAAGACATCTATGAAAGAAAAGGGTATTAAAGTTGAAGATGTTAAGAATTTACCACATATTGAAGAAATACATGGTCTTAATAACCCGACACAGGTAGTAACGGTAAATTCTCTCTATAGATTTGATGAAGGTGATATTCCTCGTAATAATTCTGCTAGCCAATGCTTGGATGAGTTTGATAATTTTATTGTTAAACAAGAAAACTTCAATGCTTATGTTGGTAGACAATTGAAACGTAATGCTTATATGGTCGAACACTTGAGTGATTATATGTCTAGAGTTAAAGGTGACCTTAAACTTATTAGTAAACATTCTTCTATGGTTACCACTCAGGTAGAACAAGTGCTTAAAGCACAAAATGATTTGCTAAATGAATTAAATAATAAGAAAAATGGTAATGATGATAGAGTTATGACTAGAGGGGGTATAATGACTCAGAAACCTTTGTATCCTGAGGGCCACCCTAAGAGAGTTGAGCAAGATTCTTAGAGAACTAATGTTGATGCACCTAGTCCTTCTAAGAAGAAGAAAAAGAAAAATGATAGAACTTTGCATGCTTCTAGTGAACCTGTTGTTGACACAACTGAGAATCCCAATGATATTTCTAGTTCTGATGTTGAAACACAATTTGGTAATGAACATGAACCTAGTGATAATGATAATGATGGTGTTCATGTTGATGCTCAACCTAGCAATAACAATGATGTAGAGATTGAACCTGCTGTTGATCTTGATAACCCATAATCAAAGAATCAACGTTATGATAAGAGAGACTTTGTTGCTAGGAAGCGCGGTAAAGAAAGAGAACCATGGGTTCAGAAAACCATGCCTTTTCCTCCTAAACCATCCAAGAAAAAGGTTGATGAGGATTTTGAGTGCTTCGATTAAATAATTAGACCTATCTTTTTACGTATGCGCTTGACCGATATGCATAAAACGAATCCTTATGCTAAGTATATGAAAGAAATTGTTACCAATAAAAGAAAGATACCGGAAGTTGAAATTTCCACCATGCTTGCCAATTATACTTTTAAAGGTGGAATACCAAAGAAACTAGGAGATCCAGGAGTACCAACTATACCATGCTCCATTAAAAGAAACTATGTTAAAACTGCTTTATGTGATCTTGGAGCCGGTGTTAGTGTTATGCCTCTCTCTTTATATCGTAGACTTGATTTGAATAAGTTGACACCTACTGAAATATCTTTACAAATGGCCGATAAATCAACTGCTATACCTATCAGTGTTTGTGAGGATGTGCCTATTGTGGTTGCAAACGTTACTATTTTCACGGACTTTGTTATTCTTGATATTCCCGAGGACAATAGTATGTCGATTATCCTTGGTAGACCCTTTTTGAATACTATAGGGGCTGTTATTGATTGCAACAAAGGCAATGTCACTTTTCATGTTAATGGTAATGAGCATACGGTACACTTTTCGAGGAAACACCCTCAAGTCCAAAGTATCAATTCTATTGGAAAATTTCAACGATCACTATTGGAGGTTTTGAATTCCCTCTTCCTACTGTCAAGAAGAAATATGATATTATTATTGTTGGGGACATGCATATCCCCGCTGACGTAACCTAGTGTTATTCGAAAATTCTCCGGTTTCATGTTATTCGGAAAGAGTTTGTTAACAAGACTTGATCAACCTTGTTAGTCGATTCCTTTTTGATGAGCATGAGATGGATGAAGCTAGAAAGCACAACTCTTTGTACCCTCTTTCTACTTCCTGTTATTTAGATTAAATAAAGCAAAAATAATATTTTTGTTTGTTTTTTGAATTATCCTTGCAATAAAAATACCCCAAAAATAAAAGTTCTCCAAATGTCCTGAAAATGAAATATGATTTTTTGTAGAATATTTAAGAATTTCTGACACTGAGAACACACCATGGGGACCCACCATTTGGCCACGAGGGTGCAGGGCGCGCCCCCCTGCCTCGTGGGCCCCACATGGACCCCCTCCACTTATTCCAGCACCCACTCACTCCGTCTTCCTCCAGAAAAAATCCTCCCACAGCTCAAACCCATGTTCTAGCTCATCTTGCTGCCATTTTCGATCTCTTTGCTCAGAGCTCCATTCACAAAACCGTTTTGGGGGATTGTTCTTCGGTATGTGACTCCTCCAATTGTCCAATTAGTTTTTGTTCTAGTGCTTTATTTATTGCAAATTTTTGCTGCTAAGGTGACTCTGTTCTTGAGCTTGCACGTCAAATTTATTTGGTCAAAAGTAGTTTTAATGCATGATATAGCCTCTAGGCACTTATGAGAGTAGTTGCTATCAATCTTGTTGAGATTGGTTCACTTTTATTTTGAGTCACTAAAATTTCAGAAATTTTTCACAAAAAGGAAATGATGAAGAGATGGTTGAGGGGATCTTCGAGCCGAAGCTCGAAGGATAAGCAGAATGAGGAGAATAAAAAGCCCAAATACAATCTTCCTCGCACTGCGGAGGTTCGGCCGTGCGAATGGCCTTGTGATGCGTTCTTGAGAGCCACCGGAATTTATGATGACTTTTATTACTTGGCTGAGAATGCAGGTCTCACCAACTTCCTCCACGACCAGCGCGAACAGTTTCTCCTACTCACTAATATTTTAGTGCAATTTTCTTATTTCCATGCTAAAAAAGCACCACCTTCAGTGGAGTTTCACTTATATGATGAAGTTAAGGAGATGTCACTCCATGATTTTTGTCGGGTCTGCAAGATACCCTTTGTGGGCAGCATCGAGGAGCCACATCGTAGAGATGTGGATGGATTTATTGATAGAATTGTTGAAGGGGAAACGAGGAAAGTTTTCGATGCAAGAATTACTACTCCCTCCGTTCCAAATTACTCGTCGTGGTTTTAGTTCAACCACGACGAGTAATTTGGAACGGAGGGAGTAGTATACATTTTCCTGTTGTACGTTACTTTGCGATATTTGCTAGTAGATGCTTAATTGGTCGCGGGAACTGTGGAAATATTAGTGCTCCTGATCTTGTCATTTTACGCCATGCTTTGTTTCCGATACAACCTTCAGCTTAGGCACTGTTGTTGCTAAACGATTAAGTCTGAACCATACAAAGGGCCCCATATTTGCAGGCATCTTTGCCTCGCGCCTTGCTGAACACTTTGAGATACCTATTAGGCTTTATGAGGAAGAGGAAAAGTAGCTGCCCCCTATTTTTCTAGATTATAAGAGTATGGTAGCACATGAACTTATTGTTAAAAATAAGAAGAAGATGCTTAAGTATAATTTGATATTTGATAAACTCATTGTGAGATTATTACCTTGCCTGCACCCTCCTTGTTTAACATACTTTTAGGCACGTACCTCATCTTCCCCGAGGCCATTAATGCATACTGGAAGCTGACACAAGTCCCAGAGCCTGAGCCTGAGCCAACACTTGACCCTCATCGACAGTCTGTTTATCAATGGGATCCGGAGGAGATCACTAACCAGTGGCACCCTGAGGACCCTCCTCAGTACACCGGAGCGAGTAGCTTCGATCCGTGGGCATATACTAACTTATGCCAAAAGCCTAAGCTTGGTGGAGTACGTATTTCTCACCGACATTACATTCATGTTTAGTTGTCGGTGCTCATACTTTTTCATTGTACTATCCATGCTAGTTTATTTTCTTTTCTAGGCCTTCTTCTTGTGTGGTTGAAAAACCTTAAGAAAAAACAAAAAAAAATATTAGTTGTAACTTTTAGCTAGTTTACTTTCCATGCCTGTAGTAGTAGTAATTAAAAGAAAACCCAAAAAGATTTCTCCTTCTTCTTTTGCTTGTTGGGAGCTTTCCCGAGTTAATAGTTTTATTTCTTTTATTTTCTTTGGGGGACGAGAGGAGAAGACCATGATGAAAATGTTGAGTGGCTCTCATATGCATTATTGTTTATTTAACCAAGAGCCCATATTACCTTGTCTTCTCCCTTGTATTAAATGCTTGCATATTCCAGCTTAGTCCAATGCACGTGCACTATTATTATTATCCACACCGTTCGGTCGTGCGAGTGAAAGGCAATAATGACGATATATGATGGACTGATTGAGATGAGAGAAGCTAGTATGAACTCGACTTATCATGTTTTTTGTAAATATGATTAGTTCGTCGTTCCTGATTTAGCCTATTATGAATGAAACATGTTTGCAATGAAAATTAGAGATTATAGTTGCTCATGCCATGCTTAATTAGCTAGGAGTTTATAATGGTTTACCTTGCGTGCCAACATGCTATTAAAATAGTTGTGATGTGGTATGATAGGGTGGTATCCTCCTTTGAACGATTCGAGTGGTTTTACTTGGCACATGTTCACGCATGTAGTTGAAAGAAAATCAACACAGCCTCGACGATATTTATGTTCATGGTGATTTATATCCTCCTATGCACTCATTGTTGATTATTCTTAATGCATGTTCACGACTGTTGTCGCTCTCTAGTTGGTCGCTTCCTAGTCTCATTCTAGCCTTCACTTGTACTAAGCGGGAATCACTACTGCAGGTTGCTCCTAACGCGACACTATGATCAGAGACACTTCGAGAAACTGTGTGCAATGCAATCATCGCAAACGGTGGTGCATGAAAACCTTCAAAAATGTGTAAAACGTTTGCGAAGACAGATGCATCAAACACGGTTCAGATTTTAGTTGCATGTGCGATGAAGGGCATACGGTTAAGTTCAATTAACTATTTGCGATTAGGAGGAACAAAAGAAACAGGCAGCCAGATGAAGGCGTGTGCGATACACAACATACGGTTCACTCAGATGAACTGATTGTGATTTGGCAACACAAAAGAAACGGGCAGCCAGATGAAGGTGTGTGTGATATACATCATACGGTTCACTCGGATGAACTGTTTGTGATTAGGCAACACAAAAGAAACGGTCATCCAGATCAAGGTTTGTGCGATATACGGCATGCGGTTCACTCGGCCTTGTTGTCAGTGTGTGACCTCCGTGACAACCATTCGCTCCCCACTAGCCTCTTCTTGTACCGTGGCAACCGTCCACTGCCTCTTCGCCTTTCCTTCTCGATTTGGAACTGCTGTCGCATGCTCTTCCTCCCTCCATTTGCCTTCACCCTTCCTTCTGCCATTGTTCGATCTACCGTCTTCTCCATGGAGGGAACAGGCCAGAAACGACCCCATTATACTTGCCCCGATCTGAAAGATGACGTGGTGGAGGAATTCATTGATCGGTGCGACGTCATCACCTCGTCTAGCATGGCAGGTTCATACAAGACCATTCTTGACTCAACAAATAGGATCATTACAAAGAACCCAAGGGTTCAGGAGCGGTTTGATCTCCCCTATCTTCTTCGCCATGACCCTGCTCCGTCACGAGGACGACGAAAGCCTTGCCTTCTGCAAGTTGATGCCGCTTGATAATGATAAGTGTGATGTTAAGATGCCATCGCTTAAGGGCAAGGCCTGGGCAGGCGCAAATGGAGATTGGGTTATTTATATTGGGAACAACTGCGAGTGGGAACTTGTGAATGTGTATACTCGTCACAGGGTTCCACTTCCAAAAATCTCAGACTGCCATGAGGTTCAGCACACAGATAGTCTACGTACGTTCAGATACGATCATCATGACTGTCCTCTACAGAAGATAGTAATTTCTCGAGTTCCCAACTGCTCTTGGGAATACAACAACTATGATGTTGTTGCTATCTTCAACAAGCTTGTTGTCATCTCTGCTTCCACGGATGGATGTATATTGCTCAAAAATCAATTTTTATACACGAATGAGTACTATGATGCAATTCAATACGAGCGTCTTGTGTTGGCTGCCACCACTCGTGGCACTATTTTTGCATGGGATCCTTATTGTTTCGGTACATTTGTCTTCCACCATAATTAGAATTGTTTCATCCACATGCATGCTAGTTAGTATCACCGTACTAATTAACCTTCTTGTGTTTCCAAGGTCATGTGAACATTCCACTACCTATACTTGAAAAAATTTATAACCAAGGGGGAGATGGCGATGGTGATGATCACGAGCATGAGGACGAGCAGGACCCATATACTCAGTGGCGCTTTGCAACTTATTTCGATGGATCACCTCTTCTTGTATGTATACAGGGCACTGTTGATGTTACTAACGAAGCACGTGTTGTCACCCATGGTCGCACTATCCGGACCTATTCCAACATCTGTTGCAGGGTATTCGGGATGGATACTAGTGTACTAGCGCCAACAGCTTCTAAATGGTTCCATATTGAAAGTCTTGGAGGAAACTCGCTCTTCCTTGGACAAAACTATCCAATGATGGTGAAAGACGATCCAGCTGCTGTTGGCACAACGTTCCTACCATTTATGAGAAGCAACTGTCTATACCTTGGACATGTCTATGGTTCCCTACCCTGGCTATGACAATATGCATCCTGATATAGGTCCCTTCAGCCTGGATGATCAGTCCTGTGTTGGTCTCGAGATTGACAATAGCTGGCCCTTCCCAGAGAATTAGTTATGGTTCAAAGCAAGCGTTTCCAACGCCGAGGATTGGTTGAGCTGAAGTTCATTTCATTGCCTTGTTGTTTGTTGTGTGAGAAAAACTATACTTTACTAGAATGTTTTGTTGGAAATAATCTATAATCCAACATGTATCCTCGTTGTTGTTGTGTGTTGATGACTTGTTGTATGTAATGAATGGTACATTTGCATATGCGTCCCATCAACTCACGCATGCTCGCACATTACACAGGTCGCGTGGTGGCACGTATATTATTTTTCTATTTGGATGACAAAAAAAGTACAATGCTAATTTGTATTGGTGTCCATATGAACAGTGCTAGTGATTTTAGTTGCAAAAATTAGATAGTGCTAGTGATTTTTAGCTGCATATTTTGACAGATCGCAGTGTTACAAGGTTGACAAATGGCAATGTTACTACATAAACAAATGTCAATGTTTCCAATTTAACAAATGGTAACATACCCAAAATGGCAGATATGCAATTCTTACCCAATTGTTTGTACGTGGTTGCACACGGGTCATGCAAAACAACCGTTTGCGTTTTAGGGGAGCAGAAATCCTGCTCGGCACATTTTCCCTTGGCTTCCTGGGGAAGCTGTCGGTTTGCATCCGGGTGTTCTAACTAAAACGTTTGTGATGAGTGTTTTATATTTGAAAACCATTGACGTTTTTTTTCAAAAGAAAATTGTTTGATAAGTATGTACATTAAGAGAGAGAAAATGCAAGTTCATTCAAACCATATCTTCCATTCAGTGACACTGCGAATTTTATTCATATGATCGAGAATTTGAGATAGTGTATTAAACCCCAAAATGACTATTTTCGGCGGCGACGGAGGCAGCGTGCCGCACCGTCGTTGTCGTTGACATCCTCCGGGACGCCGTTGTTGAAGTCTTCAAGGCAGCACAAAATGTTCTTCACACTACAAAAAAATACACTTCCGTGATGATACGTGTTTGTCACAGTAGGTCACGTTTTTTGTCATGCATGTACATCCATGACAAATTTATGACATAATCAAGATAGACATACTTGTGCTGTCGTAGAATTGTTCCATGAAATTACCAAAAAAATTATCATCACGGAAGTGTCCACTTCCATGACGATAAATCGCGTGTCACAGAAGTGCTTTCGTCAAGGGTGACCGACACGTGGCATCCACCATAACGGAACACCGTTAAGCTATCGGGTCCGGTTTTGGATCTGATAACCCATTAACAGCCCCGACCAATGGGGATTTTCCACGTGTAAAATCATCATTGGCTGGAGGAAACACATGTCGGCTCACCGTTGGGACAGATGTCATCCACTCATTGGACCCAAAGCGCCTATGATACATCGACACGTGGCACGACCCAACAAAGGCCCATATAGGTTAAAAAGGTTGGCTCAGTCAAAGGCCTGTAGTACTTACTCAGGTACTAGTGGTCTAGCCCAATAACGACCTACTTAATAAAGGCCCATTTACGGCCCAAAGCCAGATCTGGCCCGTTAATTGTTCGCCAAATATTTGGGCCCATTTACGGCCCGAAGCCAGATCTGGCCCGTTAATTGTTCGCCAAATGTTTGGGCCCAATTACAGCCCAGTGACTTTCGCCCTATTAGACGCCCGATGTAGACATGGGCCCATTTCAGCTCGGTGTGACTTTTGGCCTGGAAATGGTCCATGCTGCCCATGGGCCATATATGGTCCGACAGGACATCGGGCCCACTAACGGCCCGTGATAAAGGTGGCAACAATTGAGCCCAATGTGACTTTGATCCTGTTAAAGGCATGTTGCATAATTCGGCCCGTTGATGTCTGTACTAAGCTTTCGGCCTCTTAAAGGCCCATGATATCAGTGGGCCAACTAAGGCCCGAGATATGTTTCGGCCTGGTAACTACCCATGATATAACTGGGCCCAAAAAGGCCCCGTCTACATTTCAGCCTGCTGAAGGCCCGTCGACGACTAGTGAAAATTGAGGCCCAATATGCATTTCGGCCTGCTAAAGGCCCATGCTTTCATCTAGGCCGTAACAGGCCAATACAATATTCATCCTGTTAATGGCCCAACGTTACCTGGGCCAAACTAAGCGATGGGTCCATAAAAGGCCCAACTAAAATATAGGCCGGTGTAAGTTGTGGGCCTCACGCAAAGTGTGAGGGCCCCAATGATTCGGGCCCAAGAAAGATGCAGGCTGGCCCAATTGTGGCCGACTAAACACTAAGCCCATTAGAGGCAAATGTTTCGGCCTGGTTGACTACATCTGATTTTTTCCAGATAGCGAATGATGGCAGTAACTAGTAAGAATTAAGAACCAACCTACTCTATACAATAAAGAAATTATTGCATAGTAACTAAGAATAAAGCTAGACTATACAATAAAGGATTTATGGTATATTACATCCACTAGGCATCGAAGTTTGCCACCAGTGATCATAACGCACAACGAAGAAGCAGATTACAAAAACTGGGCACCATTGCAACGTAACAAAATAATACTGAACCGAGACCACTTCCAAGATAGTTCAAGAAAGGTTAGCCTTGCGCGGCAACTGCTGCGCAAGATGTTGAGCAAGGCTGTGAGACCAGCCTAGCATGTCGGTCATAGCTTCCAGGTGTAGCTGTTTAGAGATGAGGTTCTCATTGGTGTTCTCTGCAATCTTTCTTAGATATAGGACTTCAAGTCAAAGTTGAGTTGCAGAATGCTTTTCTGCTTGAACTTGGGACTGAAGAACTCGAACTGATTCAGACAACGAATTCTGTGAGCTTGTCTGACTGCTAGTCTCAAGTAACTTGAACACTGCATCAAGAGAAGACTTTGGGGTTATCTCGCTATCTTCAAGATGTTTTGCCTTCTTTGCTGCAATATATGTTGGGTTTGTCTCACAGCCTTCAGCAGACTTGTGCATGCCATCAGGCATATCACCCTGAAACAAAGCAGAGAGATGACATGTTTTGCACGTGTATAAACAAAGATGATAACTGTGATGTCAATTCCATCCAATTTCAAATTAGAAAATAAAGAGTAAGTTCAAAATATCAATAGCATAATTTGGCATTGTTCATAATGCGGGGAGCTTCACCACACTACTGGATTACCATGTCAACATAACAAGCATAGATGAAGGGCAAAGAAAATCATTGTATCTATTTTGGTTAATGTGCATGGCATGTTGTCCATATCATCAGCCACATCAGTAAGATAAAACAGGAGATGACAAGGTGCAAACGTGGGCTGCTTCAACACACACTGGATTATAGAACCACAAAAACAAGCATACATATAGGGAGTATTGAGTAATGTGCATGGTATGAATAAGGAATTTGGTTTTACAAGTAAAACTTAGAACTTACGGTTCTTGTGAACATGCATTTTGGTAGAAACAACAAACTAAACAGCAGTAAACGATAGGGAGTATGAGCAAATTAAACAGCAGTTGAGGATAAAGGCTTTAGAAAGACTGACTTACATTAACAGTTAACACCGGCTTTATAATGCCCTTCTCCATGTCATGGGAAGGATAACTCAAGAATTTCAGCACAGAATCTTCTTCATAAGCACTGCATGTACTCTACATTTTGTAGAGAGTAATTACAGATATGATAATACTGGAAGGGATAGAGGATAATGAAGATAAGATTCAGATTGATGCTACATAATCAACTACCAATCCCTGGAAGTACAAGCATTACAGGACAAAATGTACTGACAAGAGTAATGGGCTACACTTCTGCACTGGCATTGTCTGTGTATTCTACTTTTTGGTAAGATTAAATATAGATATGATTTTTTTTAGTAAATGGTGGGCGAGGGAGATAAGATGCAGAATGCTACACAATGAACCAATCCCTCTTCCCATAATACAAGAGTGCTTTGAACACTGGTGTACTGTACAAAACGTTCTTATATTATGGGACGGAGGGAGTAGCTGTTAATGTAAGTACAGTGATAGACGATGTCCAGTCCTTACAAGAGGACTGCAGAGCTAAACCTCTTCAAAAGCATTGGGTTGATTCTAAATTTATGTAAGAGTCCATACGGATCTTATAATGCCCACCAAATGGACGATAATGAGGCTAACATGTGCAGTGATGCTACATTATCAAACAGCTATGAAAGTAAGTACGGTCATAGGGCAAGAGGTACTCACAAGAGCAATGTAGTGTGCAGTATAGTTGCGAGATTCTGTGGTCCCTTGAGAATGAATGTTCTTCTGCTAACAGTTTTCATACAAGTGAGACGTTAAGGCAAATGCAGAAATGTAGTTCAAATTGTGATGTGATATCATAGTTAGTACCTTACGATGCAGCCGATACCAATGTGTAACAACATTATTCCAGTCACCGTCGGATAAATGTAGCACCGCAGACTTTACAGAAATTTCGTTTAGAGGCTTGCCATCGTAGTGCGCTTGCCTCGGGTAGGAACGATACTTCATCAACGAGTGCTTGAAAAGCGCAACCAACCCTTGCTCGTCTTCACAATCCAGTTTGGTCCTCGCCTATTTAAAAGAATGAAATCTTGTGTCTTTTGTCAGCAGAAACATATGCAGCAATGACCATGAATAACTTTAGTACATTACTTACGCGTAAGTTGCGGAGGAAGACTGGAAATTGTTCTGTGTGTGCGGTATAGTCTTTCCATAAAGGAAAGATGCGCACAAAGTTCCTGACAACAATATAAGCATTGTCTTCTAAACTGGGAAGAAATGGAACAGGGGTCCTATTTGCTGCAATTGGGGCTCTCTCTAGTTCGAAAAGGGATTTGGCAACTGGATTTGGTGTACTCTTTGCTGGAATGGGGGTTTTGCGTCGTAGAGCTGGTGCTATGTCAACTGGCATAATCATAATGTTAGCTGCAATTGGGGTCTGCCGAGTTGGGGCATCAGAAATGACCAGTGTAGTAGGGCTAGAGTCTGCTAGAGTTGGGGTGTTTTGTGGGTCAGGTGATATTGCAACTACACCTTTTCCAAATACTTTGCTTGTGCTCCTCCACGATTAGCAATCGCCCTCTTCCTTTTGAACGTCTGATACACAAGAACAACATTTGAATGGATAAATATGGTATGATGAGAGATGGAATATGTACTGAAAACACGGTCAAAAAAATATGTACTGAAAATGGATAGGCAGGGCGTATTCACATACACGACGTGTAAACTAAGCTAATGGTAGTTCAACAAAGTAGAAGCAATGGAAAGCATCAGTTGCAAGATATGTGCGACAAATATAACCTTGGAAAGTTAGAGCAAGCACCTTGATGGGTGAATAAGATAGGGCATCTTCCTCTGACTCCTCCACTAGGGAGCTACATTGACTTAGGTCCCCCTCTAGCTTAGAATCACTGTTAGGATCATATTCTGAGCATGAATCTGTAGGTGGAGAGTGTTTGCATTGCATTGCATCCAGACTTGATTTCAGTCCCTTAATGCCAAGTTTGACAGCCATGGCATTGTTCTGCTTTATTCTTTTCATGCGCGCAAGCTCATAATCATTATGATGCTGTTCAGAATCTGAGATTCATGAAAACATAAAAAGTAGTCATATTATCTATGGAATGCATTGCGGATTCAACTCGAAGAGTGTCTCCCTATAAACCCCTGCATATGCAAAGTTCACCCCCCAACCGTGCTGACCAGACCACACACCGAAATACAAACCCCTTATGTCTGTATAACAGGCAGACACACATTTCAAAACTGAAGTAGGAAAATAAGAATCATATGAAATTCGTATTTGAACAAATAAACTAAGGAATTATGAGTGGCATAATGTTTAGCTTCAAGGATGGAGTGTTGGTAGTGCGACACAAAGCAAGTAGGCAGATTATATTCCATGTAAAAGATCGAAGCCTGTGTAAAAGCTGGAAATGACACTTTCTTTCTATACAATGCAATGTTCGTTGCCCACACATGATGGAAGAATTCACATAGAGAAATACTATTCACTCATGTCTATGGTTGCAGTATTTAGAAACAGGGTAGTCCACCCTAAAAGAATATTGACAACAAATATGACAAGGCAAGCATAGATGTAGTGAATCAATCATTTACTTGTGAGCTTACTAGGACAAGTATGCAGAATTGTAACTGCAGTAAGAGACCGTCCAAAATCTGAATCAAGAAGTTTGTCTAGCACTTATTGTTTGCAACTAATCGACGTGAATAATTGGATATTATATCGAATGAGTAAGAAAGACAAGTAAAATTGCTAACAAACCTGGCTTGCAGTAGTAATCTGGGTCAATGTCACTACGACCAACAATCCAAAATGACTAGTGTATGTTCCTAGGGCCGGAATTTTGAAAACTCTGTGAACTTTATAGGTACTAAAGATTACTGAAATACATCTGAACCATTAAGTGTAGGTAGCACTGAGCACACAACAAACCCTAATGACAGTCTTGCCTAATGAGTAATGAATCAATTACAAAATGGTTGATGAGGAGTGGCTGCTAAGTGTTGAGGACTTATCTCAGGATAAATCGGGTTGGCTTAGTGGGTGCTACACGCCTGAGCCCTGAACGGACTGGGAAGGTAGGCACGGCGGCGCGCCCGGGCAGCGGTAAAGCTGTTGGGCGAGCGGCTCCTGACCTCCTGTTAGTCCGGCGTCTCCTAGAGTCATGCCGTCCGGGGATGGCAAGTCGCCGGCGAGGCAGGTGGCTGGGGGCGAGTAGAGATCGGAAGCACGCAGCAGAATAGAGGGGAATCGGGGCCTGGGACGACCCAAAATCCCAGGGTGGGCCGTCCCATCGTGGGCACCCTGTAGAGATACACACTTGAGCGGCGAACATGCATTTTTGAAACTAATTTAGGAACATTTAGCTAACCAATTAAACGAATCTGTTTTAACAATATCAGATTCGTATTTGAAGAACTAAAGCTTGTTTAGCTTGATGGTCGAGCAGTGCTATTATGACACGAAGCACGTATTCTGATCGTATAGTGATCATAAAAGGGGGAAACCGGAGAAATGGTATTTAACAACCATTGTTTTCTTCGAACTAAGAACTAAATTCTAAGAGCTGAAAAGAAAGTAGAGTTACCAAGTTAAGATCTATTTTCTGGTTGAGATCAAAAAGTTGAGGAGATATGAAGTACCACCTCTCTTGCGGCACCGTGTAGGCATCGGGGGTGCGATGGGTGTCCGTGGCGTTGAAGCAGACGGTAGACGGGTGCATCGGGGGATAAGTCCCGTTGCGGTGGAAGAGAAGGTCGTGTGAGCGGCCCCGGCAAAGAGGACGTCGCCGCCGATGAAGCGAGAGGACGTGATGCAAGGCTTATGGTCCGTCGCCATGGATGAGAAACGTCCATCTCTAGCAGTGGACGATGCGGTCTTGGTAGGCGCTCCGGCATGGTGGACGACGGCGCCGATGGATGTGGTGGAGGACGGCGGTGATGGATGGGGTGGCGGACGGAGGCTGGTGTGGGGATGGTGTTCTAGCGCGGACAGTGTATGAATGGGAAAATGGAGGGAGAGGTACGGGGAACCACATTTTTAGGACGCACCTATCTGAAATATGGGAAAGTTACGAACTTGGCCCCCGTTTAAAATTTGGACGTCTCGTCGGTTGGGGATACGACGGTAATCTCGCATCTCGCCAATATTTGCCCAAAGCGATTTCGGGCGAGGAGAGGGTGGTTGGCTCCCATGGTTGGCGCCCACGGTGTATGAACGGGGCTGACAGCTAGGACGGTTGTGTCACGTCTGAGTGAAGTTACAAACCTGCCCCTATTGAAAATATTTGCCTACATCGATTTCGGCCGAGTCGAGTTTGTTTTGCCGCCCACCGTGTATGAATGGGGAAATGGAGGGAGAAACAGAGGTCTTTCAGACGAGCTTGAATCAAATGTCTTTTGCCGCCCATGTTTGGCGCCCACCGTGTCAGAATTGGCTCAGAGGCGGTCGTGTCACTTCTAATTGAAGTTACTATCCTACCCCTATTTAGAGTAGTGGAAATCGGGCCGATGGATTGTCCGTGTAATGGGTAGACAGTAATTTCCATCTCCCAAACACTTGCTTCGGGCAGCCGACGTGGGAGTGAACATTTTGCCGCTTCTTTCGAATTTCGGGACAATAAGCATCCACGTTTACCCTGGCAACTAAATTTGAATCCATTTTGTATTCCTATACGAATCTTTATAAATCATTCTATGTGTTTTTATATATCTTCAAAAGGACGACAAAGATGTATTCCACTGTCATATATGAATATGGTTTACAAATGCCGATACTCAAATTCAGAAGCTAGAATCCAGTTTAAGGTGAATTCGAAAATTTGGAACACTTCATGTCCAACTCAAATGTCACACACAGCATAATGTGTACTCCCATTTAGATATGTACACAAGCGATGTATCAAGATTCAAATACCGAGTCAATCAACCAAGAATGTACAGAACTAATAGACATATAAATACTTATAGAGTATATGGATCAATAATATCAACTAACATACATAAGCCAGGCCGCTATACTTTTCTTTGCTACAACAACATCCTTTTTTTAGCCAAGCTACTACAGCATCATGGCCCTTTCCGAAGCGTGCCACTTATGGTCCATCTATACTACTATTATTGCTGAATGCACATTCAGCCTGATTGGCATATTTGTAGGTCTGGCACAGCAATCAAAATGAAATGTCTCCGAGTCTTATCAATTAATACAGACTTGTGCTCAAATAAAATTACAAACCAAAAAACAAAAAACAAAAAACAATTATTACATGATCTCTAAAACAAATGGTTTGATTGAATACATGAACAAACAACACAAAGGTTATTCAACGATGGAAAGAACATTTCACCTATGATTTACCAAGTGGGGATTTAATTTCCTTTTTTCCTTCAGGACCTTAACAATGTGGTCAGTCTCAGCTTGCTTCGTTTTGAAATCCACCAAATATTTAATGGTTGTAAGAGCAAAAGCAGAATCTCTTTCTACCACTAGTTTAGCCTCTAGAGCATCAGCAGTTGGCAATTCATAATGCACGATTGGGCCGGTTTCACTGTTGTGGGATGATACAACGTCCATGGGGACCTCGCTCTTTGATCTTGGGCTAACCTGTTTTGCCATTAAAGTTTCGATTGGATTCAGAAAATTTGAAGTTAGCAAAACAACTCAACTGGGAGTTATAACGGCAAACCAGTTAAAAAAACAAGGAATTAAAGAGTTTCAATTCGATGCTGAAAAGTAGTTATTAACATCATTGTAACTCATTGTTGCAGCAGCAAAGTAGTTAAACGAACAAGTAGCTATTTAAGTTCAGGCAAACAGGTAATTCTTAACTGTAAGTATCAAACACATAGATAGGCGCAGTCTATAATAGGATTAACAGGTTGTGGCATTATGTAATCAGTAGCAAACTAAATTAAGCCAAGCAATGTAATTGAACAATTTTGCAATAAGTGGCTAACTAAAATTCCAAGAAGCAGGTAACTGAACTTACGCTAGTTCTTTGTACAGGCACACTGCAACTTCTTTTTCGCTTACAAGGTTGTATGAAGGAGTCCATGGCATCAATTGCTTGGATACGCAGTCCCAATACTTCTTTCTTCCCACACTGCATTGGTAAGTCGAATGGTTAATCTCGTAAGATGGTGCGTCCTTGATATGTTATATGAGGACGTGTAGTCAGACTAGTTGTAGCCACACACATCACACTGTCTTTTACAGTATATTTCATGCAATTATTTTTGGCATATCGAGATCTAAGCAATCTACAATAGGATGAAAAGACTGGCTTCCTTCAAATTATTGGCGAACTCAGTTCATAGAAACAAGCAATTCAACCATTATGTGGGTAAATCAAAAGCGACACAGGAATATCTTTCACTAACCCTGTCATACACGCAAAAAGGGGTGACGCCACCATAGGGGCTGGTATGGGCGGCCGCCTCGGGTGGCTCGAAAGTGTGCACCTAGTTTGAATCGTCCAGGTTGGCCCAGGCTAGTTTTGTTCGTCCCAACGCACGAGCAGGCAATGTAAAAAATGAAGAAAAAAGTTTCAATTTGGATAGGCCAATAACATAAGTATAAGGCAGGCCCTATAGCAGGCTCGCGGCCCTAACGAGCGCCTCCGATATCGATCGACAGTAGGAAAAATCCCAATTCATCCGCTCCAGCCTCCAGTCTGGTTCGCTCCTAACCTAGCCGCCGCTGGACAGACCGACACAACACTTCCTCACGCCCTCGTTGGAGGGCAGTCGTCGGGCTTCAAGCGAACGGAAGGACAAGAAGATGAAGATCCAACCCTGGGTGTAGCCTGCGTGGGAGGCAGCGGCGGCAGCACGGGCATGGCATCGAGCTTGCGCAAACGGACAGTCGCAGCTTGCAAGAGTAGCATGCGCAACGAGCAGGTACATCACATCCCTGATTATATCTAATTCAACTCTTCAATTTCTGGCCAATAGTTAAACCTGGCGATGTTGTAAAACTGCTTGTATGTAGGGAATTTATGAGAAAATGAAACCAGTTTCTACTTATTTTATAACTCCCCCAATCAATACTGAACTGGCTGAATCTGATGAATCTAATCAAGTTTCTGGTGCAAACATCCAAGCTCATGTTGTTCTTGAGCCTGAAGTGTCTAATGAACAGACTGGTAATGAAGGACTTGATGCAAACATTTTACATGCTCCTAGTGATGAACATATAGTGTCTAATGAGGCATCTAATGCAAGCATTTTGCAAGCTCCCATTGAAGGATTTAGTGCCAAATGATGATCTGCTATGTTGAGAGAGACATAGAGATTTGCAGGCATTGATGAAAAGCAAATTATAGTGCATTTTCATGGCTTGAGGAAACGTCGAGGCCATCTACCAGAAAGTCCCCGTATCATGACAACGTAGCATAAATACTTTTCTAATCTGTTGTTTGAAACTATTGGCATACTTGTGCATGATAGATATATTGATATGCAGTTTGCACACTGGTTATAGGTGCAATTACACTTCGATATTTTCAGCCAGAGAACGAATAATTCAAGCAGGTACAGACCATGTTTGTAGTCCTTGTACACCATGTTGCATTTTTTGTTTTTTGGTGCTTGCATCATTTAGTGTTTATAATCTAAACTACTTTGGATCATTAGCTGGTTTTCAAAGTGCATGTAGCTTCACATTTCTCAAGTTATGTTGATTTCCAGAGTGCAAGTGCCTTCGTATTTTTTAGGTTAAATGTTCGCCCCTGGTAACTTCAATTTGTGGATCCACCATTCCACACAAATCATACACGAATGTCAGTACGAATTAAATGAAATGCAGGGACTTACGCTAGCTCGTTGTATAGTCTCACTGCAGCTCTGCTTGCGCTTGGGATGTTCCATGTACAAGTCCATGTTACCACTTGCTTGGATGTGCAGGCCTTGTGCTCCTTGCATCCCCCTCTGCATTTTTGACATGGTGAATGGCTGATCAAATAAGACGAATCGACCTTGCTGTTGTACTGGAGGACAGATACTTACAAGGTTATACGGGTGTGCAGGATGTGTAACAGATCCCGTAGTGCCGTCATGCTTCGCTAAAAACTGGATTTGCTTGTTTCAGATGATATCTCCAGAAGAAATAAGAGTTAAAGTCAGAGTTGGATAGGCGTGTAAGCTAAGAGAGCAGTGAAATGATATCCAAACATCATCGGAAAAGTGCACAAGGGAGTAATGTGTGGATACCTAGTTTGGGCCGGCGTTTGGGCATGCTCGCCTAGCTAGAGTGCGGGTCACTTCAGAGCCATTGAGGGTGATGCGCTAGCGTTGGCTGGCCGCAAACGGATGCATATCTTGAGAGGTAGCGGAGCGCTACGATGCGGTGGACGAGACCGTTGGTGAAGCCCCAGCGGCCTCGGGGGGCGGAGGCGCGATGATGTGCTCGGTGAAGTAGCCCCGGTGAGATGGGAGACAGCGTCGGTGAAGTGCACCTGATGCGGTGGAAGTCGGTGTCTGTAAGGCACGTCGGTTGCGGCGGCCGACGTTGTCGGTGGACGAGGGCGTAGATGAGGTAGCTCCGGTGCGGTGGTGAAGCGCGACCATCGTCTTCACCATCGTCGTCCGGCACAGAGGTGGGGAAAGAGACAAGACGAGGGGCGATTCGAACTTTGCTTGGGTTGACGGCGAATTAGGGATTTGAGCAATCTGGGCGCGGAAGGGGACGGTGGAGAAGGGAGATTTTGCAGGGCTGGAATTGGGGCCACCAGATATTTCAATCCGGAATGTGGAAGCGCGAACTTATTTTGTCGTCGTCCTTTTTGGGGGGGAGGGGGGAGGGGGTGGGTGGCTGGGTGCTAAGCGCCCGTCCGACACACGCGACCACCACGACACGACCCTGGTCTGCCTGGTGTGCGCCTACATTTGAGAATGCAAACGAATCTTCTTTCATTTGCAAACGAATCTGTATGTATTACCATGCCCGTGTTTTCCTTTCAATAATTAGTCATTCGAAACGAGATACTATAAATTAATTAATGAGGAGTTATTTGAAAAAAAAAATCAAAACGGTATCCACGGTATCCACGCTAACGTGGATTAGAGTGTGTGTCACATAATTAGTTATTTGAATTAGAGTGTGTGTCACATAGTGATCTCCAATTCTAACGTGGATTTCACATTTCACTGTATCCACGCTACTTTTTTAATACAAATTCATATGTATATGATGAACACCATGGTAGTGAGAAAACTTTTGGATGGATTCAAACATATGACCTACAAAATAGCACAACAAATCGAGTCAATGTCAACTTTTCGAAACCTAGTATGGCACGAATTCGAACCAATTACCCATATGCATGGTCCTCGGTTCAAATCTTACAATGTACACCGAATTGAAACATCGATATTAACTCTCGTACTATCTACATTCAAATGTTGTTTTTAGC
>LR738715.1:414814441-414831678 GCA_902687465.1 Secale cereale
TTTTCTTTCACACACAAATGATATATCTCCCTGTTCGGGCCTCGATCGACACACTCTATACTCTCTCACGCGGATTGTCTATCTAGGTTAGTCCATCGAAGCCGCCCCCACTCTTTCGACCTCATGGCGGGCCACGCTCGCTCTCTCTCTCTCTTTCTATCTCCCTCCCTCTCTCTCTCTCTCTCTCTCTCTCTCTCTCTTTGTATGTCTCGATTGACCTCGCTCTTTCTCGGACAAAAACGATATATCACCATGTTTGAGCCCAATTCGACTTATTCACACTGTATACTCTCTCACGCACATTGTCTATCTAGGTCACTCTCTCCAAACCGTCTCACTCTTTTGATCGCTCGACGACCCTATGTGATCGATTGACCTTGCTTCCTCCCACTCACAAAATATATCTACACATCTATGACTGGATCATCTCTCAAGCTCTATCTTACAGCCCTCACCCTTGCCAGAAGCTCAATCGGACAATATCTCTCCAGAGCATATATATTTGTTCAATGAATGTCGGACCACACTCACTTTGTCTCTCTATCTATATGTCTCTCGATTGACCTCGCTTTCTCACGCCATATCTTCCACACATTGAAGCTACCTCTCCATCCCTCGCAAAGCCGGAGCTATTTATATTGCGAGGGGCACTCCAACCATAGATTAATTTGTGTAGGCATTTATTCCGGTCGGTTTAGATTATATTTTCGTAGCATTCGGCCCACAACTACTCGAAACACCATTGCAACCCCCGCAACTCCCCTAGTTGATTACCCTCTGGCTCGGTCATCGCTCTCTCGCACGTCCTTTCTCGCCTTCAACGTTGCACCATGGTATTATTGCAAAAAACTCAGTTGTTCTCTTTAATTATTATAAATAAGCTACAAAACTACACACCGATAGTCCACTTGGAATGGAACAAATTTCGACCCACAAATTAAAATGCTACAAACTACACACCGAGGGGCCCACATGTCATGAAACAAATTTGGACCCATATACAAATTAAAAAATAAAGAACGAGGATCGAACATGCGACCAGGGCCTTCAAGCCGCACGTCAATAGGCAACATACGTAGAACAAGAATGTTTGTTGTACCTCCCTTTGTTCACATAATGTTTTTATAATACCACAACCTATTTAATTGATAACATGTAATATTATTTTTAGTACTATTCGCCTTCACTTACTGGTGGGTTCCATGTGTGCGCTCTCTCTCTCTCCTCCCCTTCTGCGTTTGGACGCACGGGCAAACACGAAGAACTCGCGAGCGATGTTCCCGTTGACCTTATCTGGACGCGTTCACAAGTTACCACGTGCTATCAGCACTAGTCAGTGTGTACGTGCAATGCACGTTAATTTGGAAGTATATTAAGTGCATGCGGATATTAAGTAGACTATTATTTGCGTGTTATTATGTGATTAGCACTATTTTTGGCATGAAATTAACTGCACGCTAAACGTGTTGAGCGCTCGACATTGAAGCAGTCTAGGTCGTTGGATGACAAGGAATACATGTGGCTTGATGATGTTTTATATTTAATTTGATACGGCTCTAGCAGAACATTCAATCGATCAAACCATAGATTTCATTCAGTCTGACTCCGACTTTAAATTATACTACAATCGATCTAAAATAAACGGAAATGATAAACGTTCAGATTTTAAGCATGGCAATCCGAACGTTTTTCATGGCAAATTTAGATTACGCAGTGGCGGCGGGGGCGTCTTGCGGTGGGAAGCGGCTCCTCTATCGTGTTCTATGTGTCGTCGGGCCACTGACCGACGGCGACGGCGGTGCCTTGCGTCGTTGTTGGCGTACTCCTAGACGTTGGCCTAGCTTCAAGGAAGGCCAAAATGTTCTGGACTTCGGAGCCAGTCAACTGGCGGGAGGAGGCGACTGGCGTTGGTGCAAGGAAGCGGTCGACGGCGGCCATCCATGCCGCTGAGGGGGGCACTGGCACCCGCGCGGGGACAGGCGCTTTCAACGGAGCGACGGAGACATTTGTGTGCACGGGCACCGGCACGGGCGCGCACGTCAGTGCACGCGTAGGCGCATGCGCTGGCAGGTGCACGGGCACCGGCACGGGCGTGCGCGTCAGTGCACGCGCAGGCGCATGCACTGGCAGGTGCACGGGCCCGTGAAAGTCGGCGGGGACCTCGTGGAACCCCGTGGCATCAAGCTCGGCGACAATGTGTGGCTCCCAGCCCATCAATGCCAAGGGGATGGGAGCTGGAGCAGTCGGGGGACGGGAGCCGGAACGGGAGCGAGGACAGGCGCGTCGTCTTCCCGCAAGGCTAGTTCAAGCTCGTCCCAAAGCGCCTTATGTTCTTGAGACTCCGGCTGGGTGTCTTCCTTAGGAAACTTGAAGACT
Source organism: Secale cereale (assembly GCA_902687465.1). Lineage (NCBI taxonomy): Eukaryota > Viridiplantae > Streptophyta > Magnoliopsida > Poales > Poaceae > Secale > Secale cereale. The sequence goes on from LR738715.1 coordinate 414,816,818, forward strand.
AAGGGCAGACCATCATGATGCGGCATGGCCTACATTTAGGTCAGGCTGGTTGGAGGTAGACGACAGGAGAATCGGAGAGGAAGAGAGAATATTGTAGCGATACCGGGTAGTCCGGGGTTGATTTTAAACTGCGGCGCCGGCGACATTAAAAGTGGGAGCAGTTGGGACGAAGGTGGGCGGCGGAGCCTAGTCAAAGGGCTCGCCTCCCGGTGAGCCTGCACAACGGTCTGCTTGCACGCCTCCCTATCAGCTGGCGCAGCGGTCTGCTCGCATGCCTCCCGTCGACTCACACGCTTGCCCGGACGACACCTGCCGATGAGAAGCAGGACTCGTGGCGGTACGTAAACGCCCACGGTTTCAATAGTGAAAGCGTTCGCCTTAACGTGACTGGTCTTTGTTCCAAAATACCTTGGCTCTTCATTTGTGCAACTTGTCATAAGTAGCTTGTCTCAAATTGAAGAAAAAATTACAAAGTAATATTTTTGCCATATCATGTGACCATGCTCAGTTTCAAGAATTTATGGTCACTTTTGGATTTTTCTGAAATTTAAGATCCGGGATTCGAAACAATATCATAACCTGCATCATGCAATAAATTTTCAAGTCATACATCTGTCCTGTTGTATTTCTTAAGAAAGGATTTGTCAAACATTTTGCTTAGTTAGACTTCAGACAAGTTATATATGCAGAGCAAAAGGATAATCCCTCCGTACCAGTGCATTGCCTGATATATTAACTCAAGTACTAGGCACGAACAAACGGGCTCAATTATGTGCTCATCCTGGTGTAGTAGTAGTAGTACTAGGCAATGTAGTTGACGGGTGACCTTGGCGAGCGGCGACCGAGGGAATTGAACCGTGCTCGGCACGGTAGGTAACGTTGTCTAGTTACTAACGCATCCCTCCGTAGTTCATCGGTAGTCATTATGGACCGGGGACATGAGGGGAATTTCCTAGGGCTGGAATTCTGGCCGCCAGATATTTTGACTCGAAACGCGGAGGCTCGACTAGTTGGGGTTGCCTAATGTGCGTACCACGCACGCCACCAGAAGGACACGTGCCCGGTTTTTTTTTGGGATCAACACGAGCCAAGGTCTGGCTGGTACGCCGTTGGGTCCTACCATTCGAGAATACGAAAGGAACCTTTTAAATTGCCGAACGAATCTATGTGTATTACAATGCCCGTATTTTCCTTGCAAATACTAATCTCAACGTGGTAATTGATTTATGATGAGTTGTTGAATTAGAGTGAGTTTGTGATATAGTGATCTCAACGTGGATTTCACATTTCTTGGTATCCCTGGTAAGTTTTTCAATGCAAATTCAAATTTAAAATATGAACAATATTGAGGTGAGAAAACTTTGTACGTATCAAGCATATGACCACACACACACACACACACACGCACACACACACAGACACCCACACACGAACACAAAAACAATCCAATAAGTATAGTGCATCTATTTTTCCAAACCATGCATGTAGGACACGAATTCAAAAATACTCCTTCTATTCCAAAATATTAGTATTTTAGAGATTTCAACAAGCGACTACATACGGAGCAAAATGAGTGAATCTACACTCTAAAATATGTCTATATACATCCGTATGTGCCAGTCCACTTGAAATCTCTAAAAAGACTAATATTTAGAAACGAAGGGAGTAAAATGTAAGACATGCATTGTCCTCAATTCAATATTTAAAACGAACATGAAACTGAAACATGAATATTAAGTCTAGTACTACAGTACATGCAAATGTTGTGTTTAATTAGGCGGAGCTATGATTGTCGGGGTTCACCCCCTCGACCTTAGATAAAATTGTGAAGCTCTGTTTAGGGTTGTTTAGATTATATTTGTCCCCACCCTCCCAACCACCGATTGGTTGTGCACCCCCCACCCCTCCTCCCCGGGAGAATATCATGTGCCCCCATACCTTAGATATGCCGATACGAGATGCTTGGAGCTTGTAGATCTGAGATATAGCAGCTCACATGATGTCTTAATATTTTTATAGGAAACCTTGATGAGTTTGAGAATTGCACACAATTTGTACAAAAACTACTCAGATGCCCTTGGATCCCATATCCAACGACCTCGAAGCTCGTATCACCGTAGCATCTAAGATGAAGTAGGACATCATATTCTCCTCTATGTAAGAATATCATGTGCTACCACACCTTAGATGCTTTGGTGATACAAGCTCTTCGGAGCCGTTGGATTTGTGACCCAACACCTCCTCGGTGGTTCGAATGGTTTTTTGCAGAAAAGCCCCCAAAGAGTTTGGCCACTGCTTACAAGCACAAAGACTGCTCAGATGACATTAGATCTCAAATCAAATGACCTCGAAGGTCGTATCACCGTAGCATCTAAGCTGCGAGAGCACCTTATGTTTTCTCGCACGGGAGAATATGAGGTGCTCCCGCACCGTAGATTCTATGGTGATACGAGTTCATGGAGATCTAACGGCCCACAATAGGAGGTTTGAGTGCTTTTGTAATATACGGCTTAGAGAGTTTGGGAATTGCGCGGAAAGTACAAGTACTACGCATGTGCCATCTGATCACTGATCATATGACCTAGATGCTCATATCACCATAGCGGGTAATTAAGCTACGGGGAGCACCTAATATGAGCAACGGGCAGCCGTTGGATCCAAGATGCAGCGGCACACACGAGGCATGAATGTTTTATTTGCAAAATAACCTTTGGAGAGTTTGGAAATTGCGCATAATTACAAAGACTACTGCCAAGCCATTGGATCTCACTTCCAACGGTGTAAAAACTCGTATCACCATAGCATCTAAGCTGCGGGGTGGATGTGATATTCTATGCCGCTGTCATTTTTGTTTGTAAACTTGCAAAATACGTGTAACTTGTGCCGTTACTTGTCTAACCACGCAAAGTGTTTGTTCAAAAAAACCATCCTACACTGAAATATCGGAACAACACATGGGGATCCCACTTGTCATTAATCAAATTTGGACCTAAACCTAACAAATTCGAAAGACGAGATTCGAACTGGCAACCTGGACTACAAAGCGTAAGTCGATAGCCTGAAACAACAACGGTTGTTGGCTTTGTCCCATAACTTGATTTTATACAGTATTACGTTGAGTAGAGTAGAGGGAGTGCCTCGTCAACACATGCATGACCGTTGACTCACTTACTGGTGGGTCCCAGGTTTGCGATCTCTCTCTTCTCTCCATCGTCTAACCTTTGCACGGGCACACACGAAGAGCGGCACTAGCTTGCCGTGGTGTTATTACAACTAAAAAAAGCTTGGACGATGGAAGAATCGCCTAGAACAAGAGACGTTGTGGCTGGTCGAGACGGAGCTAACCACACCTATCCTCCGTGCCATGTTAGCATGATGAATCTATGTGGCTAGTGGGGTGATTTCGACCGACTGGCTGGGTCCCGAGGTCGAACCATAGGTACTACGTATGATACGGTAAATTTTTACACGCACAATTTTCCTCCGTGCCGAGACATAGCACACCCTACCGCGCGGTTTCGGGGTCCTCCCAGGTGGTGCACGCATATATTCTTCCTGGCGTGGGACGCCCTACCGCGCGTTTTCGCCGAAGCAAGTAAATGAGTCATCAAATCACGAAAGACCACTTTTCCCGCCGAGTACATCAGTGAAGCACGGTGGCTAGCTAGTTGGGCTAGTTCGAACGATTAGCTAGGCCGCCGCCACATTTGTTTTTTCACCCCTTTTTTATCTACTTGCCGGCGGGTAAATTTAAATATCCATCGCGGTGTTGCTATGGTGTTTGAGTGCGGCAGGATTTTTAATTTTTTGATTGATGGGAGCAGGCGCGGCGGGATTTTTAATTTTTTTTGATTGACGGGAGCAGGCGCGACAGCAATTAGTCATGGTGACTCCGCCTGTAAAACCCACTGCTCCCTGATGTGAGAAGCCGTCGACTGGTGTTTTACCATGGTGAAAACTAAAAGATTCCCCGCTCCTCGGCTGGATCCCTCCACCTTCCCATAGATTGCATTGCCTTTCAGCCGTTTCGCCCCCTGCATCACCAATGGTGTGCGCCTCGAGAAGCAGAGGGACTTCAGTGGCGTTTAGGCGCCCTCTGCATGGCCATGTCCATGTCTCAGCACAAGATGACCGTTGGATCAAACTCAGACGGTGCAAATCAGTCACTGTAGCACAAAGCGTGTGGGTGTGTTTGGTTGCATTCTCATCTCAATATACTCCTCTGTCTTGGTGTGTAAGTCACCTTACGAAAACCAAATAATCCCAAAGCACTTAGGCACGGTACATTAACTCCCTCCCCGTTTCTTGTTTTGTGACATATCAACCAGTAAGAGACGTGGGCCGTGCATGCTTTCAATGACTTGAGACTAATAAACATGACATGCAGTGGTTAGTTCATTGCATGCGATGCTACTAATTAGCAAAAAGACATTAAGTTTTCTCGTTTTCCTCTCTGCCTTGGTCGCAGTGCACAACGTAAGATGACTTACACACCTAGACAGAGGGAGTAGTTGTTTCCTCTTCGTGTATTTGTGTTAACCTACTAGTGTGGACTCATGCACCCTTCATGCACTCTGCCAAACACCCAAAAGTGGGTCGAGAAGGGAATTTTTGCTCCCATCCCGTGCACCCTTCATACACCCTGCCTAACACTATTCGTGCTTCATATGGTTCATGTTTCGTGGAGTACTGCAGCACCGTACTCTTCGTGCGTTGTAGACCTAGTTATGTTACCATTGATCTCACCGTTCATTCTCGACCGGCAGTCGAGAAAGCGGTACTATGTTACTACATTACTGTTCATATAGTTGACATGCGACAACATCATTTGTTGTCGTCATATCTTACTACACTAGCAACAAGATTATGTAGTACTGACGTATGAACCACTGCACATGCCTAGTAGTAGGAGCACTGCGTATGTTCAAGTGGATGCCGTGTTTCGCACTCCTCCGCGTAAGAGTGGAAACGCTTATTGTAATCATTTTTTTTTCATTAGAAAAACAGTGGACACGCTCTACCGTGCGGATCCTCCACCAGCCATGCACTAAATTACTCACTTTCGTGGATGTGTGGGACATCCAGCATCGGGGTCCACCAGCCATGCACTAAATTACTCCGTAGTAGAGTAACGGTAGACTACCCCGATCGTAGCGCCGCAGTAATGCCCAATGAGCCATCAAATCACAAAACCCCCTCCTTTCCAGCAGTAAGTTGGATGGACGAAGCAACCATCATTTCACTCTTCTCTCTCAGCTTCCTCTCTACCCAACTCGCTTCTCCCTCATCTTGTTCCTCATTTCTTCAAGAAAGCCCCGACCTGCTTCTGCCATTGTTCTTCTCTCCCAAAGAAGGAAAGGTGAGCGCATCAATGATGTTGATTCTGGCCAAGGCCCGGTCTTGCAACCCCGAGGCTGATCCTATAACTCCCTCTATTTTCTTCTTTTGGGTTTGTGATTATGGTTTCTTTTCTTTTATTTCTGTTTGACAGTTTCTTGATGGACGCTGGAGCACCGGCCGAAGTGATGTCTATGGCTCTGGCCAAAACTGTCGAGTCTCATGGTACAAAGAAGCGCAAGCACCCCGCCGAGACTACTGCAGACAAGCTCAAAGCCATCGCCCTGTCCAAGCCCCCCTCTCTGGGATCCCTCATTAAGCAAGTCTAGGTAATATCTCTTCTTGACGATCTTTTTCTCGATCTTGATCGTGTTTTTTCATCTAACACGCAGTACTAGTACTAGTACTAGTAGTACAACTTTCTGGGTGATCTTGCATGTGATTTTTGCATGCCAAATGACGGTTCTAAATTCCTCTTTTGACCAAAACATGCGAGAGGTTGACACTGATTTCTTATAGATTACTTTCAACTACTCCCTCTGTCCCAAATTTCTTGTCTTAGATTTGTCTAGATACGGATGTATCTAATACTAAAATGTGACTTGATACATCCGTATCTAGACAAATCTAAGACAAGAATTTTGGGACGGAGGGAGTACTTTATGAACATCAATGCTACCTTTGAAGAGGGTATATTTGCCTTAGTAACTTATGTTATGGATATTGCAAGTAATCTCTCTGCTCTCATGCCTTTGAAGACACGTTCTAATGTCTTTGTTCACTCATTTCTATGCATATATGTAGTCATATATGGAGTATAATATCGAAAATCATCTTATATTTCTGAATAGAGGTAGTAATAAAATATGGTTTCTGTTTGAATTAGAACCAGGTCCGCGGTGGAGATGAAGTTCTCAAAGTCATGTCGTGTGAACTGGAAGACCTGAGGATGAGTTCTACTGCTAAACTATCCAGCTGTTGTCGCCATGTGTCCTAAACTAGTGTTTTCCTGTAGCATTGTTTTCGGGCGTGTTCTCGAGGCTGTACTTGACCACAACAATTTCTTGGCTGTGCCTTCGATTACGAAGCGTGTGGTTCTTGTAAAGCTTCCCAACAAATCTGATGCGGCATGTCTTCATGATCATGTTTATGAGTGGAAAGACCACTCTGTTAGGTTCTCCAAGGTTGACGAGATGGTGATGGTGCATGTAGACATCTCTCACGAACTCCATGGCCTAGTCAGTTATGTGGGGTTCATCCTGTAGGTCGGTGGCAAGAAATAGTCTGCAGAGTTTAATTAGTGCAACTTTGCTTGTCTGTAGTAAGTACTATTGTTCAGTACTTGATTTGTGTTTGTGAACCCTGTATTGTTTATTAGTACTGCCGATTTTGGTGTGTGGTCAGTCCTGAGAACGGTCTATGTTAATGTCTGTCCACTCAATTCAGTCTGTATATTTTGAAGTATCCAGATCATCTTTTTTATGAGGACGGTTTATCAATTATGGTTACACTCCAATATCTGTATGCATTGCAGGGTTTATCGCACCCACCAGGATTTCCAGTCCCATGGATGTTCGGTCCATATGATTTGTCACGATCTTTGGACTGTCCTGCTTATGGGAGTAGGCGGAGCCCCTGCATGCCACCCGTAGTTGGACGATCAATCTTCTGTTTAGTACTTCCACATAGTGATTTCCTGGTAAGGATTCACTCGTGTCACATCAAGTAAATCTTATTGATTTACTGTCTAAATCTTATTGATTTAATGTCATGTTTTCTTTCTTTTCCTGCAATTTTACAATGCAGGTTTTGCCATGTGACATTCGTCACGGAATAAACCGTTTGGTTTGCTCTACAATGGCTATTTTTGCAGGTTTCACTTCTTATGTCGTGTCAGTAACGAAGGCACTGTCCATCACTTATATTACTGGAAAAAATTGGATTAGTCTATTGTCTGAGTACAAGCTGAATCCCTATGATGAACTGCAGTTTGGTTTAACAAAAACGCCACAATTAGTCCTTCTCGCGCTTAAAAGAAATGAAGAAAAAAATGACATCACGATCACGAAGCCTAGTCAAGTTAGAAAGCTGATCATAGCACACCAGACACGATCATCGCTGTCTCGCACATCGGTACCACCTTCAGCAACAGATCGAGCACCGGCAATCGCCCAAGCACTGACAGCGGCAGCAGCTCAGTCTGATCCAGCTGAGGATTGGGCACCGACCGTGTTAGCGGATCAGGGTGATCTACCGGAGGATCGGGCATCGACATCGGCACCTGCTCCGACACCGGCACCAGCTCTACAAGGAGCACCATCTCCGTCAGCAGTAGCGGCTTCGGCACCTGCACCAACACTTGCACTTGCATCTGCTCCGGCCCGTGCAGCGGCAACCGAACGAGCAGTTGCACCGGCAACAGACTGGGCTGCAGTTCGCACTTCATATACCAAAGTCCTTACAAAAATCGACATGTCCACCTTCTTGGTAAGCATTGGCCGCCCAAGTGTTTCGTTCTTTTTTCTTTCCATGTTGTTTCGCATGATTCACTGTGTTGATCTAACTGTTTGGGTATGTCTTCTTGTTTGCAAACAGAGAATTCCTAGAGCAACGAGGGAGTCGCTCAACAATCCGGGCGACAGCGGCCAAGTTTCTCCTACCATGCACAACCTTGGTGTGAATGAACCTGCTCAATATACCGTAAGTACAAAGGATGGTCGCATGATGATTGATGCTAAAGGATGGTCAAGGTTCAAATCTAAATCATATCTTGCGGTAGGGGATGATCTCAAAATCAAACTTTCTCGGCAAGGAGAGCTGGTCCAAATCAACTTTGAAATTCTTCAGTAGCAGCACGCAACTGCCGAACTGGTCTATCCTATGAGAGATTTTGATGTAATAATCTGGCATGGTGAAACAAATGTCCTGTGTGTATAAGTAATACGACAGTATTATTTATCACATGGTATATCATTGATAGAATTGCAACTCTCGTTGCTGGTTAGGAACTGTTGTTCGATTTCATTCCAACAGTTGTCGTGCTTTATTCAATTTTGTGTATTCTCCTTGCGACAGCATCTAAAACCAGCGTCGTACTGATCGCTTGCAATATGAAAAGCGCTGAGGTAGAACACATGGACCCCCAAACATGCAGGGTGGGCCTGCGGCCCAAAGTCCAGAACCGTGAGCCTGTCTAAGTATTATATTCTCAGCTGAACCCCCATAATGCCCGTGCGTTGCACGTAACATCAAGATGCATTTGTATGAGTATTTTATCTTGTGAGAGAAAAGGATGAACGAGGGAAGGCCTTATTTGCAAATGTGGAGAGGTGTGTGGGTACCTTTTTGCAAAATTGCCATAGTTTTCTTCCTATCCGTCAGATATAAATTTGTATGTATAAAGTTGTGATATAAAAGATTTGTATATTTCTTTACAGAGGGAGTATCTCTCTGTCAAAAATATATTTTTTTGTAACTAGTTACTCCTGTCTTTCTACTTCCTTTCGCTGATATGTGGGGCATCCGGCAACGGGGTCCACGTGCCATATGCACAAATTAGAGTGCACAACTGCACGGTAGACACACCCCGGTCGTAGCGCCGCAGTAATGCCCAATGAGCCGTCAAATCACAACCCCCCCCCTTTCCAGCTTTAGCAGTAAGCTGGACGAACGAAGCGGCAATATTTCACTGGGCCTGAATCCCCTTCTCCCTTGTCTGCTTATTCAGAGAAAACCCCCTCTCGGCGATTGCATAGGGTTTTCTCATGGAGAACCAGGTACAAATTCTTCATCCATCCCCGATAAATCCAAGTCCCTTGGTCGCGGGTAATCCTAGGATGCCAGCCGCCGCCGTTGATGCATTTTTCTTCCTACCGAATCTAGTGTGTTTCATTTGCAGTGCCCAAAGTACGAGGACCCTACAGGTTTCTGCGCCTTCGGTGAGACGCCACACTTGTTCCTTCTCATCCTAACATAGGATTTTAAAACGCGCACAGTATGTTCCTAGAAACCTCTTTTCTATCCGGGAGGGTGGGGGGTTTTTTGAACATGATGTGACTAATTTGGAAATTTGGATTGCTATATTTGGATAAAAGGTACTACCAGTACGATGGTCAACACTGACGTGAAGGAGGAAGTTATTTCTAGATTTGGATAGGGAATACATTGTGTGCTCATATTATTTTTCCTGCAGTGCATTATTTGCTCTGCCAGAACACATGTACTCAAGATGCTCGGCCTTGCCATAATTGAATACACCAGTTTAATGGTCACAGTGAAGATAAGCCATGGATATAAGTTCCGATTTGGGTTCATGAACCAAGAAGATCGCTACTTTTTTATGGCCGAACTTGGATAAACTTTCTCAAGTGTTACGGACTGAAAGTTGGCGCACGAATGTTGATGGAAATAGCAGAACCTGGTATCATCTTCACTGTGATCTTCCACCCCGACGTCGTTCCAATTGTTCATCCATGTTAGTTTTGTATCTGGTTCTTGCTTGTTGCCTCGATTACTTCTTAATCCACCTACTCTGTCTAACTAATCACAATTTAACTTTAGAAGTAGCAACGAATCTCTCACGAAGATGCTACTTCTAACTAATATTTTCTTATAATTCGTGGCACGTGTAGGTTTTTTCAGAGTTAAGCAGGCTGCTCGTTTGTTATTCTGTAACAACTCGGCTGTTACTGATGGCACTGAAGTTGACTGGGACGACATCCACAAGTTCCTACACTTTATTGATTGTCTTGAGGTCCTTGTGGGGCGTTTCAATGATGGAAGGCCACGTGGGATATGTGTGCCACTGCTGCACTCGTTGAACAGGTCCAACTGTGTCAAGAAACTTAAGGTACGAGCTGTTTTCTGTTATATATGTTGTTCATAAACTATTGCTTATACACAGTTTTACAGCTGTGATCTTCTTGAAACAGAAACTGCATAGTTCTATTGTTCCTATACAGATGCCTGACCATGGTCGGGTCAGACTTGCGCTTGGTCACAACATGATGTTTATGTCGACCTACTCCATTCCCCTTGGAGGTGAAAAGATACTTATTCATGGGTGGTCTCAAATAATGAAGGCCCGTCCATCTTGGAGAATAGGACAGAAGATTATGTTCCTGCTTTTCCATGGCTCTAAAGCGAATATCTTGTTTATTGACCACATTGCGAGATGAAGCCGCTTTTAGAAGGTTGTGGATGCACGGGGTGGCGCCTGGGCCTTGTCCTGGGGCTTGGCGGCCTCACCCTTGGTTAAATGTAGGCAAAGTAGCATTGTTCGAGGAGTGCTTTGTACGGTCGAACCTGTATAAGTACTCATAATGCTTTCAGCTATGGTTGTTAAGTGCCCCTGCTAGTTTCAGTTAAGGTTGTTAAGTACTCCTACTGCTTTTACAGTCTATCGTGTTTCTTCAGTCATGTCTTCCTCTAGCCGCCAAAATCAAACCAGCGCCGGCGGGGCCGCCTGCTTCCGCCTCCCACGGCTGGCTGTGCCTCAGCGCACGCATCGCCGCCCCACTGTCTCCTGAATCATTAACGCCGAAGTCCGAGGCCTCGTCGTCGTCCTCCGCGTGCTTTGGTGTGCTCGCCACGGCGCTGCCCTCTCGCGTTGTCAACATGGTCAACAAACAACAGGAATCGGCAGAAGTACGTGGAGAGGATGACAGTACGGGCCGACCATGTTAGCGTATGGAAAAATAAAATGCTTCATCCTACTGTTTTCTTGACATCTGGGACCCACGACATTGTGAGTGTATATAGCCAATAGACCAGAGAACGACACAAGATCAGCTGACACCTGGGACGTAGCTACTCGAGCAGTATTTTTTTTGTTATTGTTGAGACGGAGCAGGGTTTGAACTGGGCTGTGGCCCGTCCAGCCCAGGCTTATATTTTATGTTCACCATGTGACCAGCCCAGCTATTTTTTTCTTTGTGAAAATGAGCCCAGTTTATTTTTTCTAAAGAATACCCAATCGAGGCCTATTTATTTTTCTACGCCCTGATGGGCTGCAACTCTTTCAAGGCGCCTGCAAATCTTGAAAGTAATATGAAATTGGTTGTAAATATAAAAACAAATGAAAAATTGGCAATTACTTTATAATTTATGAATTGTTTCACATTTTCAGATTCCTATTTCACTGGGCATTAACCTAATTTAAATATATCTTCGAAGTACTTTAAATCTGGCTCGACATTTCGGTATTAAAAATAGTTTGGAACCCACAAAAATATGCGAAATTGGCCCTGGCCAACCAAAAAAAGGACTGTAATAAATTGCATAAGAAGTCACAATGAGCTATATATAAATTATTAAAAAAAGAGGGAATGGCCTGACTTATGGGCCTATTAAGTTGACGCGTATGCAAGATTTTTTTTTAGTTATTATATACGTCAACAAACGATTCTAGCAGATGTAACCGTTGGATGTCAATCCAACGGCCGTCGTGTTTCTTCAATCTCTGATCTTCTTGCTCCAGCCGCCAAATCCAGCGCCGGCGGGGCCGCCTGCTCCCGCCTCCCGTGCAGGCCTCACCGCCCCCTACTACTCCCACCGCTGGCCAAGGCATCCCTATACTCACCCACACCCCCTGTTATTCTGCGGCGACGGCAGCCTCACACCGCAGGTGAACCAGTGAACCCTCGTACTCCTCTCCGCGTGGGCATCCACTGCCGCGTCTTCCCCGGCTCCGCATCGTCCCCTTCCTAGGACTCGCTATCGTCCACTGCCCTGGTGCTCTCGGCGCGGCGTGGTCAACGTGGTCAAGGAACGACTTCCATCGGAAGAGTACTGTCGTGGAGAGGCTAACAGCTGGGTCCACGGCAGTCGCAAGGAAGTGCCTCCTTATTACACGGAAAATAATTATTCCTCCACCTAACAGCAGGGACCCACCGGACGGGCCACCGTATTTGGCAAAAAAAATGTTTCCCCCCTGACTGTTGGGACCCACTGGATGGGCCAGCGCATTTCACGAAAAAAATGTTCCCCCTGCTGTCAGCTCAGACCCACCGGAAGTACCTCCTTATTACGCACAAAAAAATGAATACCCCCCTGCTAGCTGGGACCCAGTATAGTGGGAGGCTGACTTGTGGGCCTACTAAGTTGACGGGGATGGAGGGTTTTCTTAACTTAGTCAATATGCACGATTCTAGCTCCATTGACCGTACAATGTCCATCCAACGGCCGTAGTGCTTCTTCAACCTCTGGTCTTCTTGATCTAGCCGCCCAAACAAGCGCCGGTCGTGCCTCGTGCTCCTGCCTCCCGTGGCCGCCTGCGATGCCGCGGAGGCCTCACCGCCCCCTACTACTCCCACCGCTGGCCAGGCCATCCCTCTACTCACCCACACCCCCTGTTATTCTGCAGCGACGATAGCCTCACACCGCAGCAAACCAGTGAACCCTCATACTCCTCTACATGTGGGCATCCACGGTCGCGTCTTCCCCGGCTCCGCGTCGTCCCCTTCCTAGGCCTTGCCTTCGTCCATCGCCCTGGTGCTGTCGGCGCGGCGTGGTCAACGTGGTCAAGGAACGGCTTCCATCGGACGTGGACTATACGTGGAGAGGCTGACAGCTGGGTCCACGGTCGTAGCAAGGAAGTGCCTCCTTATTACGCACAAAATAATTATTCCTCCACCTGACAGCGGGGACCCACCAGACGGGCCACCGTATTTTGAGAAAAAACGTTCCCCCTGACTGTTGGGCCCCACCGGACGGGTCACCGTATTTCGAAAAAAAAAACGTTCCCCCCCCCCATTGTCAGCTCGGACCCATCGGAAGTGCCTCCTTATTACGCACAAAAAAATGAATACTCCCCCTGCTAGTTGGGACCCACCTTGGTGGGTGGCTGATTTGTGGGCCTACTAAGTTGACGGGGACGGAGTGCTTTGTCAACTTAGTCAATATGAACGATTCTAGCTCCTGTGACCGTACGATGTCCATCCAACGGCCGTAGTGCTTCTTCAACCTCTTGTCTTCTTGCTCCAGCCGCCCAAAGCAAAGTCGGTCGTGCTGCATACTCCTGCCTCCCGAGGCCTGCTGTGCTGCCGTAGAGGCCTCACCGCCCCCTACTATTCCCACTGCTGGCCAGGCCCTGCGACGACGACAGCCTCACACCGCAGCCGAACCAGTGAACCCTCGTACTCCTCTCCGCGTGGGCTTCCACTGCCGCGTCTTCCCCGGCTCTGCGTCGTCCCCTTCCCAGGCCTCGCCGTCGTCCACCGCCCTGGTGCTCTCAGCGCGGCGTGGTCAATATCGTCAAGGAAAGACTTCCATCGGAAGAGTATTGTACGTGGAGAGGCAGACAGCTGGGTCCACGGCTGCAGCAAGGAAGTGCCTCCTTATTACGCACAAAATAATTATTCCTCCACCTGACAGCGGGGACCCACCGGACGGGCCACCGTATTTCATGAAAAACCATTTCCCCCTAACTGCTGGGACCCACCAGCTACATCTTCCCACGCAAGGAAGTGCGTCCGGGCTAAAAAACGATTCGCCCCCCTGACTGCTGGGACCCACCAGCTACATTTTCGCAGGCAAGGAAGTGCCTGACAGTCGGGACCCACCTGGTCGAAGCGTACGTAGCATTGTCATTCTGGTCACGAACGTGTACGTACATACTCGTCGATGTAGAGGCGCGCACGTGTCGTAGTAGAGGCGTACACGTAGCATGTACACGTACGTACAGCGGCAAGTGTGCAAGAAAGAAAATACGGCCACGTACGTACATACGGGCAAGGTCACGAACGCCTACTCGCGCATACGTACGGCCAGGGCTCGTGTACATGGCTGGGTCAGAACGAAGAAACAGCGTCGTCGTCATGTTCATGGGGAGCCAACCGGCCGGGTCAGAACGGAATGCGTCGTCGTGTTCATCGGGAGGGCTTGGACGGAACAGCCGATGGAAACGAGGACTGGCATACCGCGGAACGGAGGAAGCGGCCTTTTGTTCGACCTGCCACGTTCGAAACGAGATCCTGTTCATCGGGAGGGGTCTGGCGTATCGCAAAACAGAGGAAACGAACCTCCTATGGTCCAAATGGGGGTCCTATTGATCGGGAGGGGTGTGGCGTACCGCAAAGCGGAGGAAACGGACTTGTGTTGGAGTGCTATGGTTGAAACGGGGGTCCTGTTCATCGGGAGGGGTGTGGCGTACCGCAAAACGAGACTCCATGGGATACTGTTCATCTCCACCATCGCCCCTCCAGCCTCCACGGGCTATTGTTCATCCACTGTCGACCTCCTCCTGCCTCCACCTGCGACTGTTCATACACGGGCTCCTGTTCATCCAGCCTCCACCGCGCGCTACTCCACCGGCTACTGTTCAACCAGCCCTCTCCACGAGCTCCAGTTCAACCACCCCTCCACGGGATACTGTTCATCCAGCCCTCCACCATCTACTGTTCATCCTGCCCTCCATGGGGTGGTCCTATTCATCCAGCCCTCCATGGGGTCTTGTTCATCCATCCCCAACCGGCTCGATCGATCGAGATCCTGTTCATCTAGAGGCAACAACACGGGGTCCTGTT
>LR738715.1:414831758-414845568 GCA_902687465.1 Secale cereale
CCCCCAGCAACGCTCACTGTTCATCCAGAGGCAGCATCGATCGGCTTCAGCTAGCAGCAGTAGCGAAGGAATCGCTCGATCGGGTTCAGTTAACAGCCATCGATCGATCGCTCGGGTTCAGTAACGCGTAGCCTAGAGTGCAATCACTTGGGTTTAGTTAGAGCCCAACGCCTCACACCCACGTGCGTGCGTGTACAAGAGAAACGCACATCGCTCTGCCCCGACCACCCACCGTAACCGGGAACACCCCGATATTTTCCTCGCCCTCGCTTCTACCACGGTTTTTTCCATCATGGACGGCCCAAAGAATGTCATGCAGCTGCGTCTCCGGCCCGCCCAGGACGAAAAGCCCATTTTCTGTCATGATTTTTTTCATAGAAGTAGGACCCCACCACATCAATGATGATGCCGTGTTTTGTCACAATTATTGTCATAGAAGTGTCATAAGTATGACAGAAAAAAGTTTCGTTCGGCCCAAAATGTCACTGATGTGTCTTTTTTTGTAGTGTCACTTGTAAATCAAACATCATGTCGTCGCGCGATCGACGGGCGGGGTGCAGGAGGACGGCAACTGGCACCGCTGAGAGGTAGCGGTCGACGGCAGCGTCCCATGCCGCTGAGGGGGCGTGCGCATGGGCACGAGCACGGGCACGGCGGGTGCAGCCAAACGCACGGGGGGCGGCGCCATGGTGGGTGGAGGGGCGCGCACGGGCACGGGCACGAGCGCTGGCACTGGCATGTACACAAGCTCACGCGGGTTCGCGGAGACCTCGCTGACTCCCGCGGCTTCCAGCTCTGCAATAGTGCTCGGTGACTAGCCCGTCAATGCTACGGGGATGGTCGCTGGCGCGGGCACGGGGAAGGGAGCTGGGGCGGGAGCGGGGGCAGCAACCACCGCGGCCAGCTTATTCTGGGCCATGTCCATGAGGCCCCATTCCTCTTTATTTTCTATCTCCTCCGGCCCGGAGTCGACTTCACCAAACATGAAGACTAGTGTCAGATAATCGTTCTGCGCCATGATGTTGGTGGAGGTCTGCGGGAGGTAGGGGAATGGGAGGCGAACAGTAAGGCCGCCCGTATTAAACAGCGGCTTGGGCGCCATTAATGTAGAGGAAGGCGGGCGGCCATGGAAGTCAATGGGCTCGCTTCCCAGTGAGCCCGTGCAGCGTACAGCTCGCATGCTTCCCGGTGAGCCTACGCATTGGAGGACAGCTTGCACGCCTCTCGGTCAGCCTGCGCACCGGACTGCGCTCGCACGCCTCCCATTCAATCAAGGTCAAGCAGCTGTCCGCACGGCACCACCTACAGCCATTAAAACCAAGACACGTGGCGTCACGTGAATGGTTAACAGAACGCACATGGTTTCAATTCTACAAACGTTTGAGATATTAAAGTGGTAGCTATTTTTTCAAAAATGCCTCTGTTGGCTGTCATTATTCGAGTGCGCCTTCTCTCAAAATGGACACGAAAAATGCCACAGCATGTAGGGTGCCATTCCATGATAGCATACCAAGTTTCATGAATTTCAGACGAGTTTTGCATTTACTAGAATTTAAAAACCAGGCATCTCAATGTTTTGCCGGCAATCAACGGTACCCTGGTGTTTGAAATTCATTCCCATTACTTGCATGGGGCCTAAGCATGCACCCAAGAACACATATTCGATTTTTCAACCAATTTATATGCACTGGAGCATGTGCATGTAGTTCAAATTTGAATTATGCACATAAATGCATTGAAAGCTCAGTTAATGCATAAAAATGTCCAAACACTTCAAATGAACTCTGAAAAGGTTGAAAGTTAGCATCGTATCATCATTTCACCCACATAGCATGTCCAAAATATAGAGAGGGTTACGGCAAAAGCTGGATGCACTTCGTGTACAAAATGGACAATCTCTTTCGAAGTATCGGGGTTTAGGACGAAAACTCATTTGTTACAAAGGCATTTCATTTTTTGAACTTATTTGAAGTCCAGACTTTTTGTGTGTTGAAAACGCACCATTCAAATCCACATCATCAATTATCAACCCTTTACAAATTTATTTGGTATTTTTCATGCATTTCCTGATTTTTTAGAGCTAAATGACCCTAAAATTGAAAAAAAACTTCGAATGAACTCTGAAAAGGTTGAAAGTTGGCATGGTATCATTATTTCACCCACATAGCATGTGCATAAAAGTAGAGAGGGTTATGGCAAAAAATGGATGCACTTCGTGTACAAAATGGACAATCTCTTTCGAAGTATCAAGGTTTCGGACGAAAACTCAACTGTTACAAAGGCATTTCATTTTTTTGAACTTATTTGAAGTCCTGACTTTTGTTCTATTAAAAAGGCACCATTCAAATCCACATCATCAATTAGCAACCCTTTCCGAATTCATTTGGTATTTTTCATGCATTTACTGAATTTGTTTTAGAGCTAAATGACCCTGAAATTGAAAAATACTTCGAATGAACTCTGAAAAGGTTGAAAGTTGGCATGGTATCATCATTTCACCCACATAGCATATGCAAAAAAGTAGAGAGGGTTACGGCAAAAAAAAGATGCACTTCGTGTACAAAATGGACAATCTCTTTCGAAGTATGAGGGTTTCGGACGAAAACTCATCTGTTACAAAGGCATTTCATTTTTTGAACTTATTTGAAGTCCAGACTTTTTGTGTGTTCAAATGCTTCATTCAAATCCACATCATCAATTATGATAGAGGCAAAGGTGTCCCGTCTTTCGATGAGATGGTGGCTATCGTTTTGGAGGAAGTCGACTTGGGCGATCCAACTACGAATGTGCGTGGACGTCGCGCCTTAGCAATCGCTAAACCAACTCCGAGAGGTTATTGACCACGCCGGAGCAAGATCAACCTGACCACGAAGGTCTGTTTCCTGCAGGCAAACGAAGAACAAGCAAGAAACTGAGATTGCAATCTGGATGTTGCGAATTCAAGAGGAAAGCTTTATTGATCAAGTGGGGTTCTGTGACGTCTTTGTCTGGTCATTGAACACAAACGAAGTACGCGAAGTTGCAGCTATGGCGAACATTAATCTAAACAAAACCCAACGTCTAAACGATGCCCTAAAGGCTGTATATATGGGGGAAAGAGGGGGGAATTTCGTGGCCCTTGGTGGACGGGTCCGAAACCAACCCTAACTCATGTTTCCCCACACATACGGACTCTAAAAACAGCCTATACTCAAGTATTTTGAAATTACATGGGCCTTGCCCAATAATAAGGTGACGCAGCACCTATAATATAGCCTCTGGACGAAATTTATGAAGTGGCATCTTGTATATTTCGTCCAAGGCTTCACTTACTCATTATGGTGGCTTCAAAGTCCTGAAATCATCACTTGTAACTCCATTCTTGTTCCCCTTGCGCATGCCATCATCTCCATGCTTGATCTTGCTCCAATGTTCATCCTTCTTGTCCAAGCTAGGCCCTTCATTTGTAAGCAAGACAAATGTATCCAATTTAGGCAGCATCATATTCTCATGAACATTAGATTCATTACCAAGAAACGAAAGTACCTAGTAATTTAATTGGCGTGCGCGAGCTCTAGTAATTGGTCTTGTATATGTGTCAGTTGGAGCTGTGGGTGTAACCTTGTTAGTGATGTCCTCGTCATCCTCCCCTTCTTGAATTGAAGTTGTCCTCGACGGAAGCTCATCTTCCTCACCCAAGTAAGGCTTCAAATCTGCAATGTTAAATGTGGGACTAACCCCAAAATCTACAGGCAACACAAGTTTATATGCATTATCATTTATTTTCTCTAACACCTTGAAAGGGCCATCAGCACGTGGCATTAGCTTTGACTTGCGCAAATTAGGAAACCTATCCTTACGCAAATGTAACCAAACAAGATCTCCAGGTGCAAAGACAACACGTTTTCTACCCTTATCTCCAACAAGTTTATATTTAGCATTCATGCGCTCAATATTTTCCTTAGTTAACTCATGCATTTTTAAGATCAATTCAGCACGTTGTTTAGCATCAAAATTAACCTTCTCCGAAGATTGAAGAGGCAACAAATCAATAGGTGCACGAGGTAGGAAACCCTAGACAATTTCAAAAGGGCACATCTTAGTAGTAGAATGCAACGAACGATTATAAGCAAATTCAATATGAGTCAAGCATTCTTCCCATATTTTCTTATTATTCTTCAAAACAGCCCTAAGCATAGTAGACAAAGTTCTGTTGACTACTTCAGTTTGACCATCAGTTTGGGGGTGACAAGTAGTACTAAAAAGCAGTTTAGTCCCCAACTTAGCCCATAAACATCTCCAAAAGTGGCTAAGAAATTTAGTATCACGATCTGAAACAATAGTATTTGGCACACCATGCAAACGAATAATTTCACAAAAGAACAAATCAGCAACATTAGCAGCATCATCGCTTTTATGACATGGTATAAAGTGTGCCATCTTCGAGAACCTATCCACGACAATAAATATGCTATCCCTCCCCTTCTTTGCTCGAGGTAAACCCAAAACAAAGTGCATAGATATATCTTCCCAAGGAACACTAGGGACAGGCAAAGGCATATATAAACCATGAGGATTGAGTCGTGACTTAG
Source organism: Secale cereale (assembly GCA_902687465.1). Lineage (NCBI taxonomy): Eukaryota > Viridiplantae > Streptophyta > Magnoliopsida > Poales > Poaceae > Secale > Secale cereale. The sequence continues at coordinate 414,836,330 of LR738715.1, forward strand.
CTTTTTGACGTGTAGTGCAGCGACCAACAAAACGCTCAACATCCCGTCGCATCTTTGCCAAAAGAAATGTGTAGCAAGTACGTCCTCCGTCTTCTTCACGCCAAAGTGTCCCATTAATCCTCCTCCATGCGCCTCCTGCAACAACAAAAGACGAACAGAGCTAGCTGGAATGCATAGCTTGTTAGCACGAAACACAAATCCATCATTAACGACGAACTTGTTCCATGTTCTTCCTTCTTTACAATTCTGCAATACATCTTTAAATTCAGCATCATGCACATATTGATCTTTGATGGTCTCCAAACCAAATATTTTAAAGTCAAGTTGTGAAAGCATAGTATAACGACGAGACAAAGCATCAGCAATAACATTTTCTTTTCCCTTCTTGTGTTTAATAACATCAGGGAAAGTCTCTATGAATTCAACCCATTTAGCATGTCTACGGTTCAGTTTTGCTTGACTTTTAATGTGCTTCAAAGATTCATGATCAGAATGGATAACAAATTCTTTGGGCCATAAATAATGTTGCCATGTTTCCAAAGTCCGAACAAGAGCATATAATTCCTTATCATAAGTAGAATAATTCAGACTAGGCCCACTCAATTTTTCAGAAAAGTATGCAACAGGTTTACCATCTTGTAATAACACACCTCCTAACCCAATTCCACTAGCATCACATTCAAGCTCAAAAGTCTTATTAAAATCAGGAAGTTGGAGTAATGGAGCATGTGTCAACTTATCTTTCAATACCGTGAATGCTTCTTCCTGTGCAGTACCCCAAACAAAAGGCACATCCTTCTTTGTAAGCTCATTGAGAGGTGCAGCAATGGTGCTGAAATCTCTCACAAAATGCCGATAGAATCCAGCGAGGCCAAGGAAACTCCTCACGTGTGTGACAGTTTTGGGTTGTGGCCAACTCTCAATAGCTTCAATCTTTGCTTTATCAACCTCAATTCCCTGTGGAGTAACAACATGGCCTAGAAAAGAGACTCGGTCGGTGCAAAAGGTGCACTTTCCAAGGTTACCAAACAAACGTGCATCACGTAGAGCAATAAAAACAGCACATAAATGTCCCAAATGTTCCTCCAAAGATCTGCTATAAATCAATATATCATCAAAGTATACTACCACAAATCGTCCAATGAAAGCACGTAAAACTTCATTCATTAATCTTATGAAAGTACTGGGTTCATTAGTTAACCCAAAAGGCATAACTAACCACTCATATAATCCAAACTTAGTTTTAAATGTTGTTTTCCATTCATCTCCCAATTTCATACGAATTTGATGGTATCCACTACGCAAATCAACTTTGGAGAATATTGTAGAGCCACTCAATTCATCAAGCATATCATCTAGCTTAGGAATAGGATGACGATAACGAATAGTAATATTATTAATGCCTCTACAATCAACACACATACGCGATGTACCATCCTTTTTCGGCACTAGAATAATAGGAACAGCACAAGGACTAAGGGATTCGCGTATATAACCTTTGTTGAGCAGCTCCTGTACTTGACGCATAATCTCCTTCGTCTCTTCTGGATTGGTACGTTAGGTGTGCAGTTGGGTAGCGATGCACTGGGAATTAAGTCAATCTGATGCTCAATCCCTCGAATAGGTGGTAATCCCGGTGGCACGTCTTGTGGAAAGACGTCGGCGAACTCCTGCAAAATGTTAGTGACAGCAGGAGGCAAAGAGGAAGGCACGTCCTCGAATGAAAATAATGCCTCTTTGCACACAAAAGCATAGCAAACAGATTTGCTAAAATCTAGCTCATCAATATCAAATTTGGTGGCAAGTAAACATGCACTTTTCAATTTAATTTCAGAAGCAACAGTAGATGGTTTATTATTAGGCTTCATTTGTTGCTCAAATTCTTTTGCCACAATCTGATTTTCACTCTTATTTTTCTCCTGTTTTGCTTTATTAGCTCTATTAATATCATCTTTCAAAATGGAATCAGGAGTCATAGGAAGCAAAGTAATATTTTTATCCTTATGAACAAGAGTATACTGATTGTTTCTACCATGGTGTACAGAATTTTTATCAAATTGCCATGGTCTACCAAGTAATAAGGAACATGCTTGCATAGGTACCACATCACAATCAACATAATCAGCATATGTAGAGATACTAAAATGCACACGAACAGTACGTGTTACCTTAACCTTGCCACTGTTGTTGAACCATTGGATGTAGTAAGGATGTGGATGTGGTCTTGTGGTGAGAGATAGCTTCTCCACCATCTCCATGCCAGCCAAGTTGTTGCAACTCCCTCCATCTATGATCACGCGAACAGAATGTTCCTTCACAACTCCCTTTGTATGGAATAAAATTATGCCTCTGATTTTGCTCAGCTTGTGTAACCTGCACACTCAAAACACGTTGAGCAACTAAACATTCATACCTGTCAGCATCTTCAGGAGCCATGTATTGCGTCTCATGATCAGAATCGTCTCCACCGTGTTCTTCATGTGTAATAAGAGCCAAAGTCTCCTCATCATAGTCACTAGCGGATTCATATCCACCATCCTTAGTAGCAATCATCACACAGTGAGATTTGCATTCTCTCGCAAAATGTCCTCTTCCCTTACAACGACGACAAATAATATCACTGGTGTGCCCTGTTGATGCCATGGAAGAAGAAGAACTCTGTGCAGGCCCAATAGGTGTGCTCTTGGCAGATAATGGTGGTTGTGCCTGCTTCCTTGTATCACGGCTGGAGGTAACAGCTGATGGAGGTGTCGGTGCAGTAGAATGTGTGGAAGTAGAGGATGCACGCGGTGTCCATGATGAAGGTCGACCTGCAGAAAAGTTAGTCCGCGCTAATGCCTGTCGATCCTGCACTTCACGTTCAGCTTTACAAGCAAGATGGAATAAACGAGTGATATTATTATAATCATTATACTCTAGAATGGTCTGAATCTCTCTATTTAATCCACCCATAAAACGTGCAAGCATAGCTTCATTCTCCTCAACAATACCACATCTAATCAGGCCAGTTTGTAATTGCTGATAATATTCTTCTACATAATTTTTTCCTTGTCTTAAGCACTGCAATTTTTGAAGTAATTCACGTTGATAATATGGTGGAACCCAACGAGTATGCATAGCAGTTTTCAAAGCAGCCCAAGTAGCTGGAATATTGTCCGGATGTAATCTACAATATTCAGACCACCACACACAAGCAAAACTAGTGAAAGCACAAAGAGAAACAGCAACACGTCTCTCCTCGAGATATTTTAAACATGTAAAACGTTGTTCGGTTTCTAACTCCCAAGTAAGATATATATCAGGAACATATCTACCCTCAAATGGTGGAATATTCAATTTTAGTTTAGGGAGATGGTCATGATCGCGTACCTGAGGGTATGGTGCAGCCCTACCATTGTGATCATATGCATGTGGACGACCTGGTTGTTGTGGTGCTGGTTGTTGCACGTAGTTCTGATTTTGATCAACCTCTTCCTCGTAATCCTCCGCGTAATCGTCGTCCTCCTCAGCAGCAGCAGGGGCCACAGAAGTATCAACAGCAGCACCAACAGGTTGGCCAGGCTGAAGAGGGACACGGCTCGCTTTGCGGAGGGCGATTTCGCGACGTGAAGGTGGTTGTTGTTGTTGTTGCAACGGTGCAGCAGGTGGAGGTAGACGCACAAGCACTTCAGCGAATTTGGCATCAAACTTGGTGTCAATTGACTTCTCAATGCCATCCATCCTCGCTAGTGCGTTGTCAAAACTGTTCATGACATCTGCTACCTGTTGACCCATCATTTGCTGAAATTTATCATGCAACTCCTTGTTTGTCATGTTCTCCCAGTCAGTCTCGTCGACTTGTGATCCTGGCATGGTTAGCAGCAATAGAAACACACAAAAATATGATCCTATAGACTATTAGAAAATGGTGGTGGTGGGGCGTCACAAATCCGTCAAGCAAAACTCAAAATCTTACCAGTTCTTACGCAGCAGCAGGTGGTGATCGGCAACCGTGGTAGTCAAAACTCTCAAAGGTTGGATCGATTACCAGGGAGAGTCAAACGCATGACGTAGATGTATGTGGAGCTGGGAAGGCTTATAAGATGGTAGCAAAAAGGGTCAGCAATAATCAATTCAGAGATGCAAAGTTGAATAAACGCTCAACGACGGTACTGTGTTGGTCCTAGGCTAGACCGTACTAGAGACGCGAGCCTAGAACACTAACAAAATCACAGCGCTGCACGTAATCAAGGGGAAAGGACACTCTAAATTTTCTTTCTGCCTCATTTTTTTTGCGTTTTTTTGCGCTGCTTTTTTTTCGAAAATCACTATAATGGCGAGTGTCTTAAAACACTTCCCAAGTCAAACTAAGATGATAGGCACGAAATTTTTTTGACGGATTTTTTCAGAATCAGGGCAGCGACGACGAAAAAGTGCGATAAAAAAATAGTATGGTGGCACGTGTCTCAAAAGACTCAGAAAAGCCCAAAAATAGGATAGGGAAAAAATATATGCACCTGCCGAAATTTTGGCCTAAAAACTGCCCGGGGGTCTCCGGACTTTTTTTTTCGAGACCTACTCAGGCAAGGAAACACGAAACCGAAACTAGATGGATCTCGAAAGCCAATCTAAAACGAAAAGAACTCGGATTGGTGATGGATATTTGGTGGTAGAATATGGCAGCGGTGGTGGTATATGGCAGCGGTGGTGGTATATGGATACAGATTGGTAGTGGTATATGGATACGGATCGGTGGTGGTATGTGGCAGAAGAGATGAAGATGTTGCGGCGGCGGCGTGACAACTTATGACCAGAACTCGAAACTTTAAAAGACTAGACGCTAAGACCAGCAACTTGACACGACGATGCAACCGCAAATTCAACTAAGCAAACACAGAAAAGATTATGCAATGGCTCAGACTGGTTCGGATATGATGAACTAACCCTAATTTTTTTTGGCTTTTTCGTGGACTGTAGGTATGAAGAACAGACTCGATCTAATCTACGAAAAATTGTAAAATCTCACCGAGCAACCTGGAAATCTGATACCACTTGATAGAGGCAAAGGTGTCCCGTCTTTCGATGAGATGGTGGCTATCGTTTTGGAGGAAGTCGACTTGGACGATCCTACTACGAACGTGCGTGGACGTCGCGCCTTAGCAATCGCTAAACCAACTCCGAGAGGTTATTGACCACGCTGGAGCACGATCGACCTGACCACGAAGGTCTGTTTCCTGCAGGCAAACGAAGAACAAGCAAGAAACTGAGATTGCAATCTGGATGTTGCGAATTCAAGAGGAAAGCTTTATTGATCAAGTGGGGTTCTGTGACGTCTTTGTCTGGTCGTTGAACACAAACGAAGTACACGAAGTTGCAGCTATGGCGAACTTTAATCTAAACAAAACCCAACGTCTAAACGACGCCCTAAGAGCTGTATATATGGGGGAAAGAGGGGAGAATTTTGTGGGTCTTGGTGGAGGGGTCCGAAACCAACCCTAACTCTTGTTTACCCACACATACGGACTCTAAAAATAGCCTATACTCAAGTATTTCGAAATTACATGGGCCTGGCCCAATAATAAGGTGATGCAGCACCTATAATAGCCTCTGGACGAAATTTATGAAGTGGCATCTTGTATATTTCGTCCAAGGCTTCACGCACTCATTATGGTGGCTTCAAAGTCCTGAAATCATCACTTGTAACTCCATTCTTGTTCCCCTTGCGCATGCCATCATCTCCATGCTTGATCTTGCTCCAATGTTCATCCTTCTTGTCCAAGCTAGGCCCTTCATTTGTAAGCGAGACAAATGTATCCAATTTAGGCAGCATCATATTCTCATGAACATTAGATTCATTACCAAGAAACAAAAGTACCTGGTAATTTAATTGGCGTGTGCGAGCTCTAGTAATTGGTCCTGTATATGTGTTAGTTGGAGCTGAATGAACATGACAAAATGGATGCAAAAAAGTAGAGAGGGTTATGGCAAAAAATGGATGCACTTTGTGTACAAAATGGACAATCTCTTTCGAAGTATGAGGGTTTCGGACGAAAACTCATCTGTTACAAAGGCATTTCATTTTGTTGAACTTATTTGAAGTCTAGACTTTTGGTGTGTTCAAAATGCACCATTAAAATCCACTTCATCAATAATCAACCCTTTCTGAATTCATTTGGTATTTTTCATGCATTTACAGATTTTATTTTTAGAGCTAAATGACCCTGAAATTGAAAAACACTTCAAATGAACTCTGAAAAGGTTGAAAGTTGGCATGGAATCATCATGTCACCCACATAGCAAAGTAGAGAGGGTTATCTCAAAAACTGGATGCACTTCGTGTACAAAATGAACAATCTCTTTCGAAGTATCAGTGTTTGAGACGAAAACTCATCTGTTACAAAGGCATTCATTTTTTGAACTTATTTGAAGCCAGACTTTTTGTGTGTTCAAAATGCACCATTTAAATCCACATCATCAATTATCAATCCTTTCTGAGTTCATTTGGTATTTTTCATGCATTTACTGAATTCTTTCAGAGCTAAATGACCCTGAAATTTAAAAACTATGTTGATGCCGCACCATGATAGCATGCCAAGTTTCATGAATTTCAGACGAGTTCTGTATTTACTAGAATTTAAAACCCAGGCATCGCAACATTTTGCCGGCAATCAACAGTGCCCTGGTGTTTGAATTTCATTCCCATCTCTTGCATGGGACCTATAAATTCACCCAAGGACAAACATGTGATTTTTCAACCAACTTTGGTGCATTGGAGCATGTGCTTGTAGTTCAAATTTGAATTATGCACAAAAAATGCCTAGAAAACCCAGTTAATGTATAAAAAAGGCCAAACGAAACCTGAAAAATTCATTCTCATTTATTGCATGGGACCTAAGCATGCACTGAAGGACAGACATTTGATTTTTCAATCAATTTGTATGCACCGAAGCATGTGCATGTAGTTTAATTTTGAATTGTGCACGTGAAATGGCTAGAAAACAAGTTTAATGTATAAAATGTCCAAATGAACCTTGAATAATTCCAATTCTTTAATGACAGACATATAGTTGCATGTTCACAGCAGATAAATGGTCTAGCAATTCAAACAGCGTCCATTGCCGTGGTGACCCCATTTTGTAATTCAAATCAAGTAGATCCCACACAGTTTATTATCACCAACCGTGTGAGATGTAGTACAAATATCTTGGAGCACCGTCGGTGTATAGTACGTGAGAAGGTCCGTCGGCTACAGTCCAGAGCTGGCGTGTCAAGCACACTAGCTCATTCCCCAAAAACTCACGCCTCTACATCCCTCGCAATCTCGAAAATATCTACCGCCTGGAAGGTTTTAATGTTTGATAGCACACGGTTAGTATGTGTGGACCGTGTGCGATGTCTGTTACTCCCGCTCTGCTTCAGTCCCTTGATTCAAATTTTCAGTAGCCCCGGCATTTTACTCCCGCCTCTGCATCCCTCGCAATCTCAAAAATATCTGCTCGCCCTTGATCCAAATTTTCAGTAGCCCCGCCTTGTTACTCCCGCCTAGTAAAATTTTAGTTGCCGCAGTATTTCTTCAAACACAACCTTGCCCCCCCCCCACACACACACACCCCAAAACCTCCGCTCACACAGACACACACAACCCTCGAAACCGTTGGTAGGTCGCCTCCATCGCCGGCGCCTCCATCCTGAACCTCTGCCTGTGTGCTAGGGAGCTCGAGGAGCCAATGGCCAAAAAGAGGTTTATCGTTGCCTTTTCGCCCGACGCCGGCGAGGTGGCCACCGAGGTGTCCCCGTTGTCCTCTGCGGGCCCGATCCGCCCGCCACTGCGCCCCTACACCGGTTCGAGGACTTCCCCATCCTCCCTTGGACCCGGCAGCTGACGGAGTCCTACCTCGGGGTCCGGCAGCGGTGGTGCGGGATGTGGGTCGCTGAGATTACAGATCAAGAGACCCACACCCGCCGGTGGCTCGGTAGCTTCCACACGGTCGAGCTCGCGGAAATGGAGTACGACTGCTGGCAGGCCCGCTACCATGGTGCGGCGGCTAGGCTCAATTTCCCCTTCAGCACACGTCTGGTCCACCTCGTTCCGCCGGAGCCAAGGGTGGTGAGCTCGGCTATGGCACGGGAGGACTGCGAGGCGTGTGAGCGCCTCGAGGCCGAGGCCACCGACAAGGCCTACATGCAAGAGCTCTGCCGCCAGCACCCGGAGCTCATGGAGACGGAGCGGGCGATCTTTGTCGACGCAGAGGGCGGCAAGGTTACCACGCTCTCCTCCGATGACGAAGTCGAAGGCGGCAAGGATGGTGGCACGGAGGGCGGCGAGGTTATCACGCTCTCCTCTGATGACGAGGTCGAAGGCGGCGGTGACGGCAGTGCGGAGGGCGTCGATGTGGGCCCCGAGGACGAGGAGATAGACGTCAACGAGTGGAGGAGTGCCTTCCTGTCAGGACCCCGATCCTAAGTCACACCGATCTAGCTGTAACATGTCATATCACTTTGCGGCCTCACGCACGGTAGCCCCACAGGTGCCACCTTACCTGGCCCGGGACCGTTTGCGCATTTTGGCACACGTATATGACAGTGTCGCTAGCATCCATATGACAGAGAACCCGGGCCGACATGGCTAGTTATAAACCAAAAGTGGCACTAAATTACAGAGACAGGCATCCATGACCCAGCAACGAACGTGTCGGTCATCAACGTATGAACCCAAGTCGTAGCAAGCTACATGGACTTAAAGGAACAACGCGTGACATTTCCCCTAAGGGACAGACACAGGAACGAAGAAGGACACATGTCGGCCAGCCTACGTGCTCCGAGCAGTAGCAAGCTACCAAGGCTCATTGGAGACACTAGGAGGCATTTCCCTGTAAGATAGGCTACCAAAGGAAAACAACTAGGTGTCGGATCCCACACATACCAAGCATTTCAATCATACACGCAATATGCTCAATATGTGCAAATACAACATTGCATCACAACAGAACTCTATGACTCAAAGTACTTTATTTAAAAGGCTCCAAGAGCCATACATAACATATCCATACAGGTAGGGGTCACATGACCCAACACTCAAGTCATACAGTCATACAAGCACAAGCGGAAGCTACATGTCTGAGTACAGACAACTTAGAAAAATAAAACAGGCTTGGTGTAGCCTGACTATCTACAAGGCCCTTCACAAGCTCCAGATCTCCGTCTGGGTGTCAAGCTACTCGTCGACGTCAACGTCTATGTAGAACCCATCAGCAGGGGCA
>LR738715.1:414845578-415010032 GCA_902687465.1 Secale cereale
TTCTCCTCTGCAACAGTTATTAAGCAAACATGAGTACAAAGGTACTCAGCAAGTCTTACCACAGAACCTATCATACATGCAACATTATCAAAGGGGGTAGTGGAGTTTATAGCAGAATGCCAGCTTTGACCTTGGCTAACCTATACTACAACTCTCAACAGATTGCAAGATGTTATTACGAACACGAGTCCTCTACTCACCACATCAATACACTACCGAGGATCCTCTTCCGTCATCCTACGGAAGGGCCATCCACGGCACTCACGCTTATCTTGAGGCTTTTAGTAGTATCCATCAACTTGTCTATGAACTGTAAGAGTAACCAAGTAGTTCGTACCGCGAACAACGGCTATTCGAATAGTTTGATAACCCTGCAGGGGTGTACCTCTTCACACACGCTTCCACCACTTATCGCCGTTTACTCGGCGTGTACTCGGCAACCTTCAAGCGGAAGCCCAGCGAGGGTGTCGGTCACGACCTGACTAACTATTCAAGTCTCTCGTCCAGGTTTATCGCCTATTTGGGTTCCATCCGTGGGGAGATCCGGCCGGGGTGTCGCTCACGGCCCCAAACGATGTGTACAGGGTTCCCGAGTCACCAAACGGGCAACCGGTACACCGTGCCACGTACCTGTCGCATCACAACCCACCCCGAGGGTCAGCGTTGTGCACGACCTCCAGTAAGCTATAAACACCAAAAACTAGTTGCAACTCCTGGACAGAGATCGAGGGTAATTAATAAGCCGAGAGGGTCCATTGGTTTCGGGCCCAATGCATGGTAGTAACTGCAACTTGAACCACACATACAGATCTCAGGTCCTATGGACGATTCCAACGAAACAACCCACCATGTACTCCTACATGGCCTTTCATCGATACCTTTACCAAGCGTATTCCACACTTCCTTCTCTTTATCGAAAGATTGTTTCACTCTGATCCATCACCTAGATGAACCAGACCAGACACAACTCTAAGCATAGCAGGCAACATAAGTAAATAGCATGGTGGATCACACATCACATGGCTCAATCAACTCCTACACATGCTAGTGGGTTTCAACTATTTACTGTGGCAATGACAGGTCATGCAAGGGAATAGGGTTCAACTACCGCAGCAAGTAGCAGTTCACACGCTGTTGCCTTAATGCAGTAAAAGAGAGCAGGAGCGAGAAGATTGGGTTTGTATCGGAATGATCAATGATTGCTTGCCTGACAAGGTAGTTGTCGGGTACTGCTCTTCAACTGGATACGCAGCAGTATCCTCGGGAGCAGGACCTAACACAGAGAATACCGGCGATACAATCATTAACAAACAAATGCAACAATATGATGCATGCTCATGACATGGCAAGATGCATGTGTGTTGGCTAATGCAGCTAAAACCAGAAGGGTTTGAACCTATTTGAATCAAAGATTCAAATTGAAGTTCAAACTATTATTTAAATAAGTGCATTATCATGTTTTTGATGTATACAGCAAGTTAACTTGTTCAAACATGCATGAAACCAGTGCCATTGGAAAGATTGGATTTTTCTGATCATTTTTCATATATAAATCTTTTCCATCTGAGCTATGGTTGATTTTATATGATTTTTAAAAGTTTTGGGTATTTTTCTGGAATTTCCTGAATTATTTTTAATCTAAAAATCCCAGAAAAACCTTTACTGCGTCAGCATGACATCGTGCTGACGTCAGCCAGTCAACAGGGCCAGTCCAAGTCAAACCTGACTGGTGGGTCCCTCATGTCAGTGTCTCAGGAGCTAATTCCGGTCATAACCAGGGTTGACTGGGTTTGACTAACAAATGGGGCCCACTGTCAGTGACTGTGGTGATTAAACTAATTACTGTTAGCTCCTAACTAACAGGCCATGTTAGCCCGCCGGAGTTTGGCCGGCGGCGACCATTTCGCACGGCGGTGACTCGTCGGAATCCTTATTCCGGCAGCCATTTGCCGCGCGGATGGGCTCGGTGTGCTCCTGGTGATGCACCGCATCCAACGGTGCCACTGGTTGGACGAGAGGTCGCCGGAGTCGACGGCGACGAGCTCGTCCGCGGCGGTGCTCGCACGGAGTTGGTCGGAATGGGGTTGTAGTGCACGGTAGGAGGAGCTAAGGTTCGCTTTAGCTTGCTGGTGACCTACTGAAGCTAATGGCGTGCTCAGCCACGAGGTACGGTGCCTATGGCCACGGCGGTGAGTTGGCCGGCGGCGGTGATCGTCGGTCAGCAAAGGGGGCGGCGGCTACAAGGCATAAACGAGCCCGTGGAGAGGGGGGTTCGAAGCGTGAGCTCACAGCGGTCGCAGAGGGCGTCGAAGTGAGCTCGGGGACGGTCTGACGACGGCGTACGGGCGGCGGCGATCTCCGGTGCCGAAGGTTGAAGACGATGGCGAGGAGGACGTTGCGGGGCTCCTGGCGTCGTGTGCGTCGGTGGGGAGCTTCGGGGCGATGCGGCGGAGCTAGTGGTGCGTCGGGGAGGCGAGGGAGTGGCGTAGAGCGCGGTGTCAGCGGTCGTCGGCGATGAGCTCGCTCGGGGGAGCTCGGCGGAGGGGAGAGAGGAGGGGGAGAGGGGAAACGGTCGAGGGGGCTTCGTGGCGTCGTTCTAGTCCATCCAGGGGGTCGAGGGACCAGTCAGGCAGGCAGGAGGTGGCCGGCGCATCGGCGGCGCTCGCCACCGAGCTGCTTCGTGCGCTGCCGCGGCGAAGAAGACGGGGATGCCCCTGGTGGGCTGGGCCGGCTGGGCCAGCAGGTAAGTGGCACAGGTAAGTGTTTCTTCCTATTTTTCTTTCTGTTTTATTTCTTTTGCAGCTTTGTTCAATTAATAAAAATGCCTAAACATTTTTATAACTCATGACACTTGTCATACCTACTGTATATAATATGAACAGTAGGAAACATTATAGTTCATGATTATTTGAGCATTTAAAATATTTTATAGCATTTAAATGCTCAGATTCAAATACCATATGATTTCATCCAGAGCCCTTGAGTGTCCTAGAAAATTATGCACCATTTTTGGCAGAGGTTTAAGACCAAGGCAGAAATGATGAACATTTTTTTAAGGGCATTTTGGGTACATTGAAAATATTTTAGCAAACCCTAGTTGTTAGGAGAGGGGTGCTGGGGTTTCTGTTAATCCCATTTCAAGTTTATTTGAAAGTAGACATGATGCACACTCTAGTTAGGTCCTAATGCAAGTGCTAGCTAGGGATGTGACACTTCCCCAGTGACCCCGACGACGGTACTGGCCTGGACCCGGCTCGCGGCACACAGTACATGACGAGGAAGGATTGGCTCGACCTCTACTTCGACCGAAAGTAGTTTAGCTTAGTTTAAATTTATGTTTTATGTTCGGTTATGCAAAACTATCTATGTTTATGTTTGAATGCATGCTACTTTTGGTTGAACCTGCTTTGAACTTGATCAAATTGAAGTTTACAACCTTAAGTTTGGGGGGTCAACTAGAAAAGGCCCAAAATTGCTGGAGTATATTTAAGGGTTTTAGTCCTTTAAATTTTTAAGGATCACCTAGAGATGTCCTTCTGACTTGTTTATTTCAGTTCTTCACAATCTGATACTCTATATGTGCAACTATTTGCTGTGCAGTTCAATTTCATCAATAACAGTTTCAACAATACCACTATGAATTACGATATTTGGTTGTTTTTAAGGATATTGCAGTTAAGCCTTTTCGTGTTTCAATTGTTGTTTAACAACATGCATTGTACTGAATGACTAAATATGCAATCCCAGGCTACATAGCAACAAGGAAGAGTGTTACCTTAATGTTCTGATGATGTCTAGATATACATGTAACAAAATCTTGTATACTGGGATGGATGGTGTGTTGTACTACATCATTTATGAATTGTTGTTTAGCTTCTAATATTAACTTGGTGCTTTTAGGTACATATATCATTGCCAAAGATCCACACTCCGACCCTTTATGTGTATGGGGCAATGAGATATTCATGAACCAGCATCAAGTGAGGAAACTGATAAAGATTGTTACTAAAATGGGTCAAAAGATGTCAATCGAACTATTTGTTTACACTTTATGCAAGACAACAGCGAACTGTAGGATGGTAAGTAAGAACCCTGTAGCCTCCTTTTTACTGCCCGTAATGAGTTGTGTTAGATGACAATATCTTAATCTTTTTCATTTTGCAAGGGATCCTGAAGCAGTTTACTCAAGATTACCTCTCAAACTACATGATTGGCGGCCGGCAATCACAAGGGGTTGTACTAGAGTCCTGCATGCCTTCTGCATCCAAGAGAGCACAATAGGGCCATTCTGCTTCACCTTGTTCAGCAACTGGAATGTCTGTCGCATCTTTCTTTACCATCTATAATAGTACAAGTATAGAACCCTGGTACATCATTCTTTATTTGGTGCTTCTGTAATTCTTAAACATATGTACCTATGAATCGAATAATGCATTGGTTGTTTGAACCTGATGGATATGAATAAAGCTACAGCCTACTTTCAAGTTTAAATTAGGTACAATTATAAATAGCAGCAATTAAATTAGGGCGAAATTACGGTGTGCATGTCATTACGGCACACACGGTTAGTAAAACACAAATGTTTGCGATATACACCATAATCCGAGACGGTTCACATAGAGGAAATGTGTGCAAGCATGCACACAGTTGCCATTCGCAAAGCGTGTGTGATGTCAGATACTATCACATACGGTGCGGGAAAACTAAATGTGTGTGATTGTCTACCTATCGTACACGGTTTATAATCATGAACTGTTTGTGATGTGCCAGGCATCAAAAATCTCCCGTGCCTAGAATCTGCCTAGAATCTACCTTGAAAGCTCCTGTGCCTAGAATCTGCCTGGTTTTAGGCAGAACCACAAAACTCCGACTGTGATGGCAATGCGAGCACAAACGAGTAGCAAGGATAAAGCATTTGGGATATTCGAGATATCGGAAACGATTATATAGGGACAACTATATGCATCAAGGCTCCCTATCCCATATGGTTTCTGGGTCGTGTAGGAAGGACCCCCCTATCACCCACACTCACTTGGCGACGGTTCCAAATGCCGTCGCGGAAAGGGGTTTTAAACCGTTTGTTTAGGACCGATGCGCACCAGTGAACACTGCTTGTGCATCCACTTCCATAAACCCCAAAGTTATTCCATATGAGTCCACCATACCTTCCTATATGTGGTATTTACCTGCCATTCCAAGTAAATTTATATGTGCCAAACTCTAAACCTTCAAATGAAATTATGTTTTCTATGCTCGAATAGATCATGTATCAACTAGGGTTGTCCATATCTTCCATGCTAGGTGGGTTATTCTCACGATGAGTGGACTCCGCTCATCATTCACGAGAAAATGGCTGGTAATCGGGATGCCAAGTCCCATGCTCAAATCAAAATATAAATACAGAAACTCCCCCTGGACCGTTGTTGGTTTGGACGGTACCCGTTATTTCGGATAAGCCGTGGAGTGTGATTGATGGTGGAGGGGGAGTAAAACTTTACCATTCAGTTTGGGAACCGCCTATAATGTGTGTAGCATGGAAGATATCGAGAACTCTTGGTTGTTATGTTGACAATGAAAGTATGCAACTCAAAATATTATTTATCTCTGTTTCAGAACTCGAGCTCTGGTACCTATGCAAATCCCTGCTTCCCTCTGTGAAGGGCATATCTATTTACTTTTATCTTGAGTCATCATTTTCTTATTAAAAAGCACCAGTTGGAGAGCACCGCTGTCATTCACATGCATTGCTATTAATTTATATTGAGTATGACTATGACTGGATCTCTTTTACCATGGATTACAATGTCTAGTTAGTCCTTGATCTTAAGGGGTGCTCTGCATTTATGTTTTGCGGTCTCAGAAAGGGCTAGCGAGATGCCATCTTGTTATATCATGTTATGATTGTTTTGAGAAAGTGTTGTCATCTAAGATTTATTATTATTGCTCGCTAGTTGATTATGCCATTGATATGAGTAAACATGAGACCTAAATGTTATTGTGAATATGGTTAGTTCATAATCTTTGCTGAAAACTTGAATGCCGGCTTTACATATTTGCAACAACAAGGTCAAACCAGTTTTTAAAAGTTTTTCTTTATCACTTTCAGTTTGTCAACTGAATTCCTTGAGGACAAGCAAAGGGTTAAGCTTGGGAGAGTTGATACGTCTCCAACGTATCTACTTTTACAAACACTTTTGCCCTTGTTTTGGACTCTAACTTGCATGATTTGAATGGAACTAACCCGGACTGATGTTGTTTTTAGCAGAACGGCCATGGTGTTATTTTTGTGCAAAAATAAAAGTTCTCGGAATGACCTGAAAATCCACGAAGACACGTTTTGGAAATAATAAAAAATACTGGCAAAAGAATCAGCATCAAGGGCCCACCCCATGTCCACGAGGGTGTAGGGCGCGCCCCCCTGGGGCGCGCCCCCTGCCTCGTGGGCCCCCTGGGACTCCACTGACCTCAACTCCAACTGTATATATTCACTTTGGGGAGAAAAAAATCACAGAGAAGGATTCATCGCATTTTACGATACGGAGCCGCCACCTAGCCCTAATCTTCCTCGGGAGGGCTAATTTGGAGTCCGTTCGGGGCTCCGATGAGGGGAATCCATCGCCATCGTCATCATCAACCATCCTCCATCACCAATTTCATGATGCTCACCATCGTGTGTGAGTAATCCCATCGTAGGCTTGCTGGACGGTGATGGGTTGGATGAGATTTACCATGTAATCGAGTTAGTTTTGTTAGGGTTTGATCCCTAGTATCCATTATGTTCTAAGTTTGATGTTGCTATGACTTTGCTATGCTTAATGCTTGTCACTAGGGCCCGAGTGCCATGATTTCAGATCTGAACCTATTATGTTTTCATGAATATATGAGAGTTCTTGATCCTATCTTGCAAGTCAATAGTCACCTACTATGTGTTATGATCAGGCAACCCCGAAGTGACAATAATCGGGACCACTCCCGGTGATGACCCTAGTTCTAGGAGGTCATGTATTCACTAAGTGTGAATGCTTTGGTCTGGTACTCTATTAAAAGGAGGCCTTAATATCCTTAGTTTGCAATAGGACCCCGCTGCCACGGGAGGGTAGGACAAAAGATGTCATGCAAGTTCTTTTCCATAAGCATGTATGACTATATTCGGAATACATGCCTACATTACATTGATGAACTAGAGCTACTTCTGTGTCACCCTATGTTATAACTTTTGCATGAGGGATCGCATCCGACATAATTATCCATCATTGATCCATTGCCTACGAGCTTTTCACATATTGATCTTTGCTTAGTTACTTTTCCATTGCCACTGTTACGATTGCTACAAAAACTACTACTCTTACTTTTGCCACCGTTACCGTTACTTCCATACTACTTTGCTACTAAATGCTTTGTAGCAGATATTAAGTCTTTCAGGTGTGGTTGAATTGACAACTCAACTGCTAATACTTGAGAATATTCTTTGGCTCCCCTTGTGTCGAATCAATAAATTTGGATTGAATACTCTACCCTCGGAAACTGTTGCGATCCTCTATACTTGTGGGTTATCACTCTCACCCACGTCCTAGTGGAGGCGCCATGCTCCGCGCTGGTGGGAAGGCGAAGACTAGTCTAGGTGCCGAGCGCGGCTGTTCTTTTGCTTGCTTTCTATAGCTGGTTTGCAATTTCTTGAATGAAATTTGGAGCTTTCTTGCCTTTCGTTCTTAGGAGTTGGAACTTTCTCTCTTTTTATTCGCCTTTCCAACCTTGTCATAGGGAGAGCGGCAGTTGCCCGTCGGTCCTCCTCGCACGTCCCGGCGCGGGGGCTATGCAGGTGTGTGCGCCTGGGCTCGCCCACGACCACACCTCACCGAAGCCTGGTCTCCCCAGAGCTTCGATGTCCTTAATCCTCGTGGGACACTCTCAAACAAGCTCGTGGTCATGCGCACCCTATTAAGTACGTGCCTCCGGGCATCGCGACGTGGTGTATCAGCCACATCCAACCCACACTTGGGAGTTTGTGCGAGGTAGGACGAGACGCCTCATGAGGTTTCCTAACTCTGCAGCTACACAACGTCTCCTGAGGCTCAACGGCTCCTGAGTCGTCAAGAAGGAAGCCTCTGGAAGGTGCCTCCGGAAGGCGTACACTCACGACATGGGAGTCTACCACAAGCACATCAAGCTAAGCTACCCTAACCGCACCTAGTAGCAACACGGGTACCATGACATGATATGAATAACAAGCATAGCATAGTGGCGCAAGCGCCATGGTTCATCACACACCCAAGTGGGTCCCTCTACTTTTTTCAAATGCAGGAAAAAGCAAAAGCGGACCGAGCAGCTGCAGCAACTCCCAAGGCCTGGCAGCGCCCGAGCTCAGTCCGAGCCTTCCTCCCGCTTCACCGGGGCACGGCGGCGAGGCGGCTTGTCGCCCTCCCCGATCCGAGCCTGGCGGTGTGGCGGTTCATCGTAGGTGCCACCGCTCGTGCTCTCCCCGGAGAAGGAGTCGTCGCCGTTGGAGGAGACACGACTGTCGCCAAGGTAAGCTCATCGTCACCGCTGCCATCCTCTGGTCAGCACCCTGCACGCCGACCATCTTCCCCAAACACCCTCACGTCGAGGGTCGCGAGGCTGTCATACTTGAAATGGAGGGTACACCTCCCGCTCAGGGCCCGCGCGTGGGCGAGCGGCTGCCAACCACGGGTCGAGGACACGCTGCCCGCGGCGGTGACCTCGACCCCCACCCATGAGGCCCTGCTGCAGCAGCCGTCGTCCTGCAGCCAGAGGCCATCAAGCCCCGCGATCAGCAGCGCACCCGCAAAGAAGCGCGAGAGCGAGAGCCAGGTGCCGGTGGGCCTCTCCGACCACACGACGAACTCCGGGAATGCACCCGCTAAGCGAGAGCACGGCCGTGAAGGCCGAGCGACCGCATTGCGCCACCCCCATCACAGGAGCCACCCCGTCCTCGACGGCTCCCACCACGTGAAGAAGCGCCGCCACGACTCCCTGGGGAAACGCCTGCCCTCGAAGAAGTGTGCCCGCGCCCATAAGGGGACACCACCAGGGTTGCGGTGTGCTTGTGGGGACGTCCACAGCCTCTCTTGGGTGGCGGTGAGCCCGGCCCCTCCTTGGGGGCCTTCCCTTTTTCTGCGGCGATGAACCTCCTCGCCGACGCCATGGATGCTCCGGCAAGACGGCAAGGCAAGGAGGGGAAAAGAGCAAGCAGTGAGAATATCGAGATGAGCAGGGGCTCCGCCCCTACCCTCATTTATAGTAAGAGCGAGGCCAACCGCCGGCCACCACGATCTCCGGTAATAATGACCTTTTTTGCATGCAGCAGGCTCTTGTAAAGGAGGTTGTCGAGGCAGTGTGCGGAAGCGGAGACGCCCACGTTGTCACGCCCAAGATGCTATTATATCCCGATCACATGTTGAATTCGTGATTGGGGCCCAACCGCATTTCAGGCGCTTAGTAAGATGGATATCATTACATCGTACCATTACATAAATAGATGGGGATACAACACTAGGCAACAATTGCCACATGGATACAACAACATCATACACGAGACATCCGACTAAAAAAGAGAACACATGAAAAGCACAACGACATCCATCCTGCTATCCCAGGCTGCCGACCAGGAACCTATCGCAAGATCGACGAAGAAGAATAAGGAAGAACTCCAACCCAGGTAAACATCGCTCTCACGTCAAGTCACCGAATGCCTGTACCTGTAACTGTTGTTGTAGTATCTGTGAGCCACGAGGACTCAGCAATCCCATTACCATGGGTATCAAGAATAGCAAAGCTTAATAGGTATCGAAAGGATAAGTGGTGAGGTTGCAGCAGCGGCTAAGCATTATTATGGTGGCTAACTTACGATTACTAGAGAAATATGAGAAGCTACACAACTGGTCACAAATTAGTAATGATCACGAAGTGATCCTGAACTACCTACGAGTCAAACCTAACCCCACTGTGTTCTCTTCCCGAACTTACTCGAAAAGATACGATCACGGTTACTCACGCGGTTGGTGTATTTTATCTCGAGTTTAGTGTCAAGTTCTCTACAACCAGATATTAACAAATTCCAATCTGTTACATAAATGTGGGCACGACTCTCGAAAGTTCAAAACCCTGCAGGGGTGTCCCAACTTAGCCCATCGCAAGCTCTCATGATCAGCAGAGGTAAAACCTCCATCTTGGGGACAACCGATCATTCTCGGAATCTCGGTGCACAAGACATTTCGACAATGGTAAAACAAGTCCAGCAAGACCTCCCACTGTGCCGACACCATGATGGTAGCCGCGCGTATCTCGTCTCAGGCCACGATTGGATGGGACTTCCTATGAGTAAAACCAAAATCTCGGGTTTCCCCGTGGTGGCCCTGTAGTCTACTCAGTTTGGACCAACACTCATGAGAAGCACTGGCCTGGGGGTTGATTAAGAAAAGGTCCACGGGGTAGCTACTCACTATGCAAATTTTTAGTTGTTATTAGGCAAATGGTAAAACCAATGTTGGGCCTTGTTGGAGGATGTTTATTCAAAGCGAACTGTCTAGGGGGCCCATAAACCCCAACCGTGGTAGAGACGCAAAATCAAGGAACATAACACCGGTTTAGCGGAAACTAGAGCGGCAAGAGTGGAAAAAAAACAATATGCAAAAGGCCGAGCCTTCCACCCTTTACCAAGTATATATGTGCATTAATTTAACATAAGAGATATTGTGATATTCCAACATATCCATGTTCCAACATGGAACAATCTGCAACTGCACCTGCAACTAGAAACGCTATAAGAGGGGCTGAGAAAGCGGTAACATAGCCAAACAATGATTTGCTGGGATGGTAAAAATGGTTAGAGGTTGTTTCATGGCATATTGGGAGGCTTGATAAACAAGTGGTGCGCAGCGCGACATATAGCGATAGCATCGAGACAACTAGCATAGCAAAGATAGTAGTAAGATCCAAAGTGACGTTCATCTCCCGCAAGGAAGAAGAACGAGTCCATGAAGAAAATGAACGGACGTAGATGAACCAAGCGTAGATGAACGAATCCTTACGATCGCAACGAAACAAGAACTAACGAGAAGAAGCAAACAACATGGTAAACATACAACACGTAAACAAGACAAGGTGCTCAACCAAGTATGATGCATGACAAGGCTACATGATGCTACTCATGGCTAGAGATGATGCATACAAGATCATCACAACCAAGCAAGTTTAAATGAGGCCCGAAACAACATATACGATTCCGGTAAGTCCTCATATGCAAATTTCGAAATTGTTCCAGAACTGAACAAACATTAAGTTAGAGTTGTTAAACAGCAATTTAACATGCACAAATATGATCTACATGATTTTCTAGTCAAGTTACATATAAAGTTCATTCAACTCGAAGCTACGGCCTAGAAGATATGAGCAAAACAAGTTAAGCATGACATTGAAGCAAAATGCAATCAAACATCAAGCACACACTCTCAAAACATGGATGCAACAAGATAATACGAATCTACACACAAAACCAAGCAAGTTTCATATAGGACACGCTCCAAACTAAGCCACGATTCAACGCATACACATGAAACAAGTTTAAAGGACAAGCTGTCCAAAACAGCAACCACACATATTGCGAGTAACAAAACAACATGCTACAAGAACAAGATAGGCACAAACATGATGTGCTCTAAAATTAAAGATTACATGCTTCAAGAATCATCAAGTTTCAGGTTCATAGGCATCAAGATTAATCCAACATGATCAATGCAACAAGCAACTTTATATCACAAATTATGACTTAGTGAAAAACAGGGCATATACATGAGCAGAGTTAATATGATGACATGTTGGAGGTAAGAAATAATTAAGTTACAGTGCAAGAACATGGCAAACCAAAGCATGTCATGCTAGTACATACCTGGATCTCAAATAACACAACATGGCATATACATGGGAGTAACAGGTTCATGACATTCATCAAAACAAGATGCAAACAATAACATCATGATGCTGACTTTGGAGGCACATAACAGCAAGTATAGAAATTCTAATAATTATGCGAAGGACATGAACATATATTAGACATGCCATACTCCAACTAACTCCATGGGCACAACTCCATATGATGCATAGATTAAATACAATGAGCTTTGCAATATGGAACATGTTGTTAACAAATTGACAGATTTATCATGATGACAACTTGAGAGCAAGAAAGAGACATGCTATAACAACTTATAATTGTGAAAAAGGGTATGGATGGATAGAACATAACATGTTCTTCAAAACATACTCACTGGACAACTCCAAATATGCATATATTTGACTATAGCATCAAGTAAACATGGCATCACAATACAACAGATTCAAACGTAATAGAACAGTAACATCATCATAGCATATTTGCAAGCTTGCTACACTCACCACAAGGCATATAAAGAGAGATGAACTACACCATTGCAAAGATGACATGATTGTGCTCCTAAAACATGTTGACATGATGCTCAAAAAAAGAACCACACAAAATTCTATGAAAAAGACAAAAGAGCAAGTTATATTAGTTTTCAGTAGTTTATAACATTTAGCACTTTTGCAACAGAGATTAACATGACAAGATGCATCCTAACAAGTATGCAATCACCAGCATCATGTAGAGCACAAAGAGCACAACATTTTTGACATACCACACACTCCATTTGGATAATCGTGTCGAAAGTTAGGGCCCACACAACATGCACACATAATGTTAAAGTACATGGACTTAGTAGAAAAATGACAGCGCAGAAAACTAGACCGAGAGGAGCGGGATAGAGCGCTGAAAACGCTAAAAGTTGGCATGGTATCATCATTTCAACCACATAGCATATGCAAAAAAGTAGAGAGGGTTACGGCAAAAACTAGATGCACTTCGTGTACAAAATCGACAATCTCTTTCAAAGTATTAGGGTTTCGAACGAAAACTCATCTGTTACAAAGGCATTTCATTTTTTAAACTTATTACAACTCTAGACTTTTTGTGCGCTCAGTATGCACCGTTGAAAGCCATGTCATCAACTTTCAACCCATTCTAACTTCATTTGCTATTTTTCATGCATTTACTGATTTTTTTGAGCTAAATGACCCTGACATTGAAAAGCACTACAAATCAACTCTGAAAAGGTTGAAAGTTGGCACGGTATCATCATTTCAACCACATAGCATGTGCAAAAAAGTAGAGAGGGTTACGGCAAAAACTGGATGCACTTCGTGTACAAAATGGAAAATCTCTTTCGAAGTATCATGGTTCCGACGAAAACTCATCTGTTACAAAGGCATTTCATTTTTTTAAAAACTTATTACAACTCCATACTTTTGTCCGTTCAGTATGCACCATTCAAAGCCATGTCATCAACTTTCAACCCTTTCTGACTTCATTTGCTATTTTCCATGCATTTGTTGATTGTTTTGAGCTAAATGACCCTGAAATTGAAAAGCACTACAAATGAACTCTCAAAAGGTTGAAAGTTGGCAGGGTATGACCATTTCAACCACATAGCATGTGCAAAAAAGTAGAGAGGGTTACGGCAAAAACTGGATGCACTTCGTTTACAAAATGGACAATCTCTTTCGAAGTATCAGGGTTTCGGACGAAAACTCATCTGTTAGAAAGGCATTTCATTTTTAAATAACCTAAGTATTACCAAACTGAATATAATGATAAAAACACACTAATATTAAACATAAGATAAAAGAATCACTCAAAAATATATTTTTAAAGTAAAGTTATTCACTAACTAGTGATACACACAAATTTCAAATAATTCAAATTAAAACTATTCATATTTGAAAACTACTAGCACTTATAGAAAGTTTGTAATTGTTTGTACCTAAAGCAAAAATATTCACAAAGAAACTCTAAATACAGCAAAAAAACAACTCAGAAAAAAAGCAGAAAAGAAAAAAAGAAAAAACTAAATAAAAAAAGCCCGCCTACTCGGCCACAACGGTCTGCATACGACTCGAAACCCAACCTGTAGTTTGGCCAGGATGCAGGCCCGCAGGCCCAGTAGGCCTAATAGGGCAGAAGAGATGCAATAGGCCCACACAGGCCTGCTTAGAGAGGAGCTCAACACGGTAGCCGCGGCATGACTTATAAACCGGTGCGAGCTCCTCTCAACTAGCGAGGTGGGACTAAACTTTGCGCACCGCGGGTGGCAGCGCACCACCTTTAGTACAGGTTAGTGGCTCTAACCGGTACTAAAGGGGGTCTTTAGTACCGGTTGGTGGCTCCAACCGGTACTAAAGGGGGTCTTTAGTACCGGCTCGAGCCACCAACAGGTACTAAAGGGGTGCGCTTCCCGCCGCCTGGCCTAGCCAAAATAGACCTTTAGTACCGGTTGGTGGCTCCAACCGGTACTAAAGGTCAATCTTATATATACTTACACTTGAAAATTTTGCAGTTTCCCTCTGTTTCTCCTCTTCTCCATCGACGCCGTCACCGCCCCCATCACTGCCCCCATCGCGTGCCGTCCCCGTCGCCACCCCCGACCGTCGCCGGTCGCCCCTGACCGTCGTCGCCCCCGAGAACGACGTCGCCGGCCGCCCCCGACCATCGCAGCCCCCGACCGTCACCGCCCCCGAGCTCGATGTCGTCGCCACACCCGATCGTCACCGACTGCCCGCGCCTCTCCTTCCCAAGTACGACACCGCCGCGCGCGCTCACCCCCATCGTCGGCCTCGACCTCACCCGCTGTGAGATCGCCGCCCTTGTCCGGCATTTTTTCACTAGCTAGTTTTTTTTTCTGTTTTATACTTTTAATGTTGTATATCATATCATAGTATAGAAGAATATGCATAGAAAAAAACTTGCATAGAAAAAAGTTGTATAGAAAAAATACGCATAGAAAACAAGTTGCATAGAAAAAAGTTGAATATGATTTTTTTTGTTAAGTTAAATGATTTATATGTATTTTTGTATGTTTTATTATATATGTATAGCAATTTTTACATATGCAACATTTAATCATATGTCAAAGTTTGAATTTTGACGTATGCAACATTTGGTCATATGTCAAAATTTGAATTTTGACATATGCAACATTTGATCATATGTCAAAATTTGATCATATGTCAAAGTTTGAATTTTGACATATGCAACATTTGATCATATATATGTCAAAGTTTGATCTAGTGAATTATTATCAAATATGCAGCATTTAATAAGGGATTTATCAAGAATGCTCCCATTATGGATGTGCACAAAGTGGATCCAATTTTTTCCTGATCTCATCTACATATAATTTTATATTTCACGTTGTCTGTCAAAGTATTGAAGAAATCCATGGCATCATAATTCGCCGGAAGTAACAGGAGTATGATGCTAAGCTTTTCAAAATTGTTTTGGAAAGGAGTTCCTGATAGGATAATTCGTTTTTTGGTACGAACACCAACGAATGCCTTCCAAATAGCGATATTCATAAGTCTTTTGCTGAACTTTGTACCAAAAAACGAATTATTCTATCCGGAGCTCCGTTCCAAAATAATTTTGAAGAGCTTACCATCATGCGCATGTTACTTCCCGCTAATTATGAATTCATTGATTTCTTCAATACTTTGACAGACAACGTGAAATAGAAAAGAATATATAGATGAGGTCAGAAAAAATTTGGATCAACTTGTGCACATCCATAATGGGGGCATTCTTGATCATACATAAATGTTAAATGTTAAAGTTTGATCATATGTCAAAGTTCGAATTTTGACATATCCAACATTTGATCATATGTCAAAGTTTGAATTTTGATATATGCAACATTTCATCATATGTCAAAGTTTGATCATATGTCAAAGTTTGAATTTTGACATATGCAACATTTGATCATATGTCAAAGTTTGAATTTTGATATATGCAACATTTGATCATATGTCAAAGTTTGAATTTTGACATATGCAACATTTGATCATATGTCAAAGTTTGATCATATGTCAAAGTTTGAATTTTGACATATGCAACATTTGATCATATGTCAAAGTTTGAATTTTTGACATATGTAGCATTTGATCATATGTCAAAGTTTGAATTTTGACATATACAACATTTGATCATATGTCAAAGTTTGATCATATGTCAAAGTTTAAATTTTGACATATGCAGCATTTGATCATATGTCAAAGTTTGAATTTTGACATATGCAACAGTGAGATATGATCAAATAATGCCCCCATTATGGATGTGCACAAGTTGATCTATTATGTTACATTTGCATATAGAATTTTTATATAAGAAATCACAATCCAATCATTTAAAAAATGTTACATATTGCATATAGAATTTGTTGTCAATGTCAATGATGTCCGGCCCACATCCTCGCCGTCGACCCGTTCCCTGACGACATCCTGCTTCAGAGGAGCCATGTTCGGGATTAGGCTCCGCCGGGCTGGCACTGGGAGGTGCTTCCTTCAGGGGTGCGCCGCTTGGTGAGGAACCCAGCCCCGGGTCCCGTCGTTAACCCGGAGCTCCTTTGGTGGTGTTCGCGTGGACCAGTTTCGGTGCGGAGGGAGTCGGCCCTGCCGGAGGTGGTACATCGCTGTGTTAGGGAGGAGGACGATCACGTCCGTCGCTACATGGCTGCGTTGGACGTCAGGTTCTCCAATACCTGGCAGGTTCTTCGGGGATCTCACCCGAGCTATGATCCTGTGATGGTTCCTTCTCTTTGGGTGTCCACCGCCCGCGCCTCAGGAACCACGAGTGAACTAGATTATTCGATTGTATTCGATCTATATTAGCTAGCTAGCTAGTGATGTATTCGATAATATTCGAGACGATGTATTCGAGATTATATATATTATTCGATAATATTCGAGACGATGTATTTGAGATTATATTTGATGATGCATATTATGTACTATGATTCAGCTTTTCCTTATTGATTGCATGCATATGCATGAATTCTAATTTGAATACTAAATTGTTTTATATTTCTTATGGATTAGTTAAATAAAATATATGGACAATAGCGGCAAAGAAGGAGAGCAGGCCTTGTTCAACATCATACGCTCATCCACTACCCCAGATGAGTTTGAAGAAGATGACGGCTCGCAATATCTGAACCCTACTAGTGACGGTATGATATTTGATGAAGACGAACGAATAGATAAAGTCCAGAACTATAATGATGAAGGAAATGTTGATCTTGAAATAACAAAGACCGGTGAGGTATATTTATATAAGCAGGCATCTGGTGATCATCACATGTTTTAATTGATTTGTATATTTAACACGAATCTATCTTTCTTCTTTCAGCCCTCAGAATCGAGCAAATCTTCTATAGGCAGCAGGACAGTGCGAGGCCCGGCCAAAAAGTTGAAGGATGGCGTAAAGTACAACATCGATGCCATCAAACCTAATGGCGAACCAATCGAGCCTAAGAAGAACGCAGGCAAGTTCGTTCATCAATGCGGAGTTCTTGTGAAGGACCAAATCCTGATCTCCATTCAAGAATGGAAAAAGCCAGCAAAGGAACATCCAGATCTTACTTTTGTTGACCAAAGAGCAAAATATCGGCTTTGGGAATCTCTCATGTCACATTTCACCCTACCAGATCATTTCACAAAGACATATGTGCAGAAAGTCAAGGACGCTGCTCTTAGGAAGATGGCGGTTGCATTCAGCTACCAAAAGAAAAATATATGGGCCAAGTACATTGAAGGAGGAAAGAATACTCCAGAATTCACGGGAACACTGGAGAAGCAAAGAAATCACTGACCCTCTTTCATGAAATTCAAGGAATCGGAATTAGCTAAGGAACGATCGAGAATAAACAAGATCAATGCCATGAAAAAGGAGCATTACCATAGGCTGGGGCCAGGTGGCTACACGGTGGCCCGACCAAAGTGGGGTAAATCTGAGCAACATATGGTGGATGCAGGGGTCATTCCAGTTATATTGAGATGCCCCCCCCCCCAGGTGCAGGACTTGGTTCTATGTGCATGGGGGGCATTGGACCCAAAGACAGGCCAGGTTTTGCAGAAGGCAAGTCTTAAAGGAGCACGACCACCAGAGTTCTTGTTGTTGTTGTTGTTGTTGTAGGGAGCTCGGATCACTGGAGGAGGTGGAAGCCAAAATTTCTATTGCTTCGCGACCACTTGAGAAGATGAGGAGGAGTGAACAACATCTCGAATCCTCTTCTTGGAAGCTTCCATCTTGAGCTGGGCTGCCTCTTGCTTAAGTGCCATGTTATAGAATTTGTCAAACTCATCAGGCTCGAACAAGGTGAGAGCAAGTTGAAGTTCATCCTTCAGACCAACCCGGAACTGATAGATCTTGCTCTTGGCATCTGGGATGTCTTGCTTGGCATAGCGGGCAAGGTTCTGGAACTTGACATTATACTGGTAGACAGTCATTGAGCCTTGCTTCAGGTTGCGGAATTGCTCACGCATACCCTCGATGACACTTGTTGGAATGTGGTGAGAGCGAAAGTCCTTGCAGAAATCCTCCCAAGAGATCACACGCCCTTCTCTGGAGTCTTTGTACTGCTGCCACCAATCAGCTGCTTGGTCCTTGAGTTGGAAGGCTGCAAACTTCACATAGTCCTCAGGCCTTACGTTGCTGCACTCGAAATGCTTCTTGATATCAGTGATCCAATCTGCAGCATCGAGAGGGTCAACACAGTAACTGAAAGCCTTTGGTTGATTAGCCAAGAACTGGTTGAGCGTAGCATGGTGCTGTTGGTTGAAGAGATTGCCTTGGTTCCCTGGAGCACCCTGATTTGCTTGGTTTGCTTGCATCTGCCGCATCATCTGCATCAACATCTAGGTGTTCTGGATCGTAGTTTGCCTAATCACTCTCCATGCCTCAGACGGAGGAGGAGGGGAAGGAGGACGATCTGGAACCTCTTCACCCTTTGGGTTAGCGTTGGGAACCCGTTTTGAAGCCATCCTGAAAGAGATGACCACCAAACAGCAATTGATTGAAAGAAGATATAAGCTGAAACAACGGCCAGAATGCAACATAGTCTTCACAAGAATCATTCGAACAAGAGGAACGAATGAAATTCTCAGTTTAATGATAACAACAATCTTCACGAGAAGCCACTAGGAGACAAAAGGTAAATAAGAAAAACAACAAGGTATAGATAGAACAAAAACAAGATAGGAGCTTCGTTCGACATCTTTGTGCTGAAAGCTTATGGAACGTGTTACGAAAGGGTTTTGCAATCCCCGGATCAGCATAGCCAAGGACCCTTTAAGATGCAACTCCCGATCGGAACATCGGCCATAAACCACTTCACTCAATGTAGAACCCCGAACTCCGTAACCTGCATTCGTTGGAAGAATGCCTACGAGCTACTGGATAAACCCACCTATTAATTTCCGAAAGTTTCCAGTTATGCAATCAGGTGTTGGGGATACAGGGGAAGCATCGCGCAATCAACTCTAATCCTACATCCAGTTGTATCCATCCTTCAACACATAACCAGTTGTTCTCGGAAACCGTCTACCTCGGACCTTCGAAACGCATCTACTATACAAGTTATGGCAATACTCCCGAACTACCTCCCCAGTACTGGGTGATGTCGGGGTTATCTTGCCACTAACCGCATAGGAGAGTTTTCGATGTCGGCCGTCTTAAGTACTCTAGAACTGCCACGATATGTTTGTGACGACAATACCCCGAAGCTCAACTCCCCGGGACACTGCCACAACCCCTAATGTCAGGAGGCATCGAGAACAATATTCTCGTCACAAAGACATCGAAACAATCCAAACAATACTCGCGAGATTCCTAAAAAAAATTGTGCAATTTTTGAAAGTAGAAGAGGCAAGAGTAATCGTCAGGAGTCCTCACCCGAGTGAAAAGAGATGAGGAGCAAAGAAATCCTACTCTCCGATATACATATAGGACTCAAAACATTTTAAGTGTGTGCCTAGACTCAACCGTCAACGATTCGATCAATCAGTGGGGGCTTCTAGGTCGGAGAAGGCTCTGAATACCAACATGTAATGCCCAGGATGGGACTAAATCTCCTACGTGTCGAGGCACGACTTAAAGATATAAGCCCATTCTGGAATGATCGCAAGTTTGGTACCTTTGCACATCTCATGTAAAAATAGGGAAGAAAGCTGAAAAGATAGTTGGCTTACACTCGCCACGTCACAAAATTCATTACATATCCAAACATCATTCAAATAAACATCACAACCCATCTAAGGGTAAGATCCAAATGAAAGATACCAAACATAACATTAAGCCACATGTCTAGATCGAATCCTAGTAGAAGCTCTACTGATCAACCGGATAGTTCACATAGTAACGGCTACGCTCCTCGTCGTCCTCCCAGTCTAGCTCGGTGCCATCGCCTGTGTAGCTCACCATCGTACCTGCATCTGGTGTGGTGAAGTAACTGTGAGCCACAGAGGACTCAGCAATCCCGTTCCCGGGTAACACAACTATCCCAGCCTTGGGTGTGGAACAAGGCTGAAGAAAGAACAAGAGGTTGCAGCAGCACTAGCCTAGCTTACGTAAAAGAGAGCGAGAAGAGAAGTGCCTCGGACGAGAGATGATCACGAAGTGATCCTAACTAAAGCAAGTCAAACATAACCCCACCGTGTTCACTTCCCGAATCCCTTTCGGAAAATGACTGTCACGGTACTCACGCTGGTAGTGTATTGGAACATGGTGTCAAGTTTTCTACAACCGGATGTTAACAAATTCCCATCTGCCACATAACCGCGGGCACGGCTTTCGAAAGTTCAAATCCCTGCAGGGGTGTTCCAACTTGGCCCATGACAAGCCCACGATCTGCGGAGTCGCAACTCCAAGGTGGGAAGGCCCGAGTATCCTCGGAATCCCGTGCTCAAGATACTCCGACTAAGGTAAGGCTAATCCAGCAAATCCTCCCGGCGTGCCGACACCCTGACAGTAGCCGCGCGTATCTAGTCTCAGGCCACGACCGGATGGGTGAAGCTACGGGTTTTTACCAATCCTCGAGTTTCCTCATGGTGGCCCCGCAGGCTCCCCGTTTCGGACCAACACTCATGTGGAGCACTGGCCCGGGGTTGTTGATTAAGAACTCGGGTTTGCAAGACCCTATGCAAGTTTTAGTTATTAGGCGAATAGTACCAATGTTGGGACTTGCTGGAAAAGACTTAGCACTTAGCGGTTTATCAAGGGGGTCCCATAACCCCAACCGTGTGAGGAACGCATAATCAAGGAACATAACACCGGTTTATACGGTTCCTAAGGCGGCATGAGTGGAACAAATCACCAAGCAAAAGGCTTAGCCTTCCACCCATTACCAATATATAGATGATTTCATTTAATAATTAATATAGTGTGATATCCCAACAAGCTTCAACAAGAAGCAAGAATCTTCAATCTCCTCCTGCAACTAACAATGCTATAAGAGGGGCTGAGCGAAGCCTACGTATAGCCAATCAATGGTTTGCATAGGTAGAGTGGTTAAACAGGTTCATGGTTACAATAGGAGGCTGACTGGAAAAACATGGGCATCGAGGCAAAACTATAGAGCGATACTTCTAGCAATAAGCAAAGATAGTAATGATATCCGGGTTCGGTCATCTTGCCTGAAGAGTTGTCGATGGGATCGTAAGAGAGCTCCTCGTTCCCAACCTCGGTAGTAACCTCGTTCTCGTACTCGTACTCAGCTTCCGGCTCTACTCAACACAAACACACAAGGCACGAAAATCAACAAGATGCAATGCACAAAACTACTGGATGCATGGCTGATGCACTATGGAAGCACTGCAGATGCACTTAGGAAGCACAGAAAGTCTACATAGGAAGCACAGTGTTACAGCACAAGGAGCATGGCAATGTGCATCAAGCAAAATACTTCAAAACATGATAACAATAGGATATTATGAATCTACATGCAAAAACACACAAGTTTCATATAGGACTTGCTCAAAACGGAGCAACGGGCTAAAAGTTACACCCGAAACAATAAACATGGCAAAGGTGAATTTAACAGCCACATAGCAACTTCGGAGCAAGAGATAATTAGTCTACAACACTCAAACATCATGGAAAGGAGCATGGACATAAACTAGACATATCCTACAGCAAACAAATCCATTGGAGCATCTCCAAAGGAGCCATGGATCAATAGCAACAAGCTATGACATATTGAACTTGACAACAAAATCCTGACAGCAGTAATTTGTTGCAACTTGGGAGCAAGAGTTAAATATGCTACAGCCACCCCAATAAGCATGTGAGAGCATGAACGGATAGCCAACAACTTAGACAACAAGGAATCATCAAGGGTCACCCCAAAACTAGCATGGATTTGCCTAGAACAACAAGCAAACATGGCATCTGGAAATTACAGATTCCAGACTTGGTGAAATTTCACCAAGTGTTAAAACAGTAGTGACATCATGGCATCTTTGTGAGCAAGTTTAAGTCACCTCAAAGCATATCATGGCAAGTGGTAAGCACCACAGCAAAGTACACATGATGGTGAATCCAAAACATCTAAGCATGCATCAAGGGGACAACCACATCAATAGCAACGAGCTCCTCAACTAGGCATCTCGTAACAAGTTTAACAACATAACAGCCACTAGCACTTTTGCAACGGAGATAAACATGGCAAGATGAAATACATCATGCAAGCTAAAGCAACCAACATGTAGAGCATTTCATGATGAACACGTGGACATATCATTTGCTTCATTTGGATAAACATGCACCAAGATATCACATTGTAAACATGGCATGAAAACAACTACAAGCAGCAGTTTATAACAAGTAGCACTCTTCTCGTGAAGATTAAGACATCTAGATGACCTCAAACATGCATGGCACAATGGAACAAAATGTAGTACAAGTCACCACGATCATTTTGACATATCATTTGCTCAAATCGGACATGCACACAAAAGTTATCCACAATGCAAAACTGCATCAGAAACTGAAAAAAAACAGCTAGGGACTTAGTGAAAACGGAGGCAACCTCAGTCCACGGTCAAAGTCAACGCGGGCGGGTCAACGGCCTGGAACTGGCGGCGGAGCGGGCTAACGGGCTGGGGATCCGGGTCGCGGCCCGATCCACGCGCTAACAGGCTTCGGCCCGCTAGGGCGGCTGGCGCTGGGGATCTGGATCGGGGAGATCCTCCCGATCCCCCGAGGTGGCGGCGACCCGAGGATGCGAGGGCTCGGCCCCGGCGAGAGGGGAGGGCGGCGCGGCGGCCTGGCCGGTGGAGGAGGGAAGCCCGACCGGCGGCGGATCGACGGCGAGGTGGTGGCGCGGAGGCGCCCGGCGGCGGAGGGGCGGCACCGGCCGGCGAGGCCCGCGGCGACGGCGAGGCACGGCGAGGCCGGCGGAGGTGAGGAGGCTCCCGGCGCGGTAAGGGGCTGGAGAAGGGCGGCGGGGAGGAGAAGATTCCAGCCGGGAGCTCCGGCGATCTGGAGGTTGAAGAAGACCTCGGGCTCGGGCCCGCGCGTCGGGTGGAAGCACGGCGGCAGCACTTCGGAAGCACGGACGGAGACTTCAGAAGCACGGCTCGCTGGGACGTCGGAAGCACGGCGGCTCAACGGTGGAAGCACCGCGCTTCAACGGTGGAAGCACCGGCGGCGCACCGTGGAAGCATTAGGGTTTCTGGACGCAACTTTTGGGGGAGGTGGACGTTTATATAGGCACAAGGAGCTAGGGTTGTCCAAATGAGGTGAGGTTTTCGGCCACGCGATCACAATTGGATGGCCTAGATGAAGGGAGGGGTTCGGGTTGGTTTGGTGGGCTGTTGAAGGGGTGTATTGGGCCTCAAAGAGGAGGTACTTTCAGCGCACGAGAATAACTGTTGGGGCATCAAACGAACTCCAAATGCGACGAGATTTGACAGGCGGGTTACACACACCAAAACAACATCGCACGACAAGTCTCGCGCCAAAACGGAAACGTTACACGGCCAAACACCAAAGTAGGCCTCGGGGATCCACGGACACGTGAGAGAGCTCTGGAACTCGAAACGGACAACGGAAAGGAACAAGTGGAACCGAATGCAAACGACAACACAAATGCAATGCAATGCACATGACAACATGCTATGAATGAATGCACACGCACACGACAAAAAGACAAAAACCCGAAAAAACGAAGAACCCGTAATGGAACTGATGAAGCCAAAGATATATATATATATATATATTGCCCAAAAGGGAAAGTATTACATCCGGGGCATTACACTCCTACTCCTCCAAGTCCGGCAACGCGTCAGCCCACTCCTCCTCCTCCAAGTCAGGCACTGCGCCAGCCGTACCGCATAAGCAACAGCAGAAGAGAGCCGCTGCAGCTATGGCAGCTAGCGGGACAAGTACAGGTATGGGAGGCAAGAGATACCAATTTGGTCCAAGCCTCGCGCCTCTTCCGAAGAGTTCTTACGATATGACTGTGGAGGAAAACGAAGCCGAATGCCAAGCCCAGGTGAGGGCCCATTTTGGACCGAAACCACCACTGTCGCCAAAGGAGTGGCTGAGCATGTCGTTGACCACTTCACTAGTATGGCTCAAGCACCAGCTCCCAAGCCTAGGGACTCAAACTATGTGCGCCAAATCAATAAGGCATATAGCGCTCAAAAGAATGAGTCGAGCTCGAGCTCCAGCCAAGCAGCTGCCAAAAAAGCAGGAAAACTGTTCCCCAGCTGGGAGAACATGTTGTGCAATCGATCCCCCCGCTCATTGTACCAACACATGCGAGTATCGGTGACGATCATAGGAGGTGGGTTGCAGAGATCAGATGCACTATAGAATAACTCCTAGGCATCGAGCCCATGGAAAAGTTTACAGGGCAGCAACTAAAATGAAAATATGTCCACGGCCAGCCTCTGGTGGAGCCTGACGAGGTCAAGCTTCTATGAATGAGAATGTACAAATTACATGAATGGTACATGGAAGAAGCCAAGACTACCGATCGAGAGTTCCTCATGGTGAAAGTCAAGGAAGAGATTTACTACCATGAGAATGCACTGTATGTTGAGTTTTCAGAACTATTTCAGTTATTCAATCAAGACGCACTCGACAAATCTATCATCAGTTGATATTGTCTATAAGTGATTTCTTTCTGTAATTTCATTAAGTCTCTAGCTAGCTATAGTGCTAGCTCATTGATCATTACTTGTAACTATCCTCACTATTCTTTTCTGAGGTATTATGCAGAATGAAGATCTATAATGAAAAGAGATGGACGCTATGGCATTGGGTTCATTGACCCAAATACCATTAACCAAGAGACATGGTCGCGTTAATGGGAACGAAAAGACAGAGAGAAAAGCATGCTAGAGTTCTTGAAGCGCCTAAATGCATGTACAGAAATACTACTTCCTTACAACTTCGGGTGAGTCACACTGTCTTGTACTACAAATTCTGTTTTTGCTTACTAGCTAGATGTTAATAAGTGTATAGGGTTTAGGGTAGTTGATGAGTTATATATGCACATGCCCGCTTAATTATACATGCAAACGTGTGCGCATGCAGTTACCACTGGATCTTGTTAATCATTCAAGTTGACAAGGGACAAGATTTTTGCTCGACCAGGTCATAGATCCCGAATGAGAATACCATTACCCGATGCCGCAGTAATGCCTTCATGTAATGATCTGCAAATTGTAGGAGAATACCATTATATATATACAATTTGGTATATACAATTTGGTATATATATATATATATATATATATATATATATATATATATATATATATATATATATATATATATATATATATATATATATATATATATATATATATATATATATATATATATATATATATATATATATATATATATATATATATATATAACGTGTACAATATGTAGTATCGTAAAATACCAGCAAATGAAAAAATTAAAGGAAAAATAAATCATAAAACCAAAACCCCTAAACTCTTTTCTACCGGTTGGTGTTACCAACCCGTACTAAAGGTCTCCCAGCCATCGGCGTGGGCTCGAGCCACGTGGTGGACCATTAGTGGCGGTTCATGTTGAACCGATACTAAAGGGGGGACCTTTAGTCCCCACCCTTTAGTGCCTGTTCCAGAACTGGCACTAAAGGCCGTCAGGAACCGGCACTATATCCTATTTCTGCACTAGTGGCAATATATCGGCAATCGTAACGTATCCTTGTACATGTATCGTGTGATAGGAACTATACCAAGTTCACATGTATTGGCATATAGATCATTGTTGCTATCAAGCATACAAGCGGGTGACAAGGGTTAATGATATCACCTTATCGGGTATGAGGAAACTGGCCTTGCTGGGTACTACCAAAAAAATTCTATCGCATGTTGTGTGTCTCAAAAACTTGTCGTTTCTTGCATCATCAACTGAGGTGTATAATGAGCTTTCTTATTCTTGCACTACCATCTGCTGTCAATTCACAACCTATTATCTTGCACGAATGTCGTAGTGAGGACGATTGGATGGCTTATGCTGGAAACCATCGAGAGTATCGTGCTGAGGAAGACTGGGTATCATCCTTCATAAGCTTCCCCCCTTAAAAACTTTCTAGGGAAAACTCGGTACCTTATGCCGGAAGCTTTTGAGGTTGCTTACTGTAGAGGACAGAGTACCTTGCACAGGAAGTCATCCATGTATCGTACTAAGGAAGATAGAGGAATCTTGCACTGGAAGCTTCTCTGGTAGCTTGCGAGTGAAAACTGGGTTGCTTACACCAGAAGCTTATTGTTGTGATATGCGGAGTGGGTACGACGCATATATATCATCTTAATATTCCAGCTATTGATTACCTTTGACTGATAATATACTTTCGATCTTGTACACAATTTATCTTATTGCTGCTTTGATCATTATTGTTATGAAGAGTGCTCACTGAGGTAGACTCGATTATCAGTATGGTACTAAGGCAACCTTGATTATCAGCATCAAGATTAGATATTCCCAATTTCACTACAGCCAGCAGAGAATTTCATTATGTTTAGCTGAGTTTCCAAATACCTGAATTCCTTGCTGATACATCGGGTCCAATATCGGTTGATGAGCAACTTTAATAAGGGGAAATATGTAACACCAAGGCCCCAAAGAAAGAAACAAAAGAAACGACCAAAACAAAAGCACACAAGCATACTAATAATATTAAAATCAAGCAACGTCACAAATTACTGCTAATCACGATATAACATCCCAATTTTCAATTTGGATGTTATCATATAGATCATTCATATGCATTCATAATTTGAGCATATATTTTTTGGAATTTGGATTTTGTTGGAAGTTGATCCAAGGGACTTTAAGCAACTCAAGGACCAAAATGAGAGAGTTGGAAGTTTCCCAAAAGGACCCACATTTTATTTCTTTCCAAATGGGGTTTGGATCAAATAATTTTTTGCCAATTTTCAATTCCAATATTTTTTAAATAAATAAAATAATGAGAGAAGATAACATGACTTCTTCAAAAATAGAATAAAAATGTTGGAAATTGAATTTGGAGTCAAAATATATTTATTGGATCTTTATTTGCAAAAATATTTATTTTATGCAATTTTATTAGAACTAAAATGTTTATTTTTATTTTAGGCATTTAGGCCCAGAAAAATGTTCACAAGGTCATTAATAGGGCCCTAGTTATGTGTGAATTTTTCTGTGATTTTTAAAAATGTATTTATTATATTTTTATGGTTTTTCTTATTTCTCGGAAAGTATTAAAAAAGTTTAGGCCGACCGAACTGGGCCGGCCCAGCAAGCCGCCAAGCAAGCCAGCCCAGTCGGCCCAACTCGCCCAACCGACTCCAACCGGGAGTCCGGCCGGAGCACGACACCGCCGCCGTCGTGGAAGGCCAGGAGTGAAGCCGCCGCCGCTGGCTCCCGCCAGCCGTCGAACCCGTTGTCGTCGGAACCGCCGACCTCGCCGGTAAAAAGAGCCGAACCGGTCCGATTTTTTATTCCTTTTTTTAACTCGTTTTGTTTTTTATTTAGAGAACGTTGTCTATTTAGATCTGTTAGTGAACGATTTTTATCGAATTAGGTTCTGTAGAGAACGTTCGTTAGATAGTATTTTTTTTCTTTTTCTTTTGTTTTCTGCGAGGGACCTATCGCTAGTTTTATTTTACAAATTAGTCCGTGTTTTTCAAACCCTCATTAATTTTTGCTCGTTTGTCCGAATTCAATGAAACCAACGCCAAAATCTTCAGTATGATAGCATCTATCCAGAAAACCAACTCAAATTTATTTTCGAAAGTTTTAATTTTTGAATTCAAATAGATTTGAATTTGAACTTCTTTTGACCGTATCTTGAGTTTCGTAACTCCGTTTGAGTTGATTCTTTTTGCAAGTCGAAGCTCTTGACCTAAACTTTCTGTTAAGATCTAATCCACATAATTTTGTACTGTTGAAAATTTTTCTCTGTTCTAAAGAGCTATTTGCTTGATTTTGAGTTTTCTGAGATATTTTCTTCGAATTTTTTGCATGAGTGCTTATGTATGCTATTGCTTGTTTACGATAGATTTTCCGGAGTGCGAAGCTTGCTACAATGAGTCTCTAGGATTTAACGATCATCAGCAAGGCAAGTTACAGTTTGACCATACTCCTTTAATACCTAGTTTTACTTGCATTTGTTATACCCTCAAAGATTTGCATGAGTGGGACTTGGGTACATGTGGTTATGATATGTAGTTCATGAGGTAGGAACATATGAATTGTGATCACCCCGGGAATATATGTTTTGTTACTTATTGCTTAGACATGCTCGTAGAGGGGGATTGGTGTGTGAGATTCATGAAAGTTGCGAGAGTAATAATAACTATGGGAAAGTTTAAGGTGGCAACATTAATACACATCTTGGTGGATTGGTTGCGGGCACCTGGAGAATCTAGTGTTGTCCTAGGAGACCCTGGAGGACCCGTGTGATCATCCTACGGAATGCCACCCAGGCTCAAGGGGGGCATATAATTATTCATGCCTAGAAACTTCCATGTGCAGCCACAAGCCATTATGGGCTCTAGCGTAGTTGAGTAAGTTGTGTGACCTCTTCAGTGGTGGACTAGCAGATGTAGGGGAAAGTAGGTGTACCGGTCTACCCAGGGTAAAGAGTTAATGCTTCTGAAAGGCTATGTCTCGATCTTCTGATCATGGATGCGGTCGAGTCTTGTGGGGAAAAGTGTGCAAACCTCTGCAGAGTGTACAAACTAATCATGATTAGCCGTGTCCCCGATTATGGATATCTTGAGTATCTTGGTATTTGAATTATTTATTGATCTCGTCACTCCATATAATTAAATTGTTGGGTTACTAACGACTTGTTGATTTTGGGATTGAGATGGAGGAACCTTCTCAATATTGGTAATTTAACTTAGTAGTAAATAAAATTTATTCCTTTGTTGTAGGAAAAAATTAGCTTTATCCAAAAATTAAACTTAGAGCCTCCACCAGCCAAATATGCATGTAGCGGTAGTTTTTTTGCTCATCATTATTGCTACAGTGTGACTTTGCCAGCATATTCCATGTGCTGACCTACACAGTTGCAACGTCTCATGTTGCAGAGTTTTCATACGAGGATTAAGGTGCGATAGGTCGTTGTCATGCACTCAGTTTTGCCGTGGAGTTGGATGGACTCATTTATCTTCGAAGCTTCCACAATATCTTATTTAGTTGGCCTTCAGCCATATTTTTGTAATAAATACTCTTTATGAGGACCTCGATGTAATAAGTGTGTGATTGAAACTCTGTTATAATTCCTTGAGTACTATGTGTGTCAGCATACCGATCCAGGGATGACACTTAAGCACAGAGACTTCGATCCATTGGGATCGGGTCGCTACACACGAAAATAATATGCATGCACACCTAATCACAGAAATCTCATAGAAAATCTAGTATTATGGTCTAATATGTTGTGGCGGTGTGCATGAAAAGTGAATCTACGTGTGGAAGGAGTTGGTGTAACCAAGGCTACATCAAGCGTTGGCTGAACAACGGTTGGAACTGGATGGATACGGAGGCGAGGACGGACTTGATGATCATGCAGCGAAACACAAAGGTTGTGACCACATCATCATCAAGCATACGAAATGGAATCCTACATGTCCAAAAAATGAGATGACAGGGTAGGATAGAGGTGGAAAGCTGGGCTTGCTGGCATTGCCCTTTTCTGATGACAAAGATCGGTAAGGGTTGCCAAAGGGGTGAGATGGAAGGCATAATTCGGGATAGAGACAAGTCTATCACCGAAACGATATGGGTGGATGAAGGAAAGATATCGACGCGATATCCGAGCATAACTCCTACAAATGGTGTTTGGAACACTCGGTACCAGGGCATCACTCTGCTGGGACAGTATTGACGCCAAACATCGAAGAGCAGGCATGCAAAGATAGAAGGGTGCAGGTAGTGGATCGAAAGCGATGCCACCTACACTCACAAGATCACTACAAGCGACCAGATAATAATCTATATGCATGTTATGCGATCAAACAAATGCATCAGTCAATTGCAACAAACCAGCTGGGCTATATACAACCGTTTTCTAACGTTCGTGTGGAATAGGGCGTCCTATAGCCAGACCTGCTCTGATACCAAGTCTGTGGTACCCCGGCTCAGAGAAACCGGAATGCCCCGTACTCCAGCCCAGAGATCGAGGTGAAGTCTTCTGGAATACGGCACTACTTAGCATAAAACAAATCTTATTACAATCTATATGGATACAAGGGATTACATCGGCACGGCGACACTTTGCCAGCCACGGTTCCTCCATGCAAGCAGCAGAACAACACGAAGCAGCAGAATAACTCTAGCGGCGAAACATCGACGACGGTGATGAACTCCACTCCGCATGGACTCTAGCTGGAAAGCTTATCCTAGCTCGTAAACAAGGAATCCACGGCAAATAAGAAATGAAATCCAACATGACCTGCAAACGGGCATGACACGCTAGGTTAGTGCATTGAATGTACTTGCAAGCTCACAACAACCAAAGCAATCAAGACAAACAACGGCGCGGCAATTACATGTTACTCAGTAATGATGAACATGATACTATCAGAACAACATGGCATGTACAACATGATACAACTAGAAAAATACGGGCATGGCATGAACATATGAACAGGATGGTACAAGCATGCAACATGATGACATGATCATGCACCGACTTACTCTGCTCGGGTTACCTCATAACCAACACATGCACAATCTTATCATCATGGACATCACACGATCGTCTCAGGATCCAATCAAGCTTGGTATTAACAATATTGTAGTAATCATTATATGACCACAAGGAGCTTGACTTTTACCCTTGACTCTCGCATAACACCACAAATATCCAGCAACTCGGTATCCTCGATACCACGGTGATCCTCTCACGATCACGTAAAGATCAACCAACTTCGGTATCCATGATACCTCCGTGATCCTCTCTCGATCACAACCAACTTCTTTCTCATCATCGAACCGAGGTTATTATTAAGCACATTATTATTACTGTTGACCCATAGTGTGACCGACTATGAACTGGGGCCATATCCGCGGGCACGGCTATCGATAGATTTAACACACACTCTGCAGATGTTAGTACAATGTACCCACACCATGGAACCCATGGCCTTGGACTCCCATTCGGGTGGACCAATGGCGTTCCCACAAAATCGTCCTATTGTCATCACACTCTCCCAGCCACTCCGACAAACTCCCCTCTTGGGCTAAGTCATGGGTGGCCCCGATGTCTACCAAAGATATCCAACGGCCACCGTCATGGCAAGACATAAACGGTCTCAAATGGGGACATGAGCTCAAAACCAAACACGGGCACACAAGGCTTATGTCGTCCTACCCGGCCAAGGTAGCGCACGCGCATAACCTTCCCTTGTTGGAGGCACCGACGAGAGGCATGACAATAGACCGCATTAGGCCCTTCCCATGAAAGGCAAATGTGGCTGCACTGGTCAGCTCGATTCGATGGCACTATGACTCAGCCAACAGGTGTTCAAGTTTAATTTAAGTCCGGTTTAACTTGAATGCAATAAGCTGAGCCATAATAAAATAACATGATGCAACTATAATGCATGATATCAACATAAGCATGGTGGTGGAACATAACCATCAAGCATATCAACCACAATAACAAAATATATATGAATGAGCATGGCATACTGACGAGCATGAATATCATGAGTATGACACTACACATAAACATATCACGACCACTAGCATCGAGAATAAATACCATGCAATAACATAACGATAATACTACCATGCAAGCATTCAACCAAC
Source organism: Secale cereale (assembly GCA_902687465.1). NCBI lineage: Eukaryota > Viridiplantae > Streptophyta > Magnoliopsida > Poales > Poaceae > Secale > Secale cereale. Next base: position 414,877,794 of record LR738715.1, read on the forward strand.
TGGTTGCAAAGGAAAATGCATAACACTGGTACTCGGAACAGACGATAGTCATGCACCGAAGACCATCACCAACATCAACATGTACTACTACCAAGCATGCCATGCAAAGCAATACTAGCAAGAATACATGATAACCATGTGTATAAGAACATATCATGAAGATAAACACACATCCATAAGCTTAACCGTAACAGCGATAACAGTTGCACACAAACAAGCACTTATTAAATGTTCAAGTAGAAAACCATGGCTACTGCATGACTACCATGCAAGTGGTTGTTGTGGCATGCCTAGGAAAGAAGAGGTCGCCGGGAAGAAGTGGGGAAGGGTCACGGAAAGATTCGCCGGAAATAGTTCTCTTCGAGAGGGGGCTCAATCGGAGTTGCGAGCAAAAAGTTAGGAGGGGTTTTCTGCCAGGGACCCATTTGTAATATATAAAAATTACAAACTGGGCCTGAACAGGAAAACAGAAAGCATACTTCAAGGAATACGCCTTCGCTTCAGGAAAACGCACTCCTGCCCGAAGCAGTGCTGAAACACATTTTCACCAAAGGGAAAACATACTCCCGTAGAACGCGCTTCCACTTAAACTGGCGGGCCCGGGCATCGAGTCGATGACAGGTGGGACCCGTGTTAACTCTCCCTCTACTCCTGGTTCCTTCTTCCTCATCCCGACGCTGGCAGAACAGAGGCGAGGCAGAGGCGCTGCCGGCGACGACTGCCGGTGCTACAGGCCACCATATGTCGTGTTTCAAACACCGCCGAGCTCGGGGACACGAGGCGCATCCGTTCTTGGGCTTGGAAATTGCCGAGGAGCTCGGGAGGAAACGCAGGTGAGCCCGCGGTGGAGCGGTCTTCGGGTGGAGATGGGCTCGGCGCTACGGTGCTGGGATGATGGGGAAGAGGCTTGGGGGCTCTGCCGGGGTTGAGAGGATCCACTTGTGAGGTTAGAGAGCGGAGGAGTGGTCGGCTTAGCTCGAATTTGAGCCGGAGGGGTGGCGGCCATGGCGGCGATGGGAGGGGCAGAGCGGCTCTGGCGAGAGGTTGAGAAGTTAGGGAGGGATATGGGAGTGAGTTCAGGGCGATGCGGCTCTCGGGGGCCGCGGGGAGGGCCATTATATAGGCCGCGGCGAGGGGGACGACCGCGGATGCATGGTCATGGCTCAACCATGGTTGCGTACGCGTGTGCACGCCTGCGCACTGGACGGAAGGCGGCGGGAGAGGTCAGATGGAATGCATCATGGGGCAGAAGAGGTCGAGGAGCACGGGGAGGAAGAAAACTAAGGAGGAAGACGACGGTCGGCTACAGTTTGCCTGTGGGTGCGCGACGACAAGCGCCAGGAAGCGAGCTGCAGGAGGGGGAGAGGAGTAAAGGAAGAAGAGGACGACACGGGCGAGCTGTTGGACATGGCCGGACTGGCTAGAGCTGGCCGGCGCAGTCCTGCCGTCGAGAATAGTGGCTAGATCACCATTTTGGCTGGATCTCCTCATGATCACCACAGACAAGGCATGCCCTGGCTGCCTCCTGGGTGTCAGCCCATGTCTACGGTGTTGTCTTCCCACCATAGATCAGCACTGATGTGATGTAACAAGCAGAGGCGCTGTGGGTAGATGGGAAGGATCACCTGAAGTTGGCTGCAGAAACTGTTTGATGGAGATGGTTGAGAGCAGAGATGAGATAAGAACAGGAGGGGTGTCTAAGATGCTTAGGGTCAAAGGCATGATCAGCCTGAGAAATTTGAGATGATTTGGACCAAGTCTTAATGCACTTGCTTAACAACTGCTTAAACTGGTCCAGAATGAAAATGATGAAGTAGAACTCACATAGACTGATGGATTAGGCTGAAAATGCACATGGCATGATGACTAGGGTATATGAGTGTGCCATAAAAAATTCATGCCATTTGGCCAAGCCAAAATGGTACTTCCTTCATACAGCACCTCTCTGGACAGAATCTTCGGAAAAATCCTGAGGGAAAATGGCTAGATGAAATGAGCCCAAATCTTGTGGAGATAGGTCATATGGATAGGATAAGGTCCTGGTAAAATTTCAGAAATAATGAAGCAACATAAAATATACTTGCTTCACAAATTGAATGATGAGGACATCAGTAACAAGGTTACACCCACAGCTCCAACTGACACATATACAAGACCAATTACTAGAGCTCGCGCACGCCAATTAAATTACCAGGTACTTTCGTTTCTTGGTAATGAATCTAATGTTCATGAGAATATGATGCTGCCTAAATTGGATACATTTGTCTTGCTTACAAATGAAGGGCCTAGCTTGGACAAGAAGGATGAACATTGGAGCAAGATCAAGCATGGAGATGATGGCATGCGCAAGGGGAACAAGAATGGAGTTTCAATTGATGATTTCAGGACTTTGAAGCCACCATAATGAGTGCGAGAAGCCTTGGACGAAATATACAAGATGCCACTTCATAAATTTCGTCCAGAGGCTATTATAGGTGTTGCGTTACCTTATTATTGGGCCAGGCCCATGTAATTTTGAAATACTTGAGTATAGGCTGTTTTTAGAGTCCGTATGTGTGGGGAAACAAGAGTTAGGGTTGGTTTCGGACCCCTCCACCAAGGGCCACGAAATTCCCCCCTCTTTCCCTCATATATACAGCCCTTAGGGCGTCGTTTAGACTTTGGGTTTTGTTTAGATTAAAAGTTCGCCATAGCTGCAACTTCGCGTACTTCGTTTGTGTTCAACGACCAGGCCAAGGCGTCACAGAACCCCACCTTGATCAATAAAGCTTTCCTCTTATATTCGCAATATCCAGATTGCAATCTTAGTTTCTTGCTTGTTCTTCATTTGCCTGCAGGAAACAGACCTTCGTGGTCAGGTTGATCGTGCTCCGGCGTGGTCAACAACCCCTCGGAGTTGGTTTAGCGATTGCTAAGGCGCGACGTCCTCGCACGTTCGTAGTCGGATCGTCAAAGTCGACTTCCTCCAAAACGATAGCCACCATCTCATCAAAAGACGGGACACCTTTGCCTTTATCAAGTGGTATCAGATTTCCAGGTTGCTCGGTGAGATTTTATAGTTTTTCATAGTTTAGATCGAGTCTGTTCTTCATACCTATAGTCCACGAAAAAGCCAAAAAAAATATTAGGGTTAGTTCATCCCATCCGAACCAATCTGAGCCTTTGCATAATCTTTTCTGTATTTGCTTTGTTGAATTTGCGGTTGCATCGTCGTGTCAAGTTGCTGGTCTTAGCGTCTAGTCTTTTAGAGTTTCGAGTTCTGGTCATAAGTTGTCACGCCGCCGCCGCAACATCTTCATCGCTACTGCCACATACCACCACAGATCCGTATCCATATACCACCACCAATCCGTATCCATATACCACCACCGCTGCCATAACCTACCACCGCTGCCATATCCTACCACCATATATCCACCACCAATCCGAGTTCTTTTCATATTAGGTTTGTTCTCGAAATCCATCTAGGTTTCGGATTTGTGTTTACTTGCCTGTGTAGGTCTCGAAAAAAAAAAGAGTCTGGAGACCCCCGGGCAGTTTTTAGGCCAAAATTTCGACAAGTGAAAATATTTTTTCCCTATCCTATTTTTGAGCTTTTCTGAGTCTTTTGAGACACGTGCCACCATACTGATTTTTTCCCGCACTTTTTCGTCGTCGCTGCCCTGATTCCGAAAAAAAAATCGTCAAAAAAAAAATTTCATGCCTATCATCTTAGTTTGACTTGGGAAGTGTTTTGAGACACTCGCCATTATAGTGATTTTCGGCAAAAAAAAAAAGCAGCGCAAAAAAAAGGCGGAAAAAAAAATTCAGAGTGTGCTTTCCCCTTGATTACGTGCAGCGCCGTGATTTCGTTAGTGTTCTAGGCTCGCGTCTCTAGTACGGTCTAGCCTAGGACCAGCACAGTACCGTCGTTCAGCGTTTATTCACCTTTGCATCTCTGAATTGATTATTGCTGACCCTTTTTGCTACCATATTATAAGCCTTCCCAGCTCCACATACATCTACATCGTGCGTTTGACTCTCCTTGGTAATCGCTCTATCCAAGCTTTGAGAGTTTTGACTACATCGGTTGCCGATCACCGCCTGCTGCTGGGTAAGAACGGGTAAGAATTTGAGATTTGCTTGACGGATTTGTGACACCCGCCACCACCACCACTTGTTAGTAGTCTGTAGGATCATATTCTTGTGTGTTTCTATTGCTGCTAACCATGCCAGGATCACAAGTCGACGAGACTGACTGGGAGAACTTGACGAACAAGGAGCTTCTTGATAAGTTTCAGCAAATGATGAGTGAACAGGTGCAAGATGTGCTAAACACATTGGACGCGGCCATGGAGAAGATAGATGGCATGGAGAAGACGTTTGAAACAAAGCTGGATAACAAGTTTGCTGAATTGCTTTCGCGTTTTCAACCACCACCGGCTGCTGCAGCTGTCCCACCTCTACAACAACAACAACAACAACAACAACAACAACAACAACAACAACAACAACAACAACAACAACAACAACAACATCGCCTTCCAAATCAAGTGGGACGAGCACAGTGCGTTCCCCTTGAGCGTGGTCAAGCTTCTGGTGCTGCTGTTGATGTTTCTGTAGCTCTTGCTGCTACTGCAGAGGTGGAGGACCATTACGAGGATGAGGTTGACCAAAATCAGAACTACGTACAACAACCAGCACCACCACCACCAGGTCGTCCTCATGCATATCATCGCAACGGTAGGGCTGCACCACCACCTGAGGTACATGACCATATTCCTAAATTGAAATTGAATATTCCACCATTTGAGGGTAGATATGTTCCTGATACATATCTTACTTGGGAGTTACAAACTGAACAACGTTTTACATGTTTAAACTATCCCAAGGAGAGACGTGTTCCTGCTGCTGTTTGTGCTTTCACTAGTTTTGCATGTGTTTGGTGGTCTGAACATTGTAGATTATATCCTGTTCCAGCTACTTGGGCTGCTTTGAAAACTGCTATGCGTACTCGTTGGGTTCCACCATATTATCAACGTGAATTACTTCAAAAACTGCAGCGCTTAAGACAAGGAAAAAATTCTGTAGAAGAATATTATCAGCAATTACAAACTGGCCTGATTAGATGTGGTATTGTTGAGGAGAATGAAGCTATGCTTGCACGTTTTATGGGTGGATTAAATAGAGAGATTCAGACCATTCTAGAGTATAAGGATTATACTAATATCACTCGTTTATTCCATCTTGCTTGTAAAGCTGAACGTGAAGTGCAGGATCGACAGGCATTGGCGCGGACTAACTTTTCTGCAGGTCGACCTTCATCATGGACACCGCGTGCATCCTCTACTTCCACACATTCTACTGCACCGACTCCTCCATCAGCTGTTACCTCCAGCCGTGATACAAGGAAGCAGGCACAACCACCATTATCTGCCAAGAGCACACCTATTGGGCCTGCACAGAGTTCTTCTTCTTCCATGGCATCAACAGGGCACACCAGTGATATTATTTGTCGTCGTTGTAAGGGAAGAGGACATTTTGCGAGAGATTGCAAATCTCAGCGTGTGATGATTGCTACTGAGGATGGTGGATATGAATCCGCTAGTGACTATGATGAGGAGACTTTGGCTCTTATTACACATGAAGAACACGGTGGAGACGATTCTGATCATGAGACGCAATACATGGCTCCTGAAGATGCTGACAGGTATGAATGTTTAGTTGCTCAACGTGTTTCGAGTGTGCAGGTTACACAAGCTGAGCAAAATCAGAGGCATAATTTGTTCCATACATAGGGAGTTGTGAAGGAACGTTCTGTTCGCGTGATCATAGATGGAGGGAGTTGCAACAACTTGGCTAGCATGGAGATGGTGGAGAAGCTATCTCTCACCACAAGACCACATCCACATCCTTACTACATCCAATGGTTCAACAACAGCGGCAAGGTTAAGGTAACACGTACTGTTTGTGTGCATTTTAGTATCTCTACATATGTTGATTATGTTGATTGTGATGTGGTACCTATGCAAGCATGTTCCTTATTACTTGGTAGACCATGGCAATTTGATAAAAATTATGTACACCATGGTAGAAACAATCAGTATACTCTTGTTCATAAGGATAAAAATATTACTTTGCTTCCTATGACTCCTGATTCCATTTTGAAAGATGATATTAATAGAGCTAATAAAGCAAAACAGGAGAAAAATAAGAGTGAAAATCAGATTGTGGCAAAAGAATTTGAGCAACAAATGAAGCCTAATAATAAACCATCTACTGTTGCTTCTGAAATTAAATTGAAAAGTGCATGTTTATTTGCCACCAAATCTGATATTGATGAGCTAGATTTTAGCAAATCTGTTTGCTATGCTGTTGTATGCAAAGAGGCATTATTTTCATTCGAGGACGTGCCTTCCTCTTTGCCTCCTGCTGTCACTAACATTTTACAGGAGTTCGCCGACGTCTTTCCGCAAGACGTGCCGCCGGGATTACCACCTATTCGAGGGATTGAGCATCAGATTGACTTAATTCCCGGTGCATCGCTACCCAACCGCGCACCATACCGTACCAATCCAGAAGAAACGAAGGAGATTATGCGTCAAGTACAGGAGCTACTCGACAAAGGTTATATACGCGAATCCCTTAGTCCTTGTGCTGTTCCTATTATTCTAGTGCCGAAAAAGGATGGTACATCGCGTATGTGTGTTGATTGTAGAGCCATTAATAATATTACTATTCGTTATCGTCATCCTATTCCTAGGCTAGATGATATGCTTGATGAATTGAGTGGCTCTACAATATTCTCCAAAGTTGATTTGCGTAGTGGCTACTATCAAATTCGTATGAAATTGGGAGATGAATGGAAAACAGCATTTAAAACTAAGTGTGGATTATATGAGTGGTTAGTCATGCCTTTTGGGTTAACTAATGCACCTAGTACTTTCATGAGATTAATGAATGAAGTTTTACGTGCTTTCATTGGACGATTTGTGGTAGTATACTTTGATGATATATTGATTTTTAGCAGATCTTTGGAGGAACATTTGGAACATTTACGTGTTGTTTTTATTGCTCTACGTGATGCACGTTTATTTGGTAACCTTGGAAAGTGCACCTTTTGCACCGACCGAGTCTCTTTTCTTGGCTATGTTGTTACTCCACACGGAATTGAGGTTGATAAAGCCAAGATTGAAGCTATTGAGAGTTGGCCGCAGCCCAAAACGGTCACACACGTGAGGAGTTTCCTTGGCCTCGCTGGATTCTATCGGCGTTTTGTGAGAGATTTCAGCACCATTGCTGCACCTCTCAATGAGCTTACAAAGAAGGATGTGCCTTTTGTTTGGGGTACTGCACAGGAAGAAGCATTCACGGTATTGAAAGATAAGTTGACACATGCTCCTTTACTCCAACTTCCTGATTTTAATAAGACTTTTGAGCTTGAATGTGATGCTAGTGGAATTGGGTTAGGAGGTGTGTTATTACAAGATGGTAAACCTGTTGCATATTTTTCTGAAAAATTGAGTGGGCCTAGTCTGAATTATTCTACTTATGATAAGGAATTATATGCTCTTGTTCGGACTTTGGAGACATGGCAACATTATTTATGGCCCAAAGAATTTGGTATACATTCTGATCATGAATCTTTAAAGCACATTAAAAGTCAAGCAAAACTGAACCGTAGACATGCTAAATGGGTTGAATTCATAGAGACTTTCCCTTATGTTATTAAACACAAGAAGGGAAAAGAAAATGTTATTGCTGATGCATTGTCTCGTCGTTATACTATGCTTTCACAACTTGACTTTAAAATATTTGGTTTGGAGACCATCAAAGATCAATATGTGCATGATGCTGAATTTAAAGATGTATTGCAGAATTGTAAAGAAGGGAGAACATGGAACAAGTTTGTCGTTAGTGATGGATTTCTGTTTCGAGCTAACAAGCTATGCATTCCAGCTAGCTCTGTTCGTCTTTTGTTGTTGCAGGAGGCGCATGGAGGAGGATTAATGGGACACTTTGGCGTGAAGAAGATGGAGGACGTACTTGCTACACATTTCTTTTGGCCAAAGATGCGACGTGATGTTGAGCGTTTTGTTGCTCGCTGCACTACATGTCAAAAAGCTAAGTCACGACTCAATCCTCATGGTTTATATATGCCTTTGCCTGTCCCTAGTGTTCCTTGGGAAGATATATCTATGGACTTTGTTTTGGGTTTACCTCGAACAAAGAAGGGGAGGGATAGCATATTTGTTGTCGTGGATAGGTTCTCGAAGATGGCACACTTTATACCATGTCATAAAAGCGATGATGCTGCTAATGTTGCTGATTTGTTCTTTCGTGAAATTATTCGCTTGCATGGTGTGCCAAATACTATTGTTTCAGATCGTGATACTAAATTTCTTAGCCACTTTTGGAGATGTTTATGGGCTAAGTTGGGGACTAAACTGCTTTTTAGTACTACTTGTCACCCCCAAACTGATGGACAAACTGAAGTAGTCAACAGAACTTTGTCTACTATGCTTAGGGTTGTTTTGAAGAATAATAAGAAAATGTGGGAAGAATGCTTGCCTCATATTGAATTTGCTTATAATCGTTCGTTGCATTCTACTACTAAGATGTGCCCTTTTGAAATTGTCTATGGTTTCCTACCTCGTGCACCTATTGATTTGTTGCCTCTTCCATCTTCGGAGAAGGTTAATTTTGATGCTAAACAACGTGCTGAATTGATCTTAAAAATGCATGAGTTAACTAAGGAAAATATTGAGCGCATGAATGCTAAATATAAACTTGTTGGAGATAAGGGTAGAAAACGTGTTGTCTTTGCACCTGGAGATCTTGTTTGGTTACATTTGCGTAAGGATAGGTTTCCTAATTTGCGCAAGTCAAAGCTAATGCCACGTGCTGATGGTCCTTTCAAGGTGTTAGAGAAAATAAACGATAATGCATATAAACTTGAGCTGCGTGCAGATTTTGGGGTTAGTCCCACATTTAACATTGCAGATTTGAAGCCTTACTTGGGTGAGGAAGATGAGCTTTCGTCGAGGACGACTTCAATTCAAGAAGGGGAGGATGATGAGGACATCAGTAACAAGGTTACACCCACAGCTCCAACTGACACATATACAAGACCAATTACTAGAGCTCGCGCACGCCAATTAAATTATCAGGTAATTTCGTTTCTTGGTAATGAATCTAATGTTCATGAGAATATGATGCTGCCTAAATTGGATACATTTGTCTTGCTTACAAATGAAGGGCCTAGCTTGGACAAGAAGGATGAACATTGGAGCAAGATCAAGCATGGAGATGATGGCATGCGCAAGGGGAACAAGAATGGAGTTTCAATTGATGATTTCAGGACTTTGAAGCCACCATAATGAGTGCGAGAAGCCTTGGACGAAATATACAAGATGTCACTTCATAAATTTCGTCCAGAGGCTATTATAGGTGCTGCGTTACCTTATTATTGGGCCAGGCCCATGTAATTTCGAAATACTTGAGTATAGGCTGTTTTTAGAGTCCGTATGTGTGGGGAAACAAGAGTTAGGGTTGGTTTCGGACCCCTCCACCAAGGGCCACGAAATTCCCCCCTCTTTCCCTCATATATACAGCCCTTAGGGCGTCGTTTAGACTTTGGGTTTTGTTTAGATAAAAAGTTCGCCATAGCTGCAACTTCGCGTACTTCATTTGTGTTCAACGACCAGACCAAGGCGTCACAGAACCCCACCTTGATCAATAAAGCTTTCCTCTTATATTCGCAATATCCAGATTGCAATCTTAGTTTCTTGCTTGTTCTTCGTTTGCCTGCAGGAAACAGACCTTCGTGGTCAGGTTGATCGTGCTCCGGCGTGGTCAACAACCCCTCGGAGTTGGTTTAGCGATTGCTAAGGCGCGACGTCCTCGCACGTTCGTAGTCGGATCGTCAAAGTCGACTTCCTCCAAAACGATAGCCACCATCTCATCGAAAGACGGGACACCTTTGCCTCTATCATTGAAAATCTGACCAGAAACAAAGATTTGAAGTTGGGCTCACATGGATGAGTCACATGAGCTCCAATTTGGTGGAGAGCTATGATATGGTGATATTGAAGTCATGTCAAAATTTCAACTCATTTCGATTAACCTAGCTAGTACTTCCTTCACAAAGGCTTCCCTTAGACAGGAACTTTGAAAAATTGCTCAGGAATGTTTACTAGGCAAATTGAGTTGAATCTTTTTATGAGGCAATTATATGGACATGAAAAGGTGTCCAAAAAGTTTGGGGACATATGGGCAAAGATAAATAGCACTTGCTTCACAAAGTGCCATTTAGGGCAGAATAGGAAAAGGAATATTGGTGAATTAATTTTGAACATGGCAAGGAAACGTTTTGTCATATTTGGAATATATGACCTCAAGAAATTTAACAGAATTATTTGGTAATTTTAGGAGTAACATAAATATAGGTTGCATCACAACCTAGGGCAAACAGGGTTATTCCTTTAACAGATAAAATGTATATTCCCAAGGAAAGGAATATTGGGGTTGGTCCAGGATGGAAATGTCAAGGTCTAGGGATGGATATGAGTATGACAACCCACTGTGGAAGGGAAGAGGAGGTCATCTTCTTCAGTTTCCAGACCACATAGCCACAGAAAAAGAAAACTCAAGCAAAATCCTCAGAAAATCAAAAGAAAAGGAAAGGGCCAAAAATCAGGGTGTGACAGTCTTACTACCTCATCAACATATGTGAGCACAGTAAATCACGTACCTCTGAGGAAGAAACCAATCGGCCTTGGAATATTGCACATCTTCGGCCTAATTATACTTAGAGCCACCGGCTCTGGCTTATTTTAAATATCTATGTGTATATACCTTTTATGTTCAATATCATAAAGTCGGCATCCCCAATACTCGGGGCCTCTGTCGCTTTGTTCCAAATATTGAGTATGAGTCTTTACTAATTGAAATATAGGTCACTTGGGGACTTCTAACTCATCGACTTTAGCTATTAACATCCCTCTTGACCTGGCTATGCCATTATATGTCATGGTTAAACCTGCATGTTCGCTTGATGCTACTCCGCCAAGATGACCTAGCATACTCTTGACAGTCAATCTATTAACATCCTGAACTTGTGAAGCTTAAAACGTCGGATTATGTCATGTGAGAGTTGGCTTACATAAAGCAAGGACAAATCATGGGCTATCACGCCAGCTTCATTGAAGCAAGACTTGTGCCTCGAAAGTCAGTCTCTTTTGTCGTGCCTCAAAAGCTCACCTAACTTGTCATTATTATATCTATATATTCCTTGATTACTTTTTGTTGTACAGGGTAATTCTTGTCCTTACCAAAACAAATATCAACCATGAGTCACCGGGTCATTAGTACACCAGGTTATTTATGTCTATGGAAGATGGATATCGACTATGAGTCGACCTCGAAAGTTGCCTTAACATTCTGTTATCTATGCTTAACTCTCTGTTTTAGAATATTTTTTGCTCCTTTGATCAAATTTCATCTCGACCATGAGTCGTCGGGCCAATGTGTCACTGGGTTATGCTGGTCAGGATCAAGTTTACAACGATCATGAGTCGCCGTGTTCAAACACTACGCACGGTTGTTATCTATCATTGCTACTAAATACACCAAGTGTAAAGCATGACTAGATGTCTCAGATTATAAACAAGGGCTAATCGATGCAAGTAGACACATACTCAACCATATGAGAATTGAGCGGGTTATCAAATGCCGCACCGGCCCCAATATATATTTGAAGCGTATTAAAGTGCACAACATTGCATATGAGGCAGAGTATTAAACTATCCTCTTACAGAGCCATAGTTGCGCTCAAAATGCCAATAAAGTTTTTTGGAGTCATCTACTCCTGCAGGCCAACTCCTGTGCCTTCTAGGTTGATATTTGTTGACTTGTTGTTGGCTTGGAGTTCTTCAGCACCAGGAGCTTCCTTGTCATCCTACGACTTTTCTTCCTGCTCGTGTTGTTGATCGCTCAAATTCCATATAATATTGATTAAGGCCTCCAAAACGGCATCATCTTGCATGATAATTGATGGGTCAACATCAGGAGAAAAATAATTCTTACGCCATGGTGGAGTCAGATCAACCGGCTCGAAGGTTGGGGGCGTACCTTAGATTCATCATAAGCTAGCTGATACTTGGTCAGGTCGAGCTCATCAGCAAGTTGACTCACCAAAACACATGCCTCCTTCAAACAACGAGCATAGTTTGCAGAAGCAAACTGGTTGTCATCCATGTTAAACTCTGGAAACCCACCAGACATCTCGGTCAGGTCCATCTCTGGTAAGAAGGCCTTCGCACGGCTAAGTGATTGCACTTCACCGGCTCGGGCGGCTAATTTTATCCATTCTACCAGTTGCTTCGGGGTGGTTGAAAGTTATTTAAGCACATCTTTTATCAGCTTTTTCTTCTCTTTTCCGCCCTTCACAGCCCTAACAGCGCGAAGGCTGCCTGAGTACAGTTGCTCCGACAACGTGTATTTGGCTTTCAACTTTATCAGGTGTACTTGGACGCCTTGTTGGTCTCTTCTCCCTACAAGACAAGCACTCATAAAGGTTATAAGCCGGATCATACTAGATTTATGGAATGCAACAAGTGTTGCTTACCAAAAACAACAACAGTCATATTCATGATATGACACTTCAAATCGACCAACTCTTGCATCTCGGCTGCAAGCCAGCCCTCAGCATCCTCCGCATGTTTAATCAAGGCGGTCTTTTCGATCTCAAAGGCGGCTCTTTCTGCATCAAAGGCAGCCTTGATTATTTCAAGTTCTTCTGTGGAGGACTGCAGGCTTGACTCCCCCTTGACTTGCAAGGCTTGTTCCATATCAAACTCCTTCTTTAAGCCGGTCAATTTTGACTCGACAATGTTTAGTTTCTCATGCACGAAAGCGAAATAATTCATATACAAGTCACTTAAGTCCCGAAGCCAGCGAGGTCGCATGACCAGGCACTTGGGGGCTACAGGAGAAAAAGTTATCCTATCATCAAGTCCCAAGTAGTTGCAAGCATCATATGTGGCGGGCTAATGCAAGTTGTTTTCAAATAAGGATATAAAGAGAAGACCCGACTCATCTCCTAAAGATGAGCCGGCCCTTGGGGGCTACAATGTGGTTTCTTTTGGATTCATTAGCTAAGGTTAATTATTTGAACACCCGACCCTCTCAATGAGATGAGCCGGCCCTTGGGGGCTACAAGTCATTATCAACAAGCAGGCCCTTGGGGGCTACGATATGCTTATCAAAATCCTTGGCAAGTCCTACACATACTCATGGTGTATAAGATTTGGGGGCTATGTGAGTATATACAATGTTAGAAAGACAAGCGATTCCATATCTCGTATTTCTTCTTTAGCTTGTTAACCATGCCAATTGCAGTATCCCAGCTCTCAGACGGCCGGGTCAGAAACCCTTGGTGCAGCTCTTTTGTGCTCATGTTCTCTAAGCCAGGGAGTTCCTACTTGGTCTTCCCCTTGTCTAACGAGACTGGCTCATCTTTGGCCAAAGTGCCCGAGGCATCACGAGTGCTCGGTCCTTCACCAGTAATAGCCACATCTGTGTCCATCTCCATCTGATGGACATCTTCAGCTTCGTGGTGAGGTTCGGAGGCAGGAACAAGGCTTGAGGGGTAGATATTTTTGGCCGGCTCATCTGGCATGACCTGCTCATTGATGATGTTTGTCTCTTGACCTGGCGGCAGCTTATCAATGAATATCGGCTCATGAACCGTCTCTGGTTCACAATCTGGGTTGTCCACGCTCATATGAATAGCCTAATTATCCGGGTTATCCTACGATAGGTCTTGAGTGCCAGAGATAGTAGGGGAAGTGAATGACTCGCCGACCTTTTTTTGGCATGGCCTTGGCCCTGATACAAATGCATACAAGTTTAAGTTAGTAAAATACTAAAATATACAGTAACAAGGTAAGATGTTTTAATTACTCACCCGCGCTTGATGGTGAAAGCCGGCAGTTGAGTGGCGGTTGACTCGCCAGAGGATGGATCTGACTCTGATAATTCAAGTCAGAAGGGTTAAGGGGTTGCCTGATAAGCCCGACTCGAGGAATAGATGAAGTGGGACTGCGAGGCACCTCAAGTCGTTGCTTTTGAGCCGCCCGCTCATGTGATAACTAGGCGGTCAACTCGCTAGAAGTACTCCAGAACTTGCATTTCCTAGCTTGATGTGTTTTCTTCAAAAGAAATTTGTGGTCCAAATAAGAATTTGGATGAGAAAAGGGCACCTTCCTGACGGCTCTTCTTGCTCTCTTGGTGTCATGGTGTTGTCACGGAAGATGTCCTCGAAAAAGGACATAGTCGTGAGGCCATCGAAACTAGGCAGTAGCTTGAATGGGGTTGATCGGAATCGACAGACACAAGTTTACCCAGGTTCAGCCCCTCATAGTGGAGGTAAAGGCCTACTCCGGCTTGATTGCTATTGATGATGATGATCTCGATTAGAAGGGTGTGACTTGGCTAAACTAGTACTCGAGAGCTTGTAACTTAGTCCTTCTGCCCAAGGGCTCCCCTTTATATATAGGTCAAGGCCCTGGGCTTACAACAGAGTCCGGGTCGTATTACAACTCGTGCCCTAGTCTGATTCCTACTTATTATATACTTTAAGTAGGGAAACTCTTATTACATCTTTTGATAAGTCACCGCCTCAGGCGTTGGGCCTTAAGTCGGCCTGCTAACTGAGTCACCCCTCTGGGCCCTATGCTTGTAGTTACCACGGCCCATACGACGAGCCCATTCCTCAAGTCGCCACTGGATAACCCGCCCTAAATGGGATGTTCCTACCGTGGGGTTTTATACCCAACACTTTGGTACAAAAGTTTCTGAGCTGGAGGAGATATAAATTACCTCAATATTGGCGGCATTGACTACCTTCGGTGTGACCCTGCGAAGTGGAAGCATCAGCAAGCTCAATAAAAAAATGACCGAGAGAGTCATGGTCTACCTCCGAATCACCAGTGACTAGCTCGTTAACATCTGGCTCATCAGCATCTGACTCGTCTTCCGGCTTAGGTGGACCAGTAGATTTCTTAATCTTCTTCCGAAATGTATCGTTTGCCTGCGAAATGAGTTGGGAATTAAGTATAAAAATGACAAGATAAACTGGACAAAGATAGGTAAATTCATAGACAAAACTTACTGGTGGCACGGGGTTGGTTTGGCAAAAGGGAGCAACGCTGGTTTGATTACAATTATCTTGAGGCTCTCCCAGCAGCTTTTTGGTAGCCTTATTTATCTCCTCAGTAGACAAGTCGATCTGGATAAAGCGCTGCACATCAGCTGACTCGCTGGTGTAATTGCACATTAAGTCACCCCTCTAGCTTAAGGGCGGAATGCGCCAACTTATCCAGCACCGGGTCAAGTCGATTCAAGTGAGTCTGTTTGCTATCAAAGCTCGCATATTCGAATAAATTGGGGTGAGTTGTTGTCATTCCTCAGTAGCCGGATAGCCTAGGAAAGCAACTATGGCATCGAGTCGGTGCCTGTAACGTACAAAGGGTTTTCGTCTGTAGGGGTGGTGTTCTTGCAATAGAACCAAGACTTATTCCACCCTTTTGGATGACTCGCCAGTTTTGCTCCTGGGAATGGATAGGTTTTCTGTCTTTGAACTGAAACCCCGCCAGGTTCTATGCCGGGACAATCTATGAATTTGGTCTGATGGTTGAAGTAGAAAAATTCACGGAAAAATGGATAGTTGGCTCCATTTGAAGGTAAACTTCGCAGAAAACTTGGAATTAGCACAAGTTGGTCATTGAGTTTGGACCAATATCTTGCAGAGGATATCAAAGAAGTTAAGAAAGTCTGTGAAGAATTTTGACCAGGCTGGTGAGAAACCTCTGTGAAGATGATCTGTGACAACAACCACTTCTCCCTGGTCGGGTTGAGGAGACCTCTCCTCTTCAGGCGTCCGCCAGCTGATTATTTCTTGAGCTGGCAGGTAAACCTTGTCACACGAGCTCGTTAAGTGAGTGTGTTGAGACTTGAGACCTAATCCAGTTGTAGGCTTTGCCTGTCTTAGCCTTGTCAGCCTTGGCCAAGATGAGTCGCTGAGGATGGGAACTATAAGCAAAATATTGATGGTGAGTCATAATTTTGAGTGACAAGTCGTCGAGTCATCATGAGAACAAGCCGGTAAAATAATGAAATTGCTACGATTGGGGGCAAGTTGCCAAGTCATTCTATTACAGATAAGACACCAAATTCTTTGAAAGAGATATGTGCCGACAAGCTATGGTTAAAAGAGTCGCCAAGTTCATTCAAAGTGGTTGAGCTGGCTTGTTAAGATATACGAGTTATACGTACAACTATGAGTCGCCAGAACCACAAGCCGGCTCGTCCTATTCAAGGGACTGATGGATTTCTACTAAGTGTTCACAAAAACAAGTTTCCACCGAAGAAATTACAACTATGGATCTACAAAATCGTTTGAAAATAAAAATATTTACTAAACCTAAGGTGTACAGTGGAAGCATCGGCTGATCTATTGACAAGGTCTACCAAAGATATGAGTTCTCTAGGTGGAAAAATGGCACTACTGTAACTAATGGAGTATTCCCGCGAAAGCTTCATTTGAATCTAGATCTAAATGGAAGAAAATGGTGGTATGAACGAATGAACACCTATAAACTAAGACAAAAGGCACATGAGGACATAGGAGTTATATATCTAATGTCACGGGTTGAGGCATACCTGCTCACGGCTGAAGATGGCTGAGATGCTTTGGCGAGCTTTGGCGATGATCTGGATGGAGGTCAACCCGCAGTCAAGGAGGTCAATGAACTCAAGGGGCGACAATGTTGCTTTGGTCGCTAGAGGGCTCCGATGGGAGGAAGAAGAAGTGGTTAGCGAAGCGGTAAAAGTGAAATTTGGACCCGTATGGGTACATTTATAAGGTGAAAAGGAAGGAGAAAGGGCAGGCGTGAAAATAGAGGAGGCCCGGTAAATTTTCGAGTAAGGGATGCCTCGATTTTTGGGTCTGATAGATATACTCAAAAGATTCTATTGTGACGTCACACCAATGCGTCAGAAATCCTGGAATATGATGTCATGCCATAGAAAGCCAGAAAATGTCAAAGTACGAAAGGTGTTATAAGCTGGCAAAATATGACCCAACCATTATGCAAATCTAAGAGATTGCCATGGATAAATCCAAGTCAATCTGGGGTAATGTTGGGGATATTACCTGAAGGTATGACCCACCCATTCCAGGCGGATTATCCACTGGCGACTTGAGGAACGAGCTCGTCGTGTGGGTCGTGGTGACTACAAGCACAGGGCCTAGAGGGGCGACTCAATTAGCACGCCGGCTTAAGGCTCGACGCCTGAAGCGGTGACTTATTAAAAGATATAATAAGAGATTCCCTACTTAGAGGATATAATAAGTAGGAATCAGACTAGGGCACGGGTTGTAAAGCCTAGGGCCTCGACCTGTATATAAAGGGGATCCCATGGGGCAGAAGTACTAGGTTACAAGCTCTCGAGTATTAGGTTAGCCAAGTCGCATCCTTGTAATCGAGATCATCGTCATCAATAGCAATCGAGAAGGATTAGGCTTTTACCTCCACCGTGAGGGGCTGAACCTAGGTAAACTTGTGTCTTTCAATTCCGATCAACCTCGTACAAGCTACCGCCTATAGTTTCGATGGCCTCACGTCTAAGTCCTTTTTCGAGGACATCTGTCGTGGCAAAACCACGACACCCTCCCACCAGCTCAAAGTGCTGAGGGGGGCTATGCGTCCTGAACCACTGTGGAGTGTGTTTCCGGTTTGCAAAGCATGTGCCATATATCAAAGTTGTGCATTGGGTATTCAAACATCACACAACACCTCTTTGGGGGAACATGCATGCGGTGGTTATCCTATGACACTCACTTGTGTGTGACGCTCTCTGTGGGCCCGTGAGGTCGTCATCAATTAGTTTGAACCTATAGCGAGACAGAGGTTAATTTTTACAACAAGGATGGTTCTTTTTGGTTTATGTTATGTATGTACGGTAGGAGTATGTAGTATAGGTCAAAGAGGGGGGCAACATATACTACGCGTCATGAACCTCGCTACATGTGGGGACTTTCCGGTTCCCAAGGAAGGTGACACATCAAAGTTGTGCATTTCTATTCAAACATCCCACAACATGTAGGTGGTGGTTGCTCTATAGGAACTCACTCGCATGTCGTGCTTCCATCTGTGGGCCTGCGAGGTTGTCCTCCATCACTTTGACCCAACGAGAGAGGTTAATTTGACCATCAAGGATGATTATTTTTGGTTTGTGTTACGTTAGGGGCCGGGTATATAGTACACGTCGAAGGGGGCAACACATACCACGTGCCATGAACCTCGCTCTCTGTGGGGACTTCTTGATTTTCAAGGCAGGTGCCACATCAAAGTTGTGCATCGAATATTCAAACATCACAGAAGCACCTCTTTGGGATACAAGCAGACGGTGATTGTCCTATATATATATAGGACACTCACACGTGTGCGACGCTTCCCTTCCATGGGAACTTTATGATGATATGCGTACATATATATATGCTACATGTCTTCAATCCTCGCTAAGTGTGGCAACTTTACGGTTCCAAAGCACGGTGCCACATCAAAGTTGTGCATTGGGTATTCAAACACCACACACCACTTTCATATTATTTATGTTAGGGCCACGTGCATGCAGTGGTCTTGTCTTCAGGCACTCCCTCTCACGTGGTTATCGGCGACAAGCTAGTCCATTTTGTGGGGCCGCGTGGATGTCCATCACTTTGACCAGCAATGAGAGAGGTTATATGACCATTGGTTTCTCCTTGGTCTGTGTTACACTACATCTTAGTGAGATGCCCTCTCCCACGGACTCAAAGTGTGTGGGGGTGGAGGTGGGGGTGAGACTATTTCACACTTCCTGCAACCTCCATGGGTTCGGGGAAATCTGGTTAATTTGTGAGGCACATGTGCCACATCAAAATTGTGAATTGGGTATTTAAATATCATACCACACCCTTTTCATACATATAGTAGGGCCACCCCGCATGTGTTTCATATGTGGTCTCACCCATCTCGTGCCACAACCACACATTTGTGGGGCCACAGACGGTCTACCTTTGACCGGAAGCGAAATGGGGGTTTGACCCTGATGGACTCCTATAAGGTTTGTGTTACGGTAGGGTGAGATTTCAGACCTAGCTATTAGGGGGCATGCGTTCATTGCTAGGGTTCACCTACCGCCAACACGAAGTGGGGTTGGTAGGGGGTGGCAAACTAACAATAATGTGCGCTTTGTGTGAAAGGTGCCACATCAAAGTTGTGCATTGGGTATTTGATCATCAAGCGACCCTTTTCATACATATATTTGGTCTATATGCAAGTGTGTTCATGTTTTTGACCCTTTCCCATGTTTTATTTGCCAAATTTATAAACAGCTGATGCGTTGGATGCAGGTATTGTCTGTGATTGGGGACACAACATACATGGTTCCCTCAGACTACCCATTTGCCACGCCCGTGCCCCGGTCACTCACATCAGCACAATAGGTTTGGCTCCACGAGGCTTCCCTCGCGCTCTCGAAAATATCTACTACCTCGCAATCTCGAAAATGTCTACAGTCTAGAGGGTTTTTCTGTTTGATAGAACATGATTATTATGTGTGGATCGTGTGTGATGTCTGTTACTCCTGCTCTGCTTCAATCCCTAGATCCAAATTTTTGCTAGCCCAGGGCACTTTACTCCCGCCTACATCCCTCACAATATCAAAAATATCTGCTCACCTCGATGGTTCTTCTGTTTGATAGCACATGGTTATTATGTTTTGACCATGTGTGATGTCTGTTACTCCCGTTCTGCTTCAATCCCTTGATCCAAATTTTGAGTAGCCCGGTATTCTGTTCCTGCCTAGCTAGTAAAAAAATTAGTAGCTCCAGTATTTCATCAAACACCACCCCAAAACCTCCGCTCACAAAGATACACATCACCCCTCCCTCGCTCGAAACCATAGGTAGGTCGCCGCCACAGGCGCCGCCGCGCCACCTCCATTGTCAACCTCTGCATGTATGCCTGTGCAGGTTACCCGCCGATCTACATACCATCACCGCCCTTAGTTTCTTAGATGATGCATGTGAAACGCCTCCTTTCCCACAGATCCTCATCCCCACCCCTCCCCCACCCTGGAGCATTGAAGCCTAAGCCCGGCTAAACTTCCTGGGGAGCTCGAGGAGTGAATGGCCCAAAAGAGGTTTATCGCGACCTCTTAGCCCAACGTTGGCGAGGTGGCCCCTTCTCCCTACGCGCGATCTTTATCGAGCCGCCGCCGCCGGTCGCCCGATTCGCCTGCCGCCACGCACCTACGCTAGTTCGAGGACTTCCCTATCCTCCCTCAGGCCGGACCGTCGATGAGGTCCTACCTCGGGGTCCAGCAATGGTGGTGGGGGATGTGGGTCGTCAAGATTACGGATCAGGAGACCCACACCTGTCGGTGGCTGGGTAGCTTCCCACGGCCAAGCTCGCGGCCATGGAGTATGGCCGCTGGCATGTCCGCTACCACAGCGCAGCGGCTAGGCTCAATTTCCCCTTCAGCACACGTCTAGTCGACCTCGTCCCGTCGGAGCCGGGGGTGGTGAGCTCGGCTATGGCGTGGGTGGACCGTGAAGTGAGGGAGTGCATCGAGCCCGAGGCCGCTGACGAGTCCTACATGCAAGAGCTCCTCCGGCAGCACCCAGAGCTCATGGAGCACAGTCGATGATCGCTGCGGGTGTAACACCCCAGATGTAAAACTTCCTTATATGGCAATATATTCATCGTTGACTTAATCAGTTCCATTTTGGGCTCATCCTTCATTTTGGGTATTTTTGTGTTTTTGCGTTGAGCGTGTGTGCATATCACCATGTCAAGTCATCATGTGCATTGCATTGCATTGCATTCGTGTTGTCACTTGCACCCGGTCATGTTCGTTTCTCCCCGTTGTCCGTTTCGAGTTCCAACACTCACACACGTGCCCGTGGCACCTCTGGATCCTCCTTTTGTAAGTGGCCGAAAACCGTTCTCGGAATGAGGTGAAAGTTGGCGTGCGGTGTTGTTATAGCGTGGGTACACCGCCTGTCAAGTTTTGTCTCGTTTGGAGGTCATTTGATACTCCAACGGTTAACCGCGTTCCCCGCGGAAGCCCTCTCTCTTTTGGCCCAACACCCGTCCACAACAGCCCACAAGCCCATCGCAACCACCTCCATGCTCTCGGTCGTTGGATTGTGATCGTGTGGGCGAAAACCGCACCTCATTTGGACTCTCCTAGCTCCCTCTACCATTAAATATGCCCTCTCCCCCGAAATCACGGATGAAACCCTAGTCCACCATCCTTCCACCGCGCCGCACGTGTCCGCCGGCGCCGGACATGTCGTCCGCCGCCCCCTCGGCCAACCAGAGGGCGACACATCACCCCGTCGCTGGCTGCCTCTCTCCTCCCGCCGCGGGCCCACCGGGGCCCGTAGCCGGCCCGCCCGGCCCTAACCAGCTCTGCCGCCAAGCCCGACCGCCACCGCTCCCATCCCGCGCACCCCGTCGGTGCCCTTGTCCGCCTTCGCCGCCGGCCGCCGCTCAGAGCACCCGCCGCCCTCACCGCCGTCGCGCCACTCCACACCCGCGCCGCCACCGGTCGGCTCCGCCGCCACCGCGAGCACCCGCCGCCTTCTCCGCCGCCCGCGCCGCCCGTCCACCGCCCGTCCGCCGCCCCGCCGCCGCCCGGCCTCGACCGCCTCATCCGCCGCCGATCCCGCTCCTCCGGCGACTCTCCGGCGAGATCCGCCGTCGTCGGGCCCTGCTCCGGCCGGATCTGACCGGGTGGGATCAGATCCACCCGCGCACTGAACCAAACGCCTCCGTCCATCCCGGGTCCCTCCGTCCCGGATCTCCTCGTCCACGTTTGACTTTTCGTGAGGGTATATTTTTCTCTAAGTCTCAGATCTGTGTTATTTTGTTGCCGCATTCATCATGTCATAACTCCATGCCCGTAGATCCAAATCGCGCATATAATAAATCAAAATGCTCGTCTCGAAGTGCTCTACATGTTGGCATCAGTTTTGTACATGTTAGAGTTCATCTAGATGTCTTAATATTCCTTGCAAAACTGCTATGTGATGTTACTGGTTCAGCACTAGTTGTCTGTTAACAATATGTGTGCATGTTCGTGAGGTCGTAACTTTGTGCATGTTGGTCCAAATGGAGTGTATGATATGTCAAAATGTTTGTCTTGTGATGCTCTTCATGATGGGTGCATTTGCATACATGTTAGGTTGCATTATGCCATGTTTAACCCTATTGCAAAAGTACTTGTGGCTGTTAAGTTGCTGAAATTGTTATAACTTGATGATTTGTCTTTTTCGTAGCATTTTGTGTGATTTTCTGTTGTGCCACATGTCAACATGTTTTAGGAGCATAAGCATGTTATATTTGAAGTGGTGCATTTGGTTTTCCATGATATGCTTTGTGGTGACTTAAACTAGCTTGTAAGCATTCCATGTCAATGTTGTTGTTTTTACACTTGGTGAAAAACTGCTTAGTCTGGAATCTGTCATAACATGTTGCCATGTAAACTTGATGCCACAATCTTTTCCATGCATGCTTTGGATTAACTAGTGAGCATGTCTTGATGTCCATGTTGTTGTCTATCAATCCATGCCTTTGTTTGCATATATGCCCTACTGTAGCTTGTTGTAATCTTGCTCTCAAAATGCTTGAAATTAAAACTGGCAGCCTGTTAACAGAACATTCAATTTGGCAAAGCTTGTGTTAAGCAACCCTTGCATGGAATGGCTTATTTCTTTGGATGAATTGGAAGTATAATATGTCTTCTTCATGCTCATGTGAATTTCATGCTTGTTATAGTTGTTTTGCTTGCTGTTGTGTGCCTCCAAAGGCAGCAACATATCGTTCCAGATTGCATACCTAGTAATTTCACTAAGTCTGAGAAATCTGTTAACTTATTGAATCTTGTCATGCTTGTTTAATTGTGGTCCAGCAAGTTTTTGGGTGTGCTCTTAGTTCATACTTGTTGAGAATCATGTCTACTTCACATCCATGCCTTTTGTCTTCATGTTTGGGTGATGTAGCATATTTAAACCTTGCTCCAAAGATGCCATGTTGATGTTAACTTCAGTTTTGCATTGCATCTTGTTTTGCTTGTCATTTGCAAACCGTGCATCCGTTTCCGGTGATTCTTATATCGGTTTCAACCGAAATCTTCCCCTCTATCTAGTGGCTTGCTTGGTTGCCCAAGATGAAGCCATTCCCATCATCTTCTCCTTTAGGCTCGAGAGCATCCTCATGCATATGCACATCATGACTTGCATCCCATGACATGTCTTGCATCATGTTGTTTGTGCATTGCACCGTGATTGATCTTGTATCGTTGTTGTGCTCTTCTGTTGGGTAGAGCCGGGAGCCGATACCGAGTTCGAGGATCTTGTTGAGACTGAGTTTGAGGAGCCGTCTTACCATCCCACCAAGGACTTAACAGGCAAGATGACCGTTCCCCGATATCACCTCTATCTTTGCTTTGATAGTTGTCTCGCTCTATAGTTATGCCTCAATGCCTATTCTTCTTGTCATCCTCCTATGTTGCCATGAAACACTCTAACCGCCTTCCTAGCAAACTGTTGATTGGCTAAGTATGCTTTTGCTCAGCCCCTCTTATAGCGTTGTTAGTTGCAGGTGAAGTTGGAAGATTGCTCCATGTTTGGACTTCTTTATTGGGTTAACACAATATATATCTTAATTAATTAATGCACATATTATATTGGTAATGGGTGGAAGGCTTGGCCTTATGCATGGTGTTTTTTCCACTCATGCCACCCTAGGACCTGATAAACCGGTGTTATGTTCCTTGATTTTGCGTTCCTAACACGGTTGGGGTTTATGGGCCCCCCTTGATAATTCGCATTGCTTAAAGCTTTTCTAGCAAGGCCCAACCTTGGTTTTACCATTTGCCTAATAACTAAAAATGCATAGGGAGTAATTAACCCGAGGATTCTTTTAAACAACAACCCAGGCCAGTGCTCCTCTGAGTGTTGGTCCAACTGGGCGATGTCCGGCGCCCCCTGGGAAACCAGGGTCTCAGCCAACCTGACGTCTTGCCTATCCGTTGTGCCCCGAGAACGAGATACGTGCGACTCCTATCGGGATTTGTTGGCACATTGGGCGGACTTGCTGGATTAGTTTTGCCTTTGTCGAAATATCTTGAGCACGGGATTCCGAGAATACTCGGGTCTTCCCAACATGGAGTTGCGACTCCGCGGATCGTGAGCATGTGATGGGCTAAGTTGGGACACCCCTTCAGGGTTATGATCTTTCAAAAGTCGTGCCCGTGGTTATGTGGCAGATGGGAGTTATTAATATCCGGTTGTAGATAACTTGACACCATATCCTTAAGAATACACTACCTGTGTGAGTGACCGTGACGGTCTCTTTTCGAAGGGGTTTTCGAAAAGTGAACACGATGGGGTTATGCATGAACGTGAGTAGCTAGGATCACTTATTGATCATCTTTGGCAACCGTTGGCACATATCCTCATCTCGCTCTGACTTCATAAGCTAGTTGCTTAGTGCTTGCTGCAGCCACTTTATTACCTCTCCACACCTAAAGGCTTTGTTAGTTTTGATACCCGGGAATGGGATTGCTGAGTCCTTGTGACTCACAGATTCTACACACACCAGATGCAGGTACAGCTGAGTACGACGCATGAGATGGACAAGAACTTCACTAGGAGTTCGATGAAGAACGTGGTCGTATGTATGTGACGTATCCCGACGATCAGTAGTGGTTTGTACTAGGGGCGATCAGGACTTGTGGTTGTGGTATATTTTCTCGTTTGTTTTCGTCTGTAGTCAGACCCTGTGTTATTTGGATGAATGTATGAATGTTGAATTAATTGTGTGACGTGGCGAGCGTAAGCCAACTATTTTACTCTTTCATCCCTGTTCATTACATGAGTTGTGCAAATATACCACTCTTGCGATCATTCCAGAATGCACTTATGTCTCTAACTCGTGCCTCGACACGTAGGAGATATAGTCGCATCCTGGGCATTACAGCGGGCGCGGAGGGTGGCGAGGTTATCGTGCTCTCCTCCGATGATGAGGTCGGTGGTGGCAAGGACGGTAGCGCGAAGTGTGGCGAGGACGAGGAGATCGATGTCCACGAGTGGATGAGTGTCTTCCCCAACAATCCCGATGACGGCACCGGCCCGGACCCGACTCACGTAACACCGTACCTAACGAAGAAGGATTGGCTCGACCTCCACTTCGACAATAAGTAGTTTAGTTTAAATGTGTGTTTTATGTTTGGTTGTGCAAAACTATATATGTTTATGTTTGAATGCATGCTACTTTTGGTTGAAATTACTTTGAACTTGACAGTGTGGAACGGCCATCTATGGGGCCATCAAGCCCCTTTGCTGGTTCGACAAGGGAGGTGCACAAAATGCAAAGAGCAGAATCAACAGAGGACGCAGGGGAAGATTTACCCAGGTTTGGTCCACCTTTGAGGTGTAAATCCCTACTCCTTCCTTTGTGTATTAGAAGTGCGGGTGCACAAGTACGAGGAGCTCTTTCCCCGTCAAGGTGCAAGGAGAAGGCTGCTACGCATGCAAATGAGCGTGGAGTCGAGTCTGGTTTGAACCCTTGTAATTTTTGCCACGGCCCTCCTTTTATAGCTCAAGGGGTTACCAAAGTGGCAAAACCGTCATTATCTAGTGATTAGATTGGAAATAATGCTATCATACCTAACTCTACTAGTTAGGACAAAAAGCATCAAATGCACCATTAGGTGTCGTGAGGAGGAGGAGCCCGGACAAGGTTGTTGCACCATTTGCCTAGCTAACTCCTATTAGCTAGACACGTCATTCGGACGCGTGTCAATGAAGGTAAAAATCTGTCTGGCATGTTGACATGTGTCCAACAAGCCTCACCTAACTGTGTGCGGGTTCGACACCTTACTAATCAGTGACTAGCTACTCGATGAGGTCAAGCGCTGGCAGCTGGCGGGTGCTTGCCAGCCACGGAGCTTGCCGGCAAGGGTTGCTTCTAGTATTGATCTTGATGACGTTTCTTGTTCTTCTCCTTAGCCAAGTTTATCAACTTGGTCTTGAATCCTGGTCTTCTTGATGCGCTCCTTGATCTCTCAAAGAATGGCTCTTATGGCCTCAAAGCCTTCTTTGTGTTCATACTTGGACTTGGTTCTCCTTCTGCAAACCCAATTGCCGGAGAGCTGCCACTGCATGTGCATAAGTCTGGGAAGGACCCGGTTCTTAATGCATCGATAGAACTTGATCAAATTGAAGTTTATTCCTTAACTATTAGGGGATCGGCTAGAGATGGCCTTATTCCTTGTTTATTTCAGTTATCCCCAATGTGATGCTCTATATGTTCAACGAACATATTTGTTTCTTGTTTAGCCTGTTGTAGGTAATACTCCCCCTCTTTTTTCACATTGTGATGTTCAATTATACAATTTTATGTTTAAGCACAAGCTACATTCTATGCAACTTCAACAATACCACTATGGACGGCTATATTCGCTTGTTGTTAAGCCTTTTATAGCTAGCATATGCCTCATTTAGCAGTTTTTGGTTGTTCGGTTGTTAGTATATAGCATATGTCTAGTTTCAATTTCTATCTTTGGTTGTTTGCAGTATGCCTTGTTTATTATAGTTATTGACAATGTGATGTTCTATATGTGCAGCTATGAACTGTGCAATTCAATTTGCTTGACCAACTCCCTGTTTGATCTTTTGTTCAAATCTGTCCCACCGAGTTCATGCGATCTGTCTCACCGAGATGAGGTTTTTCCCTAGCCCTAGCACATCGGTCCCTCCGAGTTCATCATGTCGGTCCCACCGAGATTCCTAACGTTCGCATTTTGAACTGCTTCGGTCTGACCGACTTCACCTATTCGGTCTGACCGAGTTGGCTCAAATGTGTGTAACAGTTGGATTTTGTGTGGAGGCTATTTATACCCCTCCACCCCCCATCTCCATTTGTGAGAGAGCTATCAGAACGTGCCTACACTTCCACTACACATTTTCTGATAGAGAACCACTTCTACCACAAGAATCTTGATCTCTAGCCTTCCCCAAGTTGCTTTCCACTCAAATCATCTTTCCACCATATCCAAATCTGTGAGAGAGAGTTGAGTGTTGGGGAGACTATCACTTGAAGCACAAGAGAAAGGAGTTCATCATCAACACACCATTTATTACCTTTTGGAGAGTGATGTCTCCTAGATTGGTTAGGTGTTACTTGGGAGCCTCCGACAAGATTGCGGAGTTGAACCAAGCTATTTGTACGGGCAAGGAGATCGCCTACTTCATGAAGATCTACCCGAGTGAGGCAAGTCCTTCGTGGGCATTGGACATGGTGGGATAGACAAGGTTGCTTCTTCGTGGACCCTTCGTGGGTGGAGCCCTCCGTGGACTCGCGCAGCCGTTACCCTTCGTGGGTTGAAGTCTCCATCAACATGGATGCACGATAACACCACCTATCGGAATCATGCCAAAAATCTCCGTGTCTCCATTGTGTTTGCACTCTCCAAACCTCTCCCTTTACCTTCATATGCAATGCTTTACTTTCCGCTGCCACACTCTTAGAATTACATGTGTAGGTTTGTTACTTTCTTCCAACTAGCTTGTGTTACTCTTTGCAATGCTCACACTCTTGCTATGTTTGCTTGAAATGCTTAATCTTGTGCTAGAGTTCCACCTCAACTTAAAAGAACTTAAAAACTGCTACCTTTCTTGTTGAGTGTCTTTCACCACCCCCCCCCCCTCTAGACACCTCTTCTCCGATCCTTTCAATTGATATCAGAGCTTTGGTCTCCATTGCTTTGGTTTAATCACCATTAGGGGAAGATGGATGTGTCTATGATTGGGAGAATGAGACGTAGAGTGCATATCCCCGAAGGGGAATTTTATAGGGAATGGAAAAATGACATGCTTGAGATCTTCAATGAATATCATTTGAACAAGTATATTCTTAGCCCTTACGTGCCTCCTATCGATCTTATGCATTTTACCCCCGATGAGTATCTTGATATGGTTTGGAATACTAGAACTGTCAATCTTATAGTTAGAGCTCTACCGAACTATTTTCTTATAGAATTTCCTAATTTGGAATGTGCTTACACTATATGGAAATTTCTTGAAGAACGCTTTCCTAACTATTCCTTGAACAGTTTAGATGAGATTCTTCAAAAATCCATTGCTTTTTGAAAGATGAAGCCTAGTGATCTCAAGTTTGATGAATGCTTATTTGAGCTACATGATCTCATCCATGCTAAGGGTGATGTTGGAATCATTAGTCACATAATCGCGGAAGCTATTGTAACTCACAAACTTGAACATTGTCATTGTCAAAATTCTAGTGAATCACTTGCCTTAGGTGATGATCACACGGATGATGATGATGTTGAGCATGGACAGTTTGGCGAAAGTGAAGATAGTTGTCGGATTTAGGGCTCCGCAAAACCCAAGAAGTTCGAACACAGGGGCGTGAACGAAGATCTCTCCTGCTCGCGTCTACCTAGCGCCTCGCCCTCGTCGGTGAAGAGATTCAAGCAAACAACAGATAGAACACGCAAGAGTTTACCCAGGTTCAGGCCACCGTGTGGTGTAAGACCCTACTTCCTGCTTTGGTGGATTAGCCTCGGGAGGGCTGGAATATGAGCTAGTATAGTGGTTCCTGAGCTCGGGAGGCGATCTCAGGAGGGTCAGGAGGCAAGTGTTCTTGCTCCTTGCGTGGTGGCAGAGTGTATGAATCGATCACCTTCACAGTGGGAATCCTAGCTACTTATATAGGCGGCCACGGTCCTCTTCCCCCGAAATGTTTAGGCGGGAAGGGATCCCACAACGGCCATTTTTGAGCGGGAACACAAGGACGTTCCTACCCTGACAAAAGTAGTCTTCGCCTGCAAAAGGACCAGGCGGTGACGCGCTGGTGGGCTCGACGGTGACATCCTCCTTGTCGTCCTTGCGGTCTTCGATCTTGTTGCACCAATGGGGAAACCTTTGCCCCGCTCCTCGGGAACCTGCGGCTGCGCTGTCCCCCTTGCACCGAAATGGTAACTGTGCCGCTGGCGAGCGCTGGCACCCGCTGGCGCGGTGCATCACTGCTGACATCACTGCCTCCTCCTGAGGCAGGCTTGGCCTTGAATTCTCCGCCCCTCCGGAGCACCTTGCTGAGGCCGCTCCTGGGGAAGTCTTGTCGTCGTTCTCCTTGCGAGGCTTAGCCTCCTCGCGAGGGTCTTGGATAGCTGGTTGATCGGCCGGGCCGTACCAGGCCGTAGTAGGAGCGCGTCGCGGCCCGCACACAGGCAAGTCTAGGTACCCTGGTTCCCAGTACGCCGACAGTAGCCCCCGGGCCCAAGGCGCGCGCGGAGTTGGCTTCGGGGCGAAGCCTTAGTCGAGGACGAAGTGCCGCGGGCCCAAAAAGGATGCAGGCCAGGCCGGCGTGCGACTGTTGGATGGGACGTGGCGGCTCCGCTCCCCACGCAGTCTTGGTGATCGTGCGACTTGACAACTCCTTGGCGCAGACGACGGGGGCGTTATGGCTGCTACG
The DNA here is from genome assembly GCA_902687465.1 of Secale cereale. Classification (NCBI taxonomy): domain Eukaryota; kingdom Viridiplantae; phylum Streptophyta; class Magnoliopsida; order Poales; family Poaceae; genus Secale; species Secale cereale. Next base: position 414,907,388 of record LR738715.1, read on the forward strand.
CCAGTGGTTGGCGGTTGGGCTCCTCCACCCTATAAATGGGACTAGGGAGGGGGGAGCCCCCAAGCCGTTTTCAAGCCAGCGGCGTCTTCCCCTTGATTGTTATTCGCTCTCTCTCTCTTGTCGTGAGATCACCATGGCGCCGTCGAGGAAGCCGTCAGCCGCAGAGAAGGGGAAGGCCCCGAAGGATCGAGTCCCGCTGCCGCTGAAGAGGGGCCGCGGTCGTCCGCGCAAGCATACCGCTGCGCCTGTAGCAACTTCTCGGGGAGGCGGGCGTGGCCATCTGAATTTTGCCGCGGCCGCTGGTGAAAGGCGCGGGACGTCCTCCCGTGGTGAAGGTGGTCGTGGCCGCGGAGGGAGAGGGGTGCACAATGGTGCCTGTCGGTCGCGCGTCCTCCACACCCGCAGCTCCATTCCTTTGACGTGTCGTCAGAGTTCATGGTGTGGGCGGAGAAGCCTGACGGCCCGTGGCTCAGGATTCCCCACTCGCTCGGCGACGTGTTACCAGCCGGAGGCCTCGGCGACACCTGGCTGCAGGCCAACGGTTGCTGCAGTGGTGCGTCCTGGGTGGAGGTTGATGTGGCTCCCTCGGGCGATGTGTTCCTGGAGCGCGGCTGGCAGTCGTTTGCTCGCGCATGCCGGCTGCAGGGGAGGTGCGTGCTCCACTTCAGGTATGATGGCGTCTCCACACTGTTCGTCAGGGTCTTCTCGAAGGAAGGGAGGCGCCTTGGGTGCTGCCCCGAGGTTGATGACGAAGAAGACGATGGGGACGGCATCCGGAGGAGCAGCTCCTCCTCCGAAGACGATCTCAGTCCTGGGGGCGCCGTGGGTCCCCCCTCTGTGGCAGCAGCAGCTCCTCCAGCAGTGGTGGCCGCGACGAACCACCACGCCGCCGAGCTCAGCCCGGCGAAGGGAGGGGGTTGCCGCGACGCTGTGGCTCGGTGAAGCCGGAGGAACTGGAAGACTCCGACTGAGCGGGAGCGGCCTCTGCTTCTTCTCCTATCCTTTCCTTCATGCCCTTTCTGCATCAAAATTTCAAGCTGCCTCGAGGAGGCGTGTAATGGGCTGTGATATATGTAAGAAGCGAGAACTCATTGTCATGCTTTTTTTTGTTGCCTGGATGAAATCACTTAGCTTTTATGCGTCGTGTCGTCCTGAGGCGGAGTCCTCCTAACTCCGGCATCATGAGCCCCATCGGGTTGTGACGGGGTGGCCGGACCTGAAGGGCTCGTGCAGCCCCCGAGTGGGGGTGAGCCACTGAGATCTGCTGAGAGCGCCGAGCGCGGGTTAGAGCACCAAAGCGTGAGCCGGCTCAGTAGGATAGGTTGCGCTGACTGAGAAGCCCGGCGCCAGAGCCTGAGCAGGCTTGGCCAGGTGAGGTCACGGGGCCACGGCAGACGAGGGCCGGTGACCGACCGTGCCCCAGCCCCCACGCGTGAGGCGCGCGAAGGAGAGCGAGTGGCGCAGCTGAACTTAAAACTGGCGAGAAATATCCCAAACAAAACTTTCAACTGAATGCAGGAAGCGCGAGAAACACGAGAACTTCATAGCATGGGGCAGAGGAAGGGTTGATAGCCAAGGAAGTAGAAAAGGCTGACAGCCAAACACCAAGCAAAAAGGAAAAAAGGTCGTGTCCGACCCCTACACTACGTCTTCTTCCCAGCGCGGAGCTAAGGACTGCCACTGGGGCGTGGGTGGGAGCCCTGTCTGAGGGCCCGTAGGCAACGCACAGGAGACTCCGAGGCGTGTACAACCCCAACTCATTATTACGTGAGAGTGTCACGGGCGGAGACCTTCACGGGCACGGGGCCTTGATTACGGATAGAACCTCCTGAGGTCTTCGATGTTCCAGAAATTCTGGATAGGTATCCCATCCTGCGTCTCCAGGCGTACGGCACCAAGCCTAGAGACACGGGCGATTCTGAATGGGCCCTCCCACATGGGCGAGAGCTTGTGCAACCCCTCACGGGAGAGGACCCGCCTCAGGACCAAGTCACCAACGTCAAGTGTTCTTGCGCGGACACCACGGCAGTGGTACCGCCGCAGCGCCTGCTGATAACGTGCCGCCCTGAGGGCAGCTCGGCGACGGCCCTCCTCGCCGAGCACGAGGTCCATCCGCCATGCGGCATCCTGGCATTCCTCATTGAAGGCCAAGACCCGTGGGGAGCGATGCTTGACCTCGTGAGGGAGGACCGCCTCTGCCCCATAGACGAGAAAGAAAGGGGTTTCCCCCATAGGTTTGGTGGCAGTGGTTCGGATTGACCACAGCACGGACTGGAGTTCATCGATCCAGCCCCTGCCGCAAGCATCAAGCTTCTTCTTAAAGCTGCGCGTCTTGAGGCCACGCAAGACTTCCGCATTGGCGCGTTTGGCCTGGCCGTTGCTCCTGGGGTGAGCTACCGAAGTGTAGCGGATCTGTGTTCCAAGGTTAGCACAATATGACCTGAAGAGACTACTTGTGAACTGCGAGCCGTTATCCGTGATGATGCAGCTGGGGACCCCGAATCGCCTCACGAGGCCCTGGATGAACTTGACAGCCGACCCGGCTGGGATCGCACGAACAGGCTCCACCTCCGCCCACTTGGTGAATTTGTCGATGGCGACGTACAGGAAGCGGTAGCCCCCTGCTGCCCGAGGAAATGGACCCAGGATGTCCAATCCCCAGACCGCGAAGGGCCAGGAGAGTGTAATCGTTTGGAGGCCCTGCGCCGGCTGGTGGATCTGCTTGGCGTGAAACTGGCACGCCTAGCAAGCCCGCATGAGCTCCGTGGCGTCGTTGAGCGCCGTGGGCCAGTAGAAGCCGCTGCGGAAGGCCTTGCCCACGAGGCTGCGGGATGACGAGTGATGGTCGCAGTCTCCACCGTGGATATCAGCCAACAGCTCATGCCCTTGCTTCCTCGAGATGCATTTCAGCGAGACGTCATTGGGGCGCCTCCTGTAGGGTTCACCGTCTTGGATGCAGTAAGCTGAGGCCTGTCGGACCACACGCTATGCGTCTTCTTCTTTGTTCGGCAGGGTATCGTGTTGCGGGTACATCTTGAGTTCTTGGGTCCAGCAACCCTCCTCGGGCTCCGCGGCGAGCAGTAGGCGGGCTCCGGAGGGTGGTCCTCAGGACGGGGCGTCGTCCTAAGGCGCCGCAGGCAACCCCCGTTCGGGGAATGCCTGCTCGGGTACCGGCGACGTTATTGACGGTCTGAGTAGCCGTTCCTCGAGGACGCCCGGCCTCTGAGGCTCTTGTCTGGAGGCTCGTTTGGCGATATCGTCCGCTTCTTTGTTGGTGCCTCTTGGTACACGTTGTACCTCCAGCCTTTGGAACCATCGCTCCATCTTGCGTACCTCTTCCAGATATGCCTCTATGTGCTCGTCCTTGGGCTTGAATTTCTTGTTGGAGAAGTCGACGAGGAGTTGCGAATCGCCCCAGATGGTGAGACGCTCGACCCCCAACGCAGTGGCGGCCTTGAGCCCGGCAATTAGGCCCTCGTACTCTACGATGTTGTTGAAGACTTTATCGCCTTGCTGGAAGCAGAGCTGCACAGCGTAGTACAACTTGTCCTGAGTGGGAGATACTAACACGGCGCCAGCCCCCGCGCCGAGGCGTGAGAAGGCGCCGTCGAAGTATACTACCCATCTGTCTGGGGCTCAACCGCGGGTTCCTTGGAAATTGATGACGAAACGCTCACGAAGCTCTTCCCGGGAGGAGATGGATCCCACGGGGAGGTTCAGGAGCCAGGAGCGTGCGCCATCTTTGAGAGCCATGGGGAACCAGTTTGCCATGACCTGCATGGTGCCGTTGGACGCCTCGATTCTCAGCTCGTAGAGTTGGAGGAACTCCATGGGGTCGGTGGTGCCGTCGTGGCACGGAGGTAGGTCCGGCTTGAACTTGCCGGGTCAGACGAGGTGCCTTAGCTCAGGAGCTAGGGCGCGACACCCAGCCACGCTCATGATCGCAGGCGCCCCCTGCGCCTGCGGTGCTGGTCCTTGGGGCGCTGGCGCCACCACCTCCTGTGGCGCGCGGTCTGGGCGCTGCGGGCCAGGGGGGCGCGAGCCCCTGCATGGGGATGCGGAATCACCTGGCAGCTCTCCTCGTCGCGCGTATGGGCTCTGCGGGGTTGCTCACGTCGAGGAGCCTCGCGCCGGACCTCCTGGCCGGCGTGATGAAGTGGAGGCGAAGTCGGGACCCCGCGGCCTTCGTCCCCGGCCGGGGGCGGCGGAGGACGTGAGGAGTGCGTTGGTGCAGGCGCTTCTCCAGCGGCGTTGACGCGCTCAGTGATGCGGTGGAGCCACTCGTCGTAGAGGTCATTTGTCGGGCGGTAGCGCAAGAGCTCCCGCGCTATCAGCAGCGCAGGCTGCTGGTAGACCGGCCCACGGCGGACCAGCGAGGACGATGCCGCGGCCGGCGAGGGTGAAGACGTTATCGTGCGGCCATCTAGCCGCATGGACGGTGGCAGCGACGAGCCCTGCTGCTCGTGGACGGCCGGGTCGGTGGCGGTGTTGGCGACCGACGAGTTGGGGCGGAGCAGTGCGCCATTGCCCGCGGACGTCGTCTGAGCGACGTTCGCGGCCCGGCGGGCGGCACGAGCTCGACGTGTGTCCACCATGGCTGTGGAGCGGAGTTGACGACGAGAACGCGACGAGGTCGTCGGAGAGGCGAGATTTCAACACGCCCCCTACCTGGAGCGCCAAATGTCGGATTTAGGGCTCCGCAAAACCCAAGAAGTTCGAACACAGGGGCGTGAACGAAGATCTCTCCCGCTCGCGTCTACCTAGCGCCTCGCCCTCGTCGATGAAGAGATTCAAGCAAACAACGGATAGAACACGCAAGAGTTTACCCAGGTTCGGGCCACCGTGTGGTGTAAGACCCTACTTCCTGCTTTGGTGGATTAGCCTCGGGAGGGCTGGAATATGAGCTAGTATAGTGGTTCCTGAGCTCGGGAGGCGAGCTCAGGAGGGTCAGGAGACAAGTGTTCTTGCTCCTTGCGTGGTGGCAGAGTGTATGAATCGATCCCCTTCACAGTGGGAATCCTAGCTACTTATATAGGCGGCCACGGTCCTCTTCCCCCAAAATGTTTAGGCGGGAAGGGATCCCACAACGGCCATTTTTGAGCGGGAACACAAGGACGTTCCTACCCTGACAAAAGTAGTCTTCGCCTGCAAAAGGACCAGGCGGTGACGCGGTGGTGGGCTCGACGGTGACGTCCTCCTTGTCGTCCTTGCGGTCTTCGATCTTGTTGCACCAATGGGGAAACCTTTGCCCTGCTCCTCGGGAACCTGCGGCTGCGATGTCCCCCTTGCACCGAAATGGTAATTGCGCCACTGGCGAGCGCTGGCACCCGCTGGTGCGGTGCGTCACTGCTGACATCACTTTCTCCTCCTGAGGCAGGCTTGGCCTTGAATTCTCCGCCCCTCCGGAGCACCTTGCTGAGGCCGCTCCTGAGGATGTCTTGACGTCGTTCTCCTTGCGAGGGTCTTGGATAGCTGGTCGATCAGCTGGGTCGTACCTGGCCGTAGTAGGAGCGCGTCGCGGCCCGCAGACAGGCAAGTCTGGGTACCCTGGTTCCCAGTACGCCGACAATAGTGACTTTGATCTTGATGAGTCAATGAGACACTTTGGTCTTATGGCTAATCTTCGTGGTTACGCAGCCGGAGGAAAGGAATGGGTTCTTGATAGCGGATGCACATATCATATGACGAGAGATAAGGACATATTTTATGAGCTTGCTAGAAATGATGGTCCACGAAAGTATGTTACCGTTGGTGACAACTCTAAGGGTAAAGTTGTTGACCTTGGTAAGGTGGCCATATCCATTGATAGTTCTATCAAAAATGCCATGTTTGTTGAATCTCTCGGTTATAATCTTCTTTCTGTATCAAGATTAACTGATTTTGGTTTAAATGTGTATTTACTCATGTTGATTGCCAAGTCTTTCGTAGAGATAATCATAACATGGTATTTACCGGCATTCATATAGGTGACCTATACATTGTTGATTTCACTAAGAAAGCCCAACCTCAGACTTGTTTAATTGCAAAATCTTCTAAGGGTTCGTTATTGCATAGAAAATTAGGTCATGTTGGCATGAGAAATCTTGATAAGCTTATTAAAGGTGATCATATCCTTGGTGTTAAAGATGTTATATTTGACAAGGATAGACTTTGTAGTGCTTGTCAAGCAGGAAAACAAGTTGGAGGAAGTCATCCCATAAAGAATATCATGACCACAAGAAGACCACTTGAGCTACTTCACATGGATCTTTTTGGTCCCAACGGTTACAAGAGTCTCGGTGGTAAATCCTTCGGATTGGTCATTGTTTATGATTTTTCCAGATTTATGTGGGTGTTCTTTCTTGATGATAAATCACGGGTCCAAAAGATCCTCAAGAACTTCGCTAGAAAGGCTCAAAATCAATTTGAAGTGAAGATCAAGAAGGTTCGGAGTGATAACAGAACGAAGTTCAACAACGCCAACGTGGATACCTTTCTTGACGAGGAAGGGATCTCACATGAGTTCTCAGCTACGTACACACCTCAACAAAACAGAGTTGTTGAGAGGAAGAACCGGACGATGATCGAGATGGCAAGAACAATGCTTGACGAATACAAGATGCCAAGACACTTTTGGGTAGAAGCGGTTAAGACAGCTTGTCATTCTACAAACCGACTATATCTTCACAAGCTTCTCAGTAAGACAGCATACGAGCTCCTCACCTGTAACAAACCCCAAGTTGGATACTTTCGAGTATTTGGCTCAAAGTGCTACATTCTTGACAAGCATCGTCGTTCAAAATTTGCCCCTAAATCTCATGAAGGTTTTCTACTCGGTTATGGTTCAAACTCTCACACTTACCGTGTCTATAACAATTTCACCCCAAAGGTTGAAGAGACGGTAGATGTGAAGTTTGCTGAATCTAATAGCTCGCAAGTAGAGCAATTGCCAATTGATGTAGGAGACAAAGATCCTTCGGAAGCTATCCAAGACTTGTCTATTGGCAAGATTCGCCCAACGGAGGTGAAGGAGAGTACCTCAGCCATTCAAGTGAAAGCATCAACTTCACGCCAAGGTGAACCACAAGTTGACTTGGAGGCATCCACAAGTGAAACACGTCAAGACGAAGGAAATGAGCAAGTACAACAAGATGAATCTCATCGACCTCCTTCTCCACCTCCACAAGACAACAACTTCAACAACATTGAAGAAGGACAAGCAAAAGGAGAAGAAGAAGATGAAGATGATGTTCCACCCCGACCCAAACAAAAGCTCTCACGAGTTAGAGCAGGAATTGCTAGAGATCATCCCATGAACAAATCTACAATGACATTCAAATCGGGAGAATCACTCGCTCTAAATCTCGTTTAGCTAACTTTCGTGAACATTACTCTTTCATATCTAACCTTAAACCTATGAAGGTTGAAGATGCTCTTGATTATTCAGATTGGGTGAATGCTATGCACGAGGAACTACATAACTTCGAGCGAAACCAAGTTTGGACATTGGTTGAGAAGCCCGACGACAATCACAATGTCATTGGAACCAAATGAGTGTTTTGGAATAAGCAAGATGAAGATGGACAATTTGTATGCAACAAGGCTCGTCTCGTCGCTCAACGCTACACTCAAGTCGAAGGTATGGATTACGGTGAGACATATGCCCCCATTGCTAGACTTGAGTCCATACGCATCTTGCTTGCTTATGCCAATCGCCATGACATCACTTTGTATCAAATGGACATTAAAAGTACTTTTCTTAATGATGAAATTGAGGAGTAAGTTTATGTTAAACAACCTCGCGGCTTTGTTAATCCCAAGAAACCTAGTCATGTTTACAAACTTCACAAAGCTCTTTATGGTCTTAAACAAGCTCCTAGAGCATGGTATAAATGCTTGACCAAATTTCTCATAGAAAAAGGCTTTGAAACTGGGAAAAATGATTCCACACTTTTTACTAAAAGGGTTAATGGTGAATTATTTGTGTGCCAAATTTATGTTGATGATATCATATTTGGTTCTACTAATCCCCATTTCAGTGAAAAGTTTGGAAAGCTAATGTCGGAGAAGAGGGAGATGTCTATGATGAGTGAACTCAAAATTTTCCTTGGCTTGCAAATCAAGCAAACTAAGGAAAATACCTTTGTTTCTCAAACAAAGTATACCAAGGACCTTTTCAAGAAGTTCAACATGCAAGAAAGCAAAGGCATGAAAACACCCATGCCTACTAGGGGACATCTTGACTTGACTCTAAGGATGGCAAACCGGTTGACCAAAAGGTTTACCGCTTATGATTGGTTCATTGTTATATCTATGTGCCTCCCATCCCGATATTATGCTAAGTGTGTGCATGTGTGCACAATATCAAGCAGCCCTCAAAGAATGCCATCTTAAGGCTGTGAAAAGGATAGTGAGATACTTAATTCATACACCAAACGTTGGTATTTCGTATCCGTAGAGGTCTTCCTTTGATCTTGTTGGCTACTCCGATACGGACTATGTCGGTGACAAGGTTGATAGAAAGTCCACTTCTGGTGCTTGTCAGATTCTTGATAGATCTCTTGTGTCTTGGTCCTCCAAGAAACAAAACTCGGTATCCTTATGCACTGCCGAAGCAGAATACATTGTCGCCGGATCATGTTGTGATCAATTACTTGGGATGACCCAAACCCTTAAGAATTATGGGATATATGTAAAACATGTTCCATTGCTTTGTGATAATAGAAAGTGCTATTAAGATTGCTCACAATCCCATGCAACATTCTTGAACTAAGCATATTGAAGTTCGTCATCATTTCATTTGAGATCATGTTGCTAAAGGAAATATCAATCTTAAGCCTGTTCGTATCGATAAGCAATTAGCGGATATATTTACCAAACCGCTCGATGAGAAAGTATTTTACCGTTTGAGAGGTGATTCGAATATCATTGATGCATCAAACTTGGAGTAGAAACTCCTTTGGGTACATGCAAGGCATGAGCCTTTATGACTAGTCCTTGATATTTCTCTTATGATGATGATCATATGTCTCGGATCTATATTTGTGTCTTTGCATGCTATCTAACCCTTGTAGGTACTTGGATGAGCCCAACTCTATGAGATTGCAAGTCACTCACATCTTGAGCAATCTCTACATCTCCAAGTTTCTACTTCATGGATGTTGATACCAAGGAAGCATGAACTCACTCATATATCCTTTGACAACCTTTATATATCAAATTTCATTTGGTATCAAGTTTCATGATTGTCATTTTGGATGACAAGTGCTTTTGCTGGCAAAACTGACACATGTAGGAAGATGAACTCAAACTACGAGTGGTGCTCACAACTCTTGATGGACTACATCAACCTTGAGCATTCAACACAAGTTCAACTACATGATCAACATCAACATCACCCAAGGTATGTTTTTCCATCTTAGAGAAGCTTTACTCAAAGTCATGGGTCAAAGCAACTCAACAAGATGTGAACACATTAAAATGATTAAACGAAAAATGGTAACCCCGTTTTGAGCTTAAACAACGAGTATGACCTGTGATCAAGTGACCTCACTTGACTCCTAAGTCAATATACTCTAACATAGGTGACTTTATCGCGGACCTATCTCTAGATGAAGTTTTCTAGTGTTTCTTGCTTTTACTTTGTGTGTTGCTATCTTGTTCCCCTTATCAAAAAAAAACTTCATCTAGATTCTCTTTCTTTCTTTTCTTTTATCTTTTCTGCAAATTCATTGCAAATCTTTTAGGAATTTCATCTGCCAAGTGAACTGAGTTGCCAAAAAAATTATCTCTGCATTGAACTCGGACACACCGATCTCAGCCTATCTGCTAGACCGAAGCACAAGAATCCCTTGTGTGTAGTTCATCGGTTCAATCGAAGAGGACTCACCCGGTCTGACCGATATGCATTCTCCATGACACTGCCAACTCGGTGTCGCCGATGAAAACAAATCGGAGTGACCGATTTCACTACTGGGAAAAGGTTTTGCCATTGCATATTTGCTATCTTTTTCAGCTCCACTCAATGATTCTTATCCTCTACTAGCATCTTAAGCTATATGCTGCTTTGTAATATCTCTTAAGGATCAAACCCACTTGACTCAAATTCTTGAAGAAACCCTTCTTGCAAATTGATGTCAAAGGAGGAGAGAGAGAGATTATCAAAGCTCTACCCAAGCCTATAAGAGACTATCAAAGTCTCTTTTTTAAGGAAGCACACTTGTCAAGAGGAGACAAGTCACATGTCTTTAAGAGGGGAAAGACATGTTATGTTAAGTCATGGGTATGGTTCTCTAATATTGTTTTATGCTCTGATTCATTTCTTGCTCTGATAACCTATAACCTATGCTCTGATTCATTATGTGATCTATTGCTCTGATATGTTTATCTCTTGCTCTGATTTTCTATTTTCCTATCTTCTCACATTATCCAATATCAGATTCAAGGGAGAAAGAGCTTATTACCAAGGAAGAAAATCGATGGAATTCATTGCATATCTTTTAATTTTTGGGAACATGTCTATATCCAAATGAAGTACTAAGTACTTACCCCTTACATGTCATCCCAGTCTTGGTACTCTTGTGGTTTTCTAAAATTGCTTTGCCTTAGAGTGTTCTTGTGTTATCTAACCTTGTTTTCTCAAGTGCACTCATTTCGAAGCAAATTCAAGACCCCAAGGTAAGTATATGCATCACAATCATGTGCATGATGATCCATTGCTGATATATATACTGTTGGCAAAGATGATTCATGAATATGAAGGTACACATTTTTTTATCTATTTCACTTTATATGATGCATATAGCCAAGATACATGTAACTCATTGCCTGTTATGTCATGATTATGCACTCACATGCTCTTATATTCAAATCCTTGCATGAATGCATATATGTAGGGGGAGCCTATATAAGTTACATGTCTTTCCAAAGCTTTACTTATTTCTCGTTATATCTTTTATTTATAGCTTTGATGTATGTTATTATTAATTACCAAAAAAGAGGGAAATTGAAAGCACAAGTGCTTCCTGGATGGTTTTGGTAATTAATGTCAACATATCCCCTGCTGGACTAATGCCTTTAATAAGGGTAACGTTCATCATTTAGATTTTTCGATTACTAATATATTTACTCACAACTACTGATAACAAATATGAATAATATAGCACAAAAGGGCTTCTAACTATCAAGCCAACAGTGAGCTTGTATAAATACAATCACAAATACAGCACACATGTATTTGCTCAACTGTTGTATAAAGGTAAGTATAACCACCAAGAGATCAGAACTGCACTTACGCACGTAAAATTTAGTTTGACGCCACCACAAAACATAAGAGACGGATCAAGCACCTACACAACTTTCCCAGCAACCATAACTCGAACTAAAACTTCCTCCGCCAGTCTTCTGAGCATACTCTGCAATGGCTTTGCGTGCACAAGCGTCCCATGTCCTTGCGATTTCTCGCAGCGACATGGGCTCAGCTAGACCCCGCAGTAATATGCCAAACTTTGACTTTGCTTTCATAGACAGGTCTTCCGAGTTTCTGATGCAGGTCCATTGCAGCACAGTTAGTTCAATCTTCACCTAATAATAAGCTACAGTAGGACATTGTGATGTAGGATATGGTGATACGCGGGGACTAATGGACAGAGTGACTACGTACCTTTGTTCATCCAGAAACTTGTCGAGGAGCACCGGGGAGCATTTAGGGTAGCGAACAGGAACAAGCAACCTCAACGGCATAATTGGGCTCTAGCACATTCCAACAAGAAATGAGCAGATGAAATAGATCCACAACATAGAGTGTGCTTTCAAAAGCTTACCATCTGTGCAGATGCAAAAATGGACTTCAAGCTCGGACTAACAGCCACAGCAGTAAATGTGCATTTGATGACTGTCCCTTCAGCTCCTTCACATGTACCAGCGAATGACTCAGCGTCGTCCTCACATACATGGAGCTCCGTGTCTATGAGCTGTTGGTTTATCTCCTGGATCTCCTCCAAGAGAGCATGATTTACCTGCACAAACATGAACCAAATGCCAGTGAAAATGCAAGGTAGCCAACAATTACCAGTCAAAGGAACTACATTCCCTTCCCTTATATAGAAAAAGTAAATAAATAACTAAATATAACTACTGGATAAAAATAATGCTCTCTTGTTTCTCAACAGATAATCTTAATAACATACCTCAATTTTTTGCCACTTGGCCTGTGAGGTTGCAGTTGATTGTAGATCATGGGCATCTACACTAAGTGTTTGTTTGAAGCTATCGTTAACACTTCCAGCTGATGACACATTAAGTGTTTGTTTGAAGCTATCGTTGACACTTCCAGCTGATGACACATTAAGAGGCATGGCACTTGTGTCACGCTTCATTTTCTTCGATGCACCACTTCCATCATTTGTTATAAAATTCCTGGCTTGTAACCGGCACTTTGTCATAGCAACTAAATCTTCACCAACAGCAGCTCTCGAGCCATTACCAGGTGCTGACCCAGCAATCCTGTCAATCATGCTGACAACAGATCGAATGTCGCTAACTGCAGCATTAAGAGACTCGCGCTGTGTTGTTCGCAACTGCATGTAACACACCGTTGAACATAAAACAGGCAAAAGATAATAACTGGAAGACCATGTGTCAACTAATTTATAGGATTGAACTTAACAGTGCAAATGGCTTATTATGTATTACCACAACAGCTGAACAGACTACCAGACAAAAAGTCTGGATTCTGTACAGTAAAAATCAACAGAAGTAATGAAACCAGGTCAATTCTTTTTGTTTTCACATGAACTTTCAAATATTAATTTATAGGATTGAACTTAACAGTGCAAATGGCTTATTATGTATTACCACAGCAGCAGAACAGACTACCAGACAAAAAGTCTGGATTCTGTACAGTAAAAAACAACAGAAGTAATGAAACAAGGTCAATTCTTTTTGTTTTCACATGAACTTTCAAATATTAGGATAGCAAGAATGGACATGGATAGGCACCATCGCCATCATGTGAAAAACTAGTTGACCGAAGTGGAGTAACATATTTTCATGTTACACTTAACATGCTTTCGGATCTTCAGATGGTAAGAACGAAAATGATTATGTGAAATTCCTATCATTTGAGCAACTAGTTAATTTTAGTGGACCAGAAAAGGGAATGATATATCTAACTCCTATGATCAAATTCCCATTCTTGGCCCTCTCTTTTTTTATGCCAGTATGCTTCAGAACAGTCTGGCTATCGTCAAGTTTTACAATACTCCCTCCTACTCCAAAAGGAGGGCGTGCACGCTTTTCAAGATTTAACTTTGACCATCAATTAGAACAATATAATACATAAGTTATGTAACTTTAAAAATTTACCATTGGAAAATTCTTTCCGATACGAATTTAATGGTATAACTTATGTGACATGTACCCGCATTTCATTCATTAATATTATGGTCAAACTTGAATTTTGAAAAGTGTGTGTGCCTTCTTCAGTAAGTATCATCCCCACAAATTATGGTACATTCAGAACACCAATTAGAGCACAAAATATTACACGGAAAGTAAATATAAAGTTCACAAGATACTTACTGCTTTAAGTAAGCGATCCAGAGGCCTTTCTGCTGCACATGATTTGGTTGGAGCTTGAGTTGGCATGTTAGCCTGACTTCCATCCACGCTTGTAAATTCTGCTAGCAAGGGAGATGCTGATATCCCTGGTGTGTTCACAGCAATCGATTGTGTTTGTGGCACTAGGGATGTTTGCTGATGTCCAGCCTGCCCAGTATTAGTAAGTGATGATATATTGGAGTGTGGTTTGTCTGAATCCACTGGTATAGGAGAAGGGGCGATAGACGGGGATGGTGATGGAACAAATGGTGAGATAGCTGAATGCAAGGGTGTCACAGTCTTGACTTGAGATGGCAATGGATTGTGCTGATCAACCTGAGGAGAATGGTGAGAAATTTGTGGGGATGATGCTTGAAGGTTGTTTTGCGGTGACAAAATTGGGAAAGCACCACTCTGTTTCAACTGCTGATGATAATAGTTACTGCGTTGGCCCAAGTGCTGTTGATACATACCAGGTTTCATTGCAGTTCCTTGTCTAACCTTCAACTCATTAACGTCATTTCCAGCATGAAGCTGTAGAACCTGCATCTGGACTGGCTGCTGTTTCTGTAAGTGTTGCTGTATTGGGAGCTGCTGTTGAAGCATTTGTTGCTTTTGCTGGTACTGTTGAAACATCTGACGCTTCATTTGCTGACTCTGCATCATTTGATGATCCTGCTGTTGCTGCTTCAGCTGCTGAAATGAACTTGCATTTGCTTGCATGGAGTTACCATCAGGTTGCATCGTACTCATTGAGTTCTGAGATAACATGCTACTACTTGTCTGCAGTTGTGTATTCATTGTTCCCTGCATCGGCACAGTGCTTCCCTGTTGTAATGCGCTACTCACTGAACCATGCTGCAAAGAATTGAAATTTCCTCCTTGAGCAGTCTCCAAATTAGAGTCAGCCTGATGCTGTATGTTTGCACCATTTTGCTGAATGGGGGCACTGAAGTTCTTTGTTGGAGGCGCAGGTACATGCTGGATACCAGCTGCATTAGAGGACTGTAATCCGGTGCTCATGCTTGACAAACTTGCTTGAGGATTAGTATGACTATCGTGCTGCTGTAAAGTTTGGGAAGGCTGTTGCTGCTGTGAAATGCTAGAATTAGGAGCTTGTCCTGCAGGTGGCTGGAACTGTTGCTGTATTTGTGGCCGTACTGGCTTCCTTCTTTGTGAATTCAAGATACTGATAATCTGTTTCTCGTATTGAGGAACTTTGTCCCTCATAGCAGGTTGGATAGTACTCTTGCTAATTTGCAGCAATTGTAATATGCGTTCCAACATTATTTTGAAGCTCTTCATTCTATCATACTGCTCAGAAGGCTTTTGAGGTGGTATAATGCTGTCAACATGCTGTAGCTTCACAGATATCTTATTGAATAATTCACTGACCTCTGCAAAGTATTGGTCCTTTAAGCTCTTAATCTGTTGACACAGACCACATATACATAAGTTTGGCGCAGAAGCTATATAGAGATGAAAACAGAACAGCTAATAGACCATGGTTTGTCTAAGTCAGCAAATATGGCTCTGGCAAGGTATTTCAAGTACTTTTAGAAGCATACAGATCTAAAATAACACAAGAAACTATGATGCCCATTAAATAAAATTGCTTTAATAAAGATTGCTAACTGCCTTGAGGATTTACTATATCTACATACTCTATGGTTGTATGCTCCATACCCCACATTCATACAGAATTCCGTGTACATATAATATATATACATATATATAGGACCCCGCTAAGTCCTGAACGTTCGGATTTTACCCATGGCAAATCGAACGCTTTTTATGGCAACTTTAGTTGACGCGAGGATGGCAAGTTTAGTTGGTAAGCATGGCAATTCCGCCCGCAGTTTGTTTTTTGCCAGGAAATTGTCATGTGTGTTGCCCTCAGGATGGCAAGTTGCCATAAAAAATGTTTGATTTGCCATGGGCAAAACCCGAACGTCCGAGATTCATCTTTTCAAGGAGGATTTTCTATCATAGCTTACCCTAGAAATAGCTATCGGTACAGTTGGCTCGCTTCGTGATTCGCACTGCCTGGTGTGGTACCTTCTGAAACCCATGTGATGGGCTAATTGAGCTGTGGTGGCAGGCCGGTTCTGACCACTTTATGCATAATGGGCTGACAAAAAGGATTCGCCGTCACAAGAATCTGTACGTCACAGGTTCCACCGGTCGACCAGCATGTTGAGCAGGTTTTGATATGTACGGGCAGGCCGTTACGTCCCATTTTCACAAGTGACGCGTGTCAGCGAGACAGATGCAGCTTTGGTCCGCTAGCCGTGACGGATCCATGTGTATGCCTGGGAGGAACCTATGATAGCCATGCGTTGAACCTACGCATCGTATACTTATCGTATATCACGCATATCCTTGTGATACGTAGCACGTCAGTCACGCGTCTGAACCGCATTTGTCTGTCCGTGTACGGCTCATGTGATATAGTCTCATGGGTGTCGTGCAGTAGTGTCAGATTCATGAGAGCAGGGCAGTCTCTCTCTTTCAATGCATATACAGAGTCTCATGAACTGCCGTAGTAATGCATGCCGGTTTCGGCTCGTCAGCGAGCACTTAAGGACGCGTGCGCAAGGGCCTGGAGAGCACCAAGGGTCGCGTCCGACGACGCAATTCAAAGACATCTGTACGCTTTGTTCATATATATGCTACCACGACCTCCCCCATCGAGCGGTGCAGCCTTGGTAGTAGCTAGGCATACAGACAGATGAGCCGGGATCTTACAACAAGACTGCCAGAATGTACAGACAGATGAGCCGGGATCTTATAAGAAGACTGCCAGAATGTAGTGCATCTACACACTAGACTATTGCATTGTATGAAATTCCAGTTCCAACTCCAGAATTGGAATTGGCAGGTTGTTTCATCTTCTAACCTCTTAGTTCTAGGGGCCACTGTACGAATTTTAGGAAGTTCCATGAAAGGGAGTACCATTAATGATGATATCATCAGTAATTAAGTATAATGTCTCACCATTTGATATATCTCCTCTTGCCAATCACCTGCACCTGCATGGCCTGTTTGAGCAGTAGAGTCCGCAGATGCTGCATAAAAAGCAAGGTTCTCAAAGAGTACCAGGATACAATGAACAAGCCAACAAATAACAAGCTAGAAGAACATTGTAGGATGGAATGCAGGGGCAATTGGAAGACTTATGAACCAAAATGAACAATCACATAAGATCAATATGGTCAGCTTTGTCATCATGATCATTGCACGATATCATTTTCAGAAACAAATCCAACAAACAAGAAAAAACAATGTAGTAACGAAAGTAACACAAGATCAATAAGGTCAGTTTAGTCAACATGATGATTACAGAGTACTTGATCACTAAATATCACAGTACATGATTCCATCTTTGAGCTGTCATTCTATCCACCTTGCTGCAGGTAAAAAAAGAGTGAAATGTAGTTTTGAAGCTTTAGTGATAACTTGACACCCCCTCGATAGTTTGAGGACCTGTGGTGCATTTTACTCGTCAAAAAATATATAAATACATTTGAATTATGAATCTGGTTGTCATCTCCAAGAAAGTTTCATTAATTTCAAGCTAGTTCATGTACTATAAACATTAATTTCATAATCTGGTTGTTGCAAGAGGATTGCTGCATGGAGGATTAGGGATAATCAGCCTAACCAACTACAACAGCAAATAAAACCTTACATAAAGGAATGGAAGGGGTACTATGTAAGGCGAAAATAATGAGGCCCGATCAATAAGTTAGTTTGAACTGTACAAGCAAAGTAACACAACAGGAAGATAGGCACAAGAACAAGGAGGGAAAACAAGGGAGAACAATAAGAGCATACAAAGAGTCTACAAACAAAGTGCATGTGAAAACTTACTACTAGAGGAAGCTTCTTGAAGGCCCCTATGTGCCTGAATAAATTGTTTTTGCTGATCCATGTTATTTTGTTGCAAGAGCATGCCTCCTGAAGTTTGAAGTCTTTGCTGCATGGAGGATTGCTGCATCCCTAATTGCTGTTGTAGTTGGTTAGGCTGAGACTGGAACTGTGACATAAGATGCTGTTGCGATTGTTGAAGTTGGTTGTGTTGAGACTGAGGTTGCATCAAACCCATTGGTGGCTGCTGAGCATGCTGTTGTTGCTGTGGTTGCTGAACTTTTGTTTGGAGCATATGCATCCGCTGCATGTTTGAAACATTAGGTACAGTCCCAAGAAGCTGCTGCGGGTGTTGATTTTGTTGCTGCTGCTGTAGACTCGACATGTTTGACTGAGAGCGCAATTGCTGCGGCTGATGCAAAGGCATAGACGTCTGGTTCTGCATCTGCTGTGTTTGCTGCACATTCAAGAGATTATTTGACTGAACTGGTAGCCTCTGTTGCTGCTGCATCTCCACAGCACCATTTTGTTGACCAATTAGCTGATTTTGTTGTAAACTAGGTTGCTGTCCCATCAACTGTTGTTGCTGCTGTTGTAAAGGAATATTGGGCTGCGGACTCTGCAGAGAAGGCTGTTGATGCATGGAGGGCTGTGCTTGTTGCTGCTGCCTCCCAACAGATTGCTGAGGATGCTGGAGCAATGATTGCACGGATTGTTGTACGGAATTCAATTGTTTCTGTTGAATACCACTCTGAGTAGCTGACTGCATGGCCATTGGCTGCGTCTGTGGAACGGTGGACTGCCCAGGGTGAAGGCCAGATGACATTTGCATCATGGATTGCTGTGAAGATTGCATCTGTGTTGGCTGCAACAAAGATTGCTGCTGCTGAATATGTGGTTGCATAAGTGAATTCTGCTGCAATTTTTGCTTCATAAGCATTTGCTGCTGATGATAAATTAATTGCTGTGATTGTTGCTGTTGCTGCCTTCCTGCCATTTGCCTTTGTGCTGCATAAATATCTTGTGAAGTGCCTTGCGCCAAGCCATCATTCATTGTGTTCTGTGGCATGACAGGCGCATTCTGCATCGTTGATGTTTGGTTGACACCTGGCAAGTTCTGTCCGATATTAGCGAGGGAAGAAGCTTGTACAGATGTAGAGCTATTTGGCTGCCGGGCCTGTTGCTGAGACATCAAGGGAATTACTGATGTTTGTGCTTGATTGCTGCCTTGTGGTGGGAGTCCAGGAGCTGTTTTAGAAAAAGTGTCATATAGTGTGTTTTAAGAAAGTATCTTGTGAACAAATATTTCTTGCGGAACTGTAACAGGCACACAAAGCGCTGAAAGCAGCATCTTACAGATCAAATTAGGAAGTTCAGCATTTTCAATGAGAAAAAACATGTGCCAGAGCAATTAAAAGGGCTGTCAACCTGATTTGTTTTAGTGAGCATGCAAACAAGTGTTTGCGTATCTTTTCATTAAGACGGGAGTCAACGTAAGTACAGTTCAGAGCTGATCAACTGATTTAACAGCTAATGGTTAGTTCCTTTGCGACAAACTGACAAGCATATCACAGCTGAGTAGTAGCAAGGAGAGCATAAACGTAATTCTACAAAGAGCAGAAGATGGTCCAATATTACTGTAACTGAATGGTCGCAGCATTGAAACCTAACTCCAACATAAAGCTAAGTTACATTTAACCTACCATATGGTATAATTATTCCATGAGTGTGTCGTTCACTGGCGGAGCTATGTGTATTACTACAGGGGCCATGCCCCCCCCCCCCCAGCTCTTGGATTTTTTTGTAAAGAAACAATGTATTTCAGTATTTGGGTGTCACAAATTGAGAGAAATATAGTTTATGGTCCCTTTAGAAAATTATATTTCATCATTTGCCCCCTCAGTCATCTGTCGCTAGTTCCGCCACTGGTGTGGTTTCACAACATTAATCGACTTCCTGGAAGAAACCCACTTTTAAATTCTGAACGGTTGCAGAAGTTCACTTTCGAATCTTTACTCTGAAATCAGTTGTTTTTAACCTTGAACTGTTCAACCCATTCATTTTACCCCCTTTGTCCTATCACAAGTGGTTTCTGCTGAGTCAGAAGGCACAGACATATGGCATTGCCATCATAATATACCTCAGCAACTTAACTAAAGATTATGCTTAAAATATAAAAGAAAAAGAAAATTAAAAATATTTTTCTTTGGTAAAATCTTAATTATTTTGAAAATTCAGAAGAGTTCAATAGTCAACTGATGACTTGTTGCTAGCCAGTGAAAAACCGTTCTTCGAGTCCCCTAGTTAAAAAAAAACGTTTTTCCAAATAGCCAACCTGAATATCTTTTTTTTCAAAGAACACTGATTATGGTTTTTTTCTGATGTTCTCAAACTTTTAATATTTTATTTCTTAAATTGCTGCTAAGGTGTATAAGTTGATGCCACATCAGCACAAAACCACCATGGTTAGGGCTAAGGGGGTAAAGAAAACTGATTTAGCAGTTCACGGTTAAAATCAACCAGTTTCCAAGTTCAAGATTCAATGGGAACTTTTGCAATAGCTCAACTTAAAAAATGGATCGTTTTCAATACTCATACTGACACATGCATCCTTATTAAAAACGACCAGACCACTGGTCTGGCAAGAATATACCGAAACGAAGCCATGTTCCAATCCAGTTCACAGTGAAGGCTGTTCATCCAATCAGCCTTGCTGTGAACCGGCGAAAACCCGGGTGAACAACCCAATCGAGCGCTGGACCAGGGGTCAACAAAATATTCTGTATGTGCAAAGAATCAGACCATCTTTAAGGTAGAAAAAAGGGGGACTACCCCAATCGAATAACTAGGCTGTTCGTTTGTTATCTAGCAGAAAAAACCGTGCAATATATTTATTGAACCAACAGGTTGGACCGCGGAACCGGAGGTCTGACCATTGAATTGAGAGCAAATTGCAAAAAACCACCACAATTGGGGACCCTAATTCAAAAAACCACCACCATTCGGTTTTTTTCAAAAACCCACCGCCATTGTACTGACAGTTTGCAAAAAACATTGATGAGTCGATTAAAGCAGTTTAGGTGAAAACCTGACGGATGGATCCCACTGTCAGGTGCCACGTGGCAGGTGGAAATTGATGAAACATACGGACGTTAAGTGACCGGTCAATGGTTCCTCTGCCTCGTTGGCATTTTGCCAAACACGTAGCGGGCACACCAAAGTTGCAGCCCGGTGCATCCCGCCGGCCGCCCTCCTCGTCGGCAGCCGCCGCCCCGGCACGCCACCACCTGCTTGGGCCCCCGTGACATGCTCCGCTCTGCGCTGGCACTTGCAGCGCAAAATCAGGCGTTTGAGCATGTCGGCATCGCCATCGAAAGCACTCCGCCGTCGACCACACCCAGCCTCCAAACGAACTGTCGCGGCGTCTTCGGGATTCCATTGGGCTGCGTTGTGGATCTTCGAGCAAGTACACGTGAATGAGGAAATACATGCCCGTGCAAACTTTGCTTCGGAAGCACCTCAATTGATTCCGGCCAGATGCGTACATACACGAAGCGGCCGCCGCCTAATCCGGCGAGGCCGAGCTTCAGCAAGCCCTCGCACATGACCCCTCCGTCGAGTACGATCTCCTGCACGCCGCGACCCATCCCGCTTCGGTAAGGCCGAGCTCCAGCGCGGCCAAGCTCGATTTGATCGGGAGGTCGAGCGCCGGACCTCGCCGTCGGCTCCAGCAGCTTCGCATCAACACCCCGGTGCCGCATGGCATCTTTACGACAAGCCCTGCAACCTCCTACTACCTCCCGTCGTCGCCCTGCTCCGATAGCAGCCGCCGCACGCCAAGCCATCGTCCTCGAGCTCCCCTGCCACCCATGCATCGACTACAAGCTCCTGGTGAGCTCCTCCTTCCCCTTCTCCCGCTCTCATGTGTCTCTTGGCAAGCACCAGTGGCTGGGACAACGCCGGCGAGGGCACCGGTGCATTCGTGTCGTGAATGAGTGCGTTTGTGTTGACCAGAGGAGGAAGAGGGGTGGCAGTGAGGATGACGGGTGGGCCCTACACCAGCCTAATATTTGAGTCAAACGGTGTGAGTTGTTTCCATGCCACGTCATCATTTATGGAGGGACCCAGCTGTCAGTTTCCTAATAAAAAGCTCTAATCAACCCATCAGTGTTTTTGCAAACTGTCAGTACAATGGTGGTGGGTTTTTGAAAAAAAATCGAAAGGTGGTGGTTTTCTGAATTAGGGTCCCCAATTGTGGTGGTTTTCTGCAATTTACTCCTGAATTGAGGCACTTAACGTATCGCTCCAGGTTCAATAACTACGTACACATGACACAAGCTAGATGCAAAATTCTTGTACATTATGCTGGAGAGGGTTGAGAGTGATTTTATGTAATAAAGCACATAATCTCAGCACATGATGCAATAAAAATATTGACATTCAAGTGAAGATGATAAAATGTGCAACCTCTATTTACTATATACTCCCTCCGTCCGGTGAAGAGTGAACATCTAGAGATTTTAGGACAAATTATGGAGTGAAGTAAAAAATGCATTGGAAAAGTGCAAGTCATCATCTCTCTCCTCTTTAATTAATCAACCCCCAATGAGCTAAGTGCATGTAGAAATTAAGAAGACCATGTGTAGCTTGTTATTGGTCTTGATTACCGTGTGATGAGAGAGAAGTATTTTTTTCTACTTTAAAGTGCATTGAGAAGATAGAAGTACACTCTTTTGTGGACAAATTTTAAAGCCAAACGTTCACTCTTTACCGGACGGAGGGAGTATATGATACCTTACCTGAGTTGTTTTGATTTGGTATCACTTGAGCATTTCCAGGAGCCTGTTGTGTCTTCGTCTCCATAGAGAGCATTTTCAGAGAAATCTTCCGCAAATAATCAGACTGAATAATACAAAAGAAAATGATGTAAAGTTCTATACCAAATTATTAATGGTGGTTTGCAACCAACAGTTCTGGTGTGATTAGAAGTTTAGCACAGTCAAGAAGGTGTTTCAGCTTTAACATTTGAGTTCAGAAAAGTCACCTAGGCAGCAAAACACACTGCCTCAAATAAGTGATATGAACAGAAAACCCAAATCAAAACAGTGTTCCCTAACTTTATCAAATAAACAAATATTCACCATAACTGAGTTACGCAATATGATGAACAGTCGTAGGCTGCTCCAAGGTTTGCCACAAATAAGCCAGAGGAACAGGAATTCGAAATGGAAATAGTGATATATGATACACCACAACCAAAATAAATACATTTGATATTTTTTTACCAGACTGGAGTAGATGCAATTAAGATGAAGGTCGTTCAAACAGAGGGAAGGAGGGAGTAAGGCCTTGTTTGATTTTCCGTCCGAGATAAATGATTGTATACCATTCTGTATCCCGTGGACTTGGTTCATACTATCCTTCTAACAGAAGATAGTTTTATTTCATCTTATAACAAATTTGGATGCATGGACACCGCCTAGAAACATGGATTGGAAGAGTAACTAACTGAAGATACTCAAGATACACAATACTACAAGATTCAACATGTGATCAATGATAAGATCACGATCAGCGTTTTGGTCTATCATTATGTGACTAGCATTCAAAACATAGTACTTCATATGTTTTTAAGGCGGTAAAGCGTCATAAGGCGGAGGAGGGCCGCTCTGACGCCTAAGCGCCAAGGCGAGGCGGTAAGGCGAGGCAAGGCGACGCCTTAAACATTGCAGGAAAAGAGTTATCAATAGGTCTGCACATATTTAATAGGAAAAAGAGAAATGGCTGAGAGATGGGCCACTACTTATGCACCTCCCAGTGGCTCAAAAGCCCATCTAGTGGCTATATACACCCCCCGTGACCTAATTCCACTATCTCCTTCCCTTCTTTCTCACCACAGCCGCCACGGCGCCACACCCTTCTGGTC
Organism: Secale cereale; assembly: GCA_902687465.1. Taxonomy (NCBI): domain Eukaryota; kingdom Viridiplantae; phylum Streptophyta; class Magnoliopsida; order Poales; family Poaceae; genus Secale; species Secale cereale. Next base: position 414,930,762 of record LR738715.1, read on the forward strand.
CTCCCTCCTCTTCGCAGTCCTCCCTCCTCCAGTCCCCCCTCCTCTTCATGGCCCCACCCTTCTCCCTCACAGCAGCAAGCCCCAGGAGCAGCCACAACTAGGGCAGCCAGGAGCCTCCAGTCCTCCCTCCTCTTCATGGTGCCGGGAGACAGCGGGGCCGTCATCTCCAAGCCCCAGGAGCAGCCACAACTAGGGCAGCCACAGCCGTACACTTCATGTCTGTCTAAGGCGGGGTAGACGCCTTGCCGTCCTGGGGCGCCTCGACGCTTAGGCGACGACTAGGCGACGCTTAGGCGACGCCTTAAAAACATAAGAGTACTTCCTCCTTCCAATGCGTTTTTCGAGACTAACTTTGACCAAATGTTAGAGCAATAATATATGACATGCAAGTTACACAAAGCATACCGTCAAATTCGTATGCGAAAAGAACTTTCAATGATATAATTTTCACATTATACATCTCATGTACTATTAATCTTATCAATAGTCAAAGGCGGTATTGAAAAAGGCATTAGGGCCCAGTATAGATGGAAAGAGGGAGTAGCTTATTAACTTACATTTCGTATACATACTAAGTGTGAAAAATGCTAAAAAAAACCTGGGATGTGCTCCAGATGGTTTGAGTGTGGACCTTGGCACACCCATGGCCCCAATTCAAGTCCCGGCAGCCCAGAAATAACGGGCTTATTCCCAAGCATGAGAAAAATCAGGAAGCCAAAAAGCCACACAAGGTCTCACTGGGGGGGCTGCTAAAGGCACTCAGACATGATGTAAACAAAAATTACACCAATTGGAGACAGGTCTGCTCTACTATTATTGACTAAAAGAAAAAAAAACATAACTAATGTGTGCTCTGTTCCCAGAAGTTGTGAAGATAGGTTGAATTACCTGATTGGTTGCTGCAGTGTAGATCTTCTCTTCGAATCGCACAGCAATTTTTTGAAGTTCGTTCAGTCCCTCTGGCACAGATACTGGCAGATGCTTCTTGAGAGTTTCCATTCTACAGACATGATTTAAAATGTGAATAAATTTGGGCGATGCATCGCTTTTAAAGTGTTGTGTAGATAAAATGTGTTGCATCTAAGTGGAACGAGCAGGCAGAGCAGGCAAGGTAGATTTCCAATTCTCAATCTTACTCCTATAAGCAAGGCGTAATTTCGGGGTTGATTTAGTCATGACTTGTGAGCATGTGCATATTATCCTTGGGAAAGGATACGAGAAACTGTAGTTTCAGAACAGAACAAAATTGCATCCCGGAGCAGTAGTAGAAATCGAATGGTTTACCCTAGGTAATCAAACGTTGTGATACTTGGTAGCACGACAAATTAGCACGGTGAATAAACTTGTGTAAATTGTTGAGGTATAATAATTCTAGTAAATTAAGTAAATAAGCTGGATTCAAAGCAGGCGTAGTACAAGTTGATTAGTGAATTCCCACAGCGGGGAATTTTGACGGCGCAGAAACTGGGAGCTTGTGTGTAGATCGACGACGAATCTGTTGCTGCCGCTATGGATATGGCTAGATCACAGCTATCAGATGGATTGATGACAAAACTGACCCGAAAACACATGCAGGAAATTCCTCTTTGTTTCTACTGAAACCGAAAAGGCGGATGAAGGGTCGAATCAAACCAAATCAGTTATAGGGAGAGGGAGAGGAAAGTAAATCAAATCAATTAGAGGAGTCCCTACATCTTATTGACGATCCTGCTGCGTGCCTCGGGCTGGAGCTGGGCGCGCCAATCACCTCCGGCGGCGGGTGGGGCGTTCGGGTCAACGCCGGCGGCGGCCGCGGCGGGGTCCGACCCTTGGGTGGGCCGCCAGTTGGCGTCCATGGTCGGGATCAGCGATTCGTAGGTCCGGAGGAGATGGATGGAGGTGAATTTGTGTATATACTACAAAAACCCGAGGACGGCGACGAGGACTTGCAGCCTGCCTTCGCCCGAGTGGTGTCGTGTGGTTAACTTGACCGCCGCAGTCTCTACTATTTTTCTCTACTACTTCCTCCGTTCCTAAATATAAGTCTTTGGAGAGATTTCACTATAGACTACATACGAAGCAAAATGAATGAATCTACACTCTAAAATATGTCTATATACATCCGTATGTAGTTTGTAGTAGAATATTTAAAAAGACTTATATTTAGGAACGGAGGGAGTAGTAATAATAAAAGCAAGTACAATAGGATGACGTGAGCGAACTATAAGAGCATCTCCAGTAGAATGTGTATATTTACATGTCTATATATTCATATAGACAATGGTCTAAAAAGATTCCCTCATATACACGTTCAGTTTTGCATCAGAACGTCTATATACAGGGACCATGACATGTGGGACGCCGCTGGGGAGAGGAAGAAATCATGACTGCAACTGAGTTTAGACGACGCCTTCACATTGTCCAGACGTGGACATTGTCGAGGTCGGTTTAGACAATGTGTATATTTAGACGATCATATAGACAAGCTGTTGGATGCCTGTTTTTGGCTCACGTCATGGAAAACGAGTATAGACATCCATATAGACAAGCTATTGGATATGCTCTAAGGCTCTCCCCAGTGCTCCATGGTGGACAGGTGCTAAGGATACCACATAGGCAGAAAAATGATGTGGCAAAGCAATTAAAGAGGAGAGAGAGCATTATAGTAATGACAAGAAGAATCAATGCTAAGCACGTGAATCTATGCAAAAAGACTACCAACCAATACATGAAGGAGTTTTGTCACTAAACAATTAAATAAAGGAAGCTCAACTACAAAAGCTAAGCACCCATGCATTGGGGATACTAGTTGCTAAGCATTTTAATACACTTAGCACCTCACTTTAGCACCAATGCATTGGGAGAGGTCTAAAAGATGCCACATCAGATTTATGTCTAGGTGGAGGAGAGATGAGAGGAGACGAGAAAGAAGAGAAGCGGGCTACAAGCTTACAGCCGGCTCTAGCACCCTTTGTGAGAGGAAATAGTGGGCCATTGTATTCATTGTATAGTATACTAGTATGTGTAACTATTGTATGAGTGGGCTATTAGGTTGGCTACAAATGACATGGCAACTTCATATAGCCGATTGTTGGTTATACTATTAACCATGCTCTAAAGCGATTGTCGCTTCTTTTTCTTTTTTGATAACCTCGCGAAATCTTTATTAACCCATCACAATGATTATAGGGACGAACGAAAGATCTCCGGGATGGTCTAACCAAACATGGCGACCAACCCCGAGAGAAAGAGAATGTTTTGCTAGGTTGTGAGGCTCATAGTTTGAACTCCTGAATTCATGGTCTATATTACATGAAAGAAAAACTAATGAACGGTCTGAAATCTCATGTAAAACCACCACATAAAAAGGCACGGCACTCTCTTTCCTTCCTGAAGAAGTAGACAACGCTTTGATGGGTATGAAGAAAGGCACGGCCCCGGGCCCCGACGACTGGCCAGTCGAATTCTTCTGCAAATTCTGGCCTTTGCTTCGGCCCATCTTCCTTGATATTGTCAACGAATTTGCCCTTGGAACGGTAGATATCTCCCGCCTTAACTACGGGGTTATCAGCCTTATCCCTAAAGTTAAAGGGGTTGACAATGTTAAGCTGTTCAGACCTATCACGCTTATTAATGTGTCTTTCAAGATTTGCGCCAAGGCTTACGCCACCCGGCTGGCCCCTGTCGCCCGAAGGGTCATCCTCAACAGCCAAACAACCTTTCTAAAAGGCCGTAATATTCTGGAGGGCCCTATTGCCCTTCATGAGTGTGACGCCCGAAGACCGACGTCCCAGAAGATCCCAGAAGATTTCAGAAGATTCCAGAAGATTGCAGATGTTCCGGGCTCCTCCCGTGTGTTTCTTTTGTGCTTGGGTTTTTATTTTATTTTATTTTTGCATTGCATCATGCCATCATGTCATTTTTATTTTGCATCTCAACCTAAATAAATTGTGTGGACCTTCGGTCCATTTAAATCGAGGGAAGGTGTCTTCTCTTTAAAACATATAAAAGCCTCTCAATATTATTAGGGAGCTATATAAAAATATTCCATTGTTTGGATTTACCCGCAACACACGTGCATAATTTCCCCATGCTTTCCTACTTCGAGTTTCTCCTTCAAAAACCTTGCCAATAATTCTTTTCCGTTGTTTCGAGGTTCTTCCAAAAACCCTCCAACCTTTTTAATTAAATTCCTTGCATTTTTGCGAGTTTAGGGAATTTATCCCCATGCACAAATTCCTCCCCTACCTTCTCTTTCTTTTCTTTCTCTTTTCTATTTTGTTTTAAAAGGGAAATAAGTGAGAGAGCCCGCGCCGTCGGCCTCTTAGCCCAGCCAGGCCGCCCTGCTGCTCTAGGCCCATCCCTTCGGCCCAAAACCCCCCTCCCGAACCCTAGCTGGTCGCCCGCACTCCCCCCTCGCTCCTCCTTTTCCCTTTCCCCGCCGCCAGGCCTCGCTCGTCTCCCTCGTTCTCTGTCGCCCGATCCCCTCGCCCTCTGCCTTCCTCTCTCTCAAACCCCATCGACCCCCCTTCTCCTTCCTCCATCGCCCCGAGAGCCCTCCGCCTTCGTGCGCCCCTCAAGCCGCTGCTCCTCCCTGAGCGCTTCCCTCCGCGGCTCCCTCCTCTCTGCATCGCGCGCCTGACGCCCGGTGCGCCCCGACCTCGTTCCCCAGCGCCGAGGCCTCCCTCTCATCTCCCTTCCTCGCCTCCAGTGGCCAGGAGCCCCGGAGCCGCGTCGTCCACCAGGTCGCCTCTCTGGCCCTGCGGCCAGGAGCGCGCCGGGGCCTTCTCCAGGAGCCTCCCCGCCTTGCACCAGCGCCGTGGCTTCCTCCAGCTCGCCATGGCCCTGCGTCGTCCAGGCCGCCCCGTCGGTCGATCTCCTCGCCAAGCCGCTCCGCCCCGCGCGCCTGGTGCCGCGGGCCGGCCCGGACCAGCCAGAGCGTCCCGGCCGCGACCTCCCTCAGGCCGGAGCTGCTCCCTCCATCTCCAGCAGCAAGGCATGCGCCTCCCCGTCGCCCCGCGAGCCGGCCCTGCCTCCTCGCCGGCCGCCCCGCGTCTGCTTCGCCAAGGCCGCGTCCACGAGCAGCTTCACCGCAGCCTTTTTCCTGTGTTTTGTTGTTTTGTTGATGTTATTGTTGTCTCAAGTAACCATGTAACAGCAAGCTTACCTAATTTTGGACCCGTACATCTACGAGCTCCGTGTACGACTACATGAACGAGTACACGGCGACCCGACCAAGTACCCCTCCGATATGTCAAGTACCCCTACGACAAGTACCTCGACGACGTGTACAACTACACCGGGATCGGACCGACTACCTCGTGTACCTCTTCGTTACAAGAACCGAGACCGGACCGTCAAGTACATCTACCGATGCAAGTACCACGACGCCGCAAGTACCACGACGACCGAACGGCTACGAGGACGAGTACAACTACGAACGTGAACGTCTACCGTCGCCCCGTGTACCACTACTTCCCACTACGGAACGAGTACCCCTATCGATGGCCGTGAACGACTTCTTCCACTACGTCTCGAACCGCCCCGAAACGCACGCTTCGAAGGTATAACGAGACGACCCCGTGGATGACTCGTGGAATGCTTGCTTGTGTTGTATGAAATGTTTCACTTGTGTGCTCCTTGCCCGTTTCATCGTTTGTCGTGTTCCTCGGTTGCCTCGTCGCCGACTCGTGGGAACCCGGCAACGGGATCACCCCATCATCTCGTTTGACTCGCTCACGCCACCTTCATCTTTTGCACCGGTCTCTCAACGAGTTACCGGAACCGATATGTTGTGTTGCATCATTTTCGGTTCGTTGCCGCGGCACCTTTTCGTTCCACCACGGTGACAAATGCTTCTTATCTTCTTCTTGTTAACTTTTAATAAACTTGCATAAAACTTGATCATGTCATCCGCATCATGTTAACAACATTATATGTTTAATTGTGTTTGCTTTATAATTACTAAACATGCTCATGGGGATTTTCCGGATATGTTGTTGTTATTTCCGGCCCCATTTAAAATGCCTAAATAGTTAGTTTACTTATGCTACACCTCTTGCCATGTTAAACACATTTAATCTTGTCTTGTAAATAAACGAGAGTCAACTAAATAATTAAATGTGGTGTTTCGTCAATATGCAACTCGTTGCATATTGAGCTCCACTTAACTTGTAGTTTTGTTTGTGCACTTTGCCATGCCATGCATATTTAAACCGGACATGCATCATGCTTGCTTGTGCATCGTATGCCATGTTTATGATTGTGTGTTTACCGTGTTGTTTGCTTCTTTCCGGTTGCTTCTCTTGTTAGCTTCGGTTTCGTTCCGGAGTTGTGAGGATTCGCTCGACTGTTGCTCCGTCTCCTTCATGGATCCGTTCTTCTACCTTGTGGAATCCCAGGCAAGATGATCATACCCTTGGATACCTTTACTACCATTGCCATGCTTAGTTGTCTCGATGCTATCGTTACATGTCGCGATACCCATCTTTTATGTCAGCCTCTCCTTGTTGCCATGAAACCTCTAACCTTGACACCTTCCTAGCAAAACCACTGTTTGGCTATGTTACCCGCTTGCTCAGCCTCGCTTGCTCAGTCCTTCTTATAGCGTTGTTAGTTGCAGGTGAAGATGAAGTTCGTTCCAGGAGGGAACTTGTTGTTGGATATATCACAATACCTATAATTATTATTAACACACCTATATACTGGGCATGGGTGGAAGGCTTGGCCTTTTGCTCGGTGTTTTGTTCCACTCATGCCACCTTAGGCGTCGATAAACCGGCATTATGTTCCTTGATTTTTGCGTTCCTTACACGATGGGTGAAATGGGGACCCCTTGACAGTTCGACTTTGAATAAAACTCCTCCAGCAAGGCCCAACATTGGTTTTAATTTGCCTCATAATAACAACTTAATTAATTAATTAAATTTGCATAGGGAGTTAGCGCTACCCGAGGATTCTTAATTCTACATAGCAGGGGGGGCCAGTGCTGATGGTGTTGGTCCCAAACGGGGGTCCTGCAGGGCCGCCTTGGGGAAACCCGAGGTATCTGGTATAACCTGTAGCATCACCCATCCGGTAGTGTCCTGAGACGAGATACACGCGGCTACTATCAGGGTGTCGACACACCAGGAGGTCTTGCTGGACTTGTTTTACCATTGTCGAAATGACTTGTGCTACCGGGATGCCGAGCCTGATCGGATTTTCCCTAAGATAAGGGGTGATGATATTATATTTATCACTTCAGCTAATCGTGAGAGCTTGTGATGGGCTAAGTTGGGACACCCCTGCAGGGTTATGATCTTTCGAAAGCCGTGCCCGCGGTTATGTGGCAGATTGGAATTTGTTAATGTCCGGTTGTAGAAAACTTGACAGAGGATCCTAAGTAAAACACACAACCGTGTGAGTAACCGTGACTGTCTCTTTTCACTCTGAGAAGAGAACACGGTGGGGTTATGTTTGACTCGTATGTAGTTAGGATCTTTAGCGATCACTACTTTTGCGACCGTTTGCGTAGCTTCTCATCTTATTCTGGTACTCGTAAGTTAGCCACCATATATTGCTTAGCCGCTGCTGCAACCTCACCACTTTACCTCTTCCTACCCACAAAGCTTTGCTAGTCTTGTTACCCATGGTTATGGGATTGCTGAGTCCTCGTGGCTCACAGATACTACAACACCAGATGCAGGTTCAGCCGAGTTCGATGCAGGAGCTGGTTCAAGTGCTTCACCAGGAGCTCGATGAAGAGTTTGGCCGTATGCTTGTGACGTTTCCGTCGATCAGTAGTGGTTTCTACTAGGATTCGATCCTGACCTGTGGCTTTATGTTGTTTTGGTATCTTTCTTTTGGATCTTGCCCGTAGTCGGGTTGTGATGTTTTGAATGATGATTGCTTATGTAATGTATTGTGTGAAGTGGCGAGTGTAAGCCAACTATCTCCTTTTGCAATTTAATCCCTCTTTTACATGAGTCGTGCAAAGATACCAAACTTGAGATCATTCTAGGATGGGCTTATATCTTTAAGTCGTGCCACGACACGTAGGAGATATAGTCCCATCCTGGGCATTACAATGAGATAGTCCACGAGCTTAAAATTAAAAAGCAGAAAGGGGTGCTGCTCAAGCTCGATTTTGAAAAAACCTACAACCGTGTAAACTGGAAGTTTGTACAGGAGGTTCTCCTCAAAAAGGGTCTCAAGGCAGGTTTTGTCCATCGTATTATGAACCTGATAAACTGTGGACAAACGGCCGTTTCTATTAACGGGGAGGTGGGTAGATTTTTCCGCAACAAAAAAGGCTTAAGACAAGGAGACCCCCTATCTCCAATTATTTTTAATTTTGTTGCGGATGCGCTGTCAGCTATGTTAACTAAGGCTCGTGCGGCAGGGCACATCAAAGGGTTTGTGTCGCATCTGATCCCTGGAGGGGTTACACATATGCAATACGCTGACAACACAATGCTGCTCTTCGAACCTGATGATAATAGCATAGCTTCGATCAAGTTGTTGTTGCTTGCATTTGAGCTCTTATCCGGGCTCAAAATCAATTTTCTCAAGAGCGAGGTCATAACCATGGGGATGGCTGACCATGAGAGTAGGAGAGTGGCCAACTTACTCAATTGCAAGCTAGGGAGCCTGCCAACCAAGTATCTTGGCCTGCCAATTTCACATAGCAGGGTTTCCATTAAGGAGTGGGAACCCTTATATGGGAAGGTAGCGGGTAGAGTGAGCCCTTGGCGTGGGAGGTTTATGTCTTCCGCGGCAAGACTTATTCTTACTAACTCTAGCCTTTCATCTCTCCCTATGTTCACCATGGGAATGTTCCTTCTTGCGGATGGGGTGCATGCTAAATTGGACATGCCCCGCTCCGGTTTCTTTTGGGAGGGAACGTGCATTAAGCGGAAGTGCCACCTAGTCAAGTGGGCTGCGGTCTGCCGTCCAAAAAAGTTTGGTGGGTTGGGCATTTTGAATTCAAAATTCATGAATGTTGCTCTCCTATCCCGATGGTGGTGGAGGCTGGCACAAAACGAGTCGGGTCTCTGGGCTGATCTTCTTAAGGCAAAGTATTTCCCTAATGGCAATGTTTTCTCCGCGAAGCGATCGGCCTCCTCATTCTGGAACGGGATCCAGGTTGTGCGACCCGCTTTCACCTTAGGGGCGAAGTTTTTGGTCTGGGACGGTTAGTCAGCACGTTTCTGGCTGGATTCCTAGATTGGCACTTCTCCTCTTTGGCAGAGTCACCCTGCAGTTTTCCAAGAGGCCTCTAACACGGAGTTGATGGTGGGCGATGCTCTCCAGACCTTCCCTCCCTCGGTTTCCTTCCTTAGAGCTCTTCTCTGGAAATTGAATGGAACGGGGTGAAGGCTCCGATCGGTCATCAAGTTTCCTGCCCGGGTGCGGACAAGGTCTCCTGGAAGCTCTCTACCTCGGGATTGTTCTCGGTTAAGTCCCTATATAGCAAACTAACTGAGGACGTCGTGCTGGACATAGCTCGGGGGCTGTGGAAGGCCGGCCTACCTTTGAAAATAAAAATCTTCCTGTGGTAGATGTTTCAAAACCGTCTCCCGACAGCGGACAACATTGCGATTTGTAATGGCCCCTCGGACGGATCATGTGTGTTGTGTAGTAGCATAGAGGATGCCAATCACGCTTTCTTTCACTGTCACCTTGCGAAATTTGCATGGAGCGCAGTGAGAGCTACTTTTCAACAAAATTGGAACCCAGCATCGGGTGCTGAGCTTCTGCATATCTTGCGGTTGCAAAAGGGTCTAGTGCTAGGATCGCTTGGCGTTGCATAGGGGCGCTGCTATGGTCTATATGGACTATTCGCAATAAGATGACCATCGAGAAGAAGTTCCCTTCTCACCCTGCTGATATCTTATTCAAATGTCACCTATTCTTGCAGACTTGGATACCGTTGGGGAAACCGTGTGATGAGGAGCGCATGTCCGAGACGATGGCAAAGATACGCTGCATCCAGACGGAAGCTCGCCAAGTAGCAACCCAAGACTGATATCTTTGCCGCCTTTTGCTCGTTGCCTATTTTGTCTCTCTGTTTTCCAGCCTGTGTGCTGATGTTGTTGAACCCATTTGCTGTTGGTCATGTCGCTGGCCTGTTTGGATGATGTCGTCTTGAACTTTTTGGTTACCGCCGTGTGGTTTTATTAATTTAAAGTCGGATGCCTTTGGCATCTTCGTTCCAAAAAAAACCACGCCATAAGCAGCTAAATTGCCATGTTGTAGATCATCAACAACTACCTTGCAATCCGAAGCAATATGAATGCGTCGAGCATACAAATCATCAGATAGGGAAAGAGCTTCCCTTATAGCTAGAGCTTACAAGGTTTGAGGGTCTGTTATGTGCTTAAAGACAACCGTTGATGCCTCAAGAAAAGTGCCAGTTTGGTCTCTGCATACTGCACCATGCCTCCCCCTCGTAGACACTGCCCAGTCAACATTGATTTTAACACTACCTTGGACTAGAGGCACCCAAGCTGACGTGTGAGGTGCCCTCTGTGTCGCATGCTTCTATCCTCTTTTGTTAACTATCTCCAACTCTGACAGGTACTTATTGATGAAAGTGTCGGTCGCATGTGGAGACTGGAAAATGTCCTCGTGAATTGCCTTCCTCCTTACTCCCCATATTGCCCATGCGGTTACGACAACAGAAATAAAATCTTGAGCATCTAATATTTCATGCAATACGAAGAGCCGATCCTTTGCACTTTCTTCCTGGTGTGTAATGATCTTCTTGTTGGAAATATGCCCTAGAGGCAATAATAAAAGTATTATTATATTTCCTTGTTCATGATAATCGTCTGTTATTCATGCTTGAATTGTATTGAACGGAAACAGCGATACATGTGTGAATATATAGACCACAATGAGTCCTTGGTAAGCCTCTAGTTACTAGCTCGTTGATCAACAGATGGTCACGGTTTCCAGACCATGGACATAGGATGTCGGTGATAACGGGATCACATCATTAGGAGAATGATGTGATGGACAAGACCCAATTCTGAGCCTAGCACGAGATCGTATAGTTCGTAATGCATAAGCTTTTCGGTGTCAAGTATTTATTCCTTAGACCATGAGGTTGTGCAACTCCCGGATGCCGTAGGAATACTTTGGGTGTGCCAAACGTCACAACGTAACTGGGTGGCTATAAAGGTACGCAACGGGTATCTCCGAAAGTGTCTGTTGAGTTGGTACGAACCGAGACTGGGATGTTGTCACTCCGTATGACGGAGAGGTACCTCTGGGCCCACTCGGTAAGACATCATCATAATGAGCTCAAGGTGACTAAGGAGTTAGTCACGGGATGATGGGTTACGGATCGAGTAAAGAGACTTGCCATGACGAGATTGAACAAGGTATCGGGAATACCGACGATCGAATCTCGGGCAAGTACCGTACCGATGGACAAAGGGAATAACATACGGGATTGAGTGAATCCTTGACACAGTGGTTCATCCGATGAAGATCATCGAGGAACACGTGGGAACCAACATGGGTATCTAGATCCCGTTGTTGGTTATTGACCGGAGAGTGGTCTCGGTCATGTCTACGTGTTTCCCGAACCCGTAGGGTCTACACACTTAAGGTTCGGTGACGCTAGGGTCGTAGAGATACATGCACGTGGAAACCCGAAAGTTGTTCGGAGTCCCGGATGAGATCCCGGACATTACGAGGAGTTCCGGAATGGTCCGGAGGTAAAGAATGATATATAGGAAGTCCAGTTTCGGCCATCGAGTGAACTCCGGGGGTCACCGGGAGTGTCCCGGGACCACCGGAAGGGTCTCGGGGGTCCACCGGGTGGGGCCACCCATCCCGGTGGGTCCCCTAGGCCGCAAGGGGGAAGGGGCCAGCCCCTGGTGGGCTGGCGCACCACTTGGCCCCCCCTCCATGCGCCTAGGGTTGAAACCCTAGGGGAGGGGGGCGCCCCCTATGCCTTGGGGGGCAAGTTTCCCCCCTAGGCCGCCGCCCCCCCCCCTTGCAGATGGGATCTGCCAGGGCCGGCGCCCCCCTGGCCCCTTTATATAGTGAGGGGGGGAGAGGGCAGCCGCACCCAAGCCTCTGGCGCCTCTCCCCCTCCCGTCACACCTTTCTACTCCTCCGCAGGGCGCCGGCGAAGCCCTGCAGGATTTCCCGCTGCATCCACCACCACGCCGTTGTGCTGCTGGATCTCCGACGACCTCTCCTCCCCCCTTGCTGGATCAAGAAGGAGGTGACGTTGTTGTACCGGACGTGTGTTGAACGCGGAGGTGCCGTCCGTTCGGCGCTAGATCATCGGTGACGAAGAACGCGAAGAGTACGACTACTTCATCCACGCTTCTTCGAACGCTTCCGCTCGCGATCTACAAAAGGGTATGTAGATGCATTCTGATATGCTCGTTACTAGATGTCTCCTTAGATTGATCTTGGTGAAAGCGTAGAAATTTTTTGAATTCTGCTACGTTCCCCAACAGTGGTATCAGAGCTAGGTCTTTGCGTAGCATCTTGCACGAGTAGAACACAAAGCAGTTGTGGGCGTTGAGTTTGCTCAACTTTCTTGCCGTTACTAGTCTAATCTTGATTCGGCGGCATTGTGGGATGAAGCGGCCGGGACCGACCTTACACGTACGCTTACGTGAGACTGGTTCCACCGACAGACATGCACTAGATGCATAAGGTGGCTGGCGGGTGTCTGTCTCTCCTACTTTAGTCGGATCGGATTCGATGAACAGGGTCCTTATGAAGGGTAAATAGAAATTGACAAATCACGTTGTGGTTTTGACGTAGGTAAGAAACGTTCTTGCTAGAAAACCTATAGAAGCCACGTAAAACTTGCAACAACAATTAGAGGTCGTCTAACTTGTTCTTGCAGCATGTGATATGTGATATGGTATGGCCAAGAAGATGTGATGAATGATATATGTGATGTATGAGATTGATCATGTTCTTGTAATAGGGAATCACGACTTGCATGTCGATGAATCCGACAACCGGTAGGAGCCATAGGAGTTGTCTTAATTATTGTATGACCTGCGTGTCACTGAATAACGCCATGTAATTACTTTACTTTATTGCTAATCGTTAGCCATAGTAGTAGAAGTAATAGTTGGCGTGACGACTTCTTCAAGACACGATGATGGAGATCATGATGATGGAGATCATGGTGTCGAGCCGGTGACAAAGATGATCATGGTGCCTCGAAGATGGAGATCCAAGGAGCAAGATGATATTGGCCATATCATGTCACTTTAATTGATTGCATGTGATGTTTATCATGTTTATGCATCTTGTTTACTTAGAACGACAGTAGTAAATAAGATGATCTCTCACTAAAATTTCAAGAACTGTGTTCCCCCTAACTGTGCACCATTGCTAAGGATCGTTGTTCCGAAGCACCACGTGATGATCGGGTGTGATAGGTTCTAACGTTCGCATACAACGGGTGTAAGCCAGATTTACACACGCAATACACTTAGGGTTCACTTGACAAGCCTAGCATGTACAGACATGGCCTCGGAACACGAAAGACCGAAAGGTCGAACATGAGTCGTATAGAAGATACGATCAACATGAAGATGTTCACCGTTGATGACTAGTCCGTCTCACGTGATGATCGGACACGGGCTAGTCGATTCGGATCATGTATCACTTAGATGACTAGAGAGATGTCAATCTGAGTGGGAGTTCATTAAAATTTGATTAAGATGAACTTAATTATCATGAACTTAGTCTAAAATCTTTACAATATGTCTTGTAGATCAAATGGCCCACGCTCATGTCACCCTCAACTTCAATGCGTTCCTAGAGAAATCCAAGCTGAAAGACGATGGTAGCAACTACACGGACTGGGTCCGTAACCTGAGGATCATCCTCATAGCTGCCAAGAAAACTTATGTCCTAGATGCACCGCTAGGTGACGCTCCCGCCCCGGCAAACCAAGATGTTATGAACGCTTGGCAGTCGCGTTGTGATGATTACTCCCTGGTTTAGTGCGGCATGATTTACAGCTTAGAATCGGGGCTCCAAAAGCGTTTTGAGCACCACGGGGCATATGAGATGTTCCAAGAGCTGAAAATGGTTTTCCAAGCTCATGCCCGAGTCGAGAGATATGACAACTCCGACGCATTCTACAGCTGTAAGATGGAGGAAAACAGTTCTGTCAGTGAGCACATCCTCAAGATTTCTAGGTTGCACAACCGCTTGTCTCAGTTGGGAATGAATCTCCCAGACGAAGCAGTCGTTGACAGAATCCTCCAGTCGCTCCCACCAAGCTACAAGAGCTTCGTGTTGAACTTCAATATGCAGGGGATGGAGAAGTCCATTCCCGAGGTGTATTCGATGTTGAAATCAGCGGAGGTGGATATCAAGAAAGAACATCAAGTGTTGATGGTCAATAAAACCACTAAGTTCAAGAAGGGCAAGGGTAAGAAGAACTTCAAGAAGGACGACAAGGGAGTTGCCGCGCCCGGTAAGCCTGTTGCCGGGAAGAAGCCAAAGTATGGACCCAAGCCTGAGACAGAGTGCTTTTATTGCAAGGGAACGGGTCACTGGAAGCGGAACTGCCCCAAATACTTAGCGGACAAGAAGGCCGGCAACATCAAAGGTATATGTGATATACATGTTATTGATGTGTACCTTACCAGCGCTCGTAGTAGCTCCTGGGTATTCGATACCGGTGCAGTTGCTCATATTTGTAACTCTAAGCAGGAGTTGCGGAATAAGCGGAGACTGGCGAAGGACGAGGTGACGATGCGCGTCGGGAATGGTTCCAAGGTCGATGTGATCGCCGTTGGCACGCTGCCTCTACATCTACCCTCAGGATTAGTTTTAAACCTCAATAATTGTTATTTAGTACCAGCTTTGAGCATGAACATTGTATCTGGATCTCGTCTTATGCGAGATGGCTACTCATTTAAATCTGAGAATAATGGTTGTTCTATTTATTTGAGAGATATGTTTTATGGTCATGCCCCGCTGGTCAATGGTTTATTTTTGATGAATCTCGATCGTGATGTTACACATATTCATAGTGTGAATGCCAAAAGATGTAAAGTTGATAATGATAGTCCCACATACTTGTGGCATTGCCGCCTTGGTCATATTGGTGTCAAACGAATGAAGAAGCTTCATGCTGATGGACTTCTGGAGTCTCTTGATTATGAATCATTTGACACGTGCGAACCATGCCTCTTGGGCAAGATGACCAAGACTCCGTTCTCCGAAACAATGGAGCGAGCAACCAACTTATTGGAAATCATACATACCGATGTGTGCGGTCCAATGAGCGTTGAGGCTCGCGGAGGCTACCGTTATGTTCTCACCCTCATAGATGACTTGAGTAGATATGGGTATATCTATTTGATGAAGCACAAGTCTGAGACCTTTGAAAAGTTCAAGGAATTTCAGAATGAGGTTGAGAATCAACGAGACAAGAAAATAAAGTTCTTACGATCGGATCGTGGGGGTGAATATTTGAGTCATGAATTTGGCATGCACCTTAGGAAATGTGGAATTGTTTCACAATTGACACCGCCCGGAACACCTCAGCGTAACAGTGTGTCCGAACGTCGAAATCGTACTCTATTGGACATGGTGCGATCTATGATGTCCCTTACCGATTTACCGCTATCTTTTTGGGGTTATGCTTTAGAGACTATCGCATTCACTTTAAAATAGGGCTCCGTCGAAATCCGTTGAGACGACACCGTATGAACTTTGGTTTGGCAAGAAACCGAAGCTGTCGTTTCTGAAAGTTTGGGGTTGCGATGCTTATGTCAAGAAACTTCAACCTGAAAAGCTCGAACCCAAATCGGAAAAATGCGTCTTCATAGGATACCCAAAGGAAACGATTGGGTACACCTTCTACCACAGATCCGAAGGCAAGGTCTTTGTTGCCAAGAATGGATCCTTTCTGGAGAAAGAGTTTCTCTCGAAAGAAGTGAGTGGGAGGAAAGTAGAACTTGATGAGGTGACAGTCACCCCGCCTGGACCGGAAAGTAGCGCAGCGTAGGAAATTGTTCCTGAGGTGCCTGCACCGACAAGGGAGGAAGTTAATGATGATGATCATGAAGAAACAGATCAAGTTACTACTGAACTTCGAAGGTCCACAAGGGCACGTTCCGCACCAGAGTGGTATGGCAACCCTGTCATGAATATCATGTTGTTAGACAACGATGAACCTTCGAACTATGAAGAAGCGATGGCGGGCCCGGATTCCAATAAATGGCTTGGAGCCATGAAATCCGAGATAGAATCCATGTATGAAAACAAAGTATGGACTTTGGTGGACTTGCCTGATGATAGGCACGCCATAGAAAATAAATGGATATTTAAGAAGAAGACAGACGCGGATGGTAATGTGACCATCTATAAGGCTCGTCTTGTCGCTAAGGGTTATCGACAAGTTCAAGGGATTGACTACGACGAGACTTTCTCTCCTGTAGCGATGCTGAAGTCAGTCAGAATCATGTTAGCTATTGCCGCATTATATGATTATGAGATATGGCAAATGGACGTCCAAACAGCATTCCTTAATGGCTTCCTCAAGGAAGAGTTGTATATGATGCAGCCGGAAGGTTTTGTCGATCCAGA
The DNA here is from genome assembly GCA_902687465.1 of Secale cereale. Lineage (NCBI taxonomy): Eukaryota > Viridiplantae > Streptophyta > Magnoliopsida > Poales > Poaceae > Secale > Secale cereale. Next base: position 414,947,322 of record LR738715.1, read on the forward strand.
GAATGCTAACAAGGTATGCAAGCTCCAGCGCTCGATTTACGGGCTGGTGCAAGCATCTCGGAGTTGGAATATTCGCTTTAATGATGTGATCAAAGCGTTTGGCTTTATACAGACTTATGGAGAAGCCTGTATCTACAAGAAAGTGAGTGGGAGCTCTGTAGCATTTCTCATATTATATGTGGATGACATATTGCTGATGGGAAATGATATAGAATTATTGGAAAGTGTAAATGCCTACTTGAATAAGAGTTTTTCAATGAAGGACCTTGGAGAAGCAGCTTACATATTAGGCATCAAAATCTATAGAGATAGATCAAGACGCCTTATCGGTCTTTCACAAAGTACATACCTTGACAAGATATTGAAGAAGTTCAATATGGATCAGTCCAAGAAGGGGTTCTTGCCTGTTTTGCAAGGTATGAGATTGAGCAAGGCTCAGTCGCCGACCACGGCAGAAGATAGAGAAAAGATGAGTGTCATACCCTATGCCTCGGCCATAGGTTCTATCATGTATGCCATGCTGTGTACCAGACCTGATGTGAACCTTGCCATAAGTTTGGTAGGGAGGTACCAAAGTGATCCCGGTATGGAACACTGGACAACGGTCAAGAACATCCTAAAGTACCTGAAGAGGACTAAGGATATGTTTCTCGTTTATGGAGGTGACGAAGAGCTCGTCGTAAAGGGTTACGTCGATGCTAGCTTCGACACAGATCTGGATGACTCGAAGTCACAAACCGGATACGTGTATATTTTGAATGGCGGAGGAGTCAGCTGGTGCAGTTGCAAGCAGAGCGTCGTGGCACATTCTACATGTGAAGCGGAGTACATAGCTGCTTGTGAAGCAGCGCAAGAAGGAGTCTGGATGAAGGAGTTCATCACCGACCTAGGAGTCATTCCAAGCGCGTCAAGCCCGATGACTCTCTTCTGTGACAACACTGGTGCTATTGCCATTACCAAGGAGCCTAGGTTTCACAAGAAGACCAAGCACATCAAGCACCGTTTCAACTCCATCTGGAATTATGTTCAAGATGGAGACATAGATATTTGTAAAGTGCATACGGATCTGAATGTCGCAGACCCGTTGACTAAACCTCTTCCACGGGCAAAACATGATCAACACTAGAACTCTATGGGTGTTCGATTCATCACAATGTAACTAGATTATTGACTCTAGTGCAAGTGGGAGACTGTTGGAAATATGCCCTAGAGGCAATAATAAAAGTATTATTATATTTCCTTGTTCATGATAATTGTCTGTTATTCATGCTTGAATTGTATTGAACGGAAACAGCGATACATGTGTGAATATATAGACCACAATGAGTCCCTGGTAAGCCTCTAGTTACTAGCTCGTTGATCAACAGATGGTCACGATTTCCTGACCATGGACATAGGATGTCGGTGATAACGGGATCACATCATTAGGAGAATGATGTGATGGACAAGACCCAATTCTGAGCCTAGCACGAGATCGTATAGTTCGTAATGCATAAGCTTTTCGGTGTCAAGTATTTATTCCTTAGACCATGAGGTTGTGCAACTCCCGGATGCCGTGGGAATACTTTGGGTGTGCCAAACGTCACAACGTAACTGGGTGGCTATAAAGGTACGCAACGGGTATCTCCGAAAGTGTCTGTTGAGTTGGTACGAACCGAGACTGGGATGTTGTCACTCCGTATGACGGAGAGGTACCTCTGGGCCCACTCGGTAAGACATCATCATAATGAGCTCAAGGTGACTGAGGAGTTAGTCACGGGATGATGGATTACGGATCGAGTAAAGAGACTTGCCATGACGAGATTGAACAAGGTATCGGGAATACCGACGATCGAATCTCAGGCAAGTACCGTACCGATGGACAAAGGGAATAACATACGAGATTGAGTGAATCCTTGACACAGTGGTTCATCCAATGAAGATCATCGAGGAACACGTGGGAACCAACATGGGTATCCAGATCCCGCTGTTGGTTATTGACCGGAGAGTGGTCTCGGTCATGTCTACGTGTTTCCCGAACCCGTAGGGTCTAGACACTTAAGGTTCGGTGACGCTAGGGTCGTAGAGATACATGCACGTGGAAACCCGAAAGTTGTTCGGAGTCCCGGATGAGATCCCGGACGTGACGAGGAGTTCCGGAATGGTCCGGAAGTAAAGAATGATATATAGGAAGTCCAGTTTCGGCCATCGGGTGAACTCCGGGGGTCACCGGGAGTGTCCTGGGACCACCGGAAGGGTCCCGGGGGTCCATCGGGTGGGGCCACCCATCCCGGTGGGTCCCCTAGGCCGCAAGGGGGAAGGGGCCAGCCCCTGGTGGGCTGGCGCACCACTTGGGCCCCCCCTCCATGCGCCTAGGGTTGAAACCCTAGGGGAGGGGCGCCCCCTATGCCTTGGGGGGCAAGTTTCCCCCCTAGGCCGCCGCCCCCCCTTGCAGATGGGATCTGCTAGGGCCGGTGCCCCCCTGGCCCCTATATATAGTGAGGGGGGAGAGGGCAGCCGCACCCAAGCCTCTGGCGCCTCTCCCCCTCCCGTCACACCTTTCTACTCCTCCGCAGGGCGCCGGCGAAGCCCTGCAGGATTTCCCGCTGCATCCACCACCACGCCGTTGTGCTGCTGGATCTCCGACGACCTCTCCTCCCCCCTTGCTGGATCAAGAAGGAGGTGACATTGCTGTACCGGACGTGTGTTGAACGCGGAGGTGCCGTCCGTTCGGCGCTAGATCATCGGTGACGAAGAACGCAAAGAGTACGACTACTTCATCCACGCTTCTTCGAACGCTTCCGCTCGCGATCTACAAAAGGGCATGTAGATGCACTCTAATATGCTCATTGCTAGATGTCTCCTTAGATTGATATTGGTGAAAGCGTAGAAATTTTTTGAATTCTGCTACGTTCCCCAACACTTCTAGACCAACTCCTCGGGGGCAAGGGCCCATGCACTCCTAGACAGCGCACATGTAAGAAGAGCATGTTGTAACGCCCAGGATGCGGCTATAGCTCCTACGTGTCGAGGCACGAGTTAGAGTCATAACCGCATTCTGGGATGATCTCAAGCGTGGTATCTTTACACAACCCATGTAATGAACAGGATGAAAGAGAGATTAATAGTTGGCTTACACTCGCCATGTCACACAATTAATACAATAACATACATTCATCCAGAGAACACAGATTCCTACTACGGACGAAATCAAACGAAGAAAAAGATACCACACAGGCTAACCCCGATCAACCCTAGTAGGAACCACTACTGATCGTCGAGGTATGTCACGTACATACACCCATGCTCTTCATCGAACTCCCACTTGAGCTCCTGGCCACTGCCTGCATCATACTCAGTTGTACTTGCACTTGTGTTTGTAGTAAACCGTGAGTCACGAGGACTCAACAATCCCATTCCCGGGTATCAAAACTATTAAAGCCTTTGGGTGAGGAGAAGGTATAAAGTGGGCTGCAGCAAGCACTAAGCGTAGATGAGGTGGCTACCTTACGAACTTCCAGAGCGAGAAGACAAGTCAAAGCCAACGATCGTGAACTAGTCATGATCACTAGGTGATCCTGTCTACCTACGAGTCATTCATAACCCAGCCGTATTCTCTTCCCGAACTCCCCGAAAAGAGACCATCATGACTACTCACACGGTAGTGTATTTTGTTTGAGTTTTTGTGTCAAGTTATCTACAACCGGATATTAACAAACTCCAATCTGCCACATAACCGTGGGCACGGCTTTCGAAAGATCATAACCCTGCAGGGGTGTCCCAACTTAGCCCATCACAAGCTCTCACGACCAGCAAAGGTGAAACCTCTTATCTCAGGGACAACCCGATCAGACTCGGAATCTCGGTGCACAAGATATTTCGACAATGGTAAAACAAGTCCAGGAAGACCTCCCGACGTGCCGACACCCCAATAGGAGCCGCGCGTATCTCGTCTCAGGCCACATTGAATAAGCTAAGCGTACATGTGCCAAAATACCCCAAGTTGCCAAAGGGCGGCTCCACATAGTGCTCTAGTTTGGACCAACACTCATGAGGAGCACTGGACTGGGTTGTTGATTAAGAATCCACGGGGTAGCTGATCCCTATGCAAATTTTAGTTATTAGGCAAATGGTAAAACCAAGGTTGGGCCTTGCTGGAAGAGTTGTACTCAAAGCGAACTATCAAGGGGGGCCCATAAACCCCAACTGTGTTAGGACCGCAAAATCAAGGAACATAACACCGGTTTATCGATTCTTAAGGTGGCATGAGTGGAACAAAACATCGAGCAAAAGTCCAAGCCTTCCACCCATTGCCAAGTATATAGGTGCATTAATTTAAATAGAGATATTGTGTTATTCCCAAAATATCCAATCCAACATAGAGCAAACTTCATATTCACGTGCAACTATCAACGCTATAAGAGGGGCTTGAGCAAAAGCATAACTTAGCCAAACAATGGTTTGCTAGGAAGGTAGTTAGAGGTTTCATGGCAAGGTAGGGGCTGACAGGCAAATAGATAGGTAGCGCGAGAAAGCAATAGAGCGAGACAACTAGCAAAGCAACGATAGAGGTGATATGAAGGAATGGTCATCTTGCCTGGGATCCCGCAAGGAAGAAGAACGAGTCCATGAAAAAGACAAACGGACGTAGTCACGGATCCTCACAACTCTGGAACGGAACCGAAGCTAACGAGAGAAGCAAACCGGAAAAAGCAAACGACATGGTAAACACACATAACATGGCATATGATGCACAAACAAGTATGATGCATGTCCGGTGTAAAATACACATGGCATGGCAAAGTGCACAAACAATACTACAAGTTAAGTGGAGCTCAATATGCAACGAGTTTCATATTGACGAAACACCACATTCTATTTATTTAGTTGACTCTCGTTATGAACCCAACAAGTTTAAATGTTGTTTAACATGGCAAGAGGTGAAGCATAAGTAAACTATCTATTCAGGCAATTTAAATGAGGCTGAAAATGACAAACAACAATTCTAGAAATTCCCCATGTGCATATTTAGCGATTCTTAAAGCAAACAACAATTTTAAGCATTTAAATGTTGTTATCATGATGTGGATGACACATTCAAGTTTTTATGCAATTTTTGTTAAAAGTTGAGATGGGCAAGATATGAAGCATTTGGTCGCCGCAACGAAAAGAAAGGGGTGTCATGGCGGCGAAAACGGAACCGGTGCCACGACAACGTTCTGATTCCGACAACTCGTTGAGATGCCGATGCAAAAGAAGGGCGGCGTGAGCGTGTCATGCAAGAACGGTGGGGTGCTTCCGATTGCCGGGTTCCCACGGGTCGATGACAGGGAAACAGGGAACTTGCAAGCGACAACTCGGACACGGTGCAACACACGAGCATCTCATACAACATGCATTCATTCTCGGAAGGTCGTCTCGGCGGTTATACCTTCGAAGCGTGCATTTTCGGAGCGGTTCAAGTTCGTTGAGGGAAGTAGTCGTTCACATACATCGTGGAAGTAGTGGTACACGACGACGGTAGAGGTACTCGCGACCTTGGCGACGGTAGTGGAACACGTTTCTTGTCGAATCCATGGCGACGGTAGTTGTTCACTCGACGGTCTTTGGCGACGGTCGTCGTACACGGTTCATAGATGTTCAGGTCTTCCGTGTGGACTTGTCGGTCTTGGTCTCCGCACTATAGTTGTACAAGAGCGTCGTCGAACTTAGCGAATCTAGAGGCAGTCTTGGCGTGCAACGAGTAACGACGGGATGTACAGGTGTAGCGATGAATGGAACTTCTGCTCCGGCGACGCGGCGGTGCAGGGAACAAAGGGAGTTGTAGATCCGGGCACTGGACGGCGTCCCATGTGAGGTCCGAGGCAGGGGATCGGCGGCCATGGCGTGGCTTGGGCCTTGGCGGGGTTCTGACGAGGAGGAACAGAGAAGCGGCCGGACCGATGAGGTGCCATGGCAGGCGTGCAGCAGAGCGGCAACAAGGCACAGCAACACGGGCGAAGCTGCGGGCCAGCACGGTGCCCACCCTGGCCGGCGGCCATGCGGGTCGCGCAAGGCGGCGGTGAGGCGCGAAGGCGGCAGCGAGGAGAAGGACTTGGCGGCGGCGGCGGGCTCTGGTGGCCGACCGATGGTGTGGAGGTGTCGAGGAGGAGGCCGCATGCGAAGAGGCACGGGGCGGAGCAGGTGGTTGAGGACGAGGAGGAGAAGCGGGAGGGCGACGGGGTCCTGGTGGAGCTTAGCGGCGGCGGTGGTGATGGTGGTGGCCGGCGAGGGGATCAGGTGCGGGAGCCTCGGGCGACGAGGAGAGAGTGGGAAGATCGAGAGGAGGGAGAGAGGCGGCGCGAGGGAGGAGATCAAGGGAGAGATGAGACCGATGGGAGTGGGTCAGGCTAGGTTTAGACATGCTAGGGTTAGGGAGGAGGCAGACGGGCCCTGGGCCGAACTGGCTGCTACTGCTGCTGGGCCTTGAGCCAGATTGGCTGAGGTCTCTTCTCTCTCTCTCTCATATACTCCTTTTCCATTTAAAAAAACATCACAAAAGAGAGAAAGCCCAGGGAGTTTGGAAAGGGTTTTGGCTGAGATAAAAATACCCTAGAACCCTAGAATTCTGGGATATTTTAAAAAATGCTTTGGCAATTTTTAGAGGCTACAAATTTATGCAAGTTTGAAAATAACTCAAACTCGAATAAATCCTTATCCCAACCAATAGACTTCCAAAAGACCTGGAAATTGGAGGAGGTGGTCTTGACATGATCTACTATTTATAGGAAGATATTGAACATTTTCTGGAACAGGAAAATGTCACTTGCAATAAATGAGTGAGACTTGAAAAGAAGAAGCTAGTGGGGGTGGTGCACTTGATGAGGGATTTGGTGGCAAGAGAAAGATGCAAGTGTGTTTTTGGTTGATTCCATAATAGTGGAATATTATAGATCCCTATAAATATTGGGAGTATATGTTATAAAGAGAAGTCACCCTTCCCTCGATTTAAATGGATCGAAGATCCACACAATTTATTTAGTTGAGATGCAAATATTAATGACATGATGGCATGATGACATGATGCAATGCAAAAATAAAATAGAGCAAGCAAATAAAACACACGGTAACATCGAAATATATGGAAGTCTTCTAGAGCGTCGGTCTTGGGGCGTCCCACATGTCACCATGTATCCCGAGCTCCACACAAGCAACATGAGTCGGTGTCTGCCATATGGTGGTGGTGAAGAACTTCCCCGCTTGGCATCGAGTGTCTCGCTAGTCACCAGAGAAACATACGAAGCTTCGAGGGAACCTGAATATGCCATAGCGCACTCCAAACCTTGCTCTCCTACCCCGTGGATGAGCCCTCAGATTCATGCCACCATCTTTCTCTGTTCAACTTCGTCCGCAAGACCATCTGGTACGCCGAGCGGAGGGTGAAAATGCCTCTGTCCTCTACATGCCATGCCCAAAAATCTGGTAGTTTCCGCGGGCACGCTGGTATTTTCAGAATTTCATTTGCATCAAATGGGGTAAACACAGTGCGGACCAGCCCTTCGCTCCATTGTGTTGTGGTGGCATCGATGAGCTCAACAACTCGCTCTGGTGGGTTAGGCACAAGGGACGTAATAGGCCTTTCAAAGCTATATCGCGGGATCCAATTGTGTGCCCATATATATGTGCTCTCCCCATCACTGATCCTTCTCACAATACCCTAAGCTAAGATCTCCTTCCCATCTAACAGTGCTCGCCAAATCTGAGAAGGATGAAGACCCAGTTCTACCTCCAAAAGTGTAGTGTGTGGGAAGTAAACAACTTTCAAAACTTGGGCGCTTAGGGAGGTTTCGTCAGTCACAATCCTCCATGCTTGCCTCACAAGTAGAGCTAAGTTGAAGATTTCCAAATCACGGAATCCAAGGCCTCCCAGGTGTTTTGGTTGTGTCATTGTATCCCAAGCAACCCAACTCGATTTTCATCTGCCTTGCTTACTTCCCCACCAAAACTGCCTAATGATGGAAGATATACTGTCACATAAGCCCCTTGTTAGTCGAAAGCACGACATAGAATATACTGGTATTGCTTGCGCGACTGCCTTGATCAAAACTTCTTTTCCAGCTGCAGAGAGTAATTTTTTCATCCAACCTTTTACCTTCTCCCACACACGATCTCTCAAATACTTGAATGTTCCATTCTTGGAGTGTCCCAAGTCCGTTGGCATGCCCAAATAACGATCACTCGAAGACTCATCGTGAACTTGCAAGGAAGTCTTAATCACTTCTCTTGTAGGCCCGGACAACCACGACTGAAGAAGATGGATGAAGTGTCATGATTGATATGTTGTCTTCAAGCATTACAATATGTGTCCAACATGTTTGACACTGCAACTGGCCCCTCAACATTAGCCTTAAAAAGCAACAGGCTATCATCTGCAAACAAAAGGTGGTTTATGGTGGGAGCTATCGGAGCCACCTTAATACCTGCAATTGATGATTGTGTACTAGATTTCAGGAGGCACGAAAGGCCCTCTGCTGTGATCAAGAATAAGTAAGGGGAAATTGGGTCTCCTGACGGATTCCTCTGGTGGGCCTGAAAGAGTCAAGCTTTTCACCATTAAAAAGAACAGAAAAGAACACTGAAGAGACCGTGCCCATTACCGCATTTATCCATTGCTGAGAAAAGCCAAGTTTATCCATAATGGCCCTCAAATAAGGCTAATCCAATCTGTCATACGCCTTCATCATGTCCAATTTGAGAGCACAGTAATTGTTTGTCTTTGCTTTAGACATCTTCATAAAATGCAAGCACTCGTACGCACATATGATGTTGTCGGTTATTAATCTTCCCGGAACAAAAGTAGACTGTTCTGCCGAAATTATGTCAGGCAGAATGAGTTTCAGTCTGTTGGCCACCACTTTAGAGGAAATCTAGTATAGCACATTGCATAAACTTATGGGCCTAAATTGAGATAGCGGGGTGGGGTTTATTACCTTCGGTATTAGTACTAGAAGTGTATTGTTAATACCTTCTGGACTCTTTTCTCCATGAACAATTTTCAGCACCACCCTTGTTACATCGTCGCCACATATATCCCAGTGGTGTTGATAAAAGTGCGTCGGGTAGCCATCTGGCCCCGGTGCATTAGTAGGGAACATTTGAAACAAGCCTATTTTCACCTCCTCCTTGGTGTATTCAGCATTCAACATTGCATTCATATCCTCTGAAACTTTCCTTGGGACGTCATTAAGCACTGCATACACCCCCTGGACCCCCTCAGAAGTGTAAAGAGTTCGATAGAAATTATTTACCGTCGCTTTTAACTCATCCGGGTCCACCACAATTGCTCCTAGGGAGTTTTGCAAGGCTTTAATCATGTTCTTCTTCCGCCTCAAACTCGCTCGGAGATGAAAGAATTTGGTATTCTTGTCACCCGCTGACAACCAGTCGATTCTTGCCCTCTGGCGCCACATGATTTCCTCCCAATGATACATTTCAATTAGACGTTTGTTTATCTTGAGCTCTGCATGTGAGGGTCCTGTACGGGGAGGGTCTTCGCAAAGCTCTTCTAACATCTACTTCAGATGTTTAATTTCCTTTCTCACACTTCCAAAAGTATCGTTACTCCACCTTCCGAGCCCTCTGGCCAGGTTCTCAAGCTTTGTGCCGGATTTCTTCTACCGAGGCGCATGGTGCACCAGCATCCCAACCCTGAAGTAACATGTCTTATAAACCTTCACGTGTCTCCCACAACGTCTCGTACCTGAACTCCGTCTTTGTCCTTTCGACCTTGGCTCGACCAAAATCAAGTAACAAGGCCATATGGTCCGATGTTGCCGCAGTTTCATGCATGATTAAAGCCAACAAAAATCTTGTCAACCAGTCTGCATTAACCAATGCCCTGTCCAGCCTGCAGTGGGTGAATGTACCCCCAGTCACTTTCTTTTCAAATGTCCAGAAGCAACCCATATAGCCCAAATCTAGAAACATGCATACATCCGTGGTGTCTCGGAATGCTTGGATCTGAGCGTTGTTGCATTGCCCCACTCCTTCATGCTCACTTGGACGTAGGACTTTATTAAAATCTCCAATACATAACCATGGGAGGTAGCTTAAAGTGCTTATGTTTTTAAGTACGGTCCACGTTTGGTGGCGTAGATGAGTTTGTGCCTCCTCATAGACACATGACATCCTCCATTTATCCTCCCCCTTCTTCCTCAACAGATACATCGAGATGGTAGGCCGAATAACCAAGTATCTCAACTTTTATTGCATTGTTCCAAAATAAACAAATACCACCACTCCTTCCTTGACTATCAACAACATAAGAATTATAATAACCTGTCGAGCTAGCCAAAGCTTCTACCCTACTCCATTCTATTTGTGTCTCAACAATACATAGCAGGGTAGGGGTAAACTTCTTCGCGAATTCGCGAAGCTCTCGAACAGTCGCAGGCTTACCCGCTCCACGACAGTTCCAACATAGCGCATTCATTGGGCTCGGCGGTGCTCCTCGAAGGTGCCCGCCAGCTTTTTTACTATTGAGTTGTGATACGTCTCCAACGTATCTATAATTTTTGATTGTTCCATGCTATTATATTATCCATCTAGGATGTTTTATATGCTATGTTATATGATTTTTGGACTAACCTATTAACCCAGAGCCTAGTGCTAGTTTCTGTTTTTTCCTTGTTTTTGAGTATCGCAGAAAAGGAATACCAAACAGAGTCCAATTGACCTGAAATTTCACGGAGATTGTTTTCGGACCAGAAGAAGCCCACGGAGTATTGGAGATGGACCAGAAGAGTCCCGAGGCCACCACGAGGGTGGGGGCGCGCCCTACCCCCTGGGCGCGCCCCCTACCTCGTGGCCGCCTCAGGGACCCCCTAACTTGTTCCCGACTCCAAAACCTCTTATATATACCCAAACTTCCAGAACATAACCTAGATCAGGAGTTCCGCCGCCGCAAGCCTCTATAGCCACCAAAAACCAATCGGGACCCTGTTCCGGCACCTTGCCGGAGGGGGGGGGATCCATCATCGGTGGCCATCTTCATCATCCCAGCGCTCTCCATGATGAGGAGGGAGTAGTTCACCCTTGGGGTTGATGGTATGTACCAGTAGCTATGTGTTTGATCTCTATCTCTCTCTCTCTCTCTCTCTCTCTCTCTCTCTCGTGTTCTTGATTCGGCACGATGTTGATGTATCGCGAGCTTTGCTACTATAGTTGGATCTTATGATGTTTCTCCCCCTCTACCTTCTTGTAATGAATTGAGTTTTCCCTTTGAAGTTATCTTATCGGATTGAGTCTTTAAGGATTTGAGAACACTTGATGTATGTCTTACATGTGCTTATATGTGGTGACAATGGGATATTCACGTGATCTACTTGATGTATGTTTTGGTGATCAACTTGCGGGTTTAGTGACCTTGTGAACTTATGCATAGGGGTTGTGTAATGCCCCATATGTAACACTTTCCAATAATGGCAATAAAGCTTCCTCATTTGATCCTTGTCATTATCCTTGGGGTTCTTGTCATTTATTTTCTTTGCATTGCCATATCATTTATTATTTTTGCATCCTTGCATTGCTTCATCATCATGGCATCATGGCATCTTAGTTTTCTTTTATTGATGAGTGAGAGTGAGGCCTTGTGTATGTTGTGTGTGTGGTTCTAGCCATGCCTAGCTAAACCCTAACCCCCCTTATTCTTCTTCTTCTTCTTCTTCTTCTTCTTCTTCTTCTTCTTCTTTCTTTTCTTTTCTGGCCTTTCTTTGCTCCATTGTGCAAGCAACCTAGCCAAGTGCTTTAATGTTCTTTCTTCTTCTATAAATCTTGCACCATGACTACAACCTCTCCACCAAATATCACCCTATTTGAAAATGATTTGGTTGGGTTTTAAAATACCAAGAGTTTGAACCATATTCAAACTCCTTTTATTTTTCTGCCTCTAAAAATGTCCAAGTCAATTTTATTAAATAGGGCATAAATCACTGAGCATGGGGATATTTTTCTTTTCCCCTAACTCATTTTCTTTTACCCTGTGCTTTTCTTTTTCTTTATGTCTGGAGAAATAAAGAAAAAGAAAGAAAAGCAGCTGGCACAGTGGCCTGGGCCTCCTCCTCCATTTCTCTTTCCCAGGCCCATTCTCTTCTCCACAGCAGCGCAGGCCCAGCTCCACCCGTAGGCCCAGCCAGCAGGCCGCAGCAGTCACGCCGTGGCTTTTCCCCCCTTGGCCCCGCCTGTTTGTCTCACAGAGCCGCGTCTCCGTCTTCCTCCGTCAGCAAAGCAGAGCAGAGCACGCTCACCGTCGTTCCGTGAACTCACGGACGTCGAGGTCTCGGGGTCTGAGCCCCCCATTTAAACCCGCACCGTGTCCTCCCCTTCTCTCTAGGTTTCCTCTTCCCCCTCTCACCGTCTGGAGAGCCGAGCTCCACCAGATCCGCCGCCCCAGTCGATTCCCGAGCGCATCTGAGAGCGCCACCTCGTCGCCGGCGAGCCCCTTGTCGACCTCAGCCTCGCCAAAGGTGTCCTTTTGCTTCCACGATGTTGACTCCTTCGACTACGTCGCCTACGCGGACCCGATTGCCTCCACGCCGAGCTCTTCTTCCTCTTCTTCATCTCCGGTGGCCGTAGCTGTTCAATACCCGTCGCCGTCGACTCCGTCCACGACTAGGGCAGCCGAGCACATCTCCGTGCTCGTGGTGAGGTCCTCTCTCTCCCCGTACATTTTCCCCTTCCTGCGCGCCCTCTAGGTCCTAGTTCCTCGAGCGCCCGAGCGCATCGCCGTCGGACCTCGTCGGCGGCGAGTGTTCAGACCCCTCTAGGCCGTGTTCTTCTGCGAACCATTCGCTTCGCCTCGTCGTGTAGGTGCCGCCTGTGCAGTTACCGTTCCACTAGGGCCTTTGCATCGCCTCCCCGTTGCTCCGTCGCCGCCATTCTATCGTTGCTCGTCGCCGGCGCTGTAGTGCTATGTAGGTGCTGCTAGCGCGTTGGTTGGATGCGGAACTCCTCCAGGAGCATCCCGCACACCTCCGTCGCCTCGTTTGGTCGCCGGAGCAGCAGCTCCGACGAGCCTCTGGTTTCTTTAGTCATCTGCTTCTGCAGATACTTCTTCAGACATAGTGCCTGTTATCTGTCGAGAACGTTCAGTAGTGCAGTGGTTTGTGCTCCGTCAGTTAAGCGAGAGGGCTTGGGTTCGAATCCTTGCGGGCGCAGTGGGATTTCGCCCCTTTTTGCATTTTCGTGAGAGGCTGACAGGTAGGTCCCACCTGCCATCCTCACAGGCCTTCTCCACCCTTGCGCGCACCCGCTGGTGCCAGGTCAGCGAGGCCGGGCACCCTCGTCAGCGACTTGGGCTAGCTGAGCCTGGGTCATTCTGACCCTGTGCCTGTTTTGTTTTTCTTTTCTGTTTCCTTTTTCTTTTCTTTTTCTGTTTTTCTTGTTTATTTAATATCTGCTAAAATATGTTTCTGGTGAATATGAGTTATATATGAAAAGTGCTTAGAATTTTATGTAGATTATGAATATGCTATTTGTTACCATGTTTAAAAATATTTAAAGTGCTGTTTGAATTTAAAACTTGTTTTAAATATGCTCAAACTTGTAAAAATCATAGCTAAATATCTACAACTCCAAATTTAACAAACTTTATATGCATTTGGGGTAGAAAAATGTGTAGAATATTTTGGTGCTATTGTTTAGCATGTTTGTCAACTCTATCACAGAAGTTTTCCAGATCTGTCCCAAATGCATTTAAATTAATATAGGAGTTTCTGGAAATTGTTATTTATTATTTCCAGCCCATTTAAATGTGCTAGCATGTTGCTGTTATGTTAGTTGCACCCTTGCCATGTTAACCAACTCTTTAAAAACTTGTTGGTTGCTTGTTTGATCAACTACATAAACTTGGTAGTTGTTCTTTAGTTGTTTTCTTTCTTGTATATGATCTTGTTGGATGTGATGTTGTTGCACTCTTGTGCCCCCTAGGCCATGCATCATATCTACTCTTGTCCTTGTTCATCATGTTCATGCATCATGTGGTTGAGCACTGCATGTTGATTGATTTTGTTCTGTTGTTGCTTTGTTGTGTTTGGTTAGAGCCCGGTGACGATACGGAGTATGAGGTTTCTACCGAGGTTGAGTGTGGGGAGCAAGTTTACGATCCCTCCATGGAATCAACAGGCAAGATGACCTTACCCAGATATCACTACTATCTTTGCCTATGCTAGATGTCTCGCTCTTTAGCTTATTGCCTCGATGCCTATGTCTGTTTGTCAGCCTCCTATTGTTGCCATGAAACTCTCTAACCACCCAGCTAGCCAACCATTGTTTGGCTACGTAAGCATCGCTCAGCCCCTCTTATAGCATTGATACTTGCAGGTGAAGATTTGAAGATTCTTGCTTCATGAAGAAGTTATTGTTGGGATATCACAATATATAATCTGTTAAACTAAATCATCTATATATTTGGCAATGGGTGGAAGGCTGAGCCTCTGCTTGGTGTTTTGTTCCACTCATGCCACCCTAGGAACCGTTTAAATCGGTGTTATGTTCCTTGATTTTGCGTCCCTAACACGGTTGGGGTTTATGCCCCCCGTGATAACCCGCTTAGCGCTAAAGCTTTTCCAGCAAAGCCCAACTTTGGTTTTACATTTGCCTAATAACTAAAACTTGCATAAGGGCGTTGCAAACCCGAGTTCTGAATTAACAACCCTGGGCCAGTGCTCCACATGAGTGTTGGTCCAAACTAGGCAGGCTGCGGGGCCACCTTGGGGAAACTCAAGGGCTGGTAAAAACCTGTAGGATCTCCCATCCGGTCGTGGCCTGAGACGAGATACGCGCGGCTACTATCAGGGTGTCGGTATGCCGGGAGGTCTTGCTGGATTAGTTTTACCTTGTAGGAATATCTTGAGCACGGGATTCCGAGAATACTTGGGTCTTCCCACCTTGGAGTTGCGACTCCGCAGATCGTGAGCTTGTGATGGGCTAAGTTGGGACACCCCTGCAGGGTTTGATCTTTCGAAAGACGTGCCCGCGGTTATGTGGCAGATGGGAATTTGTTAATATCCGGTTGTAGAAAACTTGACACTATGTTCTTAATACACTACCAGCGTGAGTAACCGTGACGGTCGCTTTTCGAAGGGGTTCGGGAAGTGAACACGGTGGGGTTATGTCTGACGTGCTTAGTTAGGATCACTCCGTGATCACTTGGACGATCGTTGGCACTTTCTCTTCTCGCTGTAAACACGTAAGCTAGTGCTAGTGCTGCTGCAACCTTGTTTTCAGCCTTGTTCCACACCCAAGGCTTTGATAGTATTGCTACCCGGGAACGGGATTGCTGAGTCCTCCGTGGCTCATAGATTCTACACAACACCAGATGCAGGTACCATTGAGAACTACACAGCTGGTGGTTCAGAGTTGTATTGGGAGTTCGATGAAGAACATGGGCGATACTACGTGTCTTACCCAGAGGATCAGTAGGGCTCTTACTAGGATGATCGGGACCTTGTGTTGCTTTATGCTATCTTTAATTTGGATCTTCGTTCGTAGTCGGACTCTGATGTTATTGGATGATGTATGTTAATGTATTTCATTGTGTGACGTGGCGAGTGTAAGCCAACTACTCTTTTACATTTTCATCCCCTCTTTTACATGAGTGGTGCAAAGATACCATACTTGAGATCATTCTAGTATGTGATTATACCTTTAAGTCGTGCCTCGACACGTGGGAGGTATAGTCACATACTGGGCATTACAGGTTGGCACACGTTTTCATCTTGACTCTCCGGTAGAAACTTTGGGGCACTCTTTGAAGTTCTTTGTGTTGGTTGAATAGATGAATCTGAGATTGTGTGATGCATATCGTATAATCATGCCCACGGATACTTGAGGTGACAATGGAGGTGACATTAGGGTTTTGGTTGATGTGTGTCTTAAGGTGTTATTCTAGTACGAACTCTAGGATAAATCGAACAGAAAGAATAGCTTCATGTTATTTTACTACGGACTCTTGAATAGATCGATCAGAAAGAATAACTTTGAGGTGGTTTCGTATCCTACAATAATCTCTTTGTTTGTTCTCTGCTATTAGTGACTTTGGAGTGACCCTTTGTTGCATGTTGAGGGATAGTTATATGATCCAGTTATGTTATTATTGTTGAGAGAACTTGCACTAGTGAAAGTATGAACCCTAGGCCTTGTTTCAAAGCATTGCAATACCGTTTGTGCTCACTTTTATCATTAGTTACCTTGCTGTTTTTATATTTTCATATTACAAAAACCTATATCTACCATCCATATTGCACTTGTATCACCATATCTTCGCCGAACTAGTGCACCTATACAATTTACCGTTGTATTGGGTGTGTTGGGGACACAAGAGACTCTTTGTTATTTGGTTGCAGGGTTGTTTGAGAGAGACCATCTTCATCCTACGCCTCCCACGGATTGATAAACCTTAGGTCATCCACTTGAGGGAAATTTGCTACTGTCCTACAAACCTTTGCACTTGGAGGCCCAACAACGTCTACAAGAAGAAGGTTGCGTAGTAGACATCAAGTTGGTGCTATTGCTGCCATTGATACGTCTCCAACGTATATATAATTTTTGATTGTTCCATGCTATTATATTATCTTTCTAGGATGTTTTATGGGCTTTTATATACACTTTTATGTGATTTTTGGGACTAACCTATTAACCCAGAGCCCAGTGCCAGTTTTTGTTTTTTCCTTGTTTTTGAGTTTTACAGAAAAGGAATATCAAACGGAGTCCAATTGACGTGCCAATTTTTGATGATATTTTATGGACCAAAAGAAGCCCCTGGAGTAAAAGAGTTGGGCTAGGAGAGTCACGGGCTGCCCACGAGGGTGGGGGGCGCGCCCAGCCCCACTGGTGGCGCCCCCTATCTCGTGGACAGCCCGGAGACCCCCCTGACGTAATACCTACGCAAAAAATTCCTATAAATACTGAAACCTCCGGAAAATAACCTAGATTGGGAGTTCCACCGCCGAAAGCCTCTGTTGCCACCGAAAACCAATCTAGACCCTATTCCGGCACCCTGCTGGAGGGGGGAACCCTCACCGGTGGCCATCTTCATCATCCCGGCGCTCTCCATGACGAGGAGGGAGTAGTCCACCCTCGGGGCTGAGGGTATGTCTGAGTAGCTATGTGTTTGATCTCTCTCTCTCTCTCTCTCTCTCTCTCTCTCTCTCTCTCTCTCGTGTTCTTGAGATGGCACGATCTTGATGTATCGCGAGCTTTGCTACTATAGTTGGATCTTATGATGTTTCTCCCCCTCTACTCTCTTGTGATGAACTGAGTTTTCCCTTTGAAGTTATCTTATCGGATTGAGTCTTTAAGGGTTTGAGAACACTTGATGTATGTCTTGCATGTGCTTATCTGTGGTGACAATGGGATATCACGTGATCCACTTGATGTATGTTTTGGTGATCAACTTGCGGGTTCCGTGACCTTGGGAATCTATGCATAGGGGTTGGCACATGTTTTCGTCTTGACTCTCCGGTAGAAACTTTGGGGCACTCTTTGAAGTACTTTGTGTTGGTTGAATAGATGAATCTGAGATTGTGTGATGCATATCGTATAATCATGCCCACAGATACTTGAGGTGACAATGGAGTATCTAGGTGACATTAGGGTTTTGGTTGATGTGTGTCTTCATGTGTTATTCTAGTACGAACTCTAGGATAAATCGAACAGAAAGAATAGCTTCATGTTATTTTACTACGGACTCTTGAATAGATCGATCAGAAAGAATAACTTTGAGGTGGTTTCGTACCCTACAATAATCTCTTCGTCTGTTCTCCGCTATTAGTGGCTTTGGAGTGACCCTTTGTTGCATGTTGAGGGATAGTTATATGATCCAGTTATGTTATTATTGTTGAGAGAACTTGCACTAGTGAAAGTATGAACCCTAGGCCTTGTTTCAAAGCATTGCACTACCGTTTATGCTCACGTTTACCACTTGCTACTTTGCTGTTTTTATATTTTCATATTACAAAAACCCATATCTACCATCCATATTGCACTTGTATCACCATCTCTTCGCCGAACTAGTGCACCTATACAATTTACCATTATATTGGGTGTGTTGGGGACACAAGAGACTCTTTGTTATTTTGTTGGAGGGTTGTTTGAGAGAGACCATCTTCATCCTACGCCTCCCACGGATTGATAAAGCTTAGGTCATCCACTTGAGGGAAATTTGCTACTGTCCTACAAACCTCTGCACTTGGAGGCCCAACAACGTCTACAAGAAGAAGGTTGCATAGTAGACATCGGCCATCATCGTTCGTCTTGGTCCTCTTTGGATCTCTCTTTGGGGGAGGACTTGCAACGGTCCCAATAGGCACAATGGCAAGGAGATTGTTGGTGTTCTGTGCCACCTCTAAACTTGGTTGGGTTATCTGATTGAAGCTAAGTTCCCCTCCAACATTCCTCTTCCTATTTGAGTCTTCCATCTCAGTATCATCTACTTCCACTGCATGGTCCTCAACATGCTCTCCTCCTCCCTTATTTTGGTTTCCTGCCATCATGTTTTCACC
The DNA here is from genome assembly GCA_902687465.1 of Secale cereale. Lineage (NCBI taxonomy): Eukaryota > Viridiplantae > Streptophyta > Magnoliopsida > Poales > Poaceae > Secale > Secale cereale. The sequence continues at coordinate 414,965,840 of LR738715.1, forward strand.
TCCGTCCTGGCATTCATATGAGCGACCCCCCGAACGGCCAGCATGGCGGCCACGCCTTTCTCCTGGGCCCCGGCCGCTGCACATAAACCAACTAGCGCAAAGAGCTTTGAACACTAGAGCTGATGGAGGATGCACCCCATTACCATGTTCCTTAAACTGGTGGCCCAACATGCCACAAACAACACACCAATCTGGGAGTCTCTCATATTTGACCCTGTAGATTTGCCTCTTACCATTTCTGATCATGGACACTGCATTCTTTAGTGGTTTGAACACGTTGATTCGGACCCAGACATTGTAGAACTTGCCAACAGAATCATGAGATGAGGGCTCAGAGAATAGCACTTCCCCTACCTTCGCCACAAGTGGAGTAACTAGATGGGCATACAAATGAGGCACATCATAAATTTGGATCCATATGTCAGTTGTTTCAAGCTTAATGGTGAACAGTTTTGTGATCCCATCGTACAACATGAGTAGCACCACATCTCCTCTGAAGTTCCAGGGACCTTCACTCATCACCCTCTCACAATCTCCTAAGCGTGAGAATTGGACAGTGTATAGATTTTCCTCCAAAGGTTTGAACTTCACCCCCTGCGCAATATCCCATGCAGAGCGCATACTCCTGTATAACAAGTTTGGTTGTAGTTTTTGGCGGTGCTAACCCTAGCCAAAGTAGTCCATCTAGGCTCCTCCCGAGGCGCCGCTTCTTCATCGAAGACTACATCATCCAGATCATCCTCTTTCAGGCCCAACTCCTTCATCAATTGTTCAACCTTGCTGACTCCCGACGAGCCAGAGGTCCTATCGAAAGCCATTAGATCTCTAAACCGAGCGGACACAACATATCGGTTTTATGGGTGGAACCCTAGTTTCCGCCGAAACCCCGTCCCGGTCCATAAACGGGGCGCACATGACGCCCTATCGCTCTGAGGAAGCCGATGGGGTAGGCAGCGGCAGGGAAGTAAAGATCCACTCGATGGCGGCGTGATCGCCCCAGGAGAAGATGATAAACCCTAACTAGGGGGAAAACGGCGACGCAACTGGGCCCATCTGTAATTGTCACACCACCCGTCGGTATTAAGGCATTCAATCAAACACTTTGCAAGCAGCTATCGCTTCTCCCTACTAGTGCACTGGCTCACGTAATTTCTTCATTGGGCCTTCACCTAGCCTGCAAGTGCGTTAAAGTAGGCCTTGGCCCCTGTACGATACAACTCGAAGTCTTGACTCATGTTTTCTTTTACTTTTTATAAGCGACAGCAGAATCGAAGAGAGGGGAGAGACCTGAATACCTGATGCTTTGTTTTAGAGACCTGCGGTGCCCGCGGTTGGAGGCCAGTACTCGACGGCATCATCGATGGCACACATCTCGATCGTCGTCGCGCACGAAGCGCTCTGCCCGGAGCTCCGTCCTCCCCTAAGGCGAGCGCGGGGTCGGACCAACTTGTGCTCATGGTGTGCACAAGGGCCGGAGAGGTCCTGGTGTTAGTGTCCGAAGCTGCTGAAGAAGGACGAAGGAGGTGGGAGGCGCACAAGAGGTGGAGGCAGACAACGTGATGCGACGGGGCTACTTCTCCGACCGACGTTGGAATTGCCGGGGGTGATGGCGCTACCTGTGAGCGGAGGGCCGGAGGCATAGACGAGTGGGAGGTAGTGCACGCTCTGAACTTGAGACAGAGGTTGTGCGCACTAGACGATGACCTTCGACGCGCTCCAGCCTATGGCAGCTACGGTGTCCGGATCATCCAAGGAAGACGCGACTCCCAGAGCGGGTGCCCCTCCTGGCACACGAAGGCTTCCGACCAATGACAGTCTCAGGATCTACCGATGGTTGGCCAATTTGGTCATGGTGCCCAAGAAGGACAAATCCTTGGAGCTATATCTCGATTTGAAAGACCTCAACAAGGCCTACCCAAGGATCCCTTCCCCTGCCCTGAATTGACCAGATCATTGACGCTACTGCTGGACACGACTCACTTTGCTTCATCGACGCCTATTCTGGATACCATCAAATCAAAATGAAGGAGTCCGACCAAGTCGCAACCACTTTCATCACCCCCTACGGTCCGACCTTCTTCAACACAATGCCCTTCGGATTGAAAAATGCGGATGCCACATACCAGCGCATGATACAGACATGCCTAGAGAAACAGATCAGAAAAACAGCTGAAGCATACATGGATGACGCGATCATCAAGACCAAACACGTCAGTCAACTCGTAGATGACCTACACCAAACCTTCAAAATTTTGCGAAGCTATGATATATGACTCAATCCAGACAAATGTGTCTTTGGAATCCTTGCGGGGAAGTTGCTCGGATTTATCATATCCCATAGAGGAATCGAGGCTAATCCGGCCAAAATCCGAGCCGTTTCCCAGTTGGCGGTCCCGACGAGCTGAAGCACGTTCAAAAACTGACTGGTTGCGTCGCGGCTTTGAGCTGCTTTATTTTCCTTGGTGAAAAGGCCTTGCCTCTATATAGGTTGCTGGAGCGGACCAAAAAATTTGAGTGGACTGATGAAGCCATTGCCGCATTAAAGGAAATCAAAACCTTGTTGGCTCACAATCCAATATTAGCAGCACTCGGCACAGGCGAGCCAATGTTGCTATACATCTCAGCCACAAATCAGGTGGTCAGCGCAGTCCTCGTCATCGAACAAGAAGCGGAGGGTCACAAGTTTCAGGTACAAAAGCCGGTCTACTACGCTCACCCCATGGAAATCCAGATATCCGCATTATCAAAAATCACCTACATAGTCTTCATGGCATCTTGAAAGCTCCGACACTACTTTCAAGAGTGTTCGGTCATGGTTGCATCCGAAGTGACGCTGAACGATATAACCAACAACCGGGATGCCACCGGCCGCATAGCCAAATGGGCCATCGAGCTCCTCCTTTTCAAAATTACGTACAAACCTCGCCGAGCTATTAAATCTCAGGTGTTGGCTGAATTCGTAGCCGAATGGACAGAAGCCGAACTCCCCAAGGAATATAGTACATACTCACATTGGACGATGTACTTCAACGACTACAAAATGCTTGCTGGACTAGGGGCTAGGGTGATTCTTACATCTCCCACTAGCGACAACATCCGGTACATACTACAGATCATGTACATGAATTCCAACAACATGTCGAATACGAGACCCTGCTGCATGGACTTCGGATGGTAGTATCCATGGGCGTACAACGGCTCGAGGTACGCGGGGACTCCAACCTCGCCATCTCCAGGTCAACGGTGAATTCGACGCCAAGGACCCAAAAATGACAGCATATCGCATTGGCATCCTCAAAATATCCGCCCGGATTGAAGGGCTAGAATTCCACCATGACTCCAGAGACAACAATCAAGCTGCTGATGTCCTTGCTCGCATGGGCGCCAAGTGCGACCCCGTCCCCAAGAACACCTTTCTGGAACTGTCGGATCTGGGGTTCCGACAAACCCTTGAGGTTCGAACACTGGGGTGCGCACGAAGATCTCTCCTTCCGCCCTAACTCGTCTACTCAACAGCCCTAGGCCTAGCTCTTCAGATCCGATGAACAAGAGACACAAGATTTATACTGGTTCAGGCCACTGTTGTGGTGTAACACCCTAATCTAGTGTGGTGTGGTGGATTGCCTTGTAGGCTGAGGAAGAACTAGTACATTGATGAACTGCCTCATGAGGAGAGGTGTTCTTGAGCTCGGGTGAGCTTGTGGTGTATGAGAGGTCTCGATGATCCGATCCCCCCTATGATGGTGGCTAGGTCCTATTGGCTGGATCCGGTTCCAGAGGCAAGTGGGAGGCTTCCACAGTCACCGAAAAGACTGTGGAGGATCTACGGAGCGTGGGGTATCTCGCCGGCGACATCGCACACCGAGTCCCTCCTAAGGGCCGGGTGATTCCCGCTCCTAAGGCGGGCGAGAGGGTAGTTTTCACCTCTCATTTTGTTAGGGGGCTAGTGTTTCCACTCCACCCGTTTGTTCAGGGTCTTTTGTTCTTCTACGGGCTAGATTTCCATGATCTAGCCCCGAACTCAATTCTTCACATATCTGCTTTCATAGTGATGTGTGAAGCCTTTCTCCGCATCCCCCCACACTTCAACCTGTGGCTTAAGACCTTCAACGTGAAGCCGAAGGTGGTTAACGGGGAACACGCAGAGTGCGGGGCGCCATGATCAGCAAGCTCCCGAATGCAACTTGGCCCAAGGGCTTGTTCGTGGAGACGAACAAGGTCTGGCAGCAGGAATGGTTCTAAATCACCGAACCCCGCGACACCAAGTGGGCAGCGGAACCTGCTTTCAGATCCGGAACCCCAATGAGGTTGACCTCCTGGACAAAAAAGGGTCTGGACTGGGGGTCGCATACTGAGGTAATGACTCTCGTGGGTCATGGGTCCAGCGTGATCTCCAAGGGGCACATGCTCTCCTCCGTGATTCAGGTGATGCTGACCCGGCTCATTCTCCCTTGCCAAATCCGGGATTCCTCCCTATGGGAGTTCGATCTGACATGAGACAAGCCGCTGAAGCATCTCTTCGACTCTACGCACAAAGAGATCCGGAAGCACCTCTTCAAGAGCCAGAAGGAATGGCCCAAAGAGGACGAGGATGCGGGCTTCAACACTGAAGTTTCCGCCATGGAGGTAATAATAATCCTTGCTGAACACTTACCCTTTCCCTTATTTAATGATAATAGGAGTTGGAATTTTTACATGATATACAGGGCTGGACGAAGAAGGCATCCCGGATTAAGTGTCCGGGGCCTTTGCCTGAAGAGCCAGCACTGCCTCTACTAACGGCGATGCTGGTTCCAGCGCCGTACAAGGCGCCGACCAAGAAGCCCAAGAAGACAAAGGGCAAGGGGGGTGGAGACAGCCCCCGTCCTGTGAGCAAGAGCCCGAGGACCTCCACATCCTCTCCTCTGACGAGGCGGATGAAGATGATGAGGAGGAAGAGGAAGAAGAAGAAATGCCCCCTGCGCAAGGTAGGGGGAGGAAGAGGGGGGCCGTCGCTGACGCGGGTACGGCCGTGCCCCGGAGGAAACAAAACCTCAGAGCTAGTTCGAGTTCATCCGAACATAGCTATGTGATGAAGCCCAGGGAAAAACCCCTGCCCGAGACATAAGTCAATCCGGACTCAAGCGCTGCACCTTTGTTTATTCAGTTTTTATGGTATTTTACTTAATATTTTTCCCCTGCTAACCTACAGCCCTCCCGGTGTAAACCCCGATGTTACCTCATTGGAGGGGAACTCTCTAGCACCTGGAGAGACGGAGAGTGACCCGCCAGTCCGGGCTCCATCGCCCGTAATCGGCGGGGATGCCGAAGTGTCGTCCCAGCGGGTGCTCTCCGCCCAAGGAGATGAGGGTGGGGCAGGAGACAAGGCGGCAGGGGATAATACCTCGACGGCCACTGACCATGGGGAGACGGTCCCCATGGAGACCGAAGACGTGGGGCCCAATCAATCCAGGGCCCCACCGAACATCATCCCGGAGCCTAGCACGGCTCCGGGTTCCGAAGGCCTGATTCCTCAAGCGGAGGAGGATACGGCGGCGCCCGGAGTTAATTCGGAGGTGCCGGATTCTATGGAGGGAGCACTGGAAAGTGCTCTCAACATTGAAGAACACCACACCGTGATGGGTGCGGTGATGAAGAAGATTCAGTCCATCAAGGGCGGACTGAATGAAGCCTTCAGCAGCCTTTTAACAGGCTTTGAGGTAAGCAATGTATTGCTGTTAAGAAATTTTATTTGTTTTAAATACACATATATAACCAGTAGCCCCTGATGCTTTGTGTGATTCTGAAAAGAATCGGACGAAGTATCCATAGAACAACATACTTACAGAGCTGAACTATTGTGAACGCTTCCTTAGTTACGGCGACTGCGCGAGACACAGAGGTGGCCGAACTAAATCGGAAGCTCGAGGTGGCGAATGCGGACCTCGACCGCATCAACCGGCGTTTTGATGAAACGCAAGGTATGCGATTTTTTTTTAAATGTCAATAAGACCTAATTGATTGAGTATGTTTACAAACTCTAATATTCTATTATGTATTACACAGTTGGCGCTGCTGAGCTTGAGGACCTTAAGGGCGAGGTTGCCAAGGCCAAGAAGGAGGCCGAGGCGAACAAGGCGGCTGCTGATAAAGAGGCTGCTAATTTGGAGGCCGAAAAGGCAGAGTGCGAGAAGCACAAATCTCGGGTGTCCGAAGTCGAGGTCAAGCTCCAAGATGCCATCCATAAGTGTGAGGCATCGAAGAGGAAGGCTTCGGAGCAGGCGACCGAGCTGTCTGCGGCAGTAAAGTCTGCCCAGGACGCGCGAGGCGAGGTGCGTGGCGCCTGTGAGGAAATCAAGCAAGCGCGACAGATAGCATCCGGTAAGATATTTCTCTTACAGAGCATCTTCGAAGGGCGGAAGTATATTGGGCTGACATGATTGTGGAGTTCTCCAGGCGTGTGTGCTGATCTTCCGAGGAGCAGCGCAGATGCCGCTCAATACTTCCGAGCCCAGGAGGGGAATGACACAAAGAAATTGTTCTAGTCGCAGTTCTATGCGCCACAACATCTAGTTCCCCTCAACGACCAGATGAAGCAGCTGGTCAAGCTGCACAACATGGCGGGTTCAGCCATGAAGGACTTAATAGTATGGCTATGGCCCGCTGAGCCAATCCCAAATAGCTACTTCGGATTGGTGAAGCGGCTCGTCGAGGCGAGTCCACGGGTCGACGCAGTAATGCGTTCGACCTGCATAGAAGGTGCTCGGATGGCCTTTGCTCGCGTCAAAGTGCACTGGGCAAAGATGAACGTAGTGCATATAGCTACTGTTGGCCCGCCCGTAGGCAAGGAGCACTTCAAGCCGGAGAAGTACTTTGAGGACGTCATCGAAGGCACCTGCCTTGTAGAAGGCCAGTGTTCGAAAGATGTTGTCTTCAAGTGATTGTATCCGGATGTAAAGACTAGGCTTATGAATCCGATGTATATATAACTTTTGCGCTATTTATAATATCAACATTTTTAACTCCTGTGTGACCGTTTATCTTAAATCTGAAAATTTCCAATCGTCGGCTTCAGCCCCCAGGTACATAGTACTGGGGTGTTCAGTCATATGCAAATACACTCTTTATCCAACGTCTTGGTCCGTGTAGGAGGTGTATGCGGAGCGAACCTGGAAATCAGACTATGCGGCGTTATTCCTTTCACTTAGTCGTAGGAGTTTGAAAATTGGGCCTAGGTACTAGCCCCTGGTGCGGATGAAGTATCCAATTGCACTTGGCTGGGTGAAAAACCAACCCTTCGTATAACACGTGGTAGATCTCTATCGATCGTAGTATAAAACTAAGTCACCGGATTGCACACCAAGTTCTTGCTTATCATGACAGTCAGTTTTTGGCTTTCTCTACTAAGGTACTTGACCGGACTAGCCGGAAGTGCTATCGCAGCAGTTCTCCCTTTACACCCTAGCCGAACAATCGGGAAAGTAGGGGTAAGCACAGGAGCCGGGCAACCGAACTATTGACGCAAGACATGAATCGGAACTGATGCATATAATGCAAATATCCAGGACACCGAACACTCCCTATAGGTGTTCGGTCTTTTCGATATGTACCAGGGCTATCTATAGCCCCTGGTGATAAACCCTTATTATCAAGGCACATATGGCAATCTGATGCGGGAAAAGAACATTCCATGGCGAGTGAATAAAACTCTGGGCATAATACGAATAAAACTGTTCTATTAATATCCCTCTATAGTATGGCGAGCCGCAAACTTTACAAATAATGCCGATGACCTTTTTTGGACATTTTACATGCCAAGAAGGTATATAACAAGAAAGAGAAAAAAGGTTTACACATGGTCTTAATCTAAAAAGAAACCTTAGTGCGGGTCCCCGCTGCACGTCTGCACCGTTTCCTCATCTGTAATGTGTCCTTGAGGGTGTGGGTATGATGGCCGTCTGTAGAAAGGAAAAAAAAGGTAAACCTGGAAAAGTATAAATCGATCCGGTGTGGCCATAACAAGTCTGGTTCGTTTAATGAACCTAAAGAAGGTAAGTATAAAGTCCGAATAGGGTCTAGCCGAACTATGGACTATATGCAGGTGCCCCCGATCGTTTCCCAAGGAATTTTAAGGCATAATTATGTACTCGAGGCATATATGCTATCACTTTATGGGGCAGTCGACGGTGGCGTAGCTGTCAACCTTGCTCAGGTTCATCCGAGCTGCCGCACTAAAACGTGTGCCGGACACATTTAGCTATGTCCGCTGTTGATAGATTATCCGGCTTGAGTAGGCCGCATTGGACTTCGGCTACTAAGGCCGCAGTGTCCTCCTCCGTACGGAAAGAGCGCTACATATTTCCATTAACCGTTATACCGCCGCATGGTCCAGGCATCTTGAGCTTTAAGTACGCATAATGCGGGACTGCATTAAAGTGGGCGAAGGCTGTTCTTCCGAGTAGAGCGTGATAGCCACTCGGAACAGAGCTATGTCGAAGAGTAGTTCTTCGCTTCGAAAGTTTTCGGGAGAACCAAATACAACCTCCAACGTTAAAGAGCCTGTGCAGCGAGCTTCAACGCCCGGTATCACTCCTTTAAATGTCGTGCTACTTGGCTTGATTCTTGATGGGTCGATCCCCATCTTGCGGACAGTGTCCTGATATATCAGATTGAGACTACTGCCGCCATCCATAAGGACTCGGGTTAGATGGTATCCACCTATTATTGGGTCGAGCACTAAGGCAGCTGAACCCCCATGCCGAATACTGGTCGGATGATCCCTGTAATTGAAAGTGATCGGACAGGCTACCATGGGTTGAATTTTGGGGCGACAAGCTCAACGGCATAGACGTGTCAGAGTGCGCGCTTGCGCTCCCTTTTTGGGATATGAGTGGCATATATCATGTTCACTGTTTTGACCTCCGGTGGAAATTTCTTCTGTCTCCCTATATTCGGCTGGCGAGGTTCATCCTCGTCTTCACTTTGAGGATCCTTCCCCTTGTGTTCGGTGTTTAGCTTGCCGACCTACTTGAAAACCCAACAGTTACGGTTGGTGTGGTTGGCAGGTTTTTCTGGGGGTGCCATGGATTTAGCAAGGCCTGTCTAATATCCTATCCAAACTTGATGAACCGTCTTTGTTGCTTTTAAATGGCTTCTTCCGTTGACCGGGTCTGGAGCCGCTGAATCCGGCATTTACCGTTGTATCATCTGGGCTTCCAGAATTGTTTCAACGTTTGTTTTTGTTACGTCGTGGATTTCCATTGCCATCCCTGACTTCGGATGTTCCAGGGTCACTGGTGCTGCTATGAGCTAACCAGCTATCCTCACCCGCGCAAAAGCGAGTCATGAATGTAGTTAGGGCTGTCATTGTCCTTGGCTTTTCCTGTCCAAGGTGTCTAGCTAGCCATTCGTCTCGGATACTGTGCTTGAATGCCGCTAAGGCTTCGGCGTCCGGATAGTCGACGATCTGGTTCTTCTTAGTGAGAAACCGGTTCCAAAGCTTACGAGCTGACTCCCCGGGTTGTTGGATGATGTGACATAAATCGTCAGCGTCCGGGGGCCGGACATAAGTCCCTTGAAATTTTGCCCGAAAAGCGTCCTCAAGTTCTTCCCAACTCCCAATGGAGTTTTCTGTGAGACTGTTTAGCCAGTGTCGAGCTGGTCCTTTTAGCTTGAGGGGTAAATATTTGATGGCGTGGAGATCATCTCCTCGAGCCATGTGGATGTGAAGAATAAAATCTTCTATCCAGACGGCAGGATCTGTCGTTCCATTGTACGCTTCGATGTTCACGGGTTTAAACCCTTCTGGGAAATCATGACCCAACACCTCATCGGTAAAGCATAGAGGGTGTGAAGCTCCTTTGTATCTTGCTATATCATGGCGTATGCCCGATGGTTGTGGTGTTCGGTATTGACCCCGAACTGGTATGTCACCGGTGCGATTGGCTTGATAGCCGCCGTCCCGTGCGGGAGCTCGGTCTCTGGGTCCGAATATAGACCTGGTCTTGCTAGCTTTTTTTGTTTAGGTCTCACGCAGATTGTGTTTTCGGACTTGGGCTGCACCCTCCTTTCCTTTATGGGGTGGGGGCTTGTTTATGCCATTGCTAGCGACTCTATCCCATCCGCGAGGTGGTCGGTCCAGCTTGTTGGCAGTGTTATTTTTTGGTGGGACGGGCGAATAGCCTCGTCGTCGAATTCAGGCAGGAGCTTGCGCTTGGGATAGCCTTTGGTTTGGCTGTTAAAGCCATGTTTCTGTTCAGTGTCTAGCGCCTCATTCCATCTATCATTGAGCGTGTCTTGTGCAGCTCGAAGCTGTCTTTGCTGCTTTTTTATGCTCCGTGCAGTGGCTATAAGCCGCCGATGGTAGCGTTTTTCTTCGGTGGGTTCTTCTGGGACGGTATATTCATCGTCATCCTGGATAGCCTCTTCTTTGGAGACCAATTCATAATCACCGTCATCGGCATCGCTGCATCGGACTGCGGCTTCGAACTCTGTGCACCGTCCTCTCGCTCCTCCTGCCCTATCGCTGGATCTGCGGGGTCTTCGACTTGTTCCGGAATATCACCGTCATTAGTCATGGTGTTGCTGTCTTCTCCTTTACGGGATTTTGTTCGGTGTTTTGGACGCCGATGAAGGAAATATGCCCTAGAGGCAATAATAAAGTTGTTATTTATATTTCTTTATATCATGATAAATGTTTATTATTCATGCTAGAATTGTATTAACCGAAAACTTAGTACATGTGTGAATACATAGACAAAACAGAGTGTCCCTAGTATGCCTCTACTAGACTAGCTCATTGATCAAAGATGGTTATGTTTCCTAACCATAGACATGAGTTGTCATTTGATCAACGAGATCACATCATTAGGAGAATGATGTGATGGACAAGACCCATCCGTTAGCTTAGCACTATGATCGTTTAGTTTTACTGCTATTGCTTTCTTCATGACTTATACATGTTCCTATGACTATGAGATTATGCAACTCCCGAATACCGTAGGAACACCTTGTGTGCTATCAAACATTACAACGTAACTGGGTGATCATAAAGATGCTCTACAGGTGTCTCCGAAAGTGTTCGTGGTGTTGGCATAGATCAACACTAGGATTTGTCACTCCGAGTGTCGGAGAGGTATCTCTGGGCCCTCTCGGTAATGCACATCATAATAAGCCTTGCAAGCAAGAGACTAATGAGTTAGTCACGAGATGATGTATTACAGAATGAGTAAAGAGACTTGCCGGTAACGAGATTGAACTAGGTATAGAGATACCGATGATCGAATCTCGGGCAAGTAACATACCAATGACAAAAGGAACAACGTATGTTGTCATGCGGTTTGACCGATAAAGATCTTCGTAGAATATGTAGGAGCCAATATGAGCATCCAGGTTCCGCTATTGGTTATTGACCGGAGATGAGTCTCGGTCATGTCTACATAGTTCTCGAACCCATAGGGTCCGCACGCTTAACGTTTGATGACGATCGATATTATGAGTTTATGAGTTTTGATGTACCGAAGGAGTTCGGAGTCCCGGATGAGACCGGGGACATGACGAGGAGTCTCGAATTGGTCGAGACGTAAAGATCGATATATTGGACGACTATATTCGGACATCGGAAAGGTTCCGAGTGATTCGGGTATTTTTCGGAGTATATGGGCCTTATTGGGCCATACGGGAATAGAGGAGAAAGGCCAAAAGGAAGGAGGCGCGCGCCCCCCCTCTGGTCCGAATTGGACAAGGGGTGCAGCCCCCTTTTCCTTATCCCTCTCCACCTCTTTCCTTCTCTCCTACTCCGGAAAGGAAAGGGGAATCCTACTAGGACTTGGGAGTCCTAGTAGGCCTCCCCACACTTGGCGCGCCCCCTCTAGGGCCGGCCTCTCCCTTGCTCCTTTATATACGGGGGCAGAGGGGCACCCTAGGACACACAAGTTGAATTGTTTTAGCCATGTGCGATGTCCCTCTCCACAGAAACACATCTCGGTCATACCGTTGCAGTGCTTAGGCGAAGCCCTGCGTCGGTAGATACATCATATCTGTCACCACGCCGTCGTGCTGGAGAAACTCTCCCGTGAAGCTCAACTGGATCAAGAGCTCGTGGGACGTCATCAAGCTGAACGTGTGCTGAACACGGAGGTGCCGTACGTTTGGTGCTTGATCGGTTGGATCGCGAAGAAGTTCAACTACATCAACCGCGTCACTTGACGCTTCCGCTCCCGGTCTACGAGGGTACGTAGACACACTCTCCCCCTCGTTGCTATGCATCTAGTAGATAGATCTTGCGTGATCGTAGGAAAATTTTGAAAATACTACATTTCCCAATAGTGGCATCATGAGCCAGGTCTATGCGTAGATGATATGCACGAGTAGAACACAATGAGTTGTGGGCGATACTAGTCATACTGCTTACCAGCATGTCATACTTTGCTTCGGCGGTATTGTGAGATGAAGCGGTCCGGACCGACATTACGCGTACGCTTACGCGAGACTGGTTTCACCGTTATGAGCACTCGTTGCTTAAAGGTGACTGGCGGGTGCCTGTCTCTCTCACTTTAGCTGAATCAAGTGTGGCTACGCCCGGTCCTTGTGAAGGTTAAAACAACACATACTTGACGAAACATCGTTGTGGTTTTGTATGCGTATGTAAGAACGGTTCTTGCTAAGCCCATAGCAGCCACGTAAAACTTGCAACAACAAAGTAGAGGATGTCTAACTTGTTTTTGCAGGGCATGTTGTGATGTGATATGGTCAAGACATGATGAGATATATGGTTTTGTATGAGATGATCATGTTTTGTAAAGTTACCGGCAACTGGCAGGAGCCATATGGTTGTCGCTTTATTGTATGAAATGCAATCGCCATGTAATTGCTTTACTTTATCACTAAACGGTAGCGATAGTCGTAGAAGCAATAGTTGGCGAGACGACAACGATGCTACGATGGAGATCAAGGTGTCGCGCCGGTGACGAAGGTGATCGTGACGGTGCTTTGGAGATGGAGATCAAAAGCACAAGATGATGATGGCCATATCATGTCACATATTTTGATTGCATGTGATGTTTATCTTATTATGCTTGTTATTTTGCTTAGTTCGACGGTAGCATTATAAGATGACCCCTTACTAAATTTCAAGGTATAAGTGTTCTCCCTGAGTATGCACCGTTGCGAAAGTTCGTCGTGCTGAGACACCACGTGATGATCGGGTGTGATAAGCTCTACGTTCAAATACAATGGGTGTAAGCCATTTTTGCACACGCAGAATACTCGGGTTAAACTTGACGAGCCTAGCATATGCAGATATGGCCTCAGAACACTGGAGACCGAAAGGTCGAGCGTGAATCATATAGTAGATATGATCAACATAAGATGTTCACCATTGAAACTACTCCATCTCACGTGATGATCGGACATGCTTTAGTTGATTTGGATCACGTGATCATTTAGATGACTAGAGGGATGTCTATCTAAGTGGGTGTTCTTAAGTAATATGATTAAATTGAACTTTAATTTATCATGAACTTAGTCCTCGTAGTATTAGCATATCTATGTTGTAGATCAATAGCTGACGATGTTTCTCCCTGTTTATTTTTTTATATGTTCCTAGAGAAATATAAGTTGAAAGATGTTAGTAGCAATGATGCGGACTAGGTCTGTGATCTGAGGATTATCCTCATTGCTGCACAGAAGTATTATGTCCTTGATGCACCGCTAGGTGGCAAACCTATTGCAGGAGCAGATGCAGATGTTATGAACGTTTGACAAGCTCGGTATGATGACTACTTGATAGTTTAGTGCGCCATGCTTTATGGCTTATAACTGGGACTTCAAAAATGTTTTGAACGACACGGAGCATATGAGATGTTCCAAGAGTTGAAATTAGCATTTTCATACTCGTGCCCGTGTTGAGAGGTATGAGACCTCTGACAGTACTTTGCCTACAAGATGGAGGAGAATAGCTCAACCGGTGAGCATGTGTTCAGATTGTCTGGGTACTACAATTGCTTGAATCAAGTGGGAGTTTATCTTCCAGATAAGATAGTAATTGACAAAGTTCTCTAGTCACTATCACCAAGTTAGTAGAACTTCGTGATGAACTATAATATGCAAGGGATGACGAAAGGGATTCCCGAGCTCTTCGCGGTGCTGAAGTCGGCGAAGGTAGAAATCATGAAAAAGCATCAAGTGTTGATGGTTAACAAGACCACTTGTTTCAAGTAAAGGGCAAAGGGATAGAAGGGGAACTTCAAGAAGAATGACAAGCAAGTTGTCACTCCCGTGAAGAAACCCTAAGCTAAAACTCAAGCCTGAAACTAAGTGCTTCTACTGCAAAGGAAATGGTCACTGGAAGTGGAACTGCCCTAGATACTTGGCGGATAAGAAGGATGGCAAAGTGAACAAAGGTATATTTTGATATACAGATTATTGATGTGTACTTTACTAGTGTTCATAGCAATCCCTGGGTATTTGATACCGGTTCAGTTGCTAAAATTAGTAACTCGAAACAAGAATTGCAGAATGAACAGAGACTAGTTAAAGGTGAAGTGGCGATGTATGTTGGAAGTGGTTCCAAGATTGATATGATCATCATCACACACTCCCTATACTTTCGGGATTAGTGTAAAACCTAAATAAATGTTATTTGGCATTTGCGTTGAGCATGAATATGATTTGATCATATTTTTTGCAATACGGTTATTCATTTAAAGTCATAGAATAATTGTTATTCTGTTTACATGAATAAAACCTTCGATGGTCATACACCCAATGAAAATAGTTTGTTGGATCTCGATCGTGGTGATACACATATTCATAATATTGAAGCCAAAAGATGCAAGGTTAATAATGATAGTGCAACTTATTTGTGGCACTGCCGTTTAGGTCATAATGGTGTAAAGCGCATGAAGAAACTCCATAGTGATGGACTTTTGGAATCACTTGATTATGAATCACTTGGTGCTTGCGAACCATGCCTCATGGGCAACATGACTAAAACTCCGTTCTCCGGAACAACGGAGCGAGCAACAGATTTGTTGGAGATCATACATACAGATGTATGTGGATCAATGAGTGTTGAAGCTCGCAGCGGGTATCGTTATTTTCTGACCTTCACTGATGATTTGAGCAGATATGGGTATATCTACTTAATGAAGCACAAGTGTGAAACAGTTGAAAAGTTCAAAGAATTTCAGAGTGAAGTGGAGAATCATCGTAACAAGAAAATAAGAGTTTCTACAATATGATCGTAGAGGTAAAATATTTGAGTTAGCGAGTTTGGCCTTCAGTAAAAACAATGTGAAATAGTGTCACTACTCACGCCACTTGGAACACCACAGTGTAATGGTGTGTCCGAACGTCATAACCATAGTTTATTAGATATGGTGCGATCGATGATGTCTCTTACCGATCTACCACTATCGCTTTTGGGGTTATGCATTAGAGACAGCTACATTCACGTTAAATAGGGCACCATCTAAATCCGTGGAGATGGCACCGTATGAACTGTGGTTTGACGAGAAACCTAAGCTGTCATTTCTTTAAGTTTGGGACTGCGATGCTTATGTGAAAAAGTTTCAACATGATAAGCTCGAACCCAAATTGGAGAAGTAAATCTTCATAGGATACCCAAAAGAAACTGTTGGGTACACCTTCTATCACAGATCCGAAGGCAAGGTCTTTGTTGCTAAGAGTGGATCCTTTCTAGAGAAGGAGTTTCTCTCGAAAGAAGTGAGTGGGAGGAAAGTAGAACTTGATGAGGTAATTGTACCTTCTCCCGAATTGGAAAGTGGAACATCACAGAAACTAGTTCCAGTGATTCCTACACCAATTAGTGAGGAAGCTAATGATGATGATCATGAAACTTCAGATCAAGTTTCTGCTGAACTTCGTAGATCAACCAGAGTTCGTTCCGCATCAGAGTGGTATGGCAACCCGGTTCTGGAAGTCATGTTACTGGACCATGATGAACCTACGAACTATGAGGAAGCGATGATGAGCCCAGATTCCGCAAAATGGCTTGAGGCCATGAAATCTGAGATGGGATCCATGTATGAGAACAAAGTGTGGACTTTGGTTGACTTGCCCGATGATCGGTAAGCCATCGAAAATAAATGGATCTTCAAGAGGAAGACTGACGCTGACGGTAATGTTACTGTTTACAAAGCTCGACTTGTTGCGAAAGTTTTTCAACAAGTTCAAGGAGTTGACTACGATGAGACTTTCTCACCCGTACCGATGCTTAAGTTTGTCTGAATCATGTTAGCAATTGCCGCATTTTATGAAATCTGGCAAATGGATAACAAAACTGCATTCTTTAATGGATTTATTAAAGAAGACTTGTATATGATGCAACCAGAAGGTTTTGCCAATCCTAAAGGTGCTAACAAAATGTGCAAGCTCCAGCGATCCATCTATGGACTGGTGCAAGCATCTCGGAGTTGGAATATATGCTTTGATAAGTTGATCAAAGCATATAGATTTATACAGACTTGCGGTGAAGCCTGTATTTACAAGAAGTGAGTGGGAGCACTACAACCTTTCTGATAAGTATATGTGAATGACATATTGTCGATCGGAAATGATGTAGAATTTTCTGGAAAGCATAAAGGAGTGTTTGAAAGGAGTTTTTCAAAGAAAGACCTTGGTGAAGCTGCTTACATATTGGGCATCAAGATCTATAGAGATAGATCAAGATGCTTGATAAGACTTTCGATGAGTACATACCTTGATAAGATTTTGAAGTAGTTCAAAATGGATCAGTCAAATAAGGAGTTCTTGCCTGACTTGTAAGGTGTGAAGTTGAGTAAGACTCAAAGCCAGACCACGGCAGAAAAATATAGAGAGAATGAAAGTCATTCCCTATGTCTCAGCCATAGGTGTTATAAAGTATGCCATGCTGTGTACCAAACATGTTGTGTACCTTTCCATGAGTTTGTCAAGGGGGTACAATAGTGATCCAGGAGTAGATCACTGTACAGCGGTCAAAATTATCCTTAGTAACTGGATGACTAAGGAAATGTTTCTCGATTATGGAGGTGATAAAGAGTTCGTTGTAAAGGGTTACGCCGATGCAAGCTTTGACACTAAATCCAGATGACTCTAAGTATCAATCTGGATGCGTATTGAAAGTGGGAGCAATTAGCTAGAGTAGCTCTATGCAGAGCATTGTAGACATAGAAATTTGCGAAATACATACGGATCTGAATGTGACAGACCCGTTGACTAAACTTCTCTCACAAGCAAAACATGATCACACCTTATTACTCTTGGGTATTAATCACATAGCGATGTGAACTAGATTATTGACTCTAGTAAACCCTTTGGGTGTTGGTCACATGGCGATGTGAACTATGGGTGTTATTCACATAATGATGTGAACTATCGGTATTAAATCACATGGAGATGTGAGCTAGATTATTGACTCTAGTGCAAGTGGGAGACTGAAGGAAATATGCCCTAGAGGCAATAATAAAGTTGTTATTTATATTTCCTTATATCATGATAAATGTTTATTATTCATGCTAGAATTGTATTAACCGGAAACTTAGTACATGTGTGAATACATAGACAAAACAGAGTGTCCCTAGTATGCCTCTACTAGACTAGCTCATTGATCAAAGATGGTTATGTTTCCTAACCATAGACATGAGTTGTCATTTGATCAATGAGATCACATCATTAGGAGAATGATGTGATGGACAAGACCCATCCGTTAGCTTAGCACTATGATCGTTTAGTTTTACTGCTATTGCTTTCTTCATGACTTATACATGTTCCTATGACTATGAGATTATGCAACTCCCGAATACCGTAGGAACACCTTGTGTGCTATCAAACGTTACAACGTAACTGGGCGATCATAAAGATGCTCTACAGGTGTCTCCGAAAGTGTTCCTGGTGTTGGCATAGATCAACACTAGGATTTGTCACTCCGAGTGTCGGAGAGGTATCTCTGGGCCCTCTCGGTAATGCACATCATAATAAGCCTTGCAAGCAAAAGACTAATGAGTTAGTCACGAGATGATGTATTACAGAACGAGTAAAGAGACTTGCCGGTAACGAGATTGAACTAGGTATAGAGATACCGACGATCGAATCTCGGGCAAGTAACATACCAATGACAAAAGGAACAACGTATGTTGTTATGCGGTTTGACCGATAAAGATCTTCGTAGAATATGTAGGAGCCAATATGAGCATCCAGGTTCCGCTATTGGTTATTGACCAGAGATGAGTCTCGGTCATGTCTACATAGTTCTCGAACCCGTAGGGTCCGCACGCTTAACGTTTGATGACGATCGGTATTATGAGTTTATGAGTTTTGATGTACCGAAGGAGTTCGGAGTCTCGGATGAGAACGGGGACATGACGAGGAGTCTCGAAATGGTCGAGACATAAAGATCGATATATTGGACGACTATATTCGGACATCGGAAAGGTTCCGAGTGATTCGGGTATTTTTCGGAGTATATGAGCCTTATTGGGCCATACGGGAATAGATGAGAATGGCCAAAAGGAAGGAGGCGCACACCCCCCCTCTAGTCCGAATTGGACAAGGGGTGCAGCCCCCTTTTCCTTCTCCCTCTCCACCTCTTTCCTTCTCTCCTACTCCGGAAAGGAAAGGGGAATCCTACTAGGACTTGGAAGTCCTAGTAGGACTCCCCACACTTGGCGCGCCCCCTCTAGGGCCGGCCTCTCCCTTGCTCCTTTATATACGGGGGCAGAGGGGCACCCTAGGACACACAAGTTGAATTGTTTTAGCCGTGTGCGGTGCCCCTCTCCATAGAAACACACCTCGGTCATACCGTTGCAGTGCTTAGGCGAAGCCCTGCGTCGGTAGATACATCATATCTGTCACCACGCCGTCGTGCTGGCGAAACTCTCCCGTGAAGCTCAACTGGATCAAGAGCTCGTGGGACGTCATCAAGCTGAACGTGTGTTGAACATGGAGGTGCCGTACGTTCGGTGCTTGATCGGTTGGATCGCGAAGAAGTTCGACTACATCAACCGCGTCACTTGACGCTTCCGCTCCCGGTCTACGAGGGTACGTAGACACACTCTCCCCCTCGTTGCTATGCATCTAGTAGATAGATCTTGCGTGATCGTAGGAAAATTTTGAAAATACTACGTTTCCCAACAGCCGATGCTTGGGAGGTTCTTCAGCGGGTTTATCCTCTACGGGATTGTTTTCGCCGTTGCCTTCCGCCTCTTTCGGTGTATCCACCATATACACGTCGTATGAAGACGTAGCTTTCCACCGCCCTGTTATGGGCTTGCTTTGATCTGTATCTGCTTCAGCTTTGAGGTCTATCCCGTCGGAGTCTTCTGAAGTGTAGTCGAGTAGATTGGTTAGATCTTCAACCATGTCTACCAAGTGGGTCGTGGGTGGGGAACGAAATTCTTCATCCCCCTGGGTATAGCGCGGCTGTTCATCAGCCTCCAGTTCGAACCGGATATAGTGCGACTGTGTGCTCTCATCCAAGGAGAGAGATCTTAATGACCTTAACATGTCGCCAAGTGGTGAGTGCTGGAAAATATCCGCAGCACAGAATTCGGTGATAGGCGCCTGATTGGATTTGAGGGGCGTAGTTACGCGCAGTTTTGAATCAGAGACCTGAGCCGAGTCCGGGGTTCCGGTAACACAGTCCCCATCAGTTGGGTCCGTGTGCGGCTCCAACGCCATAGAGTGTGCGGCTCCCGTGGTGGGGTTGAGATTCCCATCTTTGGGTGACGCAATCTGTTCTGGATCTAGGGTCAGAACTGTTGCAGGTGTTATTTCCTGATCCGATGATAGATTTAAGTCATGATCATCGTGGTGGCAGAGAGGGGTTGCTGCTGGCTCGAATCCGGTGAAGATCAAGTCTCCACGGATATTAGCAACGTAGTTCAAGCTACCGAATCTTACATGATGGCCAGGGGCGTAGCTCTCGATTTGCTCAAGGTGGCCTTCAGTGTAGCCACGAAGTGCTAAGCCGCCGAACACGAAAAGTTGGCTGGGAGGGAAAATTCCCTCGACGTCACCGTTGCAGTTGACGACGTGATCCATGAGTCTTTCCGTCAACGACATAGTGGAACTCTCAATGAAAGCACCAATGTCGGTGTCAAAACCGGCGGATCTCAGGTAGGGGGTCCCGAATTATGCGTCTGAGGATCGATGGTAACATGAGGCAGGGGACATGATGTTTATCTAGGTTCAGGCCCTCTCGATCGAGGTAAAACCCTACTTCCTGCTATATTAGTATAAGTGAATATGTTTACAAGAGTTGATCTACCTCGAGATCGTAATGGCTAAATCCTAGGTCTAGCCTATGAGGATATTATGATTCTTCTCTAGCCTCTACGGACTAAACCCTCCGGTTTATATACACACCGGAGAGGCCTAGGGTTTGTACATATCATCTTGCAGAGGAAGGAAAATCTACACCCGAGCCTAAAACTTGCCATTACAAGAATCCAGGAGTCCTATCCGGATACGAGAGATGATCTTCTATAATAATCTTCACGGCCCACCAGTCCGGCCCACCAGGAGTTTGTCCGGCCACATGAGGACCCCCCGATCCAGGAATCCCTCAATGGATTCTTAGACGAAATATTTCAGATAAAACGAATAATTACGACACATAGGATAATGCATGAAACACACAGATGATAAAGGTGCTTAAAAAGACAAAGTACACCATCTAGATCTTCCTGGCACGCTTTATCATGAGGTTGTGGCTGTCCGTGTACTCCTCGATTATGGGAAGCAGACACGCCCTCATGTCCAAGATCCGCCTGTATATGTCGTAGCATACGTATGCGTCCTTGGCCGCGTAGGCGATGTAGGCTAGATTCAGAGGTACCTTCCACGTGTTCAGGTCTGTCGTATCCACGTCTTCTTTCATGTTGGCGTAGCAGGGGTCGATCATTGCCGTGGCGAGGTCAACCACGGAGTCCTTCTCCTGCCCGTTGCCGATGATCTTGTATTGCTTCTAGATGTCAATGAGATTTTTGCACCAGATGACCGAATCGTAAAGCACAGTGGCGTTCTTCCTGCTGTCCACCGTAGAGTAGTTGCAGTCGGCGATGCCGACGAAATGTGCGAATGCTCCAGAACCTCTGATGGCCCTACAATAATGGTAGACGAGAACCTCGTCCCGCACACATACATGGGCGGCGACGATCCATTGGTCCCTGCCAGGAGATGGATGGATGGGCACAAGGTCTAGTCCCGCGACCTTGTGCTTCTCCTCCTGTAGGTACTACTTGTGAAAGTGCAACTAATCCTCGTGCGGTTTTGGTAATTCAAAACAACATATAGATCATTGAAGTAATATCCATTCAAGTTAAATATTTCAGAAAGTTCAATGATTGGCATGTCATGGACTAGAGATGCGGACCCCTCAAAATGCTAAGGACAAAGATTGGCAAAAGCTCAAAACTCTACATTTCTATTTTAGTGATCCAAGATCAAATTGAGTCCACAGGAAAGCCGATACTCTTAAAAGGGGACGAGGTGTTGCTTAATGGTCTACTTGCTCGAAGTGCTTAGTGGTATTGGTCCAAAAACCCTCAACCACTTTCTCATTTCCAAATATGTCCAAAACTCCAAGTCAAACTTGGCCCCACTGAAATGACCTATCGGACGCCACCGAGTTCATTTGATACAACCACTGCCAAAAACCCTAGACAATTCGGTCACACTAATATAGACCCCGGTCTCAGCGAGATGGCCCTGCAAACTCTCTGTTTCCCTTTGTAACATTTTGGTCTCACCGAAATGAGCGACCGGTCCCACCGAGTTTGCCTGACCAACTCTCTGGTTGCTCTTTGCTGAAATTGGTCTCACCAAGTTCATGCATTCGGCGTCACCGAGATGAGGTTTTTCCCTAGCCCTAGCACATCGGTCCCATCGAGTTGTTCCCGTCGGTCCCACCGAGATTCCTAGCGTTCACATTTTGAACTGCTTCGATCTCACTGAGTTCCTTTATTCGGTCTGAGCGAGTTGGCTCAAATGTGTGTAATAGTTGATTTTCTATGGAGGCTATATATACCCCTCCACCCCCTGCTCCATTAGAGAGAGAGCCATTAGAATGTGCCTACACTTTCACTACTCATTTTCTAAGAAAGAACCACCTACTCATGTGTTGAGACCAAGACATTCCAATCCTACCACAAGAATCTTGATTTATAGCCTTCCCCAAGTTGCTTTCCACTCAAATCATCTTTCCACCATAGCCAAATCTATGAGAGAGAGTTGAGTGTTGGGGAGATTATCATTTGAAGCACAAGAGCAAGGAGCCCATCATCAACACACCATCTATTACCTGTTGGAGAGTGGTGTCTCCTAGATTGGTTAGGTGTCGCTTGGGAGCCTCCGACAAGATTGGGGAGTTGAACCAAGAAGTTTGTAAGTGCAAGGAGATTGCCTACTTCGTGAAGATCTACCTGAGTGAGGCAAGTCCTTCATGGGCGATGGCCATGGTGGGATAGACAATGTTGCTTCTTCGTGGACCCTTTGTTGGTGGATCCCTCCGTGGACTCACACAGCCGTTACCTTTTGTGGGTTGAAGTCTCCATCAACGTGGATGTACGATAGCACCACCTATCGGAACCACGCCAAAAATCTCCGTGTCTACATTGCACTTGCCTTCTTCAAACCCTTCCATTTACCTTCATATGCAATGCTTTACTTTCTGTTGCTACACTCTTAGAATTGCATGTGTAGGTTGATTGCTTGACTTGTACTAGTTGCTAAAATCTGGCAACACTTAAAACTGGGAAAATGTTAGATTTTTATTTGGTCAAGTAGTCTAATCACCCCCCTCTAGACCTACTTTCGATCCTACAAGTGGTATCAGAGCTTTGGTCTCCATTTGTCGTGATTTCCATAGCTTTGGTGATCATAGCCTTGGTTAGGACAGTATGGCGTCTAGCGAGGGAAATTACCACTGTAGAGGTCCTTATTTTGATGGTACTAATTTTACTAGTTGGGAACATAAGATGAGAATTCATATTCTTGGTCATAACCCCGCCGTTTGGGTTGTCATTCGTATTGGCTTGCAAGGTGAATACTTCGAGGATGGACAAGAACCGGATCGTGAAGCATCCGCGGAAGTGATGAACATGTTGCAATACAAAGCTCAAGCTTGCAATATTCTCTCCAACGGATTGTGCCCCGAAGAATTCAACAAAGTCAGCAGCCTTGAGAATGCAAAGGAAATTTGGGATACTTTGGTTGATATGCACGAAGGTATGTGCTTTAAAGTCAACTTGACAAGTTCAAGATGAAGGATCATGAAGGAGTCGCTGAAATGTACTCTAGGCTTGCTCTCATAACAAATGAGATTGCCGACTTAGGAAGCGAAGAGATGACCGACAAATTCATCATCAAGAATATCCTAATAGCCTTGGATGGTAAATATGATACCGTGTGCACACTGATCCAATTGATGCCAAATTACAAAGATCTCAAGCCAACGGAAGTCATTTGTAGAATTGTTGCTCATGAGATGTCGCTCAAGGATAAGGAAGAGCTTCACAACAAGTCTAGTGGTGCTTATAAAGCTTCAAGTGATGCTCCTACAACGTAAAGTGAGAAATAGGGTTTAAAGGAAGAATTGAGCTTAATGGTGAAGAACTTCAACACGTTCTACAAGAATAGAAGCAAAGAGATAAGTTTCAAGTCAAGGTCCTACAACGACAAAAGATCTTCTAGCCGCGATCGTAATTGCTACAATTGTGGGAGACCTGGACACTACTCCAATGAGTGTACGACTCCCTACAAGAAAAGAGAAGATTCTCCAAAATGGAGAAGTAGAAGAGATGAATCACCTCGAAGAGAGAGAAGGGAGTAGAGATCATCGTTATGAACGAAGACCCTCTCGTAGAAGCCAAGATTCGGAAAGAAATGACAAGTCATCAAAGAGCTACACCAGACGAAGACATCAAGCTCACATTGGTAAATGGGTGTCCGGTTCCGACTCCGACTCCGACAACTACTCCGAGAGAAGCTATCACTCCGACTCCAAATATACTCAAGATGAAGGTGTTGCCGGAATTGCTCTTGTGTCATCCAACTCCTATGATATATTTAACTAACCAATTGAAGGAATTGGAAGATGCTTCATGGCTAAAGGCCCCAAGGTATCAAACCTCGAGTATCTTTATTTCAATAGTGATGAAGATGATTTGCTAGGTGGTGATGATTTACTTGTTGACAACACTAGTGATGAAATCTATGATGAACTTGCTAGTAATCATGCTAATCAATATGAAGCGAATGATAATGATAAGAAGGAGATTGAGCGTCTAACTAAAGAACTAAACACTCTTAAGTTAGCTCATTAAACAACTCTCGAGGATCATAGAGAGCTCCTAAGGACTCATGAGAAGCTACGCTCTGAGAAACTAAATTTAGAGCAAGAGCATGGGTTCCTAAAAGCTATCAATGATGATCTTCAAAAAAGAGTTCTTCTTACATTGCCAAGCGTTTACTGTTGTCTACTTATATGCAACAAGTAAAATCTAGCAATAAGAACAAGAAAGATTCTTCCTCTAGTGGTAACAATAACAGTGCTAAATCCAATATTGTTGCTTCTAGTAGTTCTCTTGCTCCCACTAATGATTCTCTTAGCCGAGTCACACTTGATCAAGAAAATAGATTATTGAAGGGAATTATAGAGAAATGTGTTTACAAGAGCCTTGCTGGAACTAAGCAATTTGAGGAAATTGTACGCAAGCAAGGAAGGCACCGAAAGAATGAAGGTGTTGGTTTTGAATGAAATTTCAATGCCAATTGAGTTGAGTGGGAAGAAGATCAATACCCCAAGACGGAGTTTGTTCCTCAATAAGAGAAGTAGGACCCCACTTCTTTCAAGGGAACACAAGCTCAAGATGATCTTCCACCACAAGACCACAAGCTAAAACGCAAGGACAAGCTTCAAGAAGAGATTGATTCATTCGAGGAAGCTCCTAAGGCCTTGGTCAAGTGGGTTCCCAAGACTACTTCAAGTTCTACTTCATCAAGTACGACTACAGTTCCAAGTATTCCCATCGAGGTGATGTGGATCCCAAAGAAGAAGAACTAGATAGTTCTTGAGGGTGACTCCGCCAACATACTTCACTCATGTTCATTTTGGCAAGGGCAAGTGCAATCAACTTTCATATCTTGCACAAGGAGTCACAAACACTCATGTTGGTAAGACAAGGGACAAGGTAACCTAATGCGTTCATGGACATCATCATATGTGTATTTCACTCTGTGTCTATGGATATCCTTGTAAGTTCCTTGTGGGACTAACCCATGCAGGTATTGAAAGTGCAAATCACTCCAATGGATTGCTCCAAATGATGTACATCAACATTGAGCATCCACATCTTCAACATCTACATGAAGTCATCATCGAAAAAACCCAAGGTTAGTTCATCCTTCCTAAGGGGGATATCACATCTAGGGGGAGCTTTACTCTAAGAATTTCGCTAAAGCACCTCTAATGGTGTGAACACAACAATGCTTTATGTAAAAGTGGTAACCCCACTTGTGCTTAAATGACGAGTATGACCTATGATCAAATGTTCTCATTTGACTCCTAAGTCAATATACTCATATATAGATGACCTAGTCATCGCCGTTGCTTGATAGATGATAGAGTGTTTGTGCATGCTTTGCCACATGTTTTATTTGCAATCTTATTATGTGAGCATGTTGGTTGCATAATTTTCTCCATTTGAAGTCGAATTTGGTCCCTCCGGGTGAGGAGCAATTGGAGCCACCGATCCATCAAGGGCTTAATTTCCAAAACCTTTTAATGTGTTTTGCTTAGACCAACTCACTCCTACTCGGTCTCACTGAACTCATTAAGTTGATCCAGGTTTTCATCTCGGTGCAACCAATTTGAATAATTCGGTCACACCGAGTTGCAGCAACTACTAGCAGTTTTGCATCTCGGTGCCATCGAGTCATTCCACTCGGTCACACCAACAATGTCTGGGTATATATACCATGGGTTGAAATTTTGGAAACTCTTCCAAACACTTGACCGCGCCTCCCAGCTCTGTCGCTCCTTGGTCTCCGGATCATCTCCATCATCGCTAGTGACCCCCTGCCGTTGGTCTCCGTTGCCAACAATGGAATCCTCACCGCCGTTGCTGCCATAGAGAGTTCATCACCAAGTAAGGGTATGTACTTGACCCTTTGTGCTTTCAATTATTCCAATTCTTGCATAAAGTTCATTGCCATTGTTCTTCCCATGCATGAGATTGATCTATCCACCAAAATAATTCATTAGAATAGATTTGATGCATAAACTTATGGTTATGTTTCCGCTGAAATCATATCGGACCAACCGATTTGAGGATCTCGGTCACACCGATTGTCCCTGGGCATTGCACAAGTACAACTCGGTCTGAACAAAGTGTACTGATTGGTGCGATCGAAATCACTTTCTCTGTGCAACCCTAGCATCTCCGAGCCATCGAACTGCATTTCGGTCTAATCGAAACTGTGTGTTTAGACTCTGTGTGTGCTTCGGTGTCAGCGAGCTTGTCAAATCAGTAGCTCCAAAATGCTTTCTGCAGAAAACAAAAATTAAGTTTTTGTCTCAATATTTTTACAAAATAAGCTGCACTTTGTGATGCTCATCCAATCTATCTATACCCAACTATTCACAGGGTCAGTTTCAGCTATGTCAGAGGGCAGTGACAGTCAGAACAGGTCTGAAGAGCAGCTCAACCTAAGTGAGGGCACTAGTCCCTCCAGTAGTCAGGATGATGGAAGCATGAGCACACCCAGCAATTTGCCTAAGGCAGCTACTAGGGAAAGGAAGACAAAAACCTCAGAAAGTGAGGATGAGCACTATGTTGCTGGAGAAGCACTTCCAAGAAGAAGGTTGTAAGAAAGGAGTATGGTGCCACTACTGCCACCAAGCCTGGAATGCCCAAGAAAGCTCATGTCAAAAGAGCTCCAATGTCAAAAGGCAGAGCCTTGCCACCTCTTGAGCATGCGTTAGTTTTCCCTTGAAGAGTAAAGGGTGATGCAGCAAAGTAGCGTAAGTATTTCACTCAGTTTTTGAGAATCAAGGTATCAATCCAGCAGGAGACAACGCTCAAGTCACCTAGTACCTGCACAAACAATCAAGAACCTTGCAACCAACGCGATGAAGGGGTTGTCAATCCCTTCACGGCCACTCGCAAAAGCGAGATATGATAAAGATAATAAGATAAATATTTTTGGTATTTTTGTTGTATAAATTGGAAAGTAAAGATCACAAAATAAAATAAATAGGAAACTAGACTTGTAGATCAGAAAATTATATGATAGAGTATTAACGATTCTGCATCTACTACTATTACTCCACACATCGACCGCTATCTAGCATGCATCTACAGTATTAAGTTCATAAGAACAAAGTAACACATTAAGCAAGATGACATGATGTAGAGGGATAAACTCAAGCAATATGATATACACCCCATCCTTTTATCCTCGATGTCAACAATACAATACGTGCCTTGCTGCCCTTGCTTTCACTTGGAAAGGACACCGCAAGATTGAACCCAAAGCTAAGCACTTCTCCCATTGCAAGAAAGATCAATCCAGTAGGCCAAACTAAATCGATAATTCGAAGAGACTTGCAAAGATATCAAATCATGCATATAAAAATTCAGAGAAGAACCAAATATTATTCATAGATAAACTTGATCATAAATCCACAATTCCTCGGATCTCGGCAAACACACCGCAGAAAGTATTACATCGAATAGATCTCCAAGAACATCGAGTAGAACTTTGTATTGAGAATCAAAGAGAGAGAAGAAGCCATCTAGCTAATAACTATGGACCCGAAGGTCTGTGGTAAACTACTCACACATCATTGGAGAGGCTATGGTGTTGATGTAGAAGCTCTCTGTGATTGATTCCCCCTCCGGCGGAGCGCCGAAAGCGGCCCCAAGATGGGGTCTCACGGGTACAGAAGGCTGCAGTGGTGGAAAAGTGGTTTCGTTGCTCTCCCCGATGTTTCTAGGGTATAAGGGTATATATAGGCGGAAGAAGTACGTTGGTGGAGCTACAAGGGGCCCACGAGGGTGGGGGCGCGCTTATCCCCCTGGGCGTGCCCTCCCGCCTCGTGGCTTCCCAAACTTCTACTCCAAGTCTTTCGGATTGCTTTCGGTCCAAGAAAGATCATCGCGAAGATTCCATTCCGTTTGGACTCCGTTTGGTATTCCTTTTCTGCAAAACAGTGAAATAGGCAAAAAAACAGAAACTAGCACTGGGCCTTCGGTTAATAGGTTAGTCCCAAAAATAATATAAAAGAGCATATTAAAGCCCATTAAACATTCATAATAGATAATATAATTGCATGGAAGAATGAAAAATTATAGATACGTTGGAGACGTATCAAGCATCCCCAAGCTTAATTCCTACTTGTCCTCGAGTAGGTAAATGATAAAAACAGAATTTTTGATGTGGAATGCTACCTAACATAATTATAAATGCAATTTTGTTTATTGTGGCATGAATGTTCAAATCCAAAAGATTCAAGACAAAAGTTTAATATTGACATAAAAATAATAATACTTCAAGCATACTAACAAAGCAATTATGTCTGCTCAAAATAACATGACCAAAGAAAGTTCATCCCTACGAAATCATATAGTTTGGCTATGCTCCATCTTCGTCACACAAAATATTCAAATCATGCACAACCCCGTTTCAGCCAAGCAATTGTTTCATACTTTAGTGTTCTCAAACTTTTTCAACTTTCACGCAATACATGAACGTGAGCCATGTATATAACACTATAGGTGTAATAGAGTGGTGGTTGTGGAGAAGACAAAAAGTAGGAAGATGGTCTCACATCAACTAGGCGTATTAATGGGCTATGGAGATGCCCATCAATAGATATCAATGTGAGTGAGTAGGGATTGCCATGCAACGGATGCACTAGAGCTATAAATGTATGAAAGCTCGACAAAAGAAACTAAGTGGGTGTGCATCCAACTTGCTTGCTCACGAAGACCTAGGGCATTTTGAGGAAGCCCATCGTAGGAATATACAAGCCAAGTTCTATAATGAAGATTCCCACTAGTATATGAAAGTGATAAAACAAGAGACTCTCTATCATGAAGATCATGGTGCTACTTTGAAGCACAAGTGTGAAAAAAAAGATAGTAGCATTGTCCCTTCTCTCTTTTTCTCTCATTTTTTAGGCCCTCTCTTTTTTTGGGCTTCCCCTTTTTTTCCTCACACGGGACAATGCTCTAATAATGATGATTATCACACTTCTATTTATTTTACAACTCAAGGATTACAACTCGATACTTAGAACAAAATATGACTCTACATGAATGCCTCCAGCGGTGTACCGGGATGTGCAATGAATTAAGAGTGACATGTATGAAAGAATTGTGAATGGTGGCTTTGCCACAAATACAATGTCAACTACATGATCTTGCAAGGCAATATGACAATGATGGAGCGCGTCAGGGATATGGTTAGTAGGTATAAACCGGGTATTGTAAACCGGCTCAGTTATATTGTGCTTGGTTAATTATTTTAGAGATTACGGCCCATGAGATTTCAGGGCCCATGTATAGAGATACGGTTTGTAAACCGCTAAGAGATGTAACTTGAGAGATAAGAAAGAAAGAGGCAGAGATCGAGGCGGACACGATTATGAGCCGGCCTCGGGACTCTGTAAACCGGACCAGGCGTCACCTCTATATAAAGGGACGACCCGGTACCGGTTCAAGGACAAGCAACAATCAATCCGTCGAGACACAGGCAAAGCGAGACCGCTCCCTGTAAACCGACGCCCAAGCAATACTAAACCAACTAGACGTAGGCTTTTACCTTCTCGAAGGGGCCGAACTAGTATGAATCCTTTGTGTCCCTTTGTGTGCCATGAATCCTTTCAAGCTAACCCGTGCGATGGTTCCATCATCAAGTCCGCTAAACCGGACATCTGCCGTGTTAATTCCACGACAGTTGGCGCCCACCGTGGGGCCTGCGCACGATGGTTTCGAGTTCTTGAAAGGCGGCTTCGAAGGGTTAAAGGGTTACGCAGTCGGCCGGATGACCAAGAGTCGTCGTGGCCGGATCTACATCGACGATGCGGGTTGGGGACCGGAGGCCGATTCGATCGAATACGGGTACCGGGTCCCCTTCGGCAGCATCCAAGTCTTCATCGGCAAAATTGGAGAACCGGGACCTGAGCCGGACACCTTCCCCAACATCGTCGAGCCGGCTCAGCGTGCGAGATCGGCCCGGATTCAGCCTGCCATGAAGCATGTGTTCGTTGGAGCGATTTACGGAGGCCAAGCCGAGGATGGGTCGGAATCTGATGGTGCAACCGTCGTCTATTCAGATGACGAGCCTTCATCCGGGGAAACTGAATCTCTGTATCAGTTGCGGGACGGCCGGTCTGAGGGCGAGTCCGATGGAAACAGTATTCCGGACCCCTCCGGCCCGCCAAACCGGGTGGCGGTCTTCATGGCCGGTTCACAACCTCCGACGAATGGAACAACAGCGGAGGCTGGTGCAGGGGGAAGCGGTTCAAATCCCTCCATTACTGCAGTTCTATCCACCTTGATCGAGGAATTCACAGCTAAGGCAGTAGAGGTCGTAGCTCCAGCAGACAAGGCGCAACATGATGCAGTACTTCTTCAGTTAAAAGCCCGGATCGATCAGTTAAAGGAGGATTTACAGGCAGAAGGGGAGATGTTAGCCACAAGACAAGCAGAATTGGATGATCAAGCTTTTCACTTAAGGATGGAGCAGGCTTCGGTGGAAGCAGTAAGGGGGCGAAAGTATCGATCCCGCCTACCGCCGGGTTACGAATCTGCGAATTTGTTCAGAACACCTGGGGCTGGAGCCAGTAATAATCCGGTCCCAAACCGGAGAAGCCCACCGGCTCGAGAGGAGCCGGTTCAGCAGCCCGCCGCAGAACGGGAGCGACGGATCACATCGGCGCCTTATGTTCCTATCCCTCCGGGACACTACTCAAACCCTGTGGATAATATCGCTGCAGCGGCAGCACGGTTGGCCGCTTTACCTGTGGAAGAAACATCTCCGGTGGCAATAGAGGCGCGCAGGGCCCAGAAACTGCTCAATACGGCGTTGATACAGCAGCAAGCATACTCTCATAGCAGGGAAAGGCTGCATTCGACACCGCGTCCCAACCGAAGCTATTCTAGACATTGGGAGGAGCCAGAAGTGTCTAGCAGTGAGCGTAGGAGGCATCAGCACAGGCAGGATAATCCGGCAAGGGCGGAGATGCCAGCCCCGGATCGAAACCGGCCTAGATCGGAGGCCAGGGAGGAAGTTCGACAGTCGACGCCGGTTCACACAGCCACCACAGGGACAGGAGCTACAGCGAGCGGTTTTGGAATACAATGTCTCGTCCCCGCCCTGCGGAGCGTCAAGTTGCCCAAGGATTTCAAAGGACCTCGCAAGGTGCCTAATTACACAGCCGATTTACCGCCCGAAGCTTGGGTGGAGAGTTACGAGATGACCATGGAGATGCTGGACGTGGATGAATCGGCTTGTGCCAAATATTTCACTATGATGCTTGAGGGCACGGCCCGGACCTGGCTAAAGGCACTACCTCCGAATTCTATCGGATCATGGGGGGAGCTGCGCAGCCAGTTCATCAAAAACTTCAAGGATACGTGCAAGCAACCTATGTCGGTGATAGATTTAGCAGCATGCGTACAAGGAGAACAGGAGTCTACAGCAGCTTGGGTACGCAGAGTGGCAGAGATCTTGCATTCCTCAAACGGCATTAACCCGAGCACAGCAATTGTAACATTGGAGAACAATTGCCGGTTTGAATCTTTGAAATTAAAACTCGGACGGCTCAAACGGGAGTGCAATGACATGGGGACTTTGATGAGCGCCTTGGTGAAGTACGGAGACTCAGATAATACCAAGTATCCGGAGTTAGAAGGAGATAAAACAGGAAAGGCCAGCAAGTCTGGTAAACCGGCGCCGGTTAATCCGGTTACTTCAAGCTTTTTGGGCAAACGAAAAGCAGAAAACAGCTCCGATTTTGTTGCCAGTACGCAGGCTCAAGGCGGTCCTCAGGTTAATCAGCAGGGTTCCACTCTCCAAACCGGCTGTGGAAACCCGGGTTGGGAGCAGGATTTGGATCAACCCTGTCTGAAGCATAGTGGAAGAGGGAGGATTGCAAGACACTCTATAAGAGAATGCCTGTCCCCTATGAAACCAGGGAACGACCGTTTTAATCCTCCTAACCGGCCCCCGTACGGTGGTTCAGGGCCCGGATTTTATGGTCCGGGTTATCAAGGAAACAACTCCGGATCAGGATATAGGGGCAACGGCGGCTATCAAGGGAACAACGGCGGTTATCAATCCCGGCCAGGCGGCCAAAGTAGTCAAGGGAACTACAATGGTCAGGGAAATCAATCACATCATCAAGGTGGTTACAATGGTCAGGGAAATCAATCGCATCATCAAGGTGGCTACAACAATCAGAATAATCAGCAGCAAGGTCAAGGGAGTTACAATAACCAAGGAAACCAGCAGCAACAGCGTCCGCAGCAACAACAGCAATCCGGATTCCAGAGTAATCCGAAGGAGTTGAGCAGCGGTCAATATCATGTTTTCACCACAAGTTTATGTAAGAGGGACCAGAAGGTTTTAAAGCGGGCCGTTAATGCGGTAGAACCGGCGACGCCACAGTTTCTACGATGGTCAGAGCAGCCCATTGTATGGAGCAGGGAGGACCACCCGTTACGGGTAGATAATTCGGGACATTTAGCCTTGGTGGTGGCACCTCAGGTGGGAGGATACAGGTTTACTAAAGTCCTCATGGATGGAGGTAGCAGTATCAATATATTATATTACGAGACCTTTCGCCGTATGGGTCTGACAGATAAACAGTTAAGGACATCAAACACAGTGTTTCACGGGGTGGTCCCAGGTAAGTCAGCTTATCCAGTTGGTAAGATTGACTTAGAAGTTACCTTTGGGGATGAGCATGATTCCAGATCGGAGATGATCACCTTTGAAGTTGTCAAAATTAAAAGTCCATATCATGCTTTGTTTGGGAGAACGGTTTATGCTAAATTTATGGCTAGGCCATGTTATGTTTATCTGCAGCTTAAGATGCCGGGTCATAAAGGCACAATTACGGTGCATGGCAGTCGTAAGATAGCAGTGGAATGTGAGGAAGGTGATGCAGCTTATGCAGAAGCGGTATGTGCCACGGAAGAGTTAAAATTTTATAAGGATAATGTTGATCCGGCAGATATGACTCCGCTGAAGAAGCCAACTACCGAGCATGATCCGGCTTTGAAGTTCAAATCAGCGGAAGAGACTAAG
Source organism: Secale cereale (assembly GCA_902687465.1). Taxonomy (NCBI): domain Eukaryota; kingdom Viridiplantae; phylum Streptophyta; class Magnoliopsida; order Poales; family Poaceae; genus Secale; species Secale cereale. The sequence continues at coordinate 414,999,140 of LR738715.1, forward strand.
CAGGTTGATTTTGTGCCTGGAGATTCGTCTAAGCAATTCACTATCAGTGCTAACCTGGATCCTAAATAGGAAAGCGCGCTCATCGAGTTCATCCGTGAGAACCGGGATATCTTTGCATGGAAACCTTCTGACATGCCAGGTATACCGAGGGAACTCGCTGAGCACAAGTTGAATATTGATCCGAAGTTTAAACCGGTAAAACAGTATCTGCGCCGCTTTAACGAAGAGAGGCGCAATGCTATAGGAGAAGAAGTGGCTAGGCTTTTGGCGGCAGGGTTCATAGTGGAAGTTTTTCATCCGGAATGGTTGGCTAATCCGGTGCTGGTTCTAAAGAAGAATGGGAAGTGGAGGATGTGTGTGGACTACACAGACCTCAATAAAGCTTGCCCGACTGATCCTTTTGCTCTGCCTCGCATTGATCAGATTATTGATGCCACAGCAGGGTGTGAGCGACTGAGTTTTCTGGATGCGTACTCAGGTTATCACCAGATCAAGATGGCAGTTGAAGATCAAGAAAAGACAGCGTTCATAACCCCCTTTGGTGCTTTTTGCTATGTATCTATGCCCTTTGGGCTCAAGTGTGCACAGGCAACTTATCAGCGTTGTGTTCAGAATTGTTTGAAGGGGCAGATAGGAAGGAACGTACATGCTTACGTGGATGACATTGTGGTTAAGTCAAAGGAGGAAAGAACAATGATAGAAGACCTCAGAGAAACCTTTGATAATCTTCGGGCTTACAGGATGATGCTTAATCCGGAGAAATGTGCCTTTGGTGTCCCGGCTGGTAAGCTTTTGGGATTCCTGGTCTCGAACAGGGGAATAGAAGCCAACCCGGAGAAGATCAAAGCCATCACATCTTTGACAAAACCGGCTTGCATTAATGATGTTCAGCGCATAGCTGGCCGGATCACGGCGTTGAGCCGGTTTATCAGTCGCTTAGGAGAAAAGGCGATCCCGCTCTATCAAATGTTGAAGAAAACGGACCGGTTCATTTGGAGTGATGAAGCGAATGCAGCGTTTGAGAATCTGAAACAGCAACTAGTGAAACCACCGGTTTTAGCTGCTCCTATCGATAAAGAGCCTTTGCTGTTATATGTTGCGGCAAACACACGGGCAGTCAGCGTTGCGATTGTGGTTGAGCGCAAGGAAGCAGGGAAGGAACATCCGGTTCAGCGCCCGGTTTACTACGTGAGTGAAGTACTCATCGAGTCTAAGCAAAGATACCCTCATTGGCAGAAATTGGTATATGGGGTGTTCATGGCAAACCGGAAATTGAAGCATTATTTCCAAGGGCATCCAATAACTGTGGTTAGTTCAGCTCCGTTGGGAGATATAATCCAGAATAGAGAAGCTACAGGCAGAATAGCCAAGTGGGCTATTGAGCTCAGTCCGCATGAGTTGAAGTATGTACCACGTACTGCTATAAAATCTCAGGCATTGGTCGACTTCATCAATGACTGGACGGAATTACAGACCCCTGAGGAGAAGCCGGATCTTACTTATTGGACGATTCACTTCGACGGTTCAAAGCAGTTGGAGGGCTCGGGGGCTGGAGTTCTTTTAACTTCCCCCAGAGGTGATAAATTTTGTTATGTACTCCGGTTATTATTTCCTTGTACTAATAATGCAGCGGAGTATGAGGCGCTGCTTCATGGTTTGCGATTGGCAAAAGAGATGAATTTGAGCCGGGTTAAGTGCCTGGGCGATTCAGACCTAGTGGCACAGCAAGTTTCGGGCAAGTGGGATTCAAGGGATCCCCTCATGGCGGCTTATCGACGAGAGGTTGAAGCGGTCGCAGGACATTTCAAAGGATATCAGGTGGAGCATATAGACCGGCGGAAGAACGAAGTAGCCGACGCTTTAAGCCGGCTAGGGTCGCAACGTAAACCGGTACCACCAAACACCTTTTTGGATGAATTGCACAATCCTTCGGTTCAAGTACCTTCAGAGAACGATCTAGCTGTTCCGGACCCGGAAGCACAGTTGGTTGCAGCAACCCATGTTATTCCGGATTGGACGTTACCCTATTTGGCATATTTTAACCGAGGAGAGTTACCAGAGGACGAAGATGAAGCACGGCAGATAATCCGACGTTCCAAGTCTATGACAATTGCCAACGGGGAACTGCATCATCGTAGCACTTCTGGAGTATTTCAACGGTGTGTGTCAGCTGAGGAAGGTTGTGAGTTCTAAGGGAGATTCATGAAGGGGATTGTGGTCATCATGCCGGATCAAAATCTTTAGTGGCTAAAGCTTTCCGACATGGCTTTTACTGGTTAACCGCACATACAGATGCGGCGGACCTGGTCCGCAAGTGCGATGCTTGTCAGAAGTTTTCAAGACGTGCACTTGTTCCGGCACAGGAACTCCGGATGATACCAATAACTTGGCCTTTTGCAACTTGGGGGCTTGACATGGTTGGTCCTTTCAAGAGATCCCAAGATCAGAAAACTCATCTACTAGTAGCAGTAGACAAGTTTACGAAGTGGATTGAAGCGGAGCCTATAAGCAAGTGTGATGCGGCAACAGCAGTTAAGTTCATCAAAAAAGTAATATTCCGGTTTGGTTTTCCGCACAGCATCACCACAGATAATGGCACCAACTTGTCTCAGGGTGAGATGGAAGAATTCTGTCAACGAGAGCATATTCGTTTGGACGTGTCTTCTGTGGCTCACCCCCAATCCAATGGTCAGGCAGAAAGGGCAAATCAGGAGATTTTGCGAGGAATCAAACCCCGGCTTATGACACCTTTGCAGAGAACCCCAGGGTGTTGGGTTGAAGAATTACCGTCTGTCCTTTGGAGCATTAACACTACACCCAATCGGTCAACAGGTTATACACCTTTTTTCATGGTTTACGGCGCAGAAGCAGTTCTTCCAAGTGACATACGCCATGATTCACCAAGGGTAGCGGCCTATGTAGAAGCCATTAATGAGGAGTCAAGACAAGACGGTTTGGATCGGTTGGATGAAGAGCGTGATATAGCTGCAGCACGGTCGGCGATTTATCAGCAAGATCTGCGCAGATATCACAGCCGCCGGATTAGAACCAGGACATTCCAGGAGGGTGACTTGGTACTTCGGCTTATCCAAGATCAAACAGATATGCACAAGCTATCCCCGCCATGGGAAGGGCCCTTTGTGGTCAGCAAGAATTTACACAACGGGTCATATTATTTGGTGGACATTCGAGAACACAAGGATTCACGGACATCAGAAGAGGAGACGAAAAGGCCGTGGAACATTGCTCATCTACGGCCATACTACACTTGAGCCATGGGCTCCAATGTATCCTATGTATATATCATGAATAATGAATAAACCGGCACCCTCGGTAAACCGGGGGCTCAGCCTTCTTTCCATATACATAAATTTTTCGACAAATAATCATATCGGTTTGTTATCAAGGATCAAATTACAATGTTTGCCGGTCTTAGAAACTAATCTTTGCAGGGTATGTGAAGGAGTGGTAGAACTCTCGGGAACAAGAGATTATATCCGGTTCAAGAAGAGAAAAACCCCATAAAAAGAAAAAACCTGCAGAGTCAGAGGGAACATCAGCGGCCCCTGGGGACAGTCCGGTTTGCCCACGTCCCCATGATTGGCTATGTTACGATTTTTTGGGTTCCCTGAACAGTTGATACGCTCACGCTCAATGATGGCCCGGCCCCTGGGGACAGTCCGGTTTGCCCACGTCCCCATGATTGGCTATGTTACGATTTTTTGGGTTCCCTGAACAGTTGATACGCTCACGTTCAATGATGGCCCGGCCCCTGGGGACAGTCCGGTTTGCCCACGTCCCCATGATTGGCTATGTTACGATTTTTTGGGTTCCCTGAACAGTTGATACGCTCACGTTCAATGATGGCCCGGCCCCTGGGGACAGTCCGGTTTGCCCACGTCCCCATGATTGGCTATGTTACGATTTTTTGGGCTCCCTGAACAGTCGATACGCTCACGTTCAATGATGACCCGGCCCCTTGGGACAGTCCGGTTTGCCCACGTCCCAATGATTGGCTATGTTTATAGTTTTATCAGCCCCCTGAACAGTCGATACGCTCACGTTCAGTGATTGGCTAGGCTCCTTGGGATAGTAGGTTTGCCCACGTCCCATTGATTGGCCGAACCTTGTTTTGAGCCTGGCAGCTCTTTGAAAAAGCCTCGCTTACATGGTTTGATTTACAAGAGTTGTGTGTTGCTTGATGTTTTTTGTGTTCCATAAACCTTTTTAAACTGAGTGGGACAACTCCAGAAGTTGACCACCTATCTATAATGTCATAAGTCTGGGTCAGGAACACCAGCGAGAATTAAACCGGCGTTCATCATAACCCGGATCGACTTCATGATGAACCGACAGGTCGGCGGTACACGATCAGGTACAAGTTACAATTTCTGAACCAAGATGAGAAGGATTTATCGACAAGATGAATCGAAGAGTTTCAAGGGTTTATTAGAATTGATGAAGACTGATTAAGGTGATTTTGACATCCCGACCGGTTTAAGGTATTTTGGCTACATACAATTCAGGTCTCACAGCTATTTTTTTTTGACTACATACAGATATGCTTATTAGATGTATCAAGAGAACAAGTTAATCCGTCCAGTGGTAAGCCACTAGGACATGTTTTTTTTTTGGTATTTTCAGAGCAAGGCGTCCGCATCAATCAAACAAGTCAACGAACGAATATTTCATAAAGACCAAATGTCGGATCACGGCGCTTTAAGTTTCAGCTAAACCTATTACAAGGCATAAAAGCCAAATAGTTGGAAGCATTGTTTGACGGAATAACGATCATGATTACAACAAAAGCATTCAAGGTTGTGCTTCTCCTTGCTGAGAAGGTTGGCCACGGTCTTGTTCCGGAACGTCTTCCTCCTCGTGAAGCGGCGGGAAATCTGGTGCACGCCAATCAATCTTGGCCAAGGCACGGAAATATACTTCATCGTTGATCAGCTCAGCAGGATCAATATCAGGAGCAAAGGTGTGAGGACGAACCGGCGGAGTTAAGTTTACAATATCGTAAACCGGTCGATCCTCCCGCTCGTTCTGCAGGTTATATGATGGATGATATCGAGACAAATCAGACTCCACCGCAATCTTGCTTGCGAGGGGACGCATTTCTTTTGTCAGAGCATAATCCTTTTCATCAAATGTTGAACCGTCCTCCTTGGTATCAGGAAATCCGGTTAACACTTCTTCCGGATCAATGTCCGGGACCCAAGCTTTAGCCCTGGTAAGGGCCAGAAGAGCACCTCCTCGAGCAGCCGATTTCTTAACCTCTTCAAGACGAGCCGGCAGAATGGACAAGCTATTCAAAGTATCTTTGATAGTTGAAGGAGCCGGCTTACCGAAGGAAGTGGCACTGATAATCCTTTGTGCTCCAGAGTATAATTGTTCAACCAAAGTATAGCAGGACTTCAGTTTCTTCCGTACATCATCCCCAAGATGGGAGACATGGCGTCCTACATACAACAATAAAAGTTAAACCGGTACAGGTCACAGTTAGCAAAGATAAAAACAGGAGTTCAGGTTATGATTACCAAAGATAGCAGAAGTCATCAGGTCAATTTGGCGCTTTAACCCGGTCAATTCTTCAGTAACCGGGTTAAGGGCTCCTTCGGCATCCTGAACACGTTTCTCAAGATCTTTTTTCTGGACTTCAAAAGTAGTCCGTTCCTCGTCAAAGAACCTCTTCAAGTCTTCAGCAGTCTTTAAACTCACTTGGAGTTCTTTCTTAGCCTTTGAAGCGGCTGACTCAGTCTCTATAAGCCGGCTTCGAAGTTCACTGAGTTCCAGAGCATTCCGGTTCAGCTCAGCCTGTAGACAAAAAGTTCAAAAGCAAGGTTAGAAATTACAAGTCTCAAGCACACAACCAAGTTGTCTACTTGACACTTGGGGGCTAATGGCAGTTGAAGTAATACAGCAAAGACACTTTGAAAATACAAGTCTCAAGCACACAACCAAGTTGTATACTTGACACTTGGGGGCTAATGGCAGTTGAAGCAAAGTACCACAGACAATTGGAAATTACAAGTATCAACTACATAACCAAGTTATCTACTTGATACTTGGGGGCTAATGTATGGATCAGCAGTTCAAAACTACAAAGTTCCGGATTACCTTCAATAAAGCAGATAAACCGGAACTTGGGGGCTGTTATAAGATAAAGATGCGTCAAAAAAGCAAAGTTAGAAGAGGAAACTTACTTCATATTTTTCTCTCATCAGGTTTACTAGGCTGGCTTCATAATCCCGGCTGCTGTGGAGCCGGTTCAAATATCCGGAATAGATATCTTGAGCACTCATACTTGAAAGACTGGATACATCAGTACTCCACTTCCCCTTTTCCTGAGTTATTTTTTCCGCTTTAGCTGTATGTTTTGCTAAAATGGTGGGTTCAACTGGCGCAACATAAGCAGTGCCAGTGACCACGACATCAGGGGAAGTGGGTGCATTGGGAGGAGTAACTTCAACTTGAGCCGGATCAGGAGATGCCGGGTTAACTTGAGGAGAGTTAACCCGAGCCGGACTTGGTGGATCTTGGGCATCTTCAGCAGCAGGAGTTTTAAGAGCGGGTTCGTCAACCGGAGCGGCAGAGTACCTTCAAGAGGGACGGCTGTAGACGGATCAATCACCGGTTCACCAGCAGAAGGATCAGCAACAGGTTTTTTCGCCTTGGCTCTTTTGCTAGGTTTCGGTTTGCTGGAAAAACAGGCAAAATAAATTAGCATTATAAAGGAAGGGGGTGTCATAAGCCGGAAAAGGTGAAAAGAATTACCCCGGGACGGTCTTCAAAGGAGGAAGCTGTGTAGCGGTCGATTCGCCGGAAGAGGACAGTGGAGTTTCCTGATAGTCAGGATCAGACGGTTTAAGTGGTTTTTGGATAAGTCCGGCCTTGGGATGAAGAAGGGTCGGAGGGAGTATCACCTCAGCGCGGAGCTTTCGAACCGGAGTTAATGAGATTCCAGAGGACTCCACTGCCAAGCCACTATGGCGAGTGGTCCGGCGCAAAGCTTCGTGTTGTTGCTTCTTCAAAGTAAAATTAGGATCCAGCTTAGCATAAGGATGGGAAAATTGATATTTTCTAACAGTCCGACGGCTTTTTTGAGGAGGAGGTTCTGAATCAGAAGAAATAAGGGTTACCTCAATCTCAGCCGGGTTATCACCTTCAAGTGGTTCCTGTGAAAGGGTATCATTAGATATGTTAACAAGTATATAAAAGCAAAACTTAAACCGGAGTAAGGCATACCTCGGAGTCCGGATCATCATCCTCAGAAGGAGAACCGGCATCAACGGCTGCTTTCCTCTTCTTGTTTGCAGGGGTTTTCCGGCGAGCCTGCTTTACAGTTTTTTCCTGAGGTTTTCTCCTCCAGAAGGGGTCTTCAGCCTAAATGAAAAAAGTAAAGGCAATTGAAAGATGGTTCAAAGAGGACGGTTTATAAAGTACAAGTTAAAGACAAACTTACTTCAGGCAGCTTATTCTTCTTAAAATATGGGGCCAAACCAACTTTAGAGCAATCTGTTAAAGCAGGATTGACAATCTTCTTGGCTGACTCAATTACTTCCGATTCAGAAAGCTTCTCCTTAGAAAACCTCTGAGGATCATCCGGTTTACCGGAGTAATTACACATCAGCTCAGGACGCCGGCTTAAGGGAAGGATACTCCAAGATAGCCAGCAGCGAAGGAAATCAGTGCCAATCAGACCATTTGCCATGAAAGCTCTCAGTTTGGATAGCTGTGGTGAAAACTGGATCCGTTCAGTAGCACTTAACCGTTGTGGCAAGGGGTGATTCGCCGGGATACGAGTTTCACGATAACCCGGCAACGGATTTTCACCTTCAGGAGATGTGTCTATACAATAAAACCAGGACTTGTTCCAGTCCTTAGGGTGAGTGTGTAAGGAGGCGTGAGGAAAAACTGCATCCCTCCTTTTCTGAATGCTAATCCCACCAAGCTCCTGGTGAGGCCCGCTGGTGAATTCAGTGCGCCGGTTTGCATGGAAGAAATCCCGGAATAGATCAACTGAAGGCTCTTCTTGCAGATATACTTCAGAAAATACTTGGAAATCGCAAATGTTGGAAACAGAGTTTGGTCCGATGTCCTGTGGGTGCAGCTGGAAGGTAGCAAGAACATCCCGGAAAATTTTTGAACCGGGGGGAGAGAAGCCTCTGGAAATATGGTCCAGAAATACGATGACTTCCCCGGATCTAGGAGTAGGAGGGCACTCATTACCCGGAGCACGCCATTTAAGCTCAGCCCGAGGGCCTAAGGTGCCGATGCTCGACAGCTTGACTAAGTCTTCCTCAGTCACGACAGAACGGACCCAATCGCACGAAACATATTGCTTAGCCATTTGAACAAAGTACTGAAGAAGAGAAAGTACAGAGACGGATTATGAACGTATAATGATCCGGGATCTATTCATGATATATAATGGTTAAAACAGAGAACTAGCTGGCAAGGTTAAACCGGCAATCATAAAACAAGTTATATTATTTCCGGTTTAAATGGCAGTTGAAGCGGAACAGTTTAATCATTGCATCAGTTTATATCATTTCCGGTTTATAGCATGACAATTTAAACCGGGACGTACTTAGCAAATCTACCGAGGAGAAAAACAGGTTTCTAAATAACTGCTAAGGGGGAAAGATCTGAGTATGCTGAAGAAAAGAAACTGATCTACAGCGGAGTAATAATTGCTAAAGGGGAAAGCTACGCAGACTTCATACCAAAAGGATGAGTTTACATGTTAGACAGGTGCAATAAAGATTCGACGCATCTACAGTGGAGTAAAAATGGAAGAAGATAAAAAAATATGGCTATTACAAGTCACAGGTTCAAAGAACGAACAATGCAAGCTTGCTGAGAGCTCTAATGGCGGAAGGATAAATCTACAACGCTATGACGGTAAGATCTAATCTAATACTAAGCGGAAGATCTACTGTCTAGGGCCTAAAGATCAACTCCTATGAGAAACGTATCTACGAAGAGACAAAGCTTCATTAGAAGCCCTAAATGGCGGAAGAACACGGGCGAAGTAATGGCGGACACAGATCTACAGCGAGGAGGGTAAACGTACCAGGAACAGCAAGAATCGGCGGCGGAGAGAATCTGGTCAAGGCTCAGGTTGATGCAGCGGCCGGTCGAGGACTGGAGATCCGGCGGTCGTCGGCGGCGATTTTGAGCTCGAGCAACAATGGAGGAGGAAGACGCAGGAAGAAGATGAGGGGAGAAGAAGATAACGAATGGAGTGGAGCAGTATTTATAGCCAGAGGTTAGGTCTGAAACGACAGGAGCGAGAATCGAGGAGACAGAAATCGGATAAAGATCCCGTGATGCCTCGATCTTCGGGATAACCCTTAAAATACGCTACAGTACAGCTCACAGCGTTAAATGCGGAGATGATGTCATTGTCAGGCTTTAATGATTTCGGAGGATGACGTCAGAGCCGGTTTACAAAAAGAAGAAGACAGAACAGAATTATATGAGACGACGGAGATTGATATGAACAAGTTCAAATCATTCTGGGGCCTAATGTCAGGGATATGGTTAGTAGGTATAAACCGGGTATTGTAAACCGGCTCAGTTATATTGTGCTTGGTTAATTATTTTAGAGATTACGGCCCATGAGATTTCAGGGCCCATGTATAGAGATACGGTTTGTAAACCGCTAAGAGATGTAACTTGAGAGATAAGAAAGAAAGAGGCAGAGATCGAGGCGGACACGATTATGAGCCGGCCTCGGGACTCTGTAAACCGGACCAGGCGTCACCTCTATATAAAGGGACGACCCGGTACCGGTTCAAGGACAAGCAACAATCAATCCGTCGAGACATAGGCAAAGCGAGACCGCTCCCTGTAAACCGACGCCCAAGCAATACTAAACCAACTAGACGTAGGCTTTTACCTTCTCGAAGGGGCCGAACTAGTATAAATCCTTTGTGTCCCTTTGTGTGCCATGAATCCTTTCAAGCTAACCCGTGCGATGGTTCCATCATCAAGTCCGCTAAACCGGACATCTGCCGTGTTAATTCCACGACAGAGCGTGTCATAATAAATGGAACGGTGGAAAGTTGCATGGCAATATATCTCAGAATGGCTATGGAAATGCCATGATAAGTAGGTGTGGTGGCTGTTTTGAGGAAGGTATATGGTGGGTGTATGGCACCGGCGAAAGTTGCGTGGCACTAGAGAGGCTAGCAGTGGTGGAAGGGTGAGAGTGCGTATAATCCATGGACTCAACATTAGTCATAAATAACTCATATACTTATTGAAAAAAAATCAAGAATTCATCAAAAACAAGCACTACACGCATGCTCCTATGGGAGGGTTGGTAGGAGTTAACCATCGCGCGATCCCGACCTCCACACAAAGGAAGACAATCAAAGAAATACCTCATGCTTCAAATTTGTTACACAACGGTTACCATACGTGCATGCCATGGGACTTGCAAACCTCATGTAACGCCCCGGATGTAATACTTTCCCTTTTGGGCTTATAATATATCTCCGGCTTCATCTAATTCCTTTTCGGGTTCTTTGTCTTTCGGGCTTTCGTCGTTTTGTTGTGTGAGTGTGTGGCATTCATTCATATCATGTAGACATGTGCATTGCATTGCATTTGTGTTGTGGGTTGCATCCGGTTCGTGGCGTTTCTTCCCGTTGTCCGTTTCGTGTTCCGGAGCTCCCTCACGTGTTCGTGACGTCCCGTAGGCCTTCTTTGTTGTTCGGGCGTTTTTCGTTACCGGTGTGCCGCGAGGTTGTTTTGTGTGTTGTTGTTTTGTTGTGTGCAACCCGCCTCTCAAATCTCGTCTCGTTTGGACTCCGTTGACTTTTCCCTCCGTTGTCCGTGTGGGTCCGAAGTGCCCTTACTTCGTGTCCCGGAAATACCCCT
>LR738715.1:415010042-415023397 GCA_902687465.1 Secale cereale
ACCGCTCCCTGTAAACCGACGCCCAAGCAATACTAAACCAACTAGACGTAGGCTTTTACCTTCTCGAAGGGGCCGAACTAGTATAAATCCTTTGTGTCCCTTTGTGTGCCATGAATCCTTTCAAGCTAACCCGTGCGATGGTTCCATCATCAAGTCCGCTAAACCGGACATCTGCCGTGTTAATTCCACGACAGAGCGTGTCATAATAAATGGAACGGTGGAAAGTTGCATGGCAATATATCTCAGAATGGCTATGGAAATGCCATGATAAGTAGGTGTGGTGGCTGTTTTGAGGAAGGTATATGGTGGGTGTATGGCACCGGCGAAAGTTGCGTGGCACTAGAGAGGCTAGCAGTGGTGGAAGGGTGAGAGTGCGTATAATCCATGGACTCAACATTAGTCATAAATAACTCATATACTTATTGAAAAAAAATTAAGAATTCATCAAAAACAAGCACTACACGCATGCTCCTATGGGAGGGTTGGTAGGAGTTAACCATCGCGCGATCCCGACCTCCACACAAAGGAAGACAATCAAAGAAATACCTCATGCTTCAAATTTGTTACACAACGGTTACCATACGTGCATGCCATGGGACTTGCAAACCTCATGTAACGCCCCGGATGTAATACTTTCCCTTTTGGGCTTATAATATATCTCCGGCTTCATCTAATTCCTTTTCGGGTTCTTTGTCTTTCGGGCTTTCGTCGTTTTGTTGTGTGAGTGTGTGGCATTCATTCATATCATGTAGACATGTGCATTGCATTGCATTTGTGTTGTGGGTTGCATCCGGTTCGTGGCGTTTCTTCCCGTTGTCCGTTTCGTGTTCCGGAGCTCCCTCACGTGTTCGTGACGTCCCGTAGGCCTTCTTTGTTGTTCGGGCGTTTTTCGTTACCGGTGTGCCGCGAGGTTGTTTTGTGTGTTGTTGTTTTGTTGTGTGCAACCCGCCTCTCAAATCTCGTCTCGTTTGGACTCCGTTGACTTTTCCCTCCGTTGTCCGTGTGGGTCCGAAGTGCCCTTACTTCGTGTCCCGGAAATACCCCTACTGCTCTCTTTTATCTCCGTCTAGGCCCTTTTAATCGTCCCCGCGATCGGATCCGTTGGATCACGATCGGAGGGCTCCTAAACACCCTAGTCTCCAAACCCTAGTCTAAACTGCTACATATAGACCCCCCCTAGTCTATATTTGGGCATTCCTATCCCCTTCTTCTTCCTCCTCTAGATCCCTTTCTTTTTTTTTTCTTCTCTTTTTCCTCAGATCCAAAGTTCCTCCTGGATCCCGAGGAACCAGCCGATCTGGCCAGTCCCTCGTTCACCGCCGAGCCGCCCCGACCGATTTTTTCCCTCCGTTCCGCGAAGTCAACGCTCCAGCCGCGCTGGGCGCCTCTCCGCGTCAGCCAGATCGACCGAGCGAGCCGGCCGCTTCGAAACGCATCGGGCCCGTACGCCGCGATCGCGTCGCCGACCGGCCCATCGCTCGGCCTCCCGCACCGTCGCCTGGGGGACCAGTTCCCCTGTGAGCCGATCTCCGCCACCAGCCCACCGCCGCTTCGCGGGCCTCGCCTCCGCCCCCGAGCCGGCCTGCTCCGCCACCCTGCGCCGGGCCGCGGCTCCCTCCCGCGCGAGGCCTCCCGCTTCCTCGCCGCAAGCCTCTCCGGGCGCGCGCTCGGGCCGCGCCACCGCAGGCCTTGCGGGCCTCGCCGTCGCTCGCCAGCCAGCGCGGCTGGGCCGCCTCTGCCTTCCCCGGCCCGCGAGCGCCTCCGCGTGGGCCGCTCCACCGAGGCCGCGCCTTGCCTCGGGCCAGGCCACCGCCTTCCAGCGCCGCGGTGGGCCGCGCCGGCACTGTTCATCCGAGCCGCCGCACTGTTCCTCCGCGGGCCAGATCCGCACTGTTCATCAGATCCGTTTTGGAGGTTGACTTTATTCCCCCCTAAGTCCAGTTTTATCTGTCAATCTGAGATCCATACTTTGACCTGCTGTATCTTTTTACCTGTTGCTCCGTTTTGAGCGTGTGATATGTCCAGATGTTCGTGGAGATGCCCTCTACGTTTTACCTGTTGTAGTCATGCATGTTAGATGTCATCTAGGTGCTTGTTTTGCTGTTACAAGAGTGTATGATGATATAAACTGCTGTTATGTGTTATTTTCATGCCACCTTTGACTTGTGATATCTTTTAGCTCGTTTGTCCAAACGATGCAAATGACATGTCCACGTGTTCGTCTTGCCACGAACTACGTGTTGGGTGTGATAGGTTGCATGGTAGATGTATTGTTTCCTTGTTATCATCGTTGCAAGATGCCATGTTCAAATGTTGTGTTTTACTTGTTATGAAATGCCATCTTGTTGAGCTCGTTGCAAACGGTGTGTTCACCACATTGATGCATGCTTGTGTGTTTCGGGATCACCTTCATATGTATTTTGATGAGGTGCTTACCCTTTGCCATGTTTAGTTTCGAGGTGTCTTAAACATGCTCTTTTTGATGCTATGATGATGTTGCTGTTTTGGGACTTAGTGAAATTTCACTAAGTCTGAAATCTGTAACGTTCCGATGCCATGTTCGTGTGATGTTGTAGGACAAAGCATGATAGTTTTGGGGTGGATTTTAATTGTTCCATGAAGTATATATTGTTGTCTTTCCATCCATGTCCTCACATGTCCATTTGAGTGGCTGTAGCATGTTTATCTTTTGCTCCAAACTTTCAATAAAATTCTGCTGCCAGAATTTTATTTCAAAGTTCAATATGTCCAAGATCATTGCTATTGATCCGTGACTCCGTTTGGGGTGCACTTTGGACCTAGTTGCTGTACATTATATCTAGTTTATGTTCAAGTCCTTTGCCATGCCTTTTGGGTGCTGTAGATTAATTATTTTGAGCTCCCAAGATGCTATGTTGCTGTAATTTGCAGTTTTCGCTCAAATCTTGTTTCGGGCATAACTTTTAGCCCGTAACTCCGATTTCAGCGATTCTTATATCAAACTTGGGTGATTTTCTGTGTAGATTAATAATATCAGGTTGTTATCTTGTTTTGAGGTGTTTTGCTTGAGTGATGTTTTACGTGCTCCATGTGCATCTTTAGTGCATCCATCATGCATACATGTTTTTCGAGTGCGCATTGCATCGTGTTGATTGGTGCTTGGTGTGTTTGTCTTGTTTAGACCCGGAGCTTGAGCACGAGTTTTCCAACGAGGTTGAGCACGAGGTTTCCAACGAGTTTGAGCACGAGGACCCTTCTTTCGATCCGAACTTCTTCTCTTCAGGCAAGATGACCGAACCCCGATAACATTACTATCTTTGCCTATTGCTAGTAGTCTCGATCTATAGTTTTGCCTCGATGCCCATGTTCTTCTTGTCAGCCTCCTACTTGTAACCAATTGCCATGTTTAACCACCCTACCTATGCAAACCGTTGCTTGGCTAAGTACGCTTCGCTCAGCCCTTCTTATAGCGTTGCTAGTTGCAGGTGAAGTGAAGATGTTTGCTCCATGTTGAAGTTTGGTTGGGTTATATCACACTATATAAATGCTTTAATTGAAATCACCATATATATTGGCAAGGGTGGAAGGCTAAGCCTTTTGCTTGGTGTTTTGTTCCACTCATGCCGTTAGGATCCGTATAAGCCGGTGTTATGTTCCTTGATTATGCGTTCCTAACACGGTTGGGGTGTATGGGACCCCCTCGATAAACCGCTATGTGCTAAGTCTTTTCCAGCAAATCCCAACATTGGTACTATTTGCCTAATAACAAACTAAACTTGCATAAGGGAGTAATTAACCCTCTTTTTCTTAATCAACAACCCCGGGCCAGTGCTCCACATGAGTGTTGGTCCGAAACGGGGGTCCTGCAGGGCCGCCTTGGGGCAACCCGAGGTATCTGGCATACACCTGTAGCATCGCCCATCCGGTCGTGGCCTGAGACGAGATACGCGCGGCTACTATCAGGGTGTCGGCACGCCGGGAGGATTTGCTGGATTAGCCTTACCTTAGTTCGGTTTAACTTGAGCACGGGATTCCGAGGATACTCGGGTCTTCCCACTTTGGAGTTGCGACTCCGCGGATCGTGGGCTTGTAATGGGTCAAGTTGGAACACCCCTGCAGGGTTTGAACTTTCGAAAGCCGTGCCCGCGGTTATGTGGCAGATGGGAGCTTGTTAATTCCGGTTGTAGATAACTTGACACAATGATACTAATACACTACCAGCGTGTGTTCCGTGACTGTCAATTTCCGAATAGGGATTCGGAAGTTGAACACGGAGGGGTTATGTTGTGAGCTTGTAGCTAGGATCACCTAGTGATCACTTCTCGCTTTGCCTTCTCTTCTCGCTCTCTCTTGCGTAAGTTAGTGCTAGTTGCTGCTGCAGACTCTTTGTTGCTCCTTCACCTCATTTCTTTCTTCAGCCTTTTCCCTCACCTAAAGGCTTTGATAGTTCTGTTACCCGGGAACGGGATTGCTGAGTTCCTCTGTGGCTCACAGTTACTTCACACACCAGATGCAGGTCCAGCCGTGAGCTATCCAGGTGATGGCACCGAGCTGGATTGGGAGTACGACGAGGAGCGTAGTCGTTACTACGTGCGCTACCCGGACGATCAGTAGTGGAGACTCTTACTAGGATTCGATCCGCCTGTGGTTGTTTTATTTATCTGAGTTTGGTACTTTGACATTTGGATTTTGCCCTTAGAGGGTTGTAGTGATCTTATTGTATGATGTTTGAGACTTGTACTGTTATTCTGTGACGTGGCGATTGTAAGCCAACTATTTTAAGTTTACCATCCCTCTTTTACATGAGTTGTGCAAAGATTACCAAACTTGAGATCATTCTAGGATGGACTTATGCCTTTAAGTCGTGCCTCGACACGTAGGAGGTATAATTCCATCCTGGGCATTACACCTCAACACAAGTATTTCTCAAATTCACAACTGTAAGTGCATCTAGTGCCACCCCTAGTGGTTTTGGAGTATTGACGAAAAACCTGGTTGAGGGACTAATGTGTTTGTGAGAATTGCAGGATAACACAGGTAGTAGTCCCTCATTGATTCAGATAACTTACCAGAGATGACCCCTAAAAATGTATGAAGACATTGATATCAGTGGTGGTATATGAAGATAATCATATTGAAGACTATGCCATGAGAAGATATTGTGTGAAGACTATGGAGAGCGAAGACGTAGATGTTTCGTTGTTTCCTTTTCTTCTTTGTTGAGTCATAGGAACCACCGTACTGTTAAGTGGGGTCCAAGTGAACTAAGTCAGAGTGACTAAAGTGATGCTAAACCAAATCCTATGTCTTCGAGCGAAGACTATGAGAGCAAACCTTATCCAGAGGCGGATGAGTCAGCTTTACTTGGAGCTCAAGTAAAGTTGCCATGTGTGTTTGAAATCTGACTGTTGGAACACGTGTCAGTTCCTTAGTGACCCAGGGTCACTTCGGACAAATCAGGTCGGGTTGCCCTGTGGCTATAAATAGCCCACCCCCTTCACCATAAATTGGTGGCTGCTCAGAGTTATTGCACGGCTTTTGTCGTTTGAGAGCAACCCACCTCCGAAGCATTTGAGAGAGAAATCCTTGCGAGGACAAAGCCCAAACACCCAGAGCCAAAGAGTGTTAGGCATCACTGAAGTCTTTCTGTCTGTGTGACCTGAAGACTTATTACACTTGAGGACTGTGTTTTCTCCAGCAGGTTAGGCGTCGCGTTCTGAGCATCCAAGAGTCATTGTGGATTGCCGGTGAACGAAGTCTGTGAAGGTTTGGAAGTCTACCTTGAAGACTTACCAGAGTGATTGGGCGAGGACTAGGTGTCCTTAGCTCAAGGGGAACAATGTGAAGACGCGGTCTTCTGAGTTAAATCTCAGCCTCCCTAACCAGATGTCAGTTGTCACAACAACTGGAACTGGTCTAACAGATCATTGTCTTCCCCGAGCTACTGGTTCTATCCTTTCCTTCCCTTTACTTACTGCTCTAAGTTGTGAAGACATTGCATGCTTGCCTTATCTGATTGTCTTCACTAAGTATCTATGTGTTGTGATTGGCTTCATTCCTTCTTCCTTTATGATCACTACTGCCTAGTTGCTATTAGTCTTCATGCTTTCACTTCATTGAATATATGACTATGGCTTATCTAGTGTAGTCCACTTTCCGCTGCATACTAATAGGCTTGAGCTTATCGTTTGTCTTCGAAACTACCATGTTTTGAAGCATTTCATAAAAATCGCCTATTCACCCCCCTCTAGTCGATATACTGCACTTTCAATTGGTATCAGAGCAAGGTACTCCCTTGTTCTGTGTGATTCGGTTTAACCACCTGGAGTTTTAGCTATGTCGACCACAGGAATGAAGACTGTGTCTTGCCCCATGTTTGACGGTCAAGAGTATGCCAAGTGGAAGGCCATGATGAAGAAACGTCTCATGACGATTAACAGTGAGCTGTGGACCGTCACTGAGATTGGTCTTACCGATCTATGCAAGAGGGCAGAAGTTGATGATATTCGCAAGTTCACTCTTCTCAATCTCACAGCGAAGGACGTCATCTGCTCCTGTCTATCTCAAGATCAGTTCAGGAACATCATGCATCTTGATCATGCGAAGCTTATCTGGGACCGTCTCTCTGAAGTCTATGAAGGTCACCGAACTCGTGATGATTCTGGGTTTGAGAAATTCAAGGAATCTCTCAAGACGATGACTTTCGATCCAGAACCATCATCCTCTGCACCATGTATTATGGGAAAAGGTGCCAAGGTAATCGAATGCTATTCATCTGAATCTAGTGATGATGAATCTGGTGATGAATTTGGACCCAACTATGTCAAGCTTGCTTCCCTTGCCACTAAACAACAAATTGCTCTGGAAAAGGCTCAAAAAATGCTTAATAAGAGCAATAATATGTTGGGTGAAGAAATGGATCAGTCGAAAAACTTAGCTGAAAGTCTTCAGAGGCTTCAGGCTAAGTTAACTACGCTTCAAAGTCTTCATAACACTCTCTTATCCGATCATGAAAAGCTAAGAGGATGTTATGGAGATCTTCAGAAGGAGCATGATTCATTACTTGCCCAACATATCAGTGCCACTCACGAAGAGTTTGAACCACCATGTCTAAAATGCATTGAACATGATAATGCTACATCTGTTGCTGAATGCTCTACTGCTGCCACTGTTGCAATATCTTCAACTATTGATGTGGTAACTAACCCCTCTGCTGAGGAAACCACTGCTATTGCTAATGAAAACACTAGGTTGAAGACTTTGCTTGAAACACGGATGTACAAAAGCCTCAAAGGGCATCAGACTCTATGTGATGTCCTCAAAAAGCAGATATTGAACCGAAACCCTAGGAAAGAGGGTGTTGGGTTCGACAGGAAAATGAATGTTGATGGATCATACTGGAAGCCTGAGAAGTATCCCAAAACCACATGGGTTGCTGCAAAGGGACCTTCAGTGGATCCATCTACCTTATCTGGCTTCACTTGTGCTAATCCTGTTATCATTGATGAATCTTTTGATGCAAACTATAAACTGTTTAAGAATCAAAATGGTGAAGTGTTTTCCAGGTATATTGGTACTAACTGCAGGAATGGACCACCTATGAAGAAGATCTGGGTACCCAAAGGTTGTCTTGAGAAGCTTCCAGAAAATACTATCATGACACCTCCTGGGATGAAGACAAACCCTAGACCAAAAGCTTCATATGGTCCTAAGGCTTCATACAGACAAAGGACTAATCTGAGTCACCCTAACGCGAATGTTTTGCAGGGAAACCATACTCAGACCCATGAATATGAGCGTGTTTCTTCAAACCGCTATGTTCATAAATCCAAGAATTTTTCTGCCTATTCTTATGAGTATTATTCTCCTCATGCAAGACTATTTGCTAGGGTCCCAAAGCCAAAATTCTTAGATGCTGCTCTTAGACTCATTGCTTCTAAGCCACCCCTGAAGATGTGGGTGGTTAAGAAGAACTAACTTTCTCTTGCAGGGAAAGGTCTCCAGCCTATGATCAAAGGCTTCTGATGCTATTGCTGGGGACCTAAAACACTTGTTGGGCACAAGATCAATTGCCCAGAATAACTTACTGCTCATACTATTCATAAGTCACTTGCTGAACATCTCATCAGTCCTAACCTTCATCTAAGCTTTCGTAATCCACTTATGCATCAAATGTTTATGCTTCACTATGGCTTTTGGTGAAGCCTATCCTCCTAACTGCATTGTAGGGGGAGACACCAAAGTCTTCAGAATGGATTATGGATAGTGGATGCACGAATCATATGACTGGTGATCGAAATCTTCTCATGGACTCAACTTTATGTCCATCCAACAAGAGTCACATCACATTTGCTGATACTGGTAAAAGCAAAGTGTTGGGTCTAGGTAGAGTTGCAATCTCAAGAGATTAGCACATGGATAAAGTCATGCTTGTTGAATCTCTTGGCTTCAACTTAATGTCTGTCTCAATGCTTTGTGACTTAAACATGATTGTGATCTTTGGTAAATTTCGTTGCATTGTACTAATGGAATCTAAAAAGTCTTTAGTATTTGAAGGATACAGAAAAGCTGATCTGTATATGGTATATTTCTCAGCAGGACCGCAGATGGCCGTATGTCTACTAGCAAAAGCTTCAGAGTGCTGGCTCTGGCATCGAAGGCTAGGACATGCTGGCATGAGAAACTTGCACACTCTCGCAATGAAGAAGCATGTCATAGGCATCGAGGAAGTCAAGTTCAAGAAAGATCATCTATGTGGTGCCTGTGAAGCTGGGAAGATGACTAGAGCCAAGCACCCCTCGAAGACAATCATGACGACATCTAAACCCTTCGAGCTGCTTCACATGGACTTATTTGGCCCTACTCACTACTCCACATTCTCTACCACAGCCTGTCTCTATGGCTTCGTCATTGTTGATGATTACTCAAGATACACATGGGTGCACATAATACTCTACAAAACTGAAGTGCAAGATGTCTTCAGACGCTTCGCCAACCGTGCCATGAACAATTATGGCATCAAGATCAAACATATCAGAAGTGACAATGGCACTGAATTCAAGAACACTGGTCTCGATCTTTATCTGGATGAGATGGGAATCACTCATGAATTCTCAGCCCCATATACACCTCAGCAAAAGGGGATCGTTGAGCGCAAGAACAGAACTCTAATTGAGATGGCTCGAACGATGCTCGATGAGTACAAAACACAAAGAAGATTCTGGCTCGAAGCTATTGATACTGCATGCCATATCATCAACTGTGTTTATCTTCACAAGCTTCTGAAGAAAACATCCTATGAACTCCTCACTGGAAAGAAGCCAAATGTAAGCTACTTCAGAGTATTTGGAGCTAAGTGCTGGATCAAGGATCCTCATCATAAGTCAAAGTTTGCACCCAAAGCTCATGAAGGCTTCATGCTCGGATATGGAAAGGACTCACACTCCTACATAGTCTTCAACATTTTTCTCTATAAAACTGTTGAAACAGTGGATGTGCGGTTTGATGAGACAAATGGTTCACAAAGAGAGTCCCTACCAAATGTGCTAGATGAAGCTTCACCAAATGAATCTATCAAGCTAATGGGAACTGGTGAGATCATGCCTTCTGAAGCACAACTTGTCGAGGAACTCATCATCTCTGCTCCAAATCAACCTGACGACAATGCTCAGCCTGAAGACAATACTCCTGATGAAGACAATGCACAACAAGAGCAAAATCCTCGTCCAGCTCATCCTCGTGTTGCAAATGAAGTACAAGTTGAGAAGATAATTGATAGCATAAATGCTCCTGGTCCACTCACTCGCTCAAGAGCAACACAGCTTGCAAATTTCTGTGGGCACTTTGCTTTTGTATCAATATCTGAACCCAAAAAAGTTGCTGAAGCTTGTATGGAGCCTGAATGGATTCAAGCAATGCAAGAAGAGCTTCAACAGTTTGAGCTGAACAATGTGTGGGAACTTGTCAAGCGTCCTGATCCTCGAAAGCACAACATAATAGGCACAAAATGGATCTATCGCAACAAGCAAGATGAGCATGGTCAAGTGGTCAGAAACAAAGCTCATCTCGTTGCTCAAGGATACACTCAAGTTGAAGGGGTTGACTTCGATGAAACATTTACTCCTGTGGCTAGGCTTGAAGCTATTCGTATACTGCTAGCCTATGCAAATCATCACAACATACTTCTATATCAAATGGATGTAAATAGTGCCTTTCTCAATGGAAGAATTGAAGAAGAAGTGTATGTTGCACAACCACCTGGCTTTGAAGACCCAAAACATCCTGATATGGTATACAAGCTCAACAAGGCACTGTATGGCCTCAAACAAGCGCCTCGTGTTTGGTATGACACTCTCAAGGACTTCCTGAAGAGCAAAGGCTTCAAACCTGGATCCCTAGACCCCACACTCTTCACGAAGACATATGATGATGAGCTATTTGTCTGCCAAATCTATGTGGATGACATTATCTTCGGCTGCATGGACAAGAAATACAGTGATGAGTTTGGTCACATGATGCAAGAACAATATCAAATGTCCATGATGGGTGAGCTGAAGTTCTTCCTTGGTCTTCAAATTCGTTAGCAAAGCAACAACATCTTCATATCTCAAGAGAAGTAACTTAAAGACTGCCTGAAGAAGTTTCGAATGCAAGACTGCAAAGGGTACTTGACGCCAATGCCTGCTAAACATCATCTGGGTCCCGACGCCAATGGTAAAGAGTTTGATCAACAGGTATACCGCTCCATGATTGGTTCTTTACTTTATTTATGTGCATCTAGGCTAGATATTATGCTTAGTGTTTGCACGTGTGCTCGATATCAAGCGGCACCAAAGGAGTCGCATCACTTAGCTGTGAAGCGAATACTTCGATATTTGGCTTACACCCAATACTAGGATTATGGTATCCAAAGGGCTCAGAGTTCGATCTAGTTGGATTTTCAGATGGTGATTATGCTGGTGACAAAGTTGATCTTAAGTCCACATCAGGCACATGTCACTTTCTAGGACGATCACTTGTCTGTTGGTCTTCAAAGAAGCAGAACTGTGTATCACTCTCCACTGCTGAATCTGAATACATTGCTGCTGGATCTTGCTGCGCTCAGCTTCTCTGAATGAAGCAAACACTCAAGGACTATGGAGTCCATATGAAGCATGTGCCACTCTACTGTGATAATGAAAGCGCCATCAAGATTGCCAACAACCCAGTTCAGCACTCAAAGACAAAGCACATTGAAATTCGTCATCATTTTCTCAGAGATCATGTTATGAAGGAAGATATTGATATCATACACGTCAACACTGAAGAGCAACTGGCAGATATCTTCACAAAGCCCTTGGATGAGAAAAGGTTTTGCAAGTTGCGGTGCGAGCTAAATATCTTAGAATCCTCAAATGTCCTGTAATGAGGCACACATCCTAACACTTATGCATATTGATGACTTAGATGTGCAACACACGAAGTAAAGTATACCTTCAATCAATGAAGACTTACATTCTAAGTGTGAATACATTAACATGGAATTTGACTTCGGAGCGCCACGATAATTGAGCATCGTGTTTGGGTCTAATACTTCCTATACGGTGGGTAACGCCACCACCAAATTCTTGTTTGAAGCGTTTCTCGTGGCGTTACATTTGCAAAGTCTTCGCACTTGGTTTGTCTTCATATAGGACATATATATATATATATAGAATTGTGTTCTGTCCTCAACATCATTCACTTATAGCTATGTCTTCGTATTTGAATCTTTTGGACTAAGTGAATGTGATCGGACCCTAACCTCTCTATGCTTTCTCATCTCACACTCTGTCTGTCCAAATCATATGCATTCTGTTGAAACAGTCGAATATCTTTTCTGCGTCCTTGTCAGCAGAAGATACAGAGACAAACTTTAAATCTGATTTAATGCTACATCCGTTATGCCTGAAACCCGGAGAAGCCGGAACGACTACTCCGACAGTCGTGGTGTACGTGGGATCGTGGGACAACTCCCAATGCATTACATGACCGCCACGTGTCACTCGTACGTGAACCGTCAGGGGCACCTGAGTAATTACGCTGTGCCGTCTCCCATGCCTATAAATGCACGTCCCATCACGGTCAAAAGTTTCTTCCACCACCTCTCCACCTCGACCAACCCTAGCGCCTCCGCTAGCTTTCGACGACACCGGCGACGAAGCGCTTCG
Organism: Secale cereale; assembly: GCA_902687465.1. Taxonomy (NCBI): domain Eukaryota; kingdom Viridiplantae; phylum Streptophyta; class Magnoliopsida; order Poales; family Poaceae; genus Secale; species Secale cereale. The sequence goes on from LR738715.1 coordinate 415,022,210, forward strand.
TTGCCGCAACCTTGTCGACGCCGTCCTCACGCCAGCCGCGGACATCTTCTACTCCGCCTCGTCGTAGCTGTCCTCCGTCGCCAAGTTAGGGTACGGAAGACCGAACTGCTGGGCATCCAACTCCTACTCCGTCTAAGCAGTTCATCGTGTGGTAAATAAAACTTCTGTTTTACCTTCTTCTAGATCCATAAAGATTCATCTACTTTACCACAAGAGGTTTCTGCCTACTTAGATATATAGATCTATCCTTTCTGCATCTCATATCTTGCCTAGTACATTCACATATGCTTCAACTATAGTTAGATTCCTCACTTGTACTTATTCGTGGATTCGTACAAATCTGGAACCAACTCCCATGAGTGAATGTCTTCGCACTTTGAGGTCAAAGTCTTCAAAACTGTTTTAATCTTCAAAACTTCTGAGAATGCATATGACCTCTTCCCCTTCCCTCGCATCTCTAATGCTGTCACAGGTACATGTCCGTGGGAGAATCCCTTGGTTCTCATAGTCTGCATTCATTTGCAGAGTTTTTGCAGCGTCACATTCATTCCCCTGAAGACAGTTCCTGTCTAACCAGCAGACCGAAGCATTTGCCTGTTTTGAAGCCATTCAATTTGAAGCCCTTCAGGTTGAAGCAAATGGCAACTGACAAGATAGTAAGAAAGGGTGTCAGACAGCGCCGTGGCAACACCTCCATTGATTTGCCTCCTGATCTCAGTGAGATATACAAGACTGATCCAGAGGAGGATTACAATCAGAGGAAGACACAAATCCAATGGATTCAAAGATACTGGGCTAAACAATGGTTCAAGTATAGGTTCGTGACCCGAGAGTATGCCGAGAAAAACGCCATCAAGCACCCATGGGGAGATATCACTTATAAGAATCTTCCCCCCCAAGACTCGTGCTGAAGCCATTGCTCAAGGCTTCTATCCTTGCATGGTCAGAGTGCCTCAGCCTGCTGATGCTGATCCAAGCTCTCTGCTCTGGTGTTGCAACGACAATCTGTTCAAGCGAAATCTTCAATTCGCCAAGAACTCGGCCAAAGAGAATAAGAAGCTTTGGGGATTAGACTTCAATCCTGGCCCCTTCGCACCCCGCACTAATGGCACGCGCGAAGCGGAACCGAATCTGGTTGGGCCCTTCTACAACCTAGAGGGCCTCATCAGTCACATAAGGGTTCAAGGG
>LR738715.1:415023407-415037444 GCA_902687465.1 Secale cereale
GTTCAAGTATAGGTTCGTGACCCGAGAGTATGCCGAGAAAAACGCCATCAAGCACCCATGGGGAGATATCACTTATAAGAATCTTCCCCCCCAAGACTCGTGCTGAAGCCATTGCTCAAGGCTTCTATCCTTGCATGGTCAGAGTGCCTCAGCCTGCTGATGCTGATCCAAGCTCTCTGCTCTGGTGTTGCGACGACAATCTGTTCAAGCGAAATCTTCAATTCGCCAAGAACTCGGCCAAAGAGAATAAGAAGCTTTGGGGATTAGACTTCAATCCTGGCCCCTTCGCACCCCGCACTAATGGCACGCGCGAAGCGGAACCGAATCTGGTTGGGCCCTTCTACAACCTAGAGGGCCTCATCAGTCACATAAGGGTTCAAGGGGCAGATGTGGATCAGCCTGAAACAGATGCTGACTCTGAAGAAGCACCTGCAATGTCGAAGCCCCAGAAGAAGAAATTAAAGGCTTCAAAGATTACTCCACCAAGGGCTTCTAGAGTGAAGCCTTTGGCCACTGCTCCACCTGCACCAAGTGTGCAATCTGAGGAACACTCTCATATCTCCAAGAGCAGATAGCTGAAGAGGAAGCCAACACACAACCCCAGTCCAGCTCTCACTCCTGATGCAGTACCGAAGACTGCCAATGATACCCTTGATCTCTCAAGTGATGAAGATCTTGGTGATGATGCTCTGGAGCTATTGATCAAGAGCAAGCAAGATGCTGAAATCTTCAATGATTTGCCGCTCTTTGACGTTGAAGTGCTCAATAACTTCATTGATGAATGGTTTGACACTCCCAACCCGAGCTTCGACGATCTTCAACTTCCAGTTGGCCTCAGCGTCTCCTTCCATGGCGCCATTGCTCCTGAGCTGGCTCTGGCTCAAAGAATTGTTGAGCTGAAGCAAAAGATAGATTATGAAAAAGCTCAGTTCAAGAAGCATATGGACAAGCTCAGCGTGCAAGAAATTCAAAACTTCAAAGTTATGATGCAAGAGCTCAAGGAAGCCTTTCGCCAGTGGCATGAAGAAGCTAAAGGTTCTCGTGAGCGAATCAAGGACTTGGCTGCCAAATGCATTCAAGCATTCAATGAAGCTGAAAAGCGCAAGGCACTTGGGCGTCCTGACATTGATCCAAGGATGGCTGCCAAGAAGAAGAAGAAGCAACTTGTGCCCGAAGCTGAAGAATCTGGGCAGGAAATGCCTCGCATAGTCTTCCCTGCTAGCATGACTGGCACGAAGCCTAAGGCAAATCCAACCGCTTCAAAGCTCAAGAAGACTAAGGTGGCTGAAGCTGAAGCTCGCAAGCATAAGCAATCTACTGATGAAGCTACACCCACCAAGAAGCGCAAGACCAAGAGGAATAAGGCTGCTTCCAAAGAGCCTTTCTTTGTCGAGCCAATCTCAGTTGCTCGCCCTGCATCTGCCCAGAGAGAACAAAGACTGACTGTTCATGAGCCTGCCCCCACAGAGGCTGAAGACATTCCAGCTGTCGACCCCACCGTAGCTGAAGACATTGGTCCTCAAGACAATGTTGAAGATGATGAAGTCCTTCCTCAGATCGAATACAACATTGACTCTTCGCCTGTTCTCACGAACAGCGAACGCATCAGCATTGGTCGTCCATTGATGCCAATTGCTCAGGATGACTCGTGGGCTGATCACCCACAGGATACGCAAGCCACTCCCCAGCAAACTCAAGACACCAGTACGGTGCTTGAAAATGAAGACTTTGAGGCCCAACAACCTCCATCTCCTCAGGCGTCGCCAACTTTTCGCAGGCTTCGAAAAGGACCAAGGCCTCAAGTCATCGACCCAAGTGTTCCAGAAGGAGTAGAGCAACCATCTGCACCTGATGCTGCTCCTACTGGAAGCCACTCATAATCTGAAGCCAAAGCGGCTGAAGATATTCCGGCTGCATCAGCCGAAGAAGAACCACCCCAACAAGAAGAAGAACAACCCCAAGTTGAAGAAGAAAGTACTGCCACACCCCCTGTTCTCGAGGAGAACGTGTCCGACCCTCCAGCTCCTAAAGTGGAGGCTACAAATTCAGAGGCTGCCACCACCAACACTGAAGCCAATGACGTGGTCATGGCTGAAGCTTATGTGGCACCTGAAGACACTGTGGCGCCTAAAGTAACTGCGCCTGAAGTAACTGCTCCTGAAGCCAGTGCTGTGCCTGAAGCTAATGCTGCACCTGACGCCAATCTGCAGCTTGAAGAAAATGCCTCTGCTCCTGTTCCGCCTCCACGGCCTCATACCATTGAGCAAGCATACAACAAGGATGATCAGCTTGTTACTGTCCGGTGGCCCATTCTGATTCCGTCACCTACCACTGAACCGCGTGCTGTAGGTCCTTAGTTTGATCATCATGTTGCGCACATGCCCCAAGTTCAGAAGCCTAAGCCAAGACTGCCAAGGTTTCCAGGTATTGCAACATCTTCAGGGTCATTCAATGCCAATAGCTTCACTGTGCACAACACCTTCTTTGACAGCGCCAAGAACCCATATTCCAAACCAAGAATATCATCAGACAGGTTCTGGAGCCATCAACAGCGCAACTACTACTCAAGAGTACTCTATGATCAAGGGCGCATTTTCCCTCATACGCGTCTTGACACTGAAGCTATTGCTGGTCTGCCCTGCTTGGAGGAAGCTCTTGACTGCTTCCATGATGCTGGCCTACTCAATTTTGTCACTGATAAAGAGCATTGGAATGAAGAGCTACTTCTGCAATTCTATGCAACTCTTCACATCCGAGGCTACAGCAGGGATCCGAAGACATGGGTCCTTGAGTGGATGACAGGCAATGTGCATCATGAAGCTAAAGCCTTTGATCTCATTGAGCTTACAGGCCTGCCCACTCCAGGAGATCTCTATGAACCTGGCTATCAATTGCACAATGAAGCCTTGGAGAGTATCTTTCAGAAGCGTCAGCCCAACATGAGCCAAATGCTCAGCATGATGAAGCCTCTACCAAGTGATGCTGAATACCCTAAGGAATTCTTTGTTGAAGACCTAGAGTACCTGCCGCGCACCATCTATCACATCATAAGGCATACTCTATGGCCAATCAAAGGACATTCTTCATCAGCCAAGCTTGAAGGCACTATGAAGACTTTGGTCTTCTATATCTTCAATGGCATCAGCTTCAATGCTCAAGATTTCTTCATTCGGCAAATGGCTATGTCTGGAGCTGATCTATTGGGTCTGAAATTTTATGCCCCTTGGATAATGCGCCTCATCAAGTTGCACTCAGCTGTCACCTATCAGCCCTCTGCTCGCAACCATCAGATTTTCTTGCCTGAGGTTGATATGTCAGCTGAAGCCATCTACCAAGAGCCTGCTAAAGAGCCAGTTAGTCTTCACAATGATGATCATAAAAGCTTCACTCAGTAGATTGAAGGGGTTCCAGCAGTCTCACACGTCTATCCTCTGGCTGGCCGTACTCGTCTACCTCGACACGCTGAAACCGAAGCCACTGAAAGCACCATCGCTCACAGGTCTCAGAAGCGATATCTTGTCCTGAATAACCGAGAGCTTCCGGTAGCCCTTCATCAGAAACAGGACAAGCATCACCTCTGGTTAAAGCGTTCGATGCAAAGCCTCTTGGTGGATGTCAATCGCATTTGAAATCTTGCCACCAAGAATGCTTTTGTTGCTCATGAAACATGTCGGAGGTCTTGGAAGAGTTCGACCTTGCTGAGTATTGAAGCGGATCTTCAAGACGATGGCTTCACTGAGAGATTCAAGTTTGACAACACTCCTCCAAGGGCTGCTGTTATGCGTCGAACTCCATCTCTTGAAGATTCTGAATACTCCTCCTCCGCTGCAACAATTGACGCCAGGGTGATCGATGATCAGAATGATGCTACTTCACCGCCTCCTACTTCAGCGCGCATCGACACTGCACCAACCACCTCTGCACCGCCAAACAACAACACCGACCCTGCATCCTCTTCTGCTCCAACTGGGAACGAGTAGAGGCTCTATGTCTTCAAACCTTTTTGGTCCTTACTGACAAAAGGGGGAGAAGCATATGAGTTGATAGTCTTCAAGCGGGTCCATATGGGCGGGTGCTTTATAATTTGCCTAGTGTTTACAACTCTCGTTTTGCTACATTTGGTTCTTTGAGTTGTAACACTTAAACTGATGGTCGTCTGCTACGTTTTTATGCTACTCTGTAATGCGATGATAAATTCCGCATCTGCTACCTTATATTCCGCACTTAGTCATTATTGCAGACGTCCATTTATCATTATGTATGTCATTATGTTCGACATATCAATTATGCATGATGAATTGTCTTCATAAGTTGAAGAGGATCTCCACAAGTACAACCTGCCATGTGCATTTGCATTCAAAGGCAAATCAACTATATGCACATCTTCAGGGGGAGCCTTTTGCTACTTACGAAGACAATACCTTTATCCTTTACAATTTCACATATATTTATCCCCGTTGAAAACTTCAACCAGTTTGTCATCAATCACCAAAAAGGGGGAGATTGTAAGTGCATCTAGTGCCACCCCTAGTGGTTTTGGAGTATTGACGACAAACCTGGTTGAGGGACTAATGTGTTTGTGAGAATTATAGGATAACACATGTAGTAGTCCCTCATTGATTCGGTTAACCTACCGGAGATGACCCCTAAAAATGTATGAAGACATTGATATCCGTGGTGGTATATGAAGATAATCATATTGAAGACTATGACATGAGAAGACATTGTGTGAAGACTATGGAGAGCGAAGACGTAGATGTTTCGTTGTTTCCTTTTCTTCTTTGTTGAGTCATAGGAACCACCGTACTGTTAAGTGGGGTCCAAGTGAACTAAGTCAGAGTGACTGAAGTGATGCTCAACCAAATCCTATGTCTTCGAGCGAAGACTATGAGAGCAAACCTTATCCAAAGGCGGATGAGTCAGCTTTACTTGGAGCTCAAGTAAAGTTGCCGTGTGTGTTTGAAATCTGACCGTTGGAACACGTGTCAGTTCCTTAGTGACCCAGGGTCACTTCGGATAAATCAGGTCGGGTTGCCCAGTGGCTATAAATAGCCCACCCCCTTCACCATAAATTGGTGGCTGCTCAGAGTTATTGCACGGCTTTTTTCATTTGAGAGCAACCCACCTCCGAAGCATTTGAGAGAGAAATCCTTGCGAGGACAAAGCCCAAACACCCAGAGCCAAAGAGTGTTAGGCATCACTGAAGTCTTTCTGTCTGTGTGACCTGAAGACTTATTACACTTGAGGACTGTGTTTCCTCCAGCCGGTTAGGCGTCGCGTTCTGAGCATCCAAGAGTCATTGTGGATTGCCGGTGAACGAAGTCTGTGAAGGTTTGGAAGTCTACCTTGAAGACTTACCAGAGTGATTGGGCGAGGACTAGGTGTCCTTAGCTCAAGGGGAACAAGGTGAAGACGCGGTCTTCTGAGTTAAATATCATCCTCCCTAAACAGACGTACAGTTGTCACAGCAACTGGAACTGGTCTAACAAATCACTGTCTTCCCCGAGCTACTGGTTATATCCTTTCCTTCCCTTTACTTACTGCTCTAAGTTGTGAAGACATTGCATTCTTGCCTTATCTGATTGTCTTCACTAAGTATCTACGTGTTGTGATTGGCTTCATTCCTTCTTCCTTTATGATCACTACTGCCTAGTTGCTATTAGTCTTCATGCTTTCACTTCATTGAATATATGACTATGGCTTATCTACTGTAGTCCACTTTCCGCTGCACTAATAGGCTTGAGCTTATCGTTTGTCTTCGAAACTACCATGTTTTGAAGCATTTCATAAAAATCGCCTATTCACCCCCCTCTAGTCGATATACTGCACTTTCAACAACTACTCTACTAGAATGACTCTAATATCACAATCCTCAGATCTCAAAACAATCATCTAGCATCAAACTTCTCATAGTATTCAACGCACTTTATATGAAAGTGTTTATTATGCCCATCTTGGATGCCCATCATATTAGGACTGGTTTTATAGCCAAAGAAAATTACCATGCTGTTCTAAAGGGCTCTCAAAATAATATAAGTGAAGCATGAGAGATCAATAATTTATATAAAATAAAACCACCACTGTGCTCTAAAAGATATAAGTGAAGCACTAGAGCAAAGTTATCTAGCTCAAAAGATATAAGTGAAGCACATAGAGTAGTTTAATATATTCCGATTCATGTGTGTACCTCCCAAAAGGTGTGTACAACAAGGATGATTATGGTAAACTAAAAATAAAAGACTCATATCATACATGACGCTCCAAGCAAAACACATATCATGTGGTGAATAAAAATATAGTCTTAAGTAAAGTTACCGATAGACGAAGACGAAAGAGGGGATGCCTTCCCGGGGCATCCCCAAGCTTAGGCTTTTGGTTGTCCTTGAATTTTACCTTGGGGTGCCTTGGAAATCCCCAAGATTAGGCTCTTGCCACTCTTTATTCCACAGTCCATCAAATCCTTACCCACAAACTTGAAAACTTCATAACACAAAACTTAAAAGAAAATATCGTGAGCTCCGTTAGTATAAGAAAACAAACCACCACTTTAAGGTACTGTATTGAACTCATTATTTATTTATATTGGTGTTAAACCTAATGTATTCCAACTTCTCTATGGTTCATACCCCCCGATACTACTCATAGATTCATCAAAATAAGCAAACAACACAAGAAAAACAGAATCTGTCGAAAACAGAACAGTCTGTAGCAATCTGTAACTTTCGAATACTTCTGTAACTCTAAAAATTCTTAAATAAATTGGTGGACGTGAGGAATTTGTCTATTAATCATCTGCAAAAAGAATCAACCAAAAAGCACTCTCCAGTAAAAAATGTCAGTTAATATCGTGAGCGCAAACATTTCTGTTTTTTTACAGCTAGACCGCAAAGACTTCACCCAAGTCTTCCCAAAGGTTCTACTTGGCACAAACACTAATTAAAACATAAAACCACATCTAAACAGAAGCTAGACGGATTATTTATTACTAAACAGAAACAAAAGCAAAGAAAATAAAATTGGGTTGCCTCCCAACAAGCGCTATCGTTTAACGCCCCTAGCTAGGCATAAAAACAAGAATAGATCTAGGTATTATAATGATATGGCAAATCGCGAAAACTCATCTCATACTCCCTACGTTCAGCAACAAGTTTTCTTTGTGGCAGGCAAAAGTAATCAAAAGGGCTAAATTTAATGGGACAAAAGTCCCCAAGATCAAGCTCGGGAGGTATTGGTTCCTTCTTTGGCCCCTCATATTGCACAACCAATTCATCGTTATAAGCATTCTTTTGGCAAAAAGTCATGAGCCTTTGCTCAAGAGAAAAACCTAACCCATTGTTCTGAATAGCAAAATCATCATTAAGTTCAGAAATCCTATCAACTAGAACATCGGTAGGAACCTTTTTTCTAAGGTTTTCATTATAAGCAACATGATCTAAAGATCGTAAACGCATTATGTCTTCTTGACTAAAAAGGATTGCTTCTATGGGAGGACGACCAGCATCCACCCTATAATGTGCAAAAATTTCATTGGCCTCTTTTATTATAAAGCTGAACTCATGTGCTAAAAAGATGGTAGCTGCTCGCTTAACAGAAGAATACTCAATATTGGAAAATTCTAGAAAAATCCTCTGAATGCAAGGATGCATGTGGATAAATTGTCTTTCAAGTTCAACTACAAGCAAAGATATAGCATCCGCGAGACTACTAGTTCTATAAAGAATAGATCCACCCATAGTGGGCAAAGCACCGGCACAAGTAAAGAAATCTTGAATAACTCCTTTTCCAATAATATTACCACTACCAATCCGGAACCTTTTAGTGTGTAAAGTAGTAGGTCCTTCATGACGATTATTAAAAGCATCAAAGTTCCCCTAACAACGGCGTAGATCTCCCCGACAACGGCGCCATAAATCCTTCTTGCTAACTCTTGAGCATGCGTTGGTTTTCCCTTGAAGAGGAAAGGGTGATGCAGCAAAGTAGCATAAGTATTTCCCTCAGTTTTTGAGAACCAAGGTATCAATCCAGTAGGAGACAACGCTCAAGTGACCTAGTACCTGCACAAACAATCAAGAACCTTGCAACCAATGCGATAAAGGGGTTGTCAATCCCTTCACGGCCAGTCGCAAAAGTGAGAACTGATAAAGATAATAAGATATTTTTTTTGGTATTTTTGTTGTATAGATTGGAAAGTATAGATTGCAAAATAAAATAAATAGAAAACTAGACTTGTAGATCAGAAAATTATATGATAGAAAATAGACCCGGGGGCCATAGGTTTCACTAGTGGCTTCTCTCAAGATAGCATAAATTACGATGGGTGAACAAATTACTGCCGAGCAATTGATAGAAAAGCATATAGTTATGAGAATATCTAGGCAATGATCATGAATATAGGCATCACGTCCGTTTCAAGTAGACCGAAACGATTCTGCATCTACTACTATTACTCCACACATCGACCGCTATCCAGCATGCATCTAGAGTATTAAGTTCTTAAGAACAGAGTAACGCATTAAGCAAGATGACATGATGTAGAGGGATAAACTCAAGCAATATGATATAAACCCCATCTTTTTATCCTCGATGGCAACAATACAATACGTGCCTTGCTGCCCCTACTGTCACTGGGAAAGGACACCACAAGATTGAACCCAAAGCTAAGAACTTCTCCCATTGCATGAAAGATCAATCTAGTAGGCCAAACTAAACCGATAATTCGAAGAGACCTGCAAAGATATCAAATCATGCATATAAGAATTCAGAGAAGAACCAAATATTATTCATAGATAAACTTGATCATAAATCCACAATTCATCGTATCTCGGCAAACACACCGCAAAAAGTATTACATCGAATAGATCTCCAAGAACATCGAGGAGAACTTTGTATTGAGAATCAAAGAGAGAGAAGAAGCCATCTAGCTAATAACTATGGACCCAAAGGTCTGTGGTACTCACACATCATTGGAGAGGCTATGGTGTTGATGTAGAAGCCCTCTGTGATTGATTCCCCCTCCGGTGGAGCGCCGGAAAGGCCCCAAGATGGGATCTCATGGTGGAAAAGTGGTTTCGTTGCTCTCCCCCGATGTTTCTAGGGTATAAGGGTATATATAGGCAGAAGAAGTATGTCGGTGGAGCTACGAGGGGCCCATGAGGGTGGGGGCGCGCCTACCCACCTGGGCGCGCCCTCCTGCCTCGTGGCCGCCTTGTGGCTTCCCAGACTTCTACTCTAAGTCTTCTGGATTGCTTCTGGTCCAAGAAAGATCATCGTGAAGGTTTCATTCCGTTTGGACTCCGTTTGGTATTCCTTTTCTGCAAAACACTGAAATAGGCAAAAAAAGAAACTGGCACTGGGCCTTTGGTTAATAGGTTAGTCCCAAAAATAATATAAAAGAGCATATTAAAGCCCATTAAACATCCAAAACAGATAATATAATAGCATGGAACAAACAAAAATTATAGATACGTTGGAGACGTATGAAGCATCCACTCAAGAAACCATGTAATTTACTTTTGAACCAAGGGAGGAAGAGGCTGTTGGTGGAAAGAAGAGGAAGGAAAGGGTCATAAAGACTACCCTGTGAGTCATTGGTAAACTTTCTATGATGAGAATTCTTCAGATGAAGAAGAGGAGGAGGAAGAGCCAGTTCCACCTCATGCAAAGACCCAAAAGCTTATGGGGGATGCCATAAGGACTGGGGCTGCTCCATCTAAGCCCAAGTCAGCCCCCAAACCTTCATATCAAGCTCCTAAACCATCTACACCAAAGAGATCCACCAGGAACATACCTGCTGCTGAGAAGAATAAGGCCCCAGTGCCTGAAGTTCAAGAAGAAGAAGAGTCACAAGTACTCAAAATGCGTAAGCCCAAGATTCCAGATCATAATGATGATCATCATGTGGCAAAAAATATGAAGCTAAGAAAGGATGCAAGTCTGAGACTTTGAAGAAAGACTGATCCCTATGCCACCAGGAGGAGAGCTGATGTGGACTACCACTTTCACACAAAGGAACGGCATGATTTCTATGAGGCAGTCTTGTTAGACAAGAATCCCATTATCTGTGACATGAAGTGGATTGACTGGGAATACATTGATGACAATGAGGACTATTTCCCAGGTGTGCATGAGAGCTTCAGAATGAATGAAGTGGACAAGTTTCTTGGTTAGAAGTTGACTAAGTGGAACGATGAGATGATCATGCAATTCTATTCCACTGCTCACTTCTATCCCGATGGAAGGATTGTCTAGATGACTGAAGGTATGAGGTATCAATCTACTATCTCAGAATGGGCCAAGCTGATCAATGCCCCAAAGGAAGAGGAGAATGACACTGATGTATATGCCAAGCCTAGGAAGGATCACAACTCTATGGCCAACATGTACAAGACAATTCTTGATGAAGCCTTAGAGACTCACAAGTTTGGATCCATATACTATCTGCTGTCTAGAGTGACCACCATCAACACTATCTTGAGGCACACTCTTTTTCCCAAGTCAGGAGATCATAGAATGATCCATTGTCACTCAATCAATTTGCTTCACATGTTTGATGTACCTCAGAAGTTCAAGGTAATGAGCTTGATTGTTGAGACAGTGAAGAGAACAGCCGCTGATCAGAAAAAATCATGTGGATATGCCCCTCACATTCAAATGTTGATCAATTCCAAGATGGGAACCGGGACATATCTTCTTGATAGAGAGAATCTTCCCCTGAGGCCAGATTTCGAGGACAATGAGGTTGTCATGGATGTATCCCATCCTACTTGTGCAGAAGCCTAGGAGAAGAGAGAGAAAGCAAAGGCTGCAAAAGCAGCGAAGAAAGCAAGTGCACATGATGCCTCCACAGTGATGCTCAAGACCAAGCAAGATCAACTCAGTTATCTGCTTGCAGCTACAGTGAGAATTGAGAAGGGCTTGGCCACCCTGACAATATCAAGAAAGTCTTGAGAGGATCATAGAGACAAAATTTCATGACCTAGATGTGAAGGTCACTGAGATACAGACCACAATGGAGAAGCTTCAAGAGCATCCCGAGGACAGGGATGATAGATGCACCACTGATACATTCCAGAGAGTGCTAAGGGAACAAAGGTTAACAACTATGCCAGTTGCCAGAGACTCCAGGACTACCTTTTCAGCACCAACAACTACCTCGATTGTACCTCCAGTGTCAACCCCTCCAGCTCCACAACATCTTCCAAAGCTTTTGCAAATGCCCTCATCTCCACGCCGTCTACGCACACTGGAGTGGCAAGCCAGAAGACCCCTTCAAGAGCTTTTAGAGATCGTGCCTAGAGGGCCGCATAGCACTATACATTTTCAAACTTTTTGGTAACCTGTTGCCAAAGGGGGAGAAAGTGTATAGATAATAGGCTTGGAGAGAGAGAGAGAGAGAGAGAGAGAGAGAGAGCGAGAGAGAGAGAGAGAGAGTCATGCCTTTTTCATTTGCTCGTTTGATTCTCTTGCTACTTTGATCGTTTGGTTGTTTGATTCCTATGCTACGATTTGTTATGCTTGTGAGATACCTATGTGATCAGGTGTTTGATCACACTATGCTTAATGTGTGATTGCATGCTATATTCATGAACTTGTGTATGATCAATCACTTTTACCCTTCGTGATGAGTGCAGGTTATTTAACTCTTATCATTTTTGAGCGCTCTACCAAGATGTACGTGACATGAAGTTAAACCAACTTACTGGGATTTCAATCTTATAGTGCTTCACAGAGCTGGGTGGAGCTGTTGCAAAGTGATGTCCCCATAATTCAAGTCCCTCTTCAGAGATCAAGTGGGCACCATCAATGATATTAAGAGCATGAAGTTCAGATAATTGATATACATCAAAAGTAAACTGGCCATTTGAGGAAGATGAAATGTCTATTGGCCTTGTCAGTAACATAGGTGCTTTCCTGAGAATCCTTGTGTGGGCTCAATGGCAGTATCTGCTCAGTAATCATATTGACAGGGTCTTTACCTTTATCAGAAACCATGGTGTTATCAAACCCTCTCCCCACTGCAACATCACAATCAGTAACAGCCAGTGTAGCCCCCATGACTGCAACATCAGGAGAAAGCTTCATAGTTTCTCCTGACTTGCCCACCCAACCTTTGTTTTACACCCAACAACAACATAATCTGTTGTAACATCTGTAGGGACATTCTCAAAGTGTTGAAGTAAGTTTTGTTGCACAACTGAGGTTACAACCTCTGCAACTCCTTGGACAGAGCCTTCCTCTAGCATGTTCTGCTCATGGTCCTCAGGAGTTTCTGCCTCTTCCAGAGTGTTAAGATCTTGGTGAGCAGGTTCCTCTTCATCTTGCTCAGCTGGGTAATACATGAGGTGGTTGTGAAGGCCTAAACACATTGGAGTGCTGGCCTGATGAGGGCCCTGGTTAACCTCCTCACTAACAGCATTAAGACTATTAGTGTAAGAGAAATATCCATTAGTTAAGGAAACAATAGTGGTAATGCTGCTATTTGGGGCCCCATCCAAGTCAAGCATGGGGATTTCCATCTGCTGTTGCACTGGAATTTCCACTTGAGGGTCTGGTTGATGAAAAGCCCAATGGTCTTGTTCATCCCATTCATCACAATCTTCATTGTTTGCTTGTACATTATTCCGAGGGACTGGCTGGAACCGAGGGAAGTCATTAGCATTTTGAGGTATCGGGTGAGGTTCAACCCCAGGATGAGGCATGGGGTCTTCATCAGCAGGTCCTCCTCCAAGCATATCTTCCAACAGTAGCTCAACGGAACATGTCCAAGATTCTTCCTCAAAAGCTTCCCCTTCAGACCATCTGATACTCTTGGGGATGTCAATCAGATCTGTAACCCTAACTTTAACTAGAATCATTCTCTAAGAGCATCTTTCCTCTCCCAGCTAATTATTTTTCCCCACTTGGATATAACTGCAGCAATGTAATCAGAATTGCAATAATCTAAAGGCACACCCACAAATAATAGCCAACAGACTCTATTGAAGTGAACTCTCCTCCAATTACGCCCTTGGTTGTGCTTAACAAAGGTGATGAAAACATCTCCAAAGGCATGGGGGCTTTGATTAATCAACATCTCTCTGTCCCGAACATGCAAGAACTGAACATATGCTTCTCCAAAAGGGCATGGTTGGATCTCTCTAATACCAATATGCTCAACCTTGAAGAACTCCTCAAGAACCTCATGAACATTGGGGGAAAATACCTCATTTGGGAGCAGTTGGATGGTGACTATCGCCCAATCTTCATGCCTCCTCTGACGATGCGGAAGAACCACCCGAGAAACCCCATTTCTCCCTTCAACTTGCTGAATGTGAAACCCTTCTGGCACGAACGTCAGAGGATCAATGGTAATATTGGCCATCGACGCAGCCACCGCAACCTGAGACGAGGAAGTTGCCTCCGGCGGGGCAGGGGCTGGTGAGCTAGCCGAGGTGGTGATAGAGTTGGTAGGAGCGGTGGAATGCGAGGAGACATGCTGAGGTTTCGGCTGAAAGTTTGGGAAAAAATCGTTGGCCAGCTCCTTAAATAACGAAGCTTGCCTAGTTGGGAGGCACGACCCAAGACATCAAAACCAACACTCAATGGCTCCCTCGGCCCAAGCATTCCTTGGTGGGCTTGTGAAAGAACCAAATCTTATGAAGGGCCAAAGCCCAGGTAAGTTAGGAACCATACATTTGCGGGCCAAGTGCCCAAAATCACCACAAGCGTGGAAAACCACATCCATGTGTGCATGGTCAACTGAGTGTATCAAACTATTAAGAGCAGGGCAATTAGTGTCCTCCGTAATGTTGGGAAAAGGCTGTAAAGACCTTTGATCATTCTGATCATGAATGACACCTGATAACAGCTCAAAAACTGATCTGCCGGCTCTTGCCCCATGCCGTCTCTCCGGTGATCACCAGAGTTGGAAGTCACAGCCTTTCCATGTCTACCGATGAGTGTCCACTCACTGTCTAGGTCAGCATAATAAGCGGCTTCTTCTTTTTCCCAGTTAGGGACACCAAAACCCCAAAGTCTAATATCATCTCAAAATCTTTC
>LR738715.1:415037454-415109435 GCA_902687465.1 Secale cereale
TAAGTTAGGAACCATACATTTGCGGGCCAAGTGCCCAAAATCACCACAAGCGTGGAAAACCACATCCATGTGTGCATGGTCAACTGAGTGTATCAAACTATTAAGAGCAGGGCAATTAGTGTCCTCCGTAATGTTGGGAAAAGGCTGTAAAGACCTTTGATCATTCTGATCATGAATGACACCTGATAACAACTCAAAAACTGATCTGCCGGCTCTTGCCCCATGCCGTCTCTCCGGTGATCACCAGAGTTGGAAGTCACAGCCTTTCCATGTCTACCGATGAGTGTCCACTCACTGTCTAGGTCAGCATAATAAGCGGCTTCTTCTTTTTCCCAGTTAGGGACACCAAAACCCCAAAGTCTAATATCATCTCAAAATCTTTCTCCACAATTCTACCCGCATTGTAAATTTTGAAACCCACTGATTTAGAGGCTACAGAATAGTTGAAAGATCTATTCTTCAAAAGACGAACCCTAAAACCCTGAGCATAGCCACCAAATGTAGCTTGAAGAGCAACACTAACCGTGTGGGCGTCGAGCTTGAAAGATGACCGGCAGAATAAGACCACCAACGTGAATTCTCGTTGACGAAAACCAGGTGAGAAAACAACCGGATGGCCGAACTTGGATTGCATGCCGGCTTGGAAATGCTTGCGACGATCGAAGTTGAGGGAAAAAGGTGCCATTGGTGCCAAATGTCCCAAGGGAGGAGACAACACGGTTCAGATGGTGGCTGCCAGCGCCGGAGTGCCTACTGACAGGAGGATGTGGCTATCGGGGCTGGAGGGGCCACCAACAGTGGGGTTGGCCACCGGGCTGGGGTGGCCACCGACGCAAGGTAGCCTAGGATTCGCCTAGGAGAGGAGAGGAAAGGTTCACTGCTAATTGTGCAACTGTTAACCCCTGATAAACACTTACTATTGACCCCTGATAAATTTGGTTGGACTCTGCACTTGCTAAAATCTGAACTGTGGAAAATGCTCACTGCTAATTGTGCTACTGAAGATAGTCTGACATTCCGCATCCTTAATAACTGCTCTACTTCTCAGGCCCCATGCTGCAAAGAGGTGAGACAACAACAAGACATTGAAAATATGAGTGTTAGCCTTGCTGCCCACTCACCTGGTGAAGGTAGTCCATTGAAGCAAGTTTCTCCCAATAAAACCACTTATATACCTTTGGGAGAAGTAGTAATAAGGAAAAGGAGAGACAAAGGTCCCATTGTTGAAACTGAGGTAAGGAGGAGTGATAGAATAAAAAAAGATAATAATGGATATAGAAGAAAGTCTTGTGATGCAAAGAGTTGTGGGCCCTGTAATGCTATACCCCCTATCATTCACAATAAAGTGGTTAAGAATCTCACCAAATTCTTTTAAGGTTGCTGAAGAGGAACTCCAGGAGAAGCTCTCCAAAAGTCCAAATAAGAAAGGTCAAGAGGATGTAGCCAAGGTGTCCAATGCTACAGAAGCAGCATATAATCCGATGAAGTCCTCATGATGAAGTGCAAACATGAAGTAGGACTGCTGCAGGAGCTACATAAATCTACAAGTTGGAGAGTGAGGGCTAATGTTATGACTTGGTTACTGGCTTCTTATTGCAATAATTTATGTTCTGGACATATGTGGATTGTTATGTTTCTCTCTGGGGTGAACTATCACATGTTAGTGGCTTTTATGATGAGGGTAGTACTTTTGCACCTGTTACCTCCCAACATGGATATGCTACTGTAATGGCATCCTCTAGTGGTTTGTTGGTTTATCTGCATACATCCTCGAATGATATCTTCTTTTTGGCACAAAGTGAGCTTGATTTTTACAAACTGATGACATCACTATATGGTCAGAATGCCATGGGATGGTCCTGCGCTGATATGAGCCACACTGAACTTTGTTTTAATGAATAACAACAGATCTTGGAACATACTTAATTGGAATATTAGAGGTTTGAATGCACCTACTAAATGATTAGCTTTTTTGGAGAAAGTGCTGCTGGGATAGTTTGTCTTCGAGAAACTAAAAGAGAAATGTTTGATCTTGCAAACATACATAAATTTTGCCCACCAAGATTCAACAGATTTGAATATTTTCCATCAGTAGGGGCATCTGGTGGCATCCTGACTGCATGGAATGGGGCTCTGTTCTCTGGAGAGAAGATTTCACAAAAGAGATTTTAAATTTCCATCCAGTTCACTTACAAGACCTCCTTGTCGGTGTCAAAACCATCGCATCTCGGGTAGGGGGTCCCGAACTATGCGTCTGGGGATCGATGGTAACAGGAGACTGGGGACACGATGTTTACCCAGGTTCGGGCCCTCTCGATCGAGGTAATACCCTACTTCCCTCTTGATTGATCTTGATAAATATAGGGTTACAAGAATTGATCTACCTCAAGATCGTAATGGCTAAAAACTAGAAGTCTAGCCTAAGATGTTATGATTCTGTCTCTACGGACTAAATCCTCCAGTTTATATATGCACCGGAGGGACCTAGGATTGTACTTGACCATCTTGCAGAGGAAGGAAAGTATTACACCCGAACTCTAAACTTGCTATCTTACACATATGGGAGTCCTATCCGGATACGGGGGATTAGTCTTCAGCAATAGTCTTCACGGCCAACCAGTCTAGCCCATAATGAGTAATCCGGCCTCCCGGGGACCCTTAATCCAGGACTCCCTCAGTAGCCCCTGAACTAGTCTTCGATGACGATGAGTTCGGCTTGTGTACTGTCTTCGGCATTGCAAGGCGGGTTCCTCCTTCCGAACATATTGAAGCTTTATTCCCTACAATGGAATTATGTATCGCTCTGCATGATTAGTACAACCCTTAGCCTCGAAGGCAACATATCAAAAAACGGACACTATGTCTTTACTAACAACTTTTTAGTGAAGCATCACGTTTGACCCTTTAATATTTCGAACCATTTTCTTGGCTCCAGTTTCATGTTTCGAGGCATAGCCCCATTGACATGTCCTTTCAAAGCACGGATCGTGTCCGCTTATCGCGGATCCTTATCAATATAACGTGGGTAACCCAACCGTGCCTTACGCATGATTGCGTTGGGAACCGGCGAGGTTTAAGGCAAGAGTGGGGGGACGTCCGGCATTCACTGCCTATAAAAGGATACCGATCCTTCCCCTTTCACCCCACGCTCTCCTCAAGCCCTAGCTTCCCAATCTCCTCAGCCCCAACGCCCACAGCTCCCGCGCCCACAACTCTCAACTCCTCCACCACCGCCTCCCTTCTCAGCAATGGCTAGATCCGGTTCCAAGGGCAAGTGAGAGGCTTCCACGGTCACGGAGAAAACCGTGAAGAATATCTAGAGTGCTGGCTACCTCACCGACGACATTGCGCACCGAGTCCCCGACAAGGACCAGGTGGTCCCCGCCCCTGAGCTGGGTGAGAGGGTGGTTTTCATCCCTCACTTTATTTCGGGGCTGGGGTTTCTGCTCCACCCCTTTGTTCGGGGCCTTCTATTCTTCTATGGGCTGGATTTCCACGATTTGGCTCCGAACTCTATCCTCCACATATCAGCTTTCATGGTTGTATGTGAGGCATTCCTCCACATCCCTCCACACTTCGGCCTATGGCTCAAGATCTTTAATCTGAAGCTGAAGGTGGTCAACGGGCAACACGCGGATTGCGGGGGAGCCATGATAAGCAAGCTCCCGAACACCACTTGGTTAAAGGGGACCTTTGTGGAGATGAACAAGATCTGGAAGCAGGAGTGGTTCTCAATCACCGAACCCTGCGATGCCAAGTGGGCGGTGGCGCCCGCATTCAGATCTGGACCCCTAGAGAGGCTAACCTCATCGACCACCAAGGGCCTCGATTGGGGGTCTCCGACGAAGGTGCAGTCACTCCAGAATCGCATCATCGGCATGATGGCGAAGGGCACCCTCCTCACTAACGCGATTCAGGTGATGCTCTTCCGCCGCATCCTCCCCTGCCAACACCGGGCCTCCCATCTATGGGAGTTCAATCCGGAAGAGCCCCGGACCCTGAAGCGCCTCTTCGGCACTACGCACGAAGACATCTAGAAGCAACTCTTCAAGGCCCAAAAGGGGTGGCTGGAGGAGACCGAAGACAAGGGTTTCAGCAGTGTGTTTTCGGCCTCAGAGGTAATTAGAGTTCTGCCAAATACATACCCTGTCGATATTTCAATTATAACATGAGTTGGAACTATTACATTCCATTCAGGCCCGGATGAAGAAGGCAGAGCGGACCAAGTGTCCGGCTCCGCAGTCCGAAGACCCAGCCATGCCTCAACTGACGGCGATGCTAGTTACGCGCCGTAAAAGGCGCCGGAGAAGAAGGCCAAGAAGAAGAGCAAGGAGGTCAAGAGCAACCTCCGCCCTAAGGGTCCCGCGGACATAGTGTCCGGGGAAACTGGCACCCACTCTTCCCTCGATGAAGAAGAAGAGGAGGAGGAGGAAGAGGAAGAGAGCGACTCCCCCATCAAGGCAAAGGGGAGGAAGAGGGTGGCCCCCGCAGATGCGGGCAAGGCGGCGCCCAGGAAGAAGCTGAATATTCCGAACAGTTCGGACTCAACATCCGATAATAGTTTCCGAGTACAGCCCGGGATCAAGCCCCTAGCCGAATCGTAAGTACTCAGGCGGTTGCTGCTTCAGTGTTTAAGTAATTCCATTCTATCTTTATACAACCCTCCACACACACTCCCCGAGGCATCACTGTCATCGGGGAATTATCTAGCGGCGGAGATGGTGGAGAGCGACCCGCCTCCGCGGGGCTCGTCGCCCATCTTAGGGGACTGCGAGGTGTCCTCTCTACGGGCTTCCCCTGCACGGGTAGGTGGGAGCGGGGAGGCCGAGAAGGCGCCCGAGGCCAGTCCCTTGGCCGCCGCCAGCCAAGGGGGAGCAATCCCCATGGCAACTGACGATGGGGGGCCTAAGCAATATGGCCCCCCGCCGAACACCGTTCCGGAGTCTAGTGTGGCTCCAGAATCAGGAAGTCAGCCCCCCATGATGGGGGAAGGAGCAAATTCTCCAATGATTCCCGTCGTCAATCCAGAGGTGCCGAACACTCTGGAGGAAGCACTGTGAGGTGCTTCCATCGTAGTGGAACACCGCACCCTCATGGGTGCAGTAATGGAGAAGATTCAGTCCGCCAAAAGCGGACTAAACGACGCCTTCATTAGCCTATTGACAGGCTTCGAGGTATGCAACATAATGTTCTAAAAAGAACTCTTTCCTTATATATATATAGATTATAAAACCTGGTATACACACAGTAGCCCCTGATGCTTTGTTTGATTCTGAAGAGAATCGGACAAAGCATCCATGTTATAGCATCTAACAGAGCAGAACTGTGTCCCGTGTTTGAACATGCTTCGCTAGTAGCGGCACTGCCCAGGCTGCACAGGTTTCCGAGCTCAATCGGAAGCTTCAACTAGCCAACGAGGAGCTCGACCTCGTCAACAAGCATTTTGATGAAACGCAAGGTGTGTAGATTCTTGAAAAATTGAAATGTCAAAACACTATATGTTTGATCTATGTGAGCTCATTGTGCGACTTGATTTGTGTAACAGTTGACACAAATGAGGTCGAGGCCCTTAAGGGCGAGCTCGCAAAGGCCAAGGAAGAGGACAAGGTGAGCAAAGCAGCCACTAACGAAGCGGCTGCCGACCTGAAGGCCGAACAGGCCGTGCATCAACAACACGAATCGCAGGTGGTTGAAGTCGAAGAAGAACTGCGAGATGCCATTCGCAAGTGCGAGGCATTGGAGAAGAAGACTTCAGAGCAAGCCTCCGAACTCAATATGTTTGTCAATGCTGCCAAGGAGGCGCGAAGTGAATCACGCAGTGCTCATGAGGAGATCAATCAAGCGCGTTAGATAGCAGCTAGTAAGTGTCGGTGTCAAAACCGGTAGATCTCGGGTAGGGGGTCCCGAACTATGCGTCTGTCGGTGTACAAAAAGAGGGGTACACTTTTTGCGTCCCTATGACTGTGCATGGGCAGTCTGAGCCACGTGCACCACCACACCAAGCATGGCAAGGGAGGTGAGCCAGGGTAAGACCGGAGCTCGATGGAACTGGAGCAACACTAAGAGCAAGACCACGAAGAGCAAAGGGACGAAGTGGTTTCCCCCGGCAAGATCCTTGCCGGGAGCCAGTTTCAACAGCCCTGGTAAGATCCTTACCGAGGGCCGGCTTTAGCAGCCCCGGCAAGACCCTTGCCGCGGCAGCTCACCCCACGCCTACGAAGCGGATCACCCTTTGAGTCCACTACCCCCATAGGGCAAGGATTCAGGAGATATCCCCGTGGTGGCATGCAGATCTTTGTGAAGACATTCAAGATCAGATACACACTGAGAAGACGATGACCTTTGGCGGGATCCCAGCCAAGGAGGACCACAAGACCTCTGGCAAGCACCTTGCCAAGGATGACAGCAGGCGCCGCGGCAAGACCCTTGCCGGAGCCCCGGCAAGGCCCTTGCCAAGGACATCCGCAGGGCCACCATCAGGCTCGCACCAACTAAGCTTCCACCGCCCCATGCAGCTGCCGACCCAACCAGCTGGGCAGGCACCTGCGTGGCAACATGCAGATCTTCGTGAAGACCCACCATTGCGCCACCTTAGCTGCCTGCCTGCCTACATGGCGTCTCAGGCATCGCTGGCCAGGGCGCGTGTCAACACAAGAAGGAGCGGCGACGGACAAGACGGATGTCTCCCCCGTCCCCGATAAAGCAAGGACACCTAAGCAGGGCGCATTAAATGTGCCTTGTCATGTAATGCGAGGGATAACCTCGCATCACTGTACCCTTTCCACCTCCTGTGTGCCACTGTGGCAACCCCTTTTCCCTATAAAAGGAGGCCCGAGGCGACCAGGAGAAGGATTCGGCTTTTCAGAACTCCTCACGACTCGGCTTCTTGGAGCTCCTCACGCCCCATAGCTAGCTGAAGAACACATACATATAATCCACCGAAGCAGGACTAGGGTTTTACGCATCTTTGCGGCCCGTACCTGGGTAAAGGAACCGTGTGCTAACTGTTGGATCCGCTCTTCTCTCAACCCCGCGCCCCGCAACCGTAGTAGGGATTCTTGTGATTCCATAGGTGTCGATCCAATACCCCGACATCTTTGGCGCGCCAGGTAGGGGGGCGCAGTTGTGAGAATCGGCTTTAGCAGTCAGTTCAACGCGTCTTCATCATCATTGCGCCCAAGAAGAAGGCGACAGTGGCAGTTGGCCAGTCGGAAGCCGGACAGCCCGTCCCGACGCGGGCGAGCAGCGGACCGATCGCGGAAAGGACCCGGGGCGCTGCTCGCGAACACCAACGCCGTCCCAGCAGCCGGAGTTTGGGAGGTGGCGATGTTTGTGCGCCTGGTAACGGGCCACACACCGCCAGTTCCAAAGACGGAGCCAGGCCCTCTGCGAGTGGCGCGGGGCCTTCCAAGGTCGCTGCCGCATCACCCGAGGGAGACGCAAGGGCCTCCAGGACTCCCACGCCGGCGCCAGCAGCGCGCTCCTCTCAAGCAGCGCGCGACGAACGGCGTCATCACGCCGAAGATCCCGGGCGACGCCATGGGAAGAGCCCCGAGCGCCACTCCCGGGACATAGAAGACCTGCCCGCCCGTCGAAGCACTGGTGGAGACGTATGCGGCCGTGGGATCGTGATGGAGCTCCTCCTGACATGGTCAGGGGTCGAAGCGCGTCGCGGTCCGTGCAGGTTTCGCTACCCTTAACCCCAGCCGAAGCCCTGGCGCGCGCGCAGTTGCTCCTCGACTTTCCTCCTGTTACGAGGAAACTCGATGAATGGAGAGCCACCATCCGAAGCCTTGTCGCAGTCGCCAACAAGGATGACCCAAATCCAGCGGAGCTCCCAGGTCGACGCTCCGATGGAGTCCCACGCACCGGTGGCAGGAGGACCGACAGCGCCGTGGCTACGGTGCATTCACCTCCTCCTCGCCCGGTACCGCGTGTGTCGACTCGTCGGGACGTCGCGGGCGACGCCATCTCTATAGCGTCATCCGACCCACGGACCCACGGCGACCAGCGTCAAGTTCTTCAGGAGCGAGCTCATGAAGACGCTAGAACCACCATCGAGCGCCGGCGCGGAGCGCGCCACCAGTCAGACAGACGAGCTGGGCCTGCTGTGGACCGCCCAGCACCAGAGAGCCCGGGAGGTCTACCTTACGAGGTAGGCTGTCCGGCTTTTACCCGTGAGCTGCGGCAGTTCCAGTGGCCCTCTCACCGCACCTTCAAGCCCGACGTTGGTGAGAAGTACAACGGCAAGACCCACCCATCGGAGTTCCTCAGCATCTACACCATCGCGATGCAGGCTGCCGGAGCCCGTGACGATAAGGTGCTTGCGAATTACTTTCCGTTGGCTCTTAAGCCCAACGCCATGTCGTGGTTGATGCACTTGTCGGTAGACTCTATTTCCTCCTGGTCGGATTTGTGCCATGAGTTTGTTGGCGCCTTTACTGGGGGTCACCAAGCCCATGGCCAAGCAAGTGATCTGCATGTCATACCCCAGAAGGAAGGCGAGAGTCTGCGCAATTACATACAGAGGTTCAGCCAGGTACAGTACAACATCCCTGATGTTCACCGTGCCGCCATCATCAGCACGTTCCATCAGAACGTGCGTAACCGCAAGATGCGTGAAGAACTGGCGATGACCAAGGTGAAAGATGTGGCAGAACTCTATGTTCTTGCTGATAGATGTGCCCGGGCTGAAGAGGGAAGGAAGTACCCCGACGAAGATGCCGGTGCGGAAACCGACTCTTCAGATAAGGATACTACTGCCCCGGTGAAGAAAGGGCGACACCGCAATAGGAAGCGCAAGGGTAAAGCCGTGCTTGCTGTCGAGGGATCTGATGACGCCGTCTCCACCAAGAAAACCAGGGCGGGTGACCCCAGCAAGGAAATTGCCGGGTGTGTCGCCTGCTGGGCCTTGGCGGCTGCCGAGAAGCCAGGAAACTCTGGCAAGCGATACTGCAAGATCCATCGCACCAAGGGCCATGATCTCCAGGACTAACGATAGGTTGAGCTCCTTGTTGAGAAGCAGAGGGCTGAATATGAGAGGCGGGACAAGGAGAAGGGCCAGGATGGTGCTGAAGGGTCCGGCAAGAAACGTGGCGGCCAAGCAGGCCATCGCGACAAGGATAAACAGCAGGAGAGGCCCGCCCGGGGCCGTGGCAGAAGGCTCGAAGACGACGATCATGAGGAGGACGACGAGTTTGGCGACCAAGAATTTCAGAAGGCTACGGAGGCCATGTGCGTCGATGGCGGCGCCTCGCTGCATACTTCTCACCGCCAACTTAAACAGTGGGCGCGTGAGATTACAGCGGCGGAGTCGTCGTCCGGTGCCGAAAAGCTGCTGAAATGGTCCATCACACCTATCATTTTTGACGCTGAGGATCACCCTGATCGCACTACTGCGGTCGGGTGCTTGCCATTGTTGGTTTCATCGACAATACGCAACCTCAAGGTGACAAAGATGCTAGTCGATGACGGGGCCGGTCTGAACCTACTCTAGCCCACCATGATCGAGAAGCTGCAAGTTCCTGATGGAGACCTCGAAGAGACGGGCACGTTTCAGGGGGTCAACCCAGGGAGAAGTCAACCAAAGGGGAAAGTCATGTTGCCCGTGACTTTTGGAAGTGATCTGAACTACAGGACGGAGAGGATCGTGTTCGATGTTGCCAAGATCCCCTTGCCTTACAACTGGATCCTTGGCTGCCTAGCACTGGCCAAGTTCATGGCAGCGTCACACTACGCCTACAACACCCTGAAGATGCCAGGACCTGTGACGATCATCACCATCCCTTCCGATAAGAAAGATGCGCTGATTTGCGCTGACCAACTATACCAGCAAGCGGTTGCAGCAGCTGCCGCCACAAGGGCACTTGCTCCTACCACTGGAGCCCCGGGAGGGAAGAAGAAGAAGACCGGTGAGACCTCGGGCGCCCACTCCAGCAAGAGCACCTCTTCGGAGTGTTGTGCTCCCATCGATGACGTGCCAGAGAGCTCCGCCGGCAAGAAGAAGACCGGTGAGACCTCGGACACCACTCCGGCAAGCGCACCTCTTCGGAGTGTCGCGCTCCCGTCGAGGACGTGCCAGAGAGCTCCACTGCCAGAAACAAGAGGTCCAGGGCCACACCGCCGGGAACCAAGAAGGTTTCCGTCAAGGAGGACGGCACAGGAGGGGCTTTTACCATAAGCTCCACCCTTGACGACAAATAGGAAGACGCGCTCATCGCCTTCCTGCGGGCGAATGTCGACGTGTTTGCATGGCAAGCATCCGACATCCCCGGCGTTCCAAGGGAGGTGATTGAGCACCACCTTGCTGTCTGTCCTCATGCGCGGCCCGTCAAGCAGAAGGTCAGGAAGCAAGCTTTGGAATGACAAGAGTTCATCACAAATGAGATCCGGAAATTGGAAGCTGCGGGTTTGGTAAGAGGAGTGCTCCATCCGACGTGGTTGGCCAATCCAGTGGTAGTGCGCAAGGCAAATGGGAAGTGGAGGCTGTGTATTGATTACACAGATATCAATAAGGCTTGTCCTAAAGACCCCTTCCCGTTGCCGCGCATCGACCAGATTGTTGACTCCACGACTGGGTGTGACCTGCTGTCATTCCTCGATGCATACTCCGGCTACCATAAGATCTTCATGGCAAGAGAAGAAGAAGAGAAGACAACATTCATCACCCCATGTGGTACGTACTGTTTCGTACGGATGCCTTTCGGGTTGAAGAGTGCTGGCTCGACGTTTGCAAGGGCAGTGCAGATTGGTTTTGAACCCCAGCTCCATAGAAATATGGAGGCTTATATGGATGATATAGTGGTCAAAACCAAGAACAGGGCAACCCTGATACCGGATTTACAAGAAACATTTGCAAACCTACGCAAGATCAATCTCAAGCTGAACCCTGAGAAGTGCGTCTTCGGCGTCCCGTCCGGCAAGCTTCTCGGGTTCTTTGTGTCACAACGTGGGATAGAGGCCAATCCGGATAAGATCAAAGCTGTAGAACAGATTGAAGCACATAAACGGGTCAAGGATGTGCGTCGGCTTGCTGGCTGCATCGCCGCCATGAGCAGATTCATTTCCAAGTCTGCCGAGCGCGCCCTTCCCTTGTTCAAGATTTTGAAAAAGGCGGGCCCAATGGAATGGACGCCAGAAGCTGAAGCAGCATTACAAGACTTGAAGAGGTATATTTCCTCCACGCCAGTACTAGTTGCGCCTAGGCCACAAGAACCGTTGCTGCTATACTTGGTGGCAACAAACCAGGTGGTCAGCGCCGCACTAGTGGCGCAGAGAGAAATTGATGATGAGGTGATAGCAGCGACAGAGCCTGATGCCATTGGTGTAGAGACGACACGGCCGATTGGAGTGCCGCCAAGGAAGAAAATGATGTAGCACCCGGTCTACTTTGTTAGCTCCCTCTTGCAGGGGGCTAGATCGAGGTACTCCGGTGTGCAGAAATTGCTCTTCGGCCTTCTTATGTCCTCGAGGAAGCTGCGTCACTACTTCCAGGCGCACGAGATCACTGTTGTCACTCGCCTCCCTCTACAACGGATATTGCACAATCCAGACGCAACAGGAAGAATTGTAGAGTGGGCATTGGAGCTGTCCAACTTTGGCCTCAAGATTGAAAGTACCTTGACGATTCAGAGCCGAGTCCTGGCGGAGTTCGTTGTAGAATGGACCGCGACACCTGATGAAGAAGTCCAGGAAACTGCTCTCCCCGGCAAAGAGGCGAGTTGCAACTAGATCATGTACTTTGATGGAGCTTTCTCCTTACAGGGTGCCGGGGCTGGCGTACTGCTGTTCGCGCCCACTGGAGAACACCTCAAGTACGTGGTCCAGATGCACTTCCCCAGGGAGGTATCAACAAACAACACTGCTGAGTACGAGGGGCTGCTTGCTCGTCTTAGGATCGCGGCAGACCTCGGAATCAAGAAACTCATTGTCAGGGGCGACTCGCAGCTTGTCGTCAAACAAGTCAACAAGGATTACCAGAGCCCGTTGATGAAGGCCTACATCGATGAAGTGAGAAAGTTGGAAGAGCGCTTTGATGGTATACAGGCAGAGCACGTTCCCCGAGCGGAGAACGACATCGCCGATTACCTGTCAAAGCGTGCTGCCCTCAAGTTACCTGTGGAACCAGGTACCTTTGTGCTTCAGCTTTCTCAGCCATCCGTTGATCCATCAACAGAGCAGAAAAGAGAAGGAAATCAGGGCCCGGCAAGTACTTTCCCGCCAAGCTCCCCGGAGCCACCGGCAAGGATGTTGCTGGGGACACTGAGCCCGCCACGGGACAGCTGGCTCCGGCGGAGCGTCAAGCTCTTGCCGTCGAGACAGCCGCTCCCATGACGGAGGAAATGCCTTTGGTCCTCGCCGTCGAGCCCCAGGCTCCAGCGTGGGCACAACATACTGTCCGATTCCTTCAAACTAGGGAACTTCCCGAGGAGCAGGAAGAAGCGGTAAAAGTAGCCGATCGATCTGCTATGTACCAGTTCGTCGATGACATCCTATACAGAAAGAGACGGAACGGTGTGAAATTGAAGTGTATCCCTCGAGAGGAAGGACTGGGGCTGTTGGCAGAGATACATGGAGACATATGTGGATCCCACATAGGGTCAAGAGCCCTTGTCGGCAAGGCATTTCGGCAAGGCTTCTTCTGGCCCACTGCCCTCCAGGATGCGACGGCACTGGTCAACAGGTGTGAAGCGTGCCAGTTCCATTCAAAGAAACTTCATCAACCAGCTCAAGCCCTTCAAACCATTCCTCTCTCCTGGCCCTTCTCGGTCTGGGGGCTCGACATACTGGGCCCTTTCCCCCGCGCTGTCGGGGGCTTTGAGTACTTGTACGTTGCAATTGACAAGTTCACAAACTGGCCAGAAGTGGAGGCAGTAAGGAAGGTCACAACTCAGTCAGCCATCAAGTTCTTCAAGGGACTAGTGTGCCATTTTGGTGTACCCAACATGATCATCACCGACAACGGCACGCAATTCACAAGCCGCACCTTCATGCAATGTACCCAAGACCTCGGCAGCAAAGTCTGTTTCGCTTCCGTTGCTCACCCCCGAAGCAATGGTCAAGCTGAGAGGGCAAATGCTGAAGTGCTGCGAGGATTAAGGATAAATACCTTTGACAGGCTGCACAAGAGCGGGAGGCGCTGGATTCATGAATTGCCGACGGTTCTTTGGTCGATCAGAACGACGCCAAATCAAGCCACCGGCCAGACACCCTTTGCCCTGATATACGAGGCAGAAGCAGTTCTCCCTACTGAACTCATATACGGGTCACCTCGAGTGCTCGCTTATGATGAGCTTGAGCAAGAGCTACTGCGGCAAGATGGCGCAATGCTCCTTGAGGAAGATCGTCTTCGGGCGGCTGTGAGAGCAGCACGCTACCAGCAGGCCTTGCGCTGCTACCATAGCCGCAAGGTCCATGCCTGAAGCTTTGAGGAAGGCGACCTTGTTCTTCGGCGCGTTCAATCGGCCAAGAATACAAACAAGTTGACGCCGAAGTGGGAAGGCCCTTATCGGGTAATACGAGTCACCAGGCCTGACGCAGTCCGCCTGGAGACCGAAAATGCCGTTCCGGTGAGCAATTCCTGGAACATTGAGCATCTTCGCAAGTTTTACCCATAAGGCGCGGCTTGCCGGGCCCCCCGGCAAGCCACCCTTTTGTACAAGCCTTGCCGACAAGGCATGTAACCCTTTGTACAAAGCCAGGCGCAGACCTTAAGCATAAATAAATGAAGCGCTGGCGCCCTAAGTTATAGCATGCATGCTGAGTCGAGTCTCGTCCTTGGTTAGGGTTGATAGTGCTTAGTGGCGGCTAACCCCTAGCTTAGAGGTCGAGTTTGCATCTCTTTGTCTTTCCTCTATCTTCTTTGGTTCACAGGACGCACAGACATCCTTGCCGAAGCCACTTGGGGAGAAGAAAGAGGAACAGACTAGCACCTAGGCCCCGGCAAACCAGTGTTGCCGGGGGCTACAAGGGAAAAGATTCACCCATGGCGAACCAGGGTTGCCGGGGGCTGCAGCTTCAGATAAGTTCTTCATCCTTTATCATGCATTCCATTATGGACTGAGGTATGTGAAACCTCGTTCTTTTCCTTAAAGCTACCATGCTCCCATAACTCTAGGCCCTAGGGCTCGTTCCTGGGACTAAGTTTGGTCATAGTCGCGGCGGCGAAAGGATGGAACGAGGAGCCTAAGCCCACTTCATCCCTGCCTCCGCCAAAGGCGCGAGAAAGGTCGAGCAAAGTAGGGAGACGACAAGGCCTGTTGCCGGGCGAGAAAATGTTTATCTTAAAGATATCAAGGATTTATTCCTTGTCGTGGGTTTCACCCACAAACAAATGACCCGGCAAACATCCCTTTTTCATTAAAAACATTCCATTCAGGTACAGTCCATAGGGAATGAAAAACATGAACAAGGGGATTACAAGTTCTAAATCTAACAGGTGCCAGAAGGCTTATAAACTAAAAAGAGATAAGATGCCCGTAATGCCTTTCTTGTCCCTCTCCTCAGGAGGTAGGTCAAGGAGGCGAGAAGGGCAAAAGGAGCGCCTAGGCGAGCTACGGGTGGCAGAAGACACCAAGAGAACATCTTGGTGGCCGCCCAAAGGCTGGATGGTGATGGCGGCGCCGGAAGCAGAGCTCGAAGACGAGGCGGCAGGACGTCAGTACGTGTCGAAGGCATCGGTGCCCGCGTACTCCGACATGACGACCTTGCCACCCGCCTTCTTCCTCTTCCTCTTCCGCAGCCTCCCTACGCCAGCCGCCAAGGGGACGACCCCGAGAAGTTCAAGGAGCCGGCGACGCGGATGATGGGGTCGCCGGTGCCACCGAGAGCGGCGCCCGACACCTAGTCGGACCCGTCATCCTGCCGCCTACCGCCCTCGTCGTCGCTGCCACTGTCCTCCTCGTCACCCTCGTTTGAGGAGGAGTCTTCATCATCGGTGGAGCTCTCCACGCAGCACCTTGCACGAGTCCCGAAGTGCCCGAAGACCTTGACGGAGAGATGGCCATCCTCCATCAACTTGAAATGGAGGGTGAGCCCATCTTTCCGGCTGTGGATATGAGCAAACGTCTTCCATCCTTGACGAAGATACATCACATGAGGAGCAGGGAAGTCGACGCGGACCCGTGTGCAACTGATCCCGCAGCCCCTCATGTGCAGCCGCAGCGACTCCGGCGGATCCAGCTCCATCTCCCGCGCGAATGGGGTCGGGAGACGAAGGCGACGGCGCGGCGGCCGCCGCAACCTGACGAAGAACTCGCAAGGGTCATCCCCAATATGGCCCTCCGCTGGAGGAGGTACTGCTGGCGGGGGCGAGGCCGGCAGGCCGCCCCGTCCTCCTCTTCCCTGAACGCCCCGGCCTCGCTCACGGCCTCGCCCCTCCCCCTTCCCCTCGTGGCCGGCTCTGCCACCGCGGGTGTAGGAGAAGGAGGGGCGCGTTGTCGAGCGGCGACCCTCGCCGCCACCATTGAAAGGCCGGGATTTCCTCTCTCCATGGCGAACGGAAGAGAGGAGCAGAAGCTAAAGGAGAAAGAAGATGGAAGAGTGCGGGGCGCCGTCCCTCCCCTCCCACTCTTTATAAAGGGGCGGGGCTGGGGCTAGACCGCCCCGCTCGACCAATCAAGACGCAGAAGGTGCAGGGAGCTGGGACCGACCCGCCGCCCCAACCAGCGACGGCTCGGTTTCCCGCCTCCATCGTTCGCCACCCCAAGTGCATGGGAGACACGTGGCAGACGTGCAGAACCGAGGGGACGGGTGAGGCGACCTCTCCCCACCCCGTGATTGTGGGGAGTGGACGCCTTGAGGACCGCGCCTCGGCCCCATTCAGTAAATGGGCCGCGCCTCCACGCCTCCCCCCGTTTATGGAGAAGGCGCGAAGCCGCCTCTTTACTGCGACGTGACGCATGCCTGTGGAAACCGCCCCGTGCATGCTGCCCACGTCACGCACACCCCTCCACCCTGCGCCGCGCGCGCGGATCGTGGGAGGCGAAGCGCGCGGAGAATCTTACCACGGTAAAAACCATCTCGCCTGCCCACGCACCGTTCTGGGCCTGGCCCAACAACGCGTCGCGCTTATGTGTTGCCCAGGCCCGGGGGCTCCTATCGGTGTACAAAAAGAGGGGTACACTTTTTGTACCCCTATGACTATGCATGGGCAGTCTGAGCCACGCGCACCACCACACCAAGCATGGCAAGGGAGGTAAGCCAGGGTAAGACCGGAGCTTGATGGAACTGGAGCAACACCAAGAGCAAGACCACGAAGAGCAAAGGGACGAAGCGGCTTCCCCCGGCAAGATCCTTGCCGGGAGCCAGTTTCAACAGCCCTGGCAAGATCCTTGCCGGGGGCCGGCTATAGCAGCCCCGGAAAGATCCTTGCCGCGGCAACTCGCCCCACGCCTACGGAGCGAGTCACCCTTTGAGTCCACTGCCCCCATAGGGCAAGGATTCGGGAGATATCCCCGTGGTGGCATGCAGATCTTTGTGAAGACATTCAAGATTAGATACACACTGAGAAGACGATGACCCTTGGCGGGATCCCAGCCAAGGAGGACCATAAGACCTCCGGCAAGCACCTTTCCAGGGATGACAGCAGGCGTCGCGGCAAGACCCTTGCCGGAGCCCCGGCAAGGCCCTTGCCAAGGACATTCGTTGGGCCACCATCAGGCCCGCACCAACTAAGCTTCCACCGCCCCATGCAGCTGTCGACCCAACCAGCTGGGCAGGCACCTGCATGGCAACATGCAGATCTTCGTGAAGACCCACCATTGCGCCACCTCAGCTGCCTGCCTGCCTACATGGCGTATCAGGCATCGCTGGCCAGGGCGCGTGTCAACACAAGAAGGAGCGGCGACAGACAAGAAGGATGTCTCCCCCGTCCCCGATAAAGCAAGGACACCTAAGCAGGGCACATTAAATGCGCCTTGTCATGTAATGCGAGGGATAACCTCGCATCACTGTACCCTTTCCACCTCCTGGGTGCCACTGTGGCAACCCCTTTTCCCTATAAAAGGAGGCCCGAGGCGACCAGGAGAAGGATTCGGCTTTTCAAAACTCCTCACGACTCGGCTTCTTGGAGCTCCTCACGCCCCATAGCTAGCTGAAGAACACAGACATATAATCCATCGAAGCAGGAGTAGGGTCTTACGCATCTTTGCGGCCCGAACCTGGGTAAAGGAACCGTGTGCTAACTGTTGGATCCGCTCTTCTCTCAACCCCGCGCCCCGCGACCGTAGTAGGGATTCTTGTGATCCCATAGGTGTCAATCCAATACCCCGACAGCGTCTAAGGATCGAAGGCAAGAGGAGGAAGGGGACATGATGTTTACCCAGGTTTGGGCCCTCTTGATGGAGGTAATACCCTACTTCCTGCTTGATTGACTTTGATGAGTATAGGGGTTACAAGAGTTGATCTACCTCGAGATCGTAATGGCTAAACCCTAGATGTCTAGGTTGTATGATTACGATAGCTCTACAGACTAAACCCTCTGGTTTATATAGATACCGGAGGGGCTAGGGTTGTACAGAGTCGGTTTACAGAGAAAGGAATATTCATATCCGCACGCCAAGCTGGCCTTCCATGCCAAGGAGAGTCCCATCCGGACATGGGGGAAAGTCTTCTGTCTTGTATCTTCATGGCCCATCAGTCCGGCCCACATCACATAGCCTGGACGCCCGAGGACCACATAATCCAGGACTCCCTCAGTAGCCCCTGAACCAGGCTTCAATGACGATGTGTCCATCACGCAGATTGTCTTCGGCATTGCAAGGCGGGTTCCTCCTCTGAATACTTCAAAATAGCTGATCAACGTTAACTATATCCGACTCTGTTTAACAGCTACAACCCACTACCACAAGGGTACACCACTTAGTTAAAAACATAATATGTCTTTACTGGCAACTTTGCTAGCGAGACATTACGTCTGGCCTTTCCATTATTTTGAATCATTTTTCAACTTCCCATTTCCTGTTTTGAGATGCAGGCTTCGGTGATACGTCTTGTCAAAACAGAGACCACGTTCTCTTATCACGGGATTCTCATCAACACGGGCCTGGGTAATCCAACCGTGCCGTCCGCACGACCCCTTGGGAATAGGCGTGTTTTAAGGCTCGTGGGGGGGGGGGGGCGCTCTATATTTACGGCCTTTATAAGGAGATAAGAATCCACCTTTTCACCCCACGCCTTCTTCTTCCTCAGCCCATCCGCCCTTGAGCTCCAGCGCCCAAGCTTTGATCCCTTCCGTCTCGAGAAAACACTTTAGCCATGTCTAGATCCGGAATGCAGGGCAAGTGGATGCCCTCCTCCGTCACGGAGGAGAACATCAAGCAGCTCCGGGAAGCGGGATATTTAGCCAAGGAAATCACCCACCGGCTTCCAACCAAGAAACATATCGTCCCTACTCCGAAGCCCAATGAGAGGGTAGTATTCATTCCTCATTTCCTTCGCGGACTAGGGTTTCCCCTCCATTCTTTTGTCCGCGGCCTTATGTTTTACTAAGGCTAGATTTCCATGATCTAGCCCCGAATTCCTTTCTTGACATTTCAGCATTCCTCCGCATCCCTCCCCATTTCGGCCTATGGCTCAAGGTCTTCAATGTGAAGCCAAAAGTGGTGGATGGCCAACACGTGGAGTGCGGAGGCGCCATGGTGAGCCTTTGTGGAGACCGTGAAGGGGTGGCAGCAGGAGTGGTTCTATGTCACAGAACCCCATGACTCCACATGGGCCGCTCCCCCCGAGTTCAAGTCCGGGCCTCCATTGCGGCTGACATCCTGGCTCAACAAGGGCCTGGACTGGGCGTCATCCGACGAGGTGACGATGCTGCAGAAACGCATTAAGAGTATGGTAGACAAGAATAACAGTCTTGCTAGCATGATCCAGGTAATGCTTTTTCGCCGGATTCTGCCCTGCCAAGGCTGGACTCAACGCATGTGGGAGTTCGACCCGGCCGGTCCCCGGACCCTGCAGTGGTTCTTTGGCACAAAGCACGAAGACATTTGGAAACTGCTGTTCAAGACCCGAAAGACGTGGCCGAAAACGACCGAAGACCTCGGCCTTGATTGTACTCACGCATCATCTCCCGTAAGTTTTTCATGATAACTTCAGTATTTGTAAATCCAAGGGGCATACTAAGCTTTCCATTCTTCCCACAGAGCTGAACGAAGAAAGGGGAGCGGATTCACTATCCAGCTCCGCTACCCGAAGACCCGTCCATCCCTCTACTAATGAGGATGCTGGTTCCGGTGCCATATCAGGCGCCGGAAAAGAAGGCGAAGAAGAAGGGCAAGGAGGCGAAAAGTGGCCTCCATCATAAATGTGCTTCGGACGTAGTGTCCGAAGACACCAAGACTCACTCCTCCCCTGACGAAGACGAAGGGGAGGAGGAGGAAGAGAGTAATTCTCCCCTTAAGGGGGAAAAGAAGAAAAGGGGGTCTTCCTCAGATCTAGAGGTGGAGGCGTCCTGATAGAGGCAAAGGTGTCCCGTCTTTCGATGAGATGGTGGCTATCATTTGGATGAAGTCGACTTTGACGATCCGACTACGAACGTGCGTGGATGTCGCGCCTTAGCAATCGCTAAACCAACTCCGAGAGGTTGTTGACCACGCCGGAGCACGATCAACCTGACCACGAAGGTCTGTTTCCTGCAGGCAAACGAAGAACAAGCAAGAAACTAAGATTGCAATCTGGATATTGCGAATATAAGAGGAAAGCTTTATTGATCAAGGTGGGGTTCTGTGACGCCTTGGTCTGGTCATTGAACACAAACGAAGTACGCGAAGTTGCAGCTATGGCGAACTTTTAATCTAAACAAAACCCAAAGTCTAAACGACGCCCTAAGGGCTGTATATATGAGGGAAAGAGGGGGGAATTTCGTGGCCCTTGGTGGAGGGGTCCGAAACCAACCCTAACTCTTGTTTCCCCACACATACGGACTCTAAAAACAGCCTATACTCAAGTATTTCGAAATTACATGGGCCTGGCCCAAAAATAAGGTGACACAGCACCTATAATAGCCTCTGGACGAAATTTATGAAGTGGCATCTTGTATATTTCGTCCAAGGCTTCTCGCACTCATTATGGTGGCTTCAAAGTCCTGAAATCATCAATTGAAACTCCATTCTTGTTCCCCTTGCGCATGCCATCATCTCCATGCTTGATCTTGCTCCAATGTTCATCCTTCTTGTCCAAGCTAGGCCCTTCATTTGTAAGCAAGACAAATGTATCCAATTTAGGCAGCATCATATTCTCATGAACATTAGATTCATTACCAAGAAACGAAAGTACCTGGTAATTTAGTTGGCGTGCGCGAGCTCTAGTAATTGGTCCTGTATATGTGTCAGTTGGAGCTGTGGGTGTAACCTTGTTAGTGATGTCCTCATCATCCTCCCCTTCTTGAATTGAAGTCGTCCTCGACGGAAGCTCATCTTCCTCACCCAAGTAAGGCTTCAAATCTGCAATGTTAAATGTGGGACTAACCCCAAAATCTGCAGGCAGCTCAAGTTTATATGCATTATCATTCATTTTCTCTAACACCTTGAAAGGACCATCAGCACGTGGCATTAGCTTTGACTTGCGCAAATTAGGAAACCTATCCTTACGCAAATGTAACCAAACAAGATCTCCAGGTGCAAAGACAACACGTTTTCTACCCTTATCTCCAACAAGTTTATATTTAGCATTCATGCGCTCAATATTTTCCTTAGTTAACTCATGCATTTTTAAGATCAATTCAGCACGTTGTTTAGCATCAAAATTAACCTTCTCCGAAGATGGAAGAGGCAACAAATCAATAGGTGCACGAGGTAGGAAACCATAGACAATTTCAAAAGGGCACATCTTAGTAGTAGAATGCAACGAACGATTATAAGCAAATTCAATATGAGGCAAGCATTCTTCCCACATTTTCTTATTATTCTTCAAAACAGCCCTTAGCATAGTAGACAAAGTTCTGTTGACTACTTCAGTTTGTCCATCAGTTTGGGGGTGACAAGTAGTACTAAAAAGCAGTTTAGTCCCCAACTTAGCCCATAAACATCTCCAAAAGTGGCTAAGAAATTTAGTATCACGATCTGAAACAATAGTATTTGGCACACCATGCAAGCGAATAATTTCACGAAAGAACAAATCAGCAACATTAGCAGCATCATCACTTTTATGACATGGTATAAAGTGTGCCATCTTCGAGAACCTATCCACGACAA
The DNA here is from genome assembly GCA_902687465.1 of Secale cereale. Classification (NCBI taxonomy): domain Eukaryota; kingdom Viridiplantae; phylum Streptophyta; class Magnoliopsida; order Poales; family Poaceae; genus Secale; species Secale cereale. The sequence continues at coordinate 415,058,646 of LR738715.1, forward strand.
CAAATATGCTATCCCTCCCCTTCTTTGTTCGAGGTAAACCCAAAGCAAAGTCCATAGATATATCTTCCCAAGGAACACTAGGGACAGGCAAAGGCATATATAAACCATGAGGATTGAGTCGTGACTTAGCTTTTTGACATGTAGTGCAGCGAGCAACAAAACGCTCAACATCCCGTCGCATCTTTGGCCAAAAGAAATGTGTAGCAAGTACGTCCTCCGTCTTCTTCACGCCAAAGTGTCCCATTAATCCTCCTCCATGCGCCTCCTGCAACAACAAAAGACGAACAGAGCTAGCTGGAATGCATAGCTTGTTAGCTCGAAACACAAATCCATCACTAACGATGAACTTGTTCCATGTTCTCCCTTCTTTACAATTCTGCAATACATCTTTAAATTCAGCATCATGCACATATTGATCTTTGATGGTCTCCAAACCAAATATTTTAAAGTCAAGTTGTGAAAGCATAGTATAACGACGAGACAATGCATCAGCAATAACATTTTCTTTTCCCTTCTTGTGTTTAATAACATAAGGGAAAGTCTCTATGAATTCAATCCATTTAGCATGTCTACGGTTCAATTTTGCTTGACTTTTAATGTGCTTTAAAGATTCATGATCAGAATGTATAACAAATTCTTTGGGCCATAAATAATGTTGCCATGTCTCCAAAGTCCGAACAAGAGCATATAATTCCTTATCATAAGTAGAATAATTCAGACTAGGCCCACTCAATTTTTCAGAAAAATATGCAACAGGTTTACCATCTTGTAATAACACACCTCCTAACCCAATTCCACTAGCATCACATTCAAGCTCAAAAGTCTTATTAAAATCAGGAAGTTGGAGTAAAGGAGCATGTGTCAACTTATCTTTCAATACCGTGAATGCTTCTTCCTGTGCAGTACCCCAAACAAAAGGCACATCCTTCTTTGTAAGCTCATTGAGAGGTGCAGCAATGGTGCTGAAATCTCTCACAAAACGCCGATAGAATCCAGCGAGGCCAAGGAAACTCCTCACGTGTGTGACCGTTTTGGGCTGCGGCCAACTCTCAATAGCTTCAATCTTGGCTTTATCAACCTCAATTCCCTGTGGAGTAACAACATAGCCAAGAAAAGAGACTCGGTCGGTGCAAAAGGTGCACTTTCCAGGGTTACCAAATAAACGTGCATCACGTAGAGCAATAAAAACAGCACGTAAATGATCCAAAGATCTGCTAAATATCAATATATCATCAAAGTATACTACCACAAATCGTCCAATGAAAGCACGTAAAACTTCATTCATTAATCTCATGAAAGTACTAGGTGCATTAGTTAACCCAAAAGGCATGACTAACCACTCATATAATCCAAACTTAGTTTTAAATGCTGTTTTCCATTCATCTCCCAATTTCATACGAATTTGATGGTATCCACTACGCAAATCAACTTTGGAGAATATTGTAGAGCCACTCAATTCATCAAGCATATCATCTAGCCTAGGAATAGGATGACGATAACGAATAGTAATATTATTAATGGCTCTACAATCAACACACATACGCGATGTACCATCCTTTTTCGGCACTAGAATAATAGGAACAACACAAGGACTAAGGGATTCGCGTATATAACCTTTGTCGAGTAGCTCCTGTACTTGACGCATAATCTCCTTCGTCTCTTCTGGATTGGTACGGTATGGTGCGCGGTTGGGTAGCGATGCACCGGGAATTAAGTCAATCTGATGCTCAATCCCTCGAATAGGTGGTAATCCCGGTGGCACGTCTTGTGGAAAGACGTCCGCGAACTCCTGCAAAATGTTAGCGACAGCAGGAGGCAAAGAGGAAGGCACGTCCTCGAATGAAAATAATGCCTCTTTGCACACAAAACCATAGCAAACAGATTTGCTAAAATCTAGCTCATCAATATCAGATTTGGTGGCAAATAAACATGCAGTTTTCAATTTAATTTCAGAAGCAACAGTAGATGGTTTATTATTAGGCTTCATTTGTTGCTCAAATTCTTTTGGCACAATCTGATTTTCACTCTTATTTTTCTCCTGTTTTGCTTTATTAGCTCTATTAATATCATCTTTCAAAATGGAATCAGGAGTCATAGGAAGCAAAGTAAAATTTTTATCCTTATGAACAAGAGTATACTGATTGTTTCTACCATGGTGTACAGAATTTTTATCAAATTGCCATGGTCTACCAAGTAATAAGGAACATGCTTGCATAGGTACCACATCACAATCAACATAATCAGCATATGTAGAGATACTAAAATGCACACGAACAGTACGTGTTACCTTAACCTTGCCGCTGTTGTTGAACCATTGGATGTAGTAAGGATGTGGATGTGGTCTTGTGGTGAGAGATAGCTTCTCCACCATCTCCATGCTAGCCAAGTTGTTGCAACTCCCTCCATCTATGATCACGCGAACAGAACGTTCCTTCACAACTCCCTTTGTATGGAACAAATTATGCGTCTGATTTTGCTCAGCTTGTGTAACCTGCACACTCAAAACACGTTGAGCAACTAAACATTCATACCTGTCAGCATCTTCAGGAGCCATGTATTGCATCTCATGATCAGAATCGTCTCCGCCGTGTTCTTCACGTGTAATAAGAGCCAAAGTCTCCTCATCATAGTCACTAGCGGATTCATATCCACCATCCTCAGTAGCAATCATCACACGCTGAGATTTGCAATCTCTCGCAAAATGTCCTCTTCCCTTACAACGACGACAAATAATATCACTGGTGTGCCCTGTTGATGCCATGGAAGAAGAAGAACTCTGTGCAGGCCCAATAGGTGTGCTCTTGGCAGATAATGGTGGTTGTGCCTGCTTCCTTGTATCACGGCTGGAGGTAACAGCTGAGGGAGGTGTCGGTGCAGTAGAATGTGAGGAAGTAGAGGATGCACGCGGTGTCCATGATGAAGGTCGTCCTGCAGAAAAGTTAGTCCGCGCCGATGCCTGTCGATCCTGCACTTCACGTTCAGCTTTACAAGCAAGATGGAATAAACGAGTGATATTAGTATAATCCTTATACTCTAGAATGGTCTGAATCTCTCTATTTAATCAACCCATAAAACGTGCAAGCATAGCTTCATTCTCCTCAACAATACCACATCTAATCAGGCCAGTTTGTAATTGCTGATAATATTCTTCTACAGAATTTTTTCCTTGTCTTAAGCGCTGCAGTTTTTGAAGTAATTCACGTTGATAATATGGTGGAACCCAACGAGTACGCATAGCAGTTTTCAAAGCAGTCCAAGTAGCTGGAGTAGGATATAATCTACAATGTTCAGACCACCAAACACATGCAAAACTAGTGAAAGCACAAACAGCAGCAGGAACACGTCTCTCCTCGGGATAGTTTAAACATGTAAAACGTTGTTCAGTTTGTAACTCCCAAGTAAGATATATATCAGGAACATATCTACCCTCAAATGGTGGAATATTCAATTTCAGTTTAGGAAGATGGTCATGTACTCAGGTGGTGGTGCAGCCCTACCGTTTCGATGATATGCATGAGGACGACCTGGTGGTGGTGGTGCTGGTTGTTGCACGTAGTTCTGATTTTGGTCAACCTCATCCTCGTAATGGTCCTCCACCTCTGCAGTAGCAGCAAGAGCTACAGAAACATCAACAGCAGCACCAGAAGCTTGACCAGTCTCAAGGGGAACGCGCTGTGCTCGTCCCACTTGATTCGGAAGGCGACGTTGTTGTTGTTGTTGTTGTTGTTGTTGTTGTTGTTGTTGAAGAGGTGGAACAGCTGCAGCAGCCGGTGGTGGTGGAAAACGCGCAAGCAATTCAGCAAACTTGTTATCGAGCTTTGTTTCAAACGTCTTCTCCATGCCATCTATCTTCTCCATGGCCTCGTCAAATCTGTTTAGCACATCTTGCACCTGTTCACTCATCATTTGCTGAAACTTATCATGAAGCTCCTTGTTCGTCAAGTTCTCCCAGTCATTCTTGTCGACTTGTGATCCTGGCATGGTTAGCAGCAATAGAAACACACAAGAATATGATCCTACAAACTACTAATAAGTGGTGGGGGTGGCGGGGTGTCACAAATCCGACAAGCAAATCTCAAATTCTTACCAGTTCTTACCCAGCAGCAGGTGGTGATCGGCAACCGTGGTAGTCAAAACTCTCAAAGCTTGGATAAAGCGATTACCAGGGAGAGTCAAACGCACGACGTAGATGTATGTGGAGCTGGGAAGGCTTATAAGATGGTAGCAAAAGTGGTCAGCAATAATCAATTCAGAGATGCAAAGTTGAATAAACGCTCAACGACGGTACTGTGCTGGTCCTAGGCTAGACCGTACTAGAGACGCGAGCCTAGAACACTAACAAAATCACGGCGCTGCACGTAATAAAGGGGAAAGCACACTCTGATTTTTTTTTCGCCTCTTTTTTTTTTGCGCTCCTTTTTTTTGCGCTGTTTTTTTTTTTGGCCGAAAATCACTATAATGGCGAGTGTCCCAAAATACTTCCCAAGTCAAACTAAGATGATAAGCACGAAATTTTTTTGACGAATTTTTTTTTCGGAATCAGGGCAGCGACGACGAAAAAGTGCGGTAAAAAAACAGTATGATGGCACGTGTCTCAAAAGACTCAGAAAAGCCCAAAAATAGGATAGGGAAAAAAAATTCACCTGTCGAAATTTTGGCCTAAAAACTGCCCGGGGGTCTCCAGACTCGTTTTTTTTTCCGAGACCTACGCAGGCAAGGAAACACAAATCCGAAACCTAGATGGATCTCGAGAACAAACCTAATATGAAAAGAACTCGGATTGGCGGTGGATATATGGTGGTAGGATATGGCAGCGGTGGTAGGTTATGGCAGCGGTGGTGGTATGTGGTGGCAGTGGTGGGATATGGCAGTAGCGGTGGTATGGCAGCGGCGAAGAATATGGTGCGGCAACGACGTGACAAACTGTGAACAGAACTCGAAACTCTAAAGAACTAGACGCTAAGACCAGCAACTTGACACGACGATGCAACCGCAAATTCAACAAAGCAAATACAGAAAAGATTATGCAAAGGCTCAGATTGGTTCAGATGGGATGAACTAACCCTAATTTTTTTTTGGCTTTTTCGTGGACTGTAGGTATGAAGAACAGACTTGGTCTAATCTACGAAAAACTGTAAAATCTCACCGAGCAACCTGGAACTCTGATACCACTTGATAGAGGCAAAGGTGTCCCGTCTTTCGATGAGATGGTGGCTATCGTTTGGATGAAGTCGACTTTGACGATCCGACTACGAACGTGCGTGGACGTCGCGCCTTAGCAATCGCTAAACCAACTCCGAGAGGTTGTTGACCACGCCGGAGCACGATCAACCTGACCACGAAGGTCTGTTTCCTGCAGGCAAACAAAGAACAAGCAAGAAACTAAGATTGCAATCTGGATATTGCGAATATAAGAGGAAAGCTTTATTGATCAAGGTAGGGTTCTGTGACGCCTTGGTCTGGTCGTTGAACACAAACGAAGTACGCGAAGTTGCAGCTATGGCGAACTTTTAATCTAAACAAAACCCAAAGTCTAAACGACGCCCTAAGGGCTGTATATATGAGGGAAAGAGGGGGGAATTTCGTGGCCCTTATTGGAGGGGTCCGAAACCAACCCTAACTCTTGTTTCCCCACACATACGGACTCTAAAAACAGCCTATACTCAAGTATTTCGAAATTACATGGGCCTGGCCCAAAAATAAGGTGACGCAGCACCTATAATAGCCTCTGGACGAAATTTATGAAGTGGCACTCATTATGGTGGCTTCAAAGTCCTGAAATCATCAATTGAAACTCCATTCTTGTTCCCCTTGCGCATGCCATCATCTCCATGCTTGATCTTGCTCCAATGTTCATCCTTCTTGTCCAAGCTAGGCCCTTCATTTGTAAGCAAGACAAATGTATCCAATTTAGGCAGCATCATATTCTCATGAACATTAGATTCATTACCAAGAAACGAAAGTACCTGGTAATTTAGTTGGCGTGCGCGAGCTCTAGTAATTGGTCCTGTATATGTGTCAGTTGGAGCTGTGGGTGTAACCTTGTTAGTGATGTCCTCATCACGTCCAAGAAAGGGAGGATCTCCCTCACGGATGACTCCGAATCGGACGCAGATGAGTGGCGCCCCTGGACGAAGCCGCTGGCCGAATCGTAAGTACCCCGAAGGCATTTGTGCTCATATACTTTTCCGCCTTGTGATTGTAATATACTGAATTATGTGTTGCAGTCCGGCTCGCGTCCACCCCTAGCGATTCTCATCTTCGAGGAACTCGCTGGATCCAAACGTGATGGATAGTGGGTCGTCTCCGCCGACCTCCTCCCCCAAAGCTATGGACAATGCCGAAGTGCTGTCCCAAAGGACCCTTCCGGGTCAGGGAGAGGTCCGGGAATCCGTCGAGGCGGCACCAGAGGGCGATACCTCTGGTGCTGGAAACCCGGGGGCACTGACCCCTATGGAGACTGGCGACGGGGGCCATGCCCAATTCGTCCCACAACCGGACATTATTCCGGAGACCCATACGACTCTAGAATCAGGTGAGCAACCTCCTTTGAAAGAAGGGAGTGTGCAAATTCCACCGGCGACCTTTGTCAATCTGGAGGCGCCGGATACTCTCACGGAAGCACTTCAGAGTGCCGTCATTGTAGAAGAACATCATACCCTTATGGGCACGGTGGTTGATAGAGTTCGGTTCGCCAAAAGCGGATTGAATGAGGGTTATACTAGCCTTCTGAGAGGCTTTGAGGTAAATAATATAATACCTTTTGGCTATATGAGAAAAAGTGTTTGTGTATAGATAGTAGCCCCCGAGACTCTGTTCGGTGTTCACAAAGAAAGGCTGAAAAGAGGATCTAAGTACTCATACAGGATATTAACGTACATATCTATTTGAATCAAACATGTTGCGATGCAGGCTTCAGCTTCCCATGCCACCGAAGCGTCTGAGCTGAGGCGGAAGTTAGCGGAAAAGCAAGGTATGTAGTACCAAAAATGCGTCTGAAATAATATCAGCAATAATTTTTCATCCGAATGATTGTGATAACTTTGCTCACAGCTGACGCGTCTGAGGTCGAGACCCTCAAGAGCGCACTGGCTGAGGCGAAGAAAGAGGTGGAGAAGGAACAAGCCACCCGCCTAAAGCATGAGTCAAGGGTGGAGGAAGTCTAGCAAGAGCTTAAGGATGCTATAAGCAAATGTGAGTCCTTAGAGCGCAAAGCTTCGGATAAAAAATCCGAACTTGCTAAGGCTCTCCAAAGTGCTCAGCAGGCCCGGACTGAAGCCCAAAATGCCTGTCGGGAGATCCAGGAGGCGAATCAAATTGTGGCTGGTAAGGCCTTTAATATGCAGAACAAATTTGTGAGGAAGAAATACATCTTACTGACCCGGATTTGGAGTTCTACAGGAGTGTTTGCGGACCTGCCCCAGAGTGTTGCCGATGCTGCGGAATTCTTCCGAGCCGAAGAGGGGAGCTCAATGGAAAAATTGTTCTGGTCACAGTATCTTGTGCGTGAGCATCTTGTGCCCCTTAGTGATCAGCTGAAGCAGTTGTCCGAACTGCATAGGGTGGCCGGATTGGCCATGAGGGATTTTATAATCCGTCTGTGGCCTGCCGAGCCCATACCCAGCAACTACTTCGGGCTTGTGAAGCGGTTGGTCAGTGCCGGCCCCCGGCTTGATGCTGTGAAGCGGTCGGTCTGCATCATAGGTGCGCGGATGGCCTTCACCCGTGTCAAGGTGCAGTGGGCGAAGACGAACGCCGTCAAGCTTGCGACCGAGGGACCGCCCACAGGCAAAGAGCACCGCACGCCGGAGCGGTATTTCGATGATGTCCTAGAAGGATCCCGCATTGTAGAGGGCCAGTGTTCGAAGGACATCATGTTTGGATGAATGTATTCATGTTGTCCATTCCTCTATTATGAAACAAGGCTTAATATGTTGTTTTGTTTTCTGTTGAAATATTTGAGAGTTGGCCAGTCGTCGGCTTCAGCCCCCACGTAGATAGTACGGGGGTGTTCGGTATAACACCTAAACACTCTTGACCCAACGATTTGGTCCGTGAAGGAGGTGTTAGTGCGGCGAACCAGGCAATCAGACTATATGGCTTTATCGCTCTCGCTTAGCCATATGAGTTTTATAATGGGAGTATAGGATCAACCCCTAGTATTGTTCGATTATCTGAACTTGGGTGCTGTAGATGTCTGGCCGGGCGAAGGCCGGTCTATCGTGTAATGCGGAGAAAACCGCAAGAGATTTATATTTAGTCACTGAATAGCTGACCAGCTCTCGCCACATCATGACAGTCAGCTTCCGGCTTTCTCTACTGAGGTGTTTGTCCGGATCAACCAGAAACACAATCGCAGTAGTTCTCCCTTTACTACCTTAGTCGAACAGGCGGAACGTAAGGTAGTAACCACAGGAGCCGGGCAACCCAACTATTGACCAAATACATGATTCGGAGTCGATGCATATAATGCTATATTCGGGACGCCGAATTGCACTGTGAAAGTGTTCGGACTTTGTTTAGTATTTTTAAAAAATGTACGTGGCTCAATGGATCCCCTGGCGATATAAGTCGTACCGAGGTGTACATGACAATCGGACAAAAACAGGGAAACACAGATTAAGAGATAATGCAATAGGTTGGGCTGGAAATTGTTTCCATTATAGTCTGATTGATACGTCAAAACGTATTGGTACAAAAAGTGCAGTAAGCAACAAGGCTATTTTACATGCCGAGCACAGGGGATAGATGCGTGTGGGTTTTGCAAACGAACGAGGTGGTCTATAGAGACCCTTTGAGATACTCTGCCGTGCTGCTTGTCTCCATGGTGTATTGTCCTTCGAGAGGATCATCACTCGGTGTTGTCATGATAGGCCTCGAAAAGAGGCCTGAGCACCATTGAAAAGGTGACGTGGGTTGTAAGGAACCTGAAAAAGATAAAAGGAAGAGCAAAAAGGAAAATATGGGTGTCCGGATATGGTCTAGCCATATTATGGACTTTATCTTTGTTGTGCCTCCGTCTTTGCCCATGGTATCTTTAGTGCGTAGTTATGTACGCGTGGCACGTAGACCGCAATTCGGCTGGGGCTAAGACATAGGCCGGATTGCTAACCGAGCTCCTGACGAGCCGGGCTCTCGCTCTGTGGTGTAATCCAGACTCGTTTAATAGTGTCCGGGGGCTTGGCCGCCGATGTGGTATTCGGCTTGATAAGGCCGCCCTATACTTCCGATGCCAGGGCCGTGGTGTACTCCTCAATACGAAGGGAGCCTTCCATGTTTCCATTGACTGTTATAACACCGCCTGGTCCGGGCATCTTGAGTTTGAGGTAAGCATAGTGCGGGACCGCATTGAAGCGAGTGAACACGATTCGTCCGAGCAGTGCATGATAGCCAGTGCGGAAGGGGACGGTGTCGAAGATCAAGTCTTCGCTTAGGAAGTTGTCCAGCGAACCGAAGACGACCTCCAATGTGATTGAGCCTGTACAACGGGCCTCTACACCAGGTATTACTCCGTTAAAGGTAGTTTTGGTGGGCTTGATCCTTGACGGATCAATACCCATCTTGCGGACGGTGTCCTGATAGAGCAGGTTAAGGCTGCTGCCGCCGTCCATGAGGACTCGTGTAAGGTGGAATCCATCGCTGATTGGATCGAGGACTAGTGTGGCCGAACCACCGTGACGGATACTGGTCGGATGGTCTCTGCGATCAAAAGTGATCGGACATGCTGACCATGGGTTGAATTTAGGGGTGACTGGCTCTATCGTGTAGACGTCCCTTAGCGCGCGTTTGCGCTCCCGCTTGGGGATGTGGGTGACGTATATCATATTCACCGTTTTGACTTCGGGGGGAAATTTCTTCTGACCCCCTGTTTCCGATGGACGCGGCTCCTCCTCGCCGTCCTCGCTGGGCGACTCTTTCTCCTTATGTCCGATATTTAACTTACTGGCCTGTTTAAAGACCAAACAACTTCGGTTGGTATGGTTGGCAGGCTTGTCGGGGGTGCCGTGAATCTGGCAGGGTCGATCGAGTATTCGGTCCAAGCTGGACGAGCCCTCTTTGTTTCTTTTGAATGGCTTCTTCCACTGTCCGGACTTGGAGTTGCTGAATTCGGTGTTGACCACCGTGTCTTTGGTATTGTCATTATTGCTGTGGCGCTTGTGTTTGTTGCGTCGGGGCCTGCCATTGTTATTCCTAGCTTCAGAAGTGCCAGGCTCGCTCGTACTATTACTACTACGTGCTAGCCAGCTGTCTTCGCCCGCGCAAAAGTGGGCCATGAGTGCAGTGAGGGCTGCCATGGACTTTGGCTTCTCTTGGCCGAGGTGTCGGGCGAGCCATTCATCGCGAATGCTATGTTTAAAGTCCGCTAGGGCTTCGGCGTCTGGACAATCGACAATCTGGTTCTTTTTAATGTGGAACCTAGTCCAAATTTTTCTGGCGGACTCTCCGGGCTGCTGGACAATATGACTGAGGTCATCAGCATCTAGGGGATGAATATAGGTGCCTTGGAAGTTGTCTGTAAAGGCATCCTCCAGGTCTTCCCAGCTTCCAATGGAGTTTTCTGGAAGGCTGTTTAACCAGTGTCGAGCTGGCCCCTTAAGTTTTAGGTGAAGGTATTTGATGGTGTGTAGATCGTCACCGCGAGCCATGTGTATGTGGAGAAAAAAAATCTTCAATCCATACTGCGGGATCTGTTGTGCCGTCGTATGATTCAATGTTCGCGGGTTTAAAACCCTCTAGGAACTAGTGCTCCATTACATCATCGGTGAAGCATAGGGGGTGTGCGGCGCCTCTATATCGGGCCACGTCACGACGCAGTTTGGATTAAGTCCGTATGCGGTTTTCGGCCCGAGCATGGTTATGCTTGTCGCGCCAGGATTGATAATCATCCTCTCGTGCCGGGGCACGCCCCCGTGATCCAGAGATTGATCTAGTCTGACCCGCTCTATTTTCCAGGTCATGTCGTAGGTCATATGTGTATCCCGAGCTGTTGTTTCTCCGCTTTTACGGCGAGGTGGTGCGGGCTGGTGTTCGGCTTGAGTTGCCGTTCTGTCCCGGCCACGTGGTGGTCGGTCAGGTCCGTCAGCCGCTATATGCGCGGGTGGCATAGGCTCCAGCGCTTCATCGTCGAATTCGGGTAGCAGCTTACGCTTCGGGTAACTCTTTGTTGGGCATTCGAGGCCGTATTCTTCAGCTGCCAGGATATTAGTCCATCTGTCGTTGAGCAGCTCTTGGTCAGCTTGAAGCTTGTGCTGTTTCTTTTTAGGCTTCTTGCCGTGGCTATTAGCCGGCGCTTAAAGCGCTCTTGTTCAAGGGGTTCCTCTGGCACGATAAAATCTTCATCGCCGAGACTCACATCATCCTTGAAGAGTGGTAGATAGTTGCTATCCTCCGAGTCTTCGTTCCCTACTTGCTCGTCAGGGTCGACTTGCCCCTCCTCCCGATCATCCTGTTCGGATGTTGGTTCGATGGGGTCTTCTTGTTCTTCGGTGTTCTCCGGAGTACCATTTTCTCTAGTGCCGGTATTGCCGTCTTTTCCGCGATGCGATTTAGAGCGGTGCCGCCGATGTCGACGCTTCGGTGGTACCTCAGGAGGTTCATTCTCGACTGGATCCTTCTTATCATCACTATCGCCTTCTTTAGATGTGTCCACCATGTACACGTCGTATGAGGAAGTGGCCATCTAGCGTCCGGTGAACGGCGGGTTTTGGGCCTGCTTATCTCTAGCATCGTCGTCCATACCGTCGATGTCTTCGGAGGTGTAGTCGAGCATGTCAGTTAGATCCTCGACAGTGGCTATAAAGTGGGTGGTGGGTCGGTGGTGGGTGGGGGGTAGAATTCCCTATTTTTAGCCCCTAGTCCGGGCTGGGCGCAATTCGGAAACAATTCCTCTATGATGGCGAGGGATCGCATTAGGTCTAGAGCTTCGTTTAAGAGCGAGGTTTGGATGGGGACCAAAGTTCCTCGGCCGAGCTGCGAGGGTTCGGAGCTAGTGTCCGGCTTTGTGATAACTGCCAGTGGCGCTATCCTCTCCAGTTCTCTAGTGTTGAGCTTTATAGCCGCAGATAGTCCGGCGGGGTCTAGACTCCCGTCTTCAGACCTGGTGACGCGCTCCGGATGTAAGGCCAGAGCGGTGGTTGGAGCCGCGATCCCTTGGAAGATCAAGTCTCCTCGGATATCAGTGACACAGTTCAGATTTCCAAAACTGATCTGGTGACCAGGGGCGTAGCTGTCGATCTGCTCTAGGTGGCCAAGCAAGTTGGCACGCAGTGCAAAGCCGCCGAACACGAAGATCTGGCCGGGGAGAAAAATCTCCTTCCTGGCATCATTGTTGTAGATGATCGATGAAGCCATCGAGCCTTTCGATGACGACATAGTGGAACTCTCAATGAAAGCACCAATGTCGGTGTCAAAACCAGCAGATCTAGGGTAGGGGGTCCCGAACCGTGCGTCCAAGGATCGAAGGCAACAGGAGGCATGGGACACGATGTTTACCTAGGTTCGGGCCCTCTTGGTGGAGGTAATACCCTACTTCCTGCTTGCTTGACTTTGATGAGTATAGGGGTTACAAGAGTTGATCTACCTCGAGATCGTAATGGCTAAACCTTAGATGTCTAGACTGTATGATTATGATTGCTCTACGGACTAAACCCTCCAGTTTATATAGATACCAGAGAGGGCTACGGTTGTACAAAGTCGGTTTACAGAGAAATGAATCTTCATATCCGCACGCCAAGCTTGCCTTCCACGCCAAGGAGAGTCCCATTCGAACACGGGGGAAAGTCTCCCGTCTTGTATCTTCACGGCCCATCAGTCCGGCCCACGTCACGTAGCCCAGATGCCCAAGGACCCCATAATCCAGGACTCCCCCAGTAAGACCATTCTCTTCCAAAGTATCTTCGAGGGTCGGAGGTATCTTGCGCCGATGCAATTATGGAGTTCTCCAGGCGCGTTTGCGGATGTCCCGAGGAGCAGCGCCGATGGCGCCCAACACTTCCGATCCCAGGAGGGGAACAACACCGAGAAGCTGTTCTGGTCACAATTCCTTGCGCTAGAACGTCCAGTACCTCAGAACGACCAGATGAAGCAGTTGGTCGAGCTGCATAATATGGCGGGTACGGCCATGAGGGACTTAATAGTCCGGCTATGGCCCGCTGATCCAATCCCAAGTAGCTACTTTGGGTCGGTGAAGCGACTCGCCGACGCGAGTCCGCGGGTCGACGCTGTTAAGCATTCGGCCTGCATAGAAGGTGCACGAATGGCCTTCACCCGTGTCAAGATGCACTGGGCAAAGATGAAGGCTGCTGAGATAGCTACTGCTGGCCCTCCAGAGGGCAAGGATTATCGGAAGCCATAAAGGTACTTCGGCGATGTCCTAGAAGGAGCCCGTATTGTAGAGGGCCAATGCTCAAAGGATGTAATCTTTGAGTAATTGTATCCGGGTTGTAAAGACTAAGCTTATGAACCGATGTCTATATAATTTTGCGCTTTTGTATTGTAAGCGACTTTTCCTCCTGTGCGGCCGTTTGGTTATATCTGAAAGTTTCCAGTTGTCGGCTTCATCCCCCAAGTAGATACTACAGGGGTGTTCGGTAATGCGCGTGAACACTCTTTATCCAACGTCTTGGTCCACAAAGGAGGTGTCTGCGGAGCGAACCAGGCAATCAGACTATGTCGCTTTAATGCTTTCACTTAGCCATAGGAGCTTGACTCATGGGGCTAAGTACTAGCCCCTAGTGCGTGTGCGTCTTTCTAAACTATGGTGCCCACTTTACGCGGCTGGGCAAAGACCAGCCCCTCGTATAACACGGAGTAGATCACTATCAATCGTGGTATAACACTAGGTCAACGAATCGCTGACCAGCTCTCGCTCATCATGACAGTCAGTTTTCGACTTTCTCTACTGAGGTACTTGACCGGACGAGCCAAAAGTACAATCGCAGTAGTTCTCCCTTTACTACCTTAGCCGAACAATGCGGAACGTAAGGTGGTAAGCACAGGAGCCAGGCAACCCAACTATAGACCCAAGACATGATTCGGAGCCGATGCATATAATGCAATATCCGGGACGCCGAACAGTTCCCGATAGGTGTTTGGACTTGGAGGTGTGCCAGGCCGAATACAACCCGTGGTATTAAGTTCAGGTCTTAAGGCACATGTGGCAATCTAACATGGGGAGAGAACAGAGGTGGTAATAAAATGAACTCCAATCGAATTGGAACCAAACTACTTCTTTTATATACCGTTTAATACGGCGAGCCGTGTGGTTACAGATAATGCCGATAACCTCTTTGGGCATTTTACATGCCAATAGAAGAAAAGAAACTAAAAAAGAGAGAAAAGGTTTACACAGGGCCTGAATCTAACTAATAGAAAGAAATTATGACGGGGGGCCCTCCTGCACGTCTGCGCCATTTTCTCCTTTGTAATGTGTCCTTGAAGAGGGGAGTTATGATGGCTGCCTGTAAAAAAGGAAAGAGAACTCTGAAAAAGAATGTCCTACACAGCCATGGATAAGGTGGGCTCTTTTAACGAACCTGTAAAATAAAATGTATTTTAGAGTCTGAATAGGGTCAAGCCGAATTATGGACTATCTTTATGCAGTGTTCCCCTGACGCCGCCCAAGGTTTTTTAAGGGCGTAATTGTGTACATGAGGTATGTGTTCTACTACCTTGTGGGGCAGTCGACATAGGCGTAACTGCTAATCGAGCTCAGGTTCTTCTGAGCTGTCGCATTGTAGTGCTGGCCGGACACGTTTAGTAGTGCCTGTGGTCTTGACGACCCACGGACAGTTCGGCTTGAATAAGCCGCTTTGGACCTCGGCTGCTAGGCCTGCAGTGTCTTCCTCTGTACGGAGGGAGCGCTCCATATTTCCGTTGACCATGATGATGCCGCGTTGTCCAGGCATATTGAGTTCAAGTTAGCCTAATGCGGGACCGCATTAAAGTGGGCAAAGGCCGTTCTTCCGAGTAGGGCATGATAGCCACTTCGAAAAGGAGCGACGTCGAAGATTAACTCTTTGCTTCGAAAGTTATCAGGAGAGCCGAATACAACCTCCAGTGTTAGTGAGCCTGTGCAGCGGGTCTCTACGCCTGGTATCATTCCTTTAAAGGTAGTGCTGCTCGACTTAATTCTTGACGGGTCTATCCCCATCTTGCAGACAGTGTCTTGGTATATCGGACTAAGACTGCTGCAACCGTCCATATGGACTCGAGTAAGATGATATCCATCAATTATAGGATAGAGCACTAGGGCCGCCGAACTTCCGTGATGGAAACTGGTTGGGTGATCCCTACAATCAAAGGTGATCGGGCAAGGTGACCATGGGTTGAATTTGGGGGCGACAGGCTCTACGGCATAGACGTCCCTGAGTGCGCGCTTGCGCTCCCTCTTGGGGCTATGGGTGGCGTATATCATATTCACAGTTTTACCTCCGGCGGAAATTTCTTCTGCCCCCCAGTGTTCAGCTGGCGAGGTTCATCCTCGTGCTTGCTTTGAGGTCCTTTACCCTTGTGTTCGGCATTTAACTTGCCGGCCTGCTTGAAGACCCAACAATTTCTGTTGGTGTGGTTTGCAGGTTTGTCAGGGGTGCCATGAATCTGGCAAGGCTTTTCTAGTATTTTGTCCAACCTAGATGGACTGTCTCTGTTGCCTTTGAATGGCTTCTTCCGTTGACCGGGCCTAGAGCCACTGAATCCGGCGTTTACTGCCGTGTTATCCGTGTCTGCGGCATTGTTTCGACGCTTATTCTTATTGTGTCGTGGCTTTCCATTGCCGTCCCTGACTTCGGAAGTGCCAAGGTCGCTGGTGCTATTGCTGCGACGAGCTAGCCAGCTCTCTTCGCTCGTGCAAAAGTGGGTCATGAGTGTAGTAAGGGCTGCCATTGTCCCCGGCTTCTCTTGGCCGAGGTGTCTAGCCAGCCACTCGTCTCGGACACTCTGTTTGAATGCCGCTAAGGCCTCAGTGTCTAAACAGTCAACAATTTGGTTCTTTTTAGTTAAGAACTGATTCCAAAGCTTGCGGGCCGACTCCCCGGGTTGCTAGATTATGTGACTTAGATCATCAGCATCCGGGAGCCGGACATAGGTCCCCTAAAAGTTGGCCCGAAAAGCATCCTCTAGATCTTCCCAGCTTCCAATGGAGTTTGCTGGGAGGCTGTTCAACCAGTGCCGAGCTGGCCCTTTTAGGTCAAGAGGTAAGTATTTGATGGCGTGTATGTCATCTCCACGAGCCTTGTGGATGTGAAGAATAAAGTCTTCTATCCATACATCGGGGTCCATCATTCCATCATATGCCTCGATGTTGGCGGGTTTAAACCCTTCTGGAAATTGATGATCCATCACCTCATCAGTGAAGCACAGAGGGTGTGCGACATCCCTGTATTGTGCAATATCGTGGCGTAATTCGGATGGTGTATGTGTTTGGTGTTGGCTCCAAACTTGATTGTACCCGAAATGTTTGGCTTGATAGCCACCGTCTCCCATGGGAGCATGTTCTCTTGATCCGTAGATTGATGTGGCCTGACCGGCTTTTCTATTCAGGTCCTGACGTAAATCGTACTTATGGCCCTGAGCCGCTGTATCCTTTCCTTTATGGTGGGGAGGTGCGGGCTAGTGTACGACATTACTGGCCGCTTTGTCCCGTCCACGAGGTGATCAGTCCGGTTGATTGGCCTGATCATACTACGGCGGAATTGGCGCAAGAGCCTCATCGTCGAATTGGGGCAGCAGTTTGCGCTTGGGGTAGCTCTTTGTTTGACGCTCGTGGCGGTATCTCTCCTCGCCGTCTAACACTTCATTCCATCTGCAATTGAGCGTATCCTGTTCGGCTTTAAGCCGCCACTGATGTTTTTTCAGGCTCCTTGCCGTGGCGATGAGTTGCTGCTGAAAGCATTTTTGTTCGAGGGGTTCCTCTGGGACTATGAATTCTTCGTCTCCCAGGCTGACGTCCTCTTCAGAAACAGGTAGATAGTTACTGTCTTCGGAATTGTTGTGATCGGCAAGTTGTTTAGGGCTGTGTTTGCCATCTTCCCGCTCGTCCTGCTCCACCGCTGGCTCTACGGGGTCATCGGCTTCCTCTAGATCTTCATTGTCTCCGGTGCCCATGTTACTTTCCCTTCCTTTACACGATCGTGAGCGGCGTTTCTGACGCCGACGTTTAGGAGGTTCATTGACGGGCTTATCCTGCTCTGGATCTTTATCGCCATCGTCTTCCTTCTCATTGGGTGTATCCACCATGTACACATCGTAGGTAGAAGTATCCGTCCATCGCCTGGTCACGGGCGGGTTTGTACCTAGATCGGCTTCGACGTCGTGGTCCATCCCATCAATGTCTTCAGAAGCATAGTCTAGTAGGTCGGGTAAGTCTTCGACCGTGGCTACCAAGTGGGTGGTGGGTGGGAAGCAAAATTCCCTGTCCTCAGCCCCCAGTTCGAACTGGGCATAGTTCGGCTGGGAATCCTTTGTTAGGGTGAGAGATTGTAGTAAGTCCTTGCCTCGCTTAAAAGTGAATGCTGGATTGGCGTTTGGGAGTCTGCGGGGCCCAGCTTGGTGAAAACCGCTCCGTTGGGCCCGGAGAGTGCGGATCCTTAAGTCCGGAGCTCATAATCGGGGATGAGTCCGGTGTTCCAGCGGCGGGGAGAATCCCTCTCAATCCTGGATCTGTGAACATCTCAACAGCCGCTGAGTCTGCGGTTTCCATGGCGGGGTTGATCTTGCCGTCTTCTGACAAAGCGATCTGCTCTGGATCTAGGGCCAGAGTCGTCGTAGGTGTTGACCGTGGATGGGATCTGATGATAGATCTAAGATGTCCTCATCGTGTAGGCAGGGGGCAACATCCATGGGTGTGAATCCATCAAAGATCAAGTCTCCACGGACGTCAGCAATGTAGTTCAAGCTTCCAAACCTGATCGAATGACCAGGGGCATAACTGTCAACCTGCTCAAGGTGGCCATCCGTGTTGGCACGAAGCACGAAGCCGCCAAACACAAAAAGCTGGCCAGGGGGAAAATCCCCCTAGTGGTGGCACCGTCATTGATGATGAAGCGTGCCAGTAATCCTTCTGTCGACGACACAATGGAACTCTCAATGAAAGCACCAATGTCGGTTTCAAAACCGGCGGATCTCGGTTAGGGGGTCCCGAACTATGCGTCTGAGGATCGATGGTAACAGGAGATTGGGGACACGATGTTTACCCAGGTTTGGGCCCTCTCGATCGAGGTAATACCCTACTTCCTGCTTGATTGATCTTGATGGATATAGGGTTACAAGAGTTGATCTACCTCGAGATCATAATGGCTAAAGCCTAAAAGTCTAACCTAGGATGTAATGATTCTGTCTCTACGGACTAAACCCTCTGGTTTAATGCACCAGAGGGACCTAGGGTTGTACATGATCATCTTGCAGAGGAAGGAAAGTATTACACCCGGACTCTAACCTTGCTATTTTACACATATGGGAGTCCTATCCGGATACGAGGGATTAGTCTCCAGCAATAGTCTTCACGGCCCACCAGTCCGGCCCATAATGAGTAATCCGGCCTCCCGAAGACCCCTTAATCCAGGACTCCCTCACTCCTCACATACATGGATCCTAACAAACATTTATGGACCTAGTGAACAATGAGGACAAGGCTGAGTTCATTGAGTGGTTCAGCAATATACAAATGCCTAATGATGTGGAGTGGATTATTATGGGGTCCTAAGAGTTGGCCCTGTTGAAGCCTGCAATGTAGGCGCATACTTACAGCCCGCTGCCTGTGCCAGGGATTGCAATCGATCCAGAGACGCGCGCGGGGTAGCTTTCGCCGAGCATAGGGGTGGGCATTCGGTATAAACCTAAAACTCGGTTTATATTTTTGGTTTATACCATTCTTTTTTATTTTGGTTAGGAAAATTAATAACCAAAAATGGTAGCTAAAAATGGCTAGCCAAAAATTTGGTTAACCGGAAATTCAGTACGGTTTTTGATTTAATACAGAAGAACCACACCTATTAGTATTTGTGTTTGAATTGTAGCAGTGGCATCCCTCTTATATAGCAAAAGTATTTGGCTCAAGTCCTCAGTAGTGCGAGGTGGGACTAAAGGAACAAAACGTCCTGGTTAGCTGGACGTTCGCACAACTGGACACACCTTTCACCAAAAATCCCACATGAGCTGGGCCTTGCATGACGCTTGCATGTAGTTATGTGAGTAGGCCCATGTTATGCGCTTTCGTGGGCCAATTAAGCAATCGTGGGCGAGCTCTCAAAAAGAAATGTGATCATGGCGTGACTCCCGGGAGACCTCTGTCATACCTCCTTTTGTGTTGGTTCTCTATGCGTTTACGATGATTCATCCTTTTTGGTTATTCTTCGGTCAACCAAGATAGAAACCGAATATATCAAATTCTATTTGGTTAGTGGTCCTAAAAACAAAATTTATTTGGGACAACACAAAAAACCGAAAATTAGGTTTATTCGATTTTGGCATCGGTTCAGTTTTTGGTCCATCGGTTTTTATGCCCACCCTAGCCGCGCATGACCTGCGTTTCTTGCAGCTTGTGAGTCTCCAGGGTGATGAAATCTTGCGCTCCTGGCACTTGACATCATGCTCCTTGCTTAGGGGGGGGGCATCGAAGCGCGCCTCCAAGTGGTGTCCTAGCTCCTCCCTCGTCTTGCGGCGCAAGTCGGATGCTTTCCAGGTGGAAGCCCCTGAGCCCGCCCTAAGGGAGGCACTGGGCGCGCCTTCCTGTGCGGCAGGGAGGTGATCCTCGGTGGCAGGCGCTGAGCTTGAGGAGTCATAGCTGGTGCCTTTTTTTGCCTCAGGGAGGCTCTTGGGGAGGATCTACTTCTTCTTCGCAGGGTGACCTCCGGAGGCACATCGCCGCCCTCGCCATTGGAGTTCTCAGTGCTGCTGCCTAGTTTGCATGCTCGAGGGAGCAAACCACATCCTTCTCATCACAGGCGAGCACCCTGGCATCTTGAGGACGTTGTAGGCACGATGGGTCGCGGCCATGAACTTAGCGAGTGTTGGGTAGCCCAGTATGGCATTGCATGGGAGGCCAATGTGGGCCACGTCGAAGTCGATGAGTTTAGTGTTGTAGTTGTCACGCGTGCCGAAGGTGACAAGGAGGCATACCTGCTGAGGGAGTCCTGGATTACCGGGTCCTTGGGCGTCTGGGCTACATGACATGGTCCAGACTGATGGGCCGTGAAGATACAAGACGGAAGACGTTCCCTCGTGTCCGGATGGGACTCTCCTTGGCGTGGAAGGCAAGCTTGGCGTGCAGATATGAATATTCCTTTCTCTGTAAACCGACTCTGTACAACCCTAGCCCCCTCTGATATCTATATAAACTAGAGGGTTTAGTCCTTAGAGGCGATCATAATCATACATGCTAGACATCTAGGGTTTAGCCATTACGATCTCAAGGTAGATCTACTCTTGTAACCCCTATACTCGTCAAAGTCAATCAAGCAGGAAGTAGGGTATTACCTCCATCAAGAGGGCCCGAACATGGGTAAACATCGTGTCCCGTGCCTCCTGTTACCTTTGATCCTTAGACGCACAGTTCGGGACCCCCAACCCGAGATCTGCCGGTTTTGACAGTGACATTAGTGCTTTCATTGAGAGTTCCATTGTGCCGTCGTTGAGAGGCCCGATGGCTCACCTTGTCATCAAGGACAGTATCACTTCCGGAGGAGCCCTAGTTTCAGGGCAAACCCTCTGGCTTGGCGGCTTCACCATGGGTGCCTGTTTGGCTGGTAAGCCGAAAGCAAACCCCCAAGTCACCGAAACCCTCTTTGTATCAGCCCTGAATACTCCGACAAGATGGATCAGGCAGATCTATCATCCTTGAACGAGCTGCTAGATCGCATCGCCGCCTTGGGGGTCTCAACTGACTATGATCGGATCGGGCTTAAACCCGACCAGAGAGATATTAAAAATCCATCGATCACCCATCAAGTAGCAGTTGTGGAGGAACAAGCTGACAATAACTCTTCTCCTATGTTGAGAACAAATTACGTTCAGATTTCTGAACCCGGAAAAACGGATACCCGTCCTCGGGAGGACACTCCTTGTCCCCCGAACACAAAATCAGACATTAAGCCCGATAATTCACCGGACACTCTGGAACCTGGGCTGGTAACCTCGGAAGTTCTTCAAACTCCGGATTCCATAGTGGGCCAGGGTGCAAATTTAAGCCCGCCCACTACCACAAGCAATATTCTCCAAGCAATTCCGGCCCTCCAGACATATGCGACCTAACGCATGTGTGGCAGCAGCCTCGAGAGACAGTCCATCACTTTTGGGCCAGATTCCTTGTTAAAAACAAGATAAAAGATTGCTGCAATGGCGACGCAATTTCAATATTTCGCAACAACTGTATGGACAAGGGGATCCTTAACACCCTCAATCGCCGTCGCGTACCGCACTTTGCAGATTGGGCACACATAGTACAGAAGTACTGCGCAATGGAAAGCACTTGGAAAAATCAGATAGCCCACTGGGAACCGCATGCCTCTAAGCCATCTCCCGGGTGGGCAAAAAGGATGCACCCTCGCGGGGCACCTAATCATCATCCCGTGGACAAGAAAACCAAGCCCCTTACGGGACATAGAACCGTCTTTGAGGAATGGCTCGATAGGCCCTGTCAAATACACATGACGCCGAATACCGAACCAACACACAGCCTATGGGCATGTCGGATACTCCGGCAGGTGGCCAAGAGCGGCGAGGGTATCCTCACCAACAAAACCCCAAAGAAGTACTCTTCGGAGGACGACGATTTAAAATTATTCACGGTCTTCGAGACCTTCTCATCAAATAATCGGCGCAAAAGGGCGCTCCGCGACCTTGCCAAAGTCTGCCAAATAACAGCAATAAACCCTTGGAATGATACGACAATTAATTTTAACGGCGATGACGAACCAAGGTCCCGCCCAGTCTGGGCACCAGCCGCTTTGGTCCTAAACCCAATCGTGGATGGCTTTCGGCTCACTAAAGTGTCAATGGACGGTCGCAGCGGGCTGAACCTCATCTACGAGGACACGCTCAACAAAATGCAAATGGACAGGAGTCGCATTGAGTAGAGCAATACATCCTTTAGGGGAATCATCCCCAGCAAGGAAGGAAGATGCTCAGGGAAAATTAAACTGAATGTGGTATTCAGCACACCAGAAACCTATTGGTCCGAAGAGATAATCTTCCAGGTGGCTCATTCAACAGCGGCTATCATGCCCTGTTAGGATGAGATGCATTCACACGCTTCCAAGCTATACCTCATTACGGGTATATGAAGCTCAAAATGCCCGGGCCCAATAGTGTTATCACTATATCCAGTGATTCAGACATAGCACTCCGCGCTGAAAATAAAACCGCATCCCTGGCCCATGAGGCACTGTCCGAAGCCCTAGCTGTTGGGGAACGTAGTATTTCAAAAAAATTCCTACGATCACGCAAGATCTATCTAGGAGAAGCATAGCAACGAGCGGGGAGAGTGTGTCCATGTACCCTCGTAAACCGAAAGCAGAAGCGTTTAGTAACGCGGTTGATGTAGTCGAACGTCTTCACGATCCAACCGATCCAAGTACCGAACGTACAGCACCTCCGTGTTCATCACACATTCAACACAATGATGTCCCTCGAGCTCTTGATCCAGTTGAGGGCGAGGGAGAGTTTCATCAACACGACAGTGTGGTGATGGTGATGATGAAGTTACCTGCACAGGGCTTCGCCTAAGCACTACGACGATATGACCAAGGTGTGTAACTGTGGATGGGGCACCACACACGGCTAAAAGATCAACTTGTGTGTCTATGGGGTGTCCCCCTGCCCACGGGTTCGAGAACTATGTAGACATGACCAAGACACATTTCCGGCCAATAACCAATAGCGGAACCTGGATGCTCATATTGGCTCCTACATATTCTACGAAGATCTTTATCGGTTAAACCGCATAACAACATACGTTGTTCCCTTTGTCATCGGTATGTTACTTGCCCGAGATTCGATCGTCGGTATCACCATACATAGTTCAATCTCATTACCGGCAAGTCTCTTTACCCGTTCCGTAATACATCATCTTGTGACTAACTCATTAGTGATTTGCTTGCAAGGCTTATTATGATGTGTATTACCGAGAGGGCCCTGAGATACCTCTCCGACATTTGGAGTGACAAATCCTATTCTCGATCTATGCCAACACCACAAACACCTTAGGAAACACCTGTAGAGCATATTTATAATCACCCAGTTACGTTGTGATATTTGATAGCACACAAGGTGTTCTTCTGGTATTCGGGAGTTGCATAATCTCAGTCAGAGGAACATGTATAAGTCATGAAGAAAGCAATAACAATAAAACTAAACGATATGCTTCACCGCAAGTCCGTTGATCAAAGATGGTTATGTTTCCTAACCATAGACATGTGTTGTCATTTGATGAATGGATCAAAGCGTATATTCATGATCGCTTTCTTGTAAATACATGCTTCACCGCAAGTCCGTATAAAACCATATGCTTAGATCACCTCATCAAAGTGTATATTCCAACTCCGAGATGCTTGCACCAGTCCATAGATGGATCGCTGGAGCTTGCACACTTTGTTAGCATTTTTAGGATAAAAAAACCATATGGTTACATCATATACAACTCTTCTTTGAGATATCCATTAAGGAATGCAGTTTTGACATCCATTTCCTAGATTTCATAATCATAATATGCGGCAATTGCTAACATGATTCGGACAGACTTAAGCATCGCTACGGATGAGAAGGTCTCATCGTAGTCAACTCCATGAACTTATCGAAAACCTTTTCGCAACTAGTCGAGCTTTATAGATGGTCACATTACCATCAGCGTTAGTCTTCTTCTTAAAGATCCATTTATTTTCTATGGCTTGACGATCATCGGGCAAGTCAACCAAAGTCCACACTTTGTTCTCATACATGGATCCCATCTCAGATTTCATGGCTTCAAGCCATTTTGCGGAATCTAGGCTCATCATCGCTTCCTCATAGTTCGCAGGTTCGTCATGGTCTAGTAACATGACTTCCAGAACTGGGTTACCGTACCACTCTGGCGTGGAACATACTCTGGTTGACCTATGAGGTTCGGTAGTTTACTTGATCCGAAGTTTCATGATCATCATCATTAGCTTCCTCACTAATTGGTGTAGGCATCACTGGAACAATTTTCTATGATGTGCTATTATCCAATTCTAGATAAGGTACAATTACCTCATCAAGTTCTACTGTCCTCCCACTCACTTCTTTTGAGAGAAACTCCTTCTCTAGAAAGGATCCATTCTTAGCAATAAAAGTCTTGCTTTCGGATCTGTGATAGAAGGTGTACCCAACCGTTTCTTTTGGGTATCCTATAAAGATGCATTTCTCCGATTTGGGTTCGAGCTTATAAGGCTCAAGCTTTTTCACATAAGCATCGCAACCCCAAACTTTAAGAAACGGCAACTTTGGTTTCTTGCCAAATCACAGTTCATACGGTGTCGTCTCAACGGATCTAGATGGTGCCCTATTTAACGTGAGTGCAGTTGTCTCTAATGCATAACCCCAAAATGATAGTGGTAAATCGGTAAGAGACATCATAGATCTCACCATATCTAATAAAGTACGGTTACAACGTTTAGACACACCATTACGCTGTGGTGTTCCAGGTGGCGTGAGCTGTGAAACTATTCCACATTGTTTCAAATGAAGACCAAACTCATAACTCAAATATTCGCCTCCGCGATCAGATCGTAGAAACTTTACTTTCTTGTTACGATGATTCTCTACTTCACTCTGAAATTCACAAACAAGCATTTGTGGCTGATTATTGCCACGCATTTCATCAAAATACCTGTCCCTTCCTTGTAAATGGCATGAGAATTTACTAAATGGCACGAACATGGTTTTCCAGGCCGTTCTTGTGGACCCTTTCATGCACCAATTGTTTGAACTTGAATTATGTGCATTAATGCCTAGGAAATGCACATAATCCCCTAAATATGGCAAATGAACCCGGGAAAGTGCAAAATTTGAACACGGTGATTTGCAGGTTGTATGTCCATCGTAGAAAAGAACTCGTGGACAAAGGACAATGGAAATTTGGACCCCCTTCAATCTTGGTGATTTCCCCCTCGAAACCATGAAACTTCCTCCGTGATGGTTCGATTTATGAAAGGCGTGCATCACGACATAAGGAAAACATTCTCCAATTTTTACCAAGGCACGGTGAGCCCATACCATGGCACCATGCCAGGCGTCATGTTTTCCAACCATGTGTTTCATTTTTTTATAGTTGTTAACCTAGTAAACAACACGTTTATGGTTGACTATTGCCACACATTTCCTTGAAATATCTGCACATTCCTTGTAAAAGGCATGAGAATGTACTAAATAACATGGGCATGGTTTTCTAGACCATTCTTGTGCACCTTTTCATGCACCAATTGTTCGAATTTGAATTATTTCCATTAATGCCTAGGAAATGCACATAATCCCATAAATATGGTAAATGAGCCCGGAAAAATGTCAAATTTGAACACGTTGCATTTGAGGCGGTGTGTTGATCGTTGGAAAAAATTGAATGGCAAAATCGGACAGAAATTTGGATTCCCCTTCAATCTTGGGGATTTCCCTCTCAAAAGCATGGAACTTCCTCGGTGATGGTTCAATTTATGAAGGGCGTGCATGACGACATTAGTCAAACCTTCTCAAATTTTTAGTAGGGCATTGTGAGGTCATACCATGGCACCATGCTAGGCGTCATGTTTTTAAGCATGTATTTCATTTTTTCTATAGTTGAAAACCCAACAAACAAACATTTGATCGCCGACAATACGTTAAGCAGTCGTTCTCACCGGGAAGCGAGACAGCCTTTGACCGCCGCCCGCCTCGCTCCCACCGGTCTGTATTAATGGAGCGCCCGAGCGGTCGCACCCCTCCCATCCTCGACACACACACAATCCTCTCTCTCCGCCCGCATCCTCGACGCCGCTCTCAGTCCTCAAAGCCGTCAGTGTATGAGGACGCCGCCGAGGTGCCCCATCGGAGGGAGTGGCGACGCTGGGGCTGCTGAAGCATCGGAGCACGGCGTGAATATGGAGATAGAGGTTTCCATCGCCGCCGACGAGGTGGAGAATGAGTCTGCCAACAAGCAGAGGTGGGTCGAGCAAAAACGGCAATCGACTCCAGCAGGCCTAGAATTCATCGGCAACCTTCCCGGTGATATGTTGAAAGTCCTCATATCGCTCCTCCCAATAAAACATTGGGCGAGGACAACCACCCATTCCCGGTGGTGGCGCCCCCTATGGCTCCTCACCCCTGTCGACCTCCTCGACGCCCACGAGCTCTACCATGGCTATCGCAAAAGGTTGGATGCGTTCTCCCAGATCCTCGGCAGTCACCATGGCCCAATTAGAGGCCTTATAACGGGCAAGTTCTGTCCAATGGAAAGGACCGAGCCAAGCTTGACAAGTGGTTCCAATCCCCCTCCATAGATCAGCTTGAGGAGCTCAGTTTTAATGATGGGCATATGCGCTCGCTGCCAACGTCCGCGCCCCACTTCGCTCCGACACTGCGCTCGCCAAGTTCATGAACTGCCATTCCCCCCACTTAATGACACGCCCGCTCTTTTTCTACCACGACTAAGGCACCTCAAGCTCGTTGCCGTCTGCATCCGAAAGGATGACATGGAGCGCCTACTCCACGGCTGTACTGCACTCGAGTTCCTTCGTCTCCAGGCGATGAATTGGTCGAGTACCTTCCACATCACCTCCAGGACTCTCCGGACTATTTATGTGTGTTGCTACAACGAGAGATCACAAAAGGTGGACCACAATATTGTCATTGAGGACACAACTGTACTTGAGAGATTACTTGTAGTTGATCAACAAGGTCCAATAGGAATCAATGTCATTTCTGCGCCAAAATTGATAGTGGTGGGCTACTCGTCTATCACATACTACTACTTTCAGGTACAACAGTCGCCTTATACCTCTCCTTGTTGATATCGACATTATTTCTAGTTTTGAAGATGTATGTTCGTCTGTCATCCAGCAAAGCCGCACCCAAATTCTGGGTACAGTGAAGGTCTTGGCACTAGAATCTGTCTGCCCCAACCTGGACCAAGTTGTCAGTTGCCTGAGATGCTTTCCGTGCATGAAGAAGTTGTATATCGAGGTGATGTTCCTTTCCGGTTAAATGTTAACCATAAGGGAATTCGGTTTTTTGCACCTTATCCCAAGTTTACAATGACAATGTACAACGATTCTGAAGGAATTTTGGACGATTTCAAGACATACACCCCACCCCATATTGGTTGCTCGGTTCATATGGTTACAATCCATAAGCATTTCACTAGGTTCATCTGTACTAGTTTTCTTACGGAATATTTCATCCAATCCATCCTCTTGAGAAGAAGGTTACATTTTCTAGATTGTAATCAAATGCCCATGTTAAACATGTCAGATCGAAAATGGCACGTTGGTGCATTTTACAAATCCTGCAAACCAAATAGGCGCGTAGTACTGTTCAAAACTGCATGTAAGCACTAACACATTCTCTTCTTTTGCAGATAATAATAGGCCCGGAGGTGGATAATGTTTATAACAACAATCACATCGAATGCCTGGATCTGCATATCTCAAATATTACTTTGAACTCCAACCGAGGGACCTTACCGGTGATTACACTCGCCAGGTTCTTTCTTGCCGGAGCAAGGGTGCTAAGGGTACTGAGGTTGAACACACATTTAATTAGGAAAGATGAATGGTATGCTGATCACAGCTGGCAGGTACTGCAGAATGGAAGAGGCTCCAAAAAAGATAAACTTCGTATTGGAAGAGCATATGATAGAGTAATTCGAAGTCATTGTGTCAAACCAACACATGACTTGTCAGCGGCTGATCCCTTTGCAGAAATGATGAGGTTTGCAATGTTTGAATTTGGGAATTGTAATCTTTGAATTTGAACTTTGCAATATTTATGGTATTTGTTGTATAATGCAGTCATGTCATGTTATATATATATATGTTGTTCTTCTGTACATAGAGCACAGATGTTCTGCAAACAGAGCATATCACATCTTCTTATATTGAACCATTTCTGTTCTCTTGTCTCATCACAAACAGTTCATTCGAGTGAACCGCATGCCGTATATCGCACACACCTTGATCTGGATGACCATTTCTTTTGTGTTGCCTAATCACAAATAGTTCAACCGAGTGAACCGTATGTTGTACATCACACACGCCTCGATCTGGCTGACCGTTTCTTTCATGTTTCCTGATCACAAACAGTTCATCCGAGTGAACCGTATGCTGTACATCGCACACGCCTTCATCTGGGAGCCCGTTTCTTTTGTTCCTCCTCATCACAATCATTTGATTGAACTGAACCGTATGCCCATCATCGCACATGCAACCAAAATCTGAACCTTGTTTGATGCATCTGTCATCACAAACGTTTCCCACCTTTTTAGACGGGTTTTTACACCACCGTTTGCGATTATTGCATCACACACAGTTTCGTCGAAGGGTCTCTGATTGTAGTGTCGCGTTAGCAGCATCCTGCAGTAGTGGGGGAAGCTTAGCACTGTGTCTCTTCTTTATTGTTGCAAGAATGGTTTGAATACACCAACTTTCATCTATGTTTTTGGTTGGAAAAGGATATTTATATTTGTATACACAAAAATAAAGTTTTTGGTATTTGAATAAAAAAACTCTTGTTCTGTGACATGCCGTAGTTCGTTCTTTTGTGCTTGTTATCAGTTTGTCTAAGTTTCCATTAGTTCACATGCCACAATTCGATCTTTTGTGCTTGTTATCGATTTGACCAAGTTTGTATTATTACATATGTATATGTCATGTGCACGACTTACAATTTGAATGAACAATCAATTATGTATTTCACGACAAGCGACAATTTTGATTACCATCATATTTGTGTGATTTTGTATTAATCTAGACGTGTGTTGCACGTGCACGCTCACTATTTAAAATAAATGATGCAAAACATTATTATAAATACCAGCAAGCAAATCAAAACAAAATAAAATGATGCTCCAAGAAAAACTCATATCATGCGATGAATAAACATATAGCTTCTAGTGAGGTTAGCGATAATGTTGAAGACGAAAGAGGGGATGCCTTTCGGGGGATCCCCAAGCTTAGTTTCTTGGATATTCCTTGAATATTTCATTGGGGTTCCTTGGAAATCCCAAAGCTTAGTGCATTTCCACTCCCTATTTTCCTCATATCGATATCTCACCCGAAATTTCAAAACTTCAATCACACAAAACTTAACAAAACCTTCGTCAGATCCGTTAGTATGATAAGGCAAATCATTCACTTTGGGTACTATCAAAGACAAGATTAATAATTGTTTCCACACAATGCCTACTGTAGCATATAATTTCTACAATTTATATTAACCAATATAAGCCATAGAAACTAGAAAACAAGCAAATTATGCATTGAAAACATAATATGTCAAAAATAGAATAGTCTTTAAAGATCTGAACTGAAGTCATACTTATGTAACTCAAAAAATTCTGAAAAATTAGGAAAGCGTAGGAAGTTTGTATATAAATCATCGGTAGAAAAAAAAATCAGAATTTTATAATGTTCCAGTGAGGCACATAAATTCCAGGACTCGACATAGAGGTTTCTGTTTTTGCACAGAATCAAGTCCACTATCATTCACACAAACCCAAAGGCTTTACTTGGCACTTTATTGAAAGAAAAGCTATAAAACATGTTAACGCACCAAAATAGAAGGTATAAGTGTTGGGTTGTCTCCGAACAAGCGCTTTTCTTTAATGCCTTTTTAGCTAGGCATGATGATTCCAATGATGCTCACATAAAAGTAAAGAATTGAACCACAAGTAGAGCATCATGAATCATAAGTTCCTCTCTCATGATAATTTTCAGCAGCATCATAAATGGATACATCACTATAACCATTACACAAAGCAGTCCTTTCATGATTCACAAACATAGAATTTTTAATACCCTCCACATAAGCAAATTTATTCTCCTTCATAAAGGTGGGAGTATCATATAAAACTTGAATACTATAAATTTTGTCCACATTAAAAGAGTAATGTTCAGTAAAAGGATATTCAAAATTATGACTATAATTATGACTACTTTTTATAACATAAGTATCATCATGATATCTACTACGCAACCTTCTTCTTGTAGACGTTGTTGGGCCTCCAAGTGCAGAGGTTTGTAGGACAGTAGCAAATTTCCCTCAAGTGGATGACCTAAGGTTTATCAATCCGTAGGAGGCGTAGGCTGAAGATGGTCTCTCTCAAACAACATTGCAACCAAATAACAAAGAGTCTCTTGTGTCCCCAACACACCCAATACAATAGTAAATTGTATAGGTGCACTAGTTCGGCGAAAAGATGGTGATACAAGTGCAATATGGATGGTAGATATAGGTTTTTGTAATCTGAAAATATAAAAATAGCAAGGTAGCAAGTGATAAACGTGAGCATAAACGATGTTGCAATGCTTTGAAACAAGGCCTAGGGTTCATACTTTCACTAGTGCAAATTCTCTCAACAATAATAACATAACCTGGATCATATAACTATCCCTCAACATGCAACAAAGAGTAACTCCAAAGTAACTAATAGCGGAGAACAAATAGAGAGATTATGGTAGGGTATGAAACCACCTCAAAGTTATCCTTTTTGATCGATCTATTCAAGAGTCCGTAGTAAAATAACACGAAGCTATTCTTTCCGTTCGATCTATCATAGAGTTCGTACTAGAATAACACCTTAAGATACAAATCAACCAAAACCCTAATGTCACCTGGATACTCCATTGTCACCTCAAGTATCCATGGGTATGATTATACGATATGCATCACACAATCTCAGATTCATCTATTCAACCAACACAAAGTACTTCAAAAAGTGCCCCAAAGTTTCTACCGGAGAGTCAAGACGAAAACGTGGGCCAAACCCTATGCATAGATTCCCAAGGTCACGGAACCCGCAAGTTGATCACCAAAACATACATCAAGTGAATCAATAGAATACCCCATTGTCACCACGGGTATCCCACATAAGACATACATCAAGTGTTCTCAAATCCTTAAAGACTCAATCTGATAAGATAACTTCAAAGGGAAAACTCAATCCATTATAAGAGAGTAGAGGGGGAGAAACATCATAAGATCCAACTATAATAGCAACGGTCGCGATACATCAAGATCGTGCCATATCAAGAACACGAGAGAGAGAGAGATCAAACACATAGCTACTGGTACATACCCTCAGCCCTGAGGGTGAACTACTCCCTCCTCGTCATGGAGAGCGCCGGGATGATGAAGATGGCCACCGGAGAGGGATTCCCTCCGGCAGGGTGCCGGAATGGGTTCTAGATTTGTTTTTGGTGGCAACAGAGGCTTTCGGCGGTGGAACTCCCGATCTCGGTTATTTTCTGGAGGTTTCTATATTTATAGGATTTTTTGGCGTAGGGCACAAGTCAGGGGGTCTCTGGGCTGTCCACGAGATAGGGGGTTGCGCCCAGGGGGGCACGCACCCCCCACCCTCGTGGGCAGCCCATGGACCTTCTAGTCCTCCTCCGGTACTCTCTGGTCTTCTTTTGGTCCAAAAACGTCATCCGTTGAGTTTCAGGTCAATTGGGCTCCATTTGATATTCCTTTTCTGCGATACTCTAAAACAGGAGAAAAACAGAAACTATCACTGGGCTCTGGGTTAATAGGTTAGTGCCAAAAATCATATAAAATTGTATATAAAAGCCCATAAAACATCCTAGAAGGATAATATAATAACATGGAACAATAAAAAATTATAGATACGTTGGAGACGTATCAAGCATCCCCAGGCTTAATTCCTGCTCGTCCTCGAGTAGGTAAATGATAAAAATAGAATTTTTGATGTGGAATGAAACCTAACATAATTCTAAATGTAATGGCATGAATGTTCAGATCCGAAAGATTCAAGACAAAAGTTTAATATTGACATAAGAATAATAATACTTCAAATATACTAAGAAAGCAATCATGTCTTCTCAAAATAACATGGCAAAAGAAAGTTATCCCTACAAAATCATATAGCCTGGCTATGCTCCCTCTTCATCACACAAAATATTCATATCATGTACAACCCCGGTTTCAGCCAAGCAATTGTTTCACACTTTATTCTGTCTAACCTTTCAACTTTCATGCAATACATGAGCGTGAGCCATGGTTATAGCACTATAGGTGGAATAGAGTGGTGGTTGTGGAGAAGACAAAAAGGAGGAATATAGTATCACATCAACTAGGTGTATCAATGGGCTATGGAGATGCCCATCAACAGATATCAATGTGAGTGAGTAGGGATTGCCATGCAACGGATGCACTAGAGCTATAAGTGTATAAAAGCTCATCAAAAGAAACTAAGTGGGTGTGCACCCAACTTGCTTGCTCATGAAGACCTAGGGCATTTGAGGAAGCCCATCGTTGGAATATACAAGCCAAGTTCTATAATGAAAATTCCCACTAGTATATGAAAGTGACAAAACAAGAGACTCTCTATCATCAAGATTATGGTGCTACTTTGAAGCACAAGTGTGGAAAAGGATAGTAGCATTGTCCCTTCTCTATTTTCTCTCATTTTTTTGGGAGGGGGCTTTCCTTTTTTTAGCCCCCATGTTTTTTGGGGCCATCTCCTTTTTTTATTTGGCCTTTACTTTTTTTTTATTTCCTCACACGGGACAATGCTCTAATAATGAAGATCATCACACTTTTATTTACATACAACTCAAAGATTACAACTCGAAGCTAGAACAAAATATGACTATATGTGAATGCCTCCCGCGGTGTACCAGGATGTGCAATGAATCAAGAGTGACATGTATGAATGAATTGTGAATGGTGGCTTTGCCACAAATATGATGTCAACTACATGATCATGCATGGCAATATGACAATATGAAGCGTGTCATAATAACGGAGCAGTGGAAAGTTGCATGGCAATATATCTCGGAATGGCTATGGAAATGCCATGAAAGGTAGGTATGGTGGCTGTTTTGAGGAAGGTATATGGTGGGCGTATGGTATCGGCGAAAGTTGCACGGTACAAGAGAGACAAGCAATGGTGGAAGGGTGAGAGTGCGTATAATCCATGGACTCAACATTAGTCATAAATAACTCATATACTTACTGCAAAAATCAAAGAGTCATCAAAACAAGGTATTCAACGCATGCTCCTAGGGGAAGGGTTGGTAGGAGTTAACCATCGCGCGATCCCGACCTCCACACAAATGATGACAATCAATAAATATCTCATGCTCTAACTATTGGGTAACGTAGTATTTTAAAATTTTCCTACGATCACGCAAGATCTATCTACCAGATGCATAGCAACGAGAGGGAAGAGTGTGTCTACGTACCCTCGTAGACCGGAAGCGGAAGCGTCAAGTGACGCGGTTGATGTAGTCGAACTTCTTCGCGATTCAACCGATCAAGCACCGAACGTACGGCACCTCCGCGTTCAGCACACGTTCAGCTTGATGACGTCCCATGAGATCTTGATCCAGTTGAGCTTCACGGGAGAGTTTCGTCAGCACGACGGCGTGGTGACGGATATGATGTATTCACCGGCGCAGGGCTTCGCCTAAGCACCGCGACGGTATGACCGAGGTGTGTTTCTATGGAGGGGGGCACCGCACACGGCTGGAACAATTCAACTTGTGTGGCTTTGGGTGCCCCCCTGCCCCCGTATATAAAGGAGCAAGGGGGGAGGCCGGCCGACCCTCCTATGGTGCGGCTAGGGTGCAATCCTACTAGGAATAGGATTGCAATCCTATTCCTAGTAGGAACTACCAAAGAAGGAAGAGAGGGAAAGGAAAAGAAGGAGAGGTGGCGCCCCCCAATGCTAGTCCAACTAGGAACCCTAGGTGGGGCGCCGGCCAGCCCCTATGGGTTGCCTCTCTCTTTTCCATAAGGCCCACTATGGACCATCCCCCCTCGTAGGGGGTTCCGGTAACCCCTTCCGGCAATCCCGTTAAATCCGAAACTTTTTCGGAACACTTCCGATGTCCGAATATAGTCGTCCAATATATCAATCTTTATGTCTCGGACATTCCGAGACTCCTCGTCATGTCCGTGATCTCATCCGGGACTCCAAACTACCTTCGGTACATCAAAACTCATAAACTCATAATACCGATCGTCATCAAACGTTAAGCGTGCGGACCCTACGGGTTCGAGAACTATGTAGACATGACCGAGACTCATCTCCGGTCAATAACCAATAGCGGAACCTGGATGTTCATATTGGCTCCTACATATTCTACGAAGATCTTTTATCGGTCAAAACCGCATAACAACATACGTTGTTCCTTTTGTCAACGGTATGTTACTTGCCCGAGATTCGATCGTCGGTATCTCTATACCTAGTTCAATATCGTTACCCGCAAGTCTCTTTACTCGTTCCGTAACACATCATCTCGTGACTAACTCATTAGTCTTTTGCTTGCAAGGCTTATTGTGATGTGTGTTACCGAGAGGGCCCAGAGATACCTCTCCGACACTCGGAGTGACAAATCCTAATCTTGATCTATGCCAACACCACGAATACTTTCGGAGACACCTGTAGAGCATCTTTATGATCACCCAGTTACGTTGTGACGTTTGATAGCACACAAGGTGTTCCTACGGTATTCGGGAGTTGCATAATCTCATAGTCATAGGAACATGTATAAGTCATGAAGAAAGCAATAGCAGTAAAACTAAACGATCATAGTGCTATGCTAACGGATGGGTCTTGTCCATCACATCATTCTCCTAATGATGTGATCCCGTTGATCAAATGACAACTCATGTCTATGGCTAGGAAACATAACCATCTTTGATCAATGAGCTAGTCTAGTAGAGGCATACTAGGGACATACTATTTTGTCTATGTATTCACACATGTATCAAGTTTCCGGTTAATACAATTCTAGCATGAATAAAAGACATTTATCATGATATAAGGAAATACAAATAATCATCTTTATTATTGCCTCTAGGGAATATTTCCTTCAGTCTCCCACTTGCACTAGAGTCAATAATCTAGCTCACATCGCCATGTGATTTAATACTGATAGTTCACATCGTTATGTGAATAACACCCATAGTTCACATCACCATGTGACCAACACCCAAAGGGTTTACTAGAGTCAATAATCTAGTTCACATCGCTCTGTGATTAATACCCAAGAGTAATAAGGTGTGATCATGTTTTGCTTGTGAGAGAAGTTTAGTCAACGGGTCTGTCACATTCAGATCCGTATGTATTTCGCAATTTTCTGTGTCTACAATGCTCTGCATGGAGCTACTCTAGCTAATTGCTCCCACTTCCAATACGCATCCAGATTGATACTTAGAGTCATCTGGATTTAGTGTCAAAGCTTGCATCGGCGTAACCCTTTACGACGAACTCTTTATCACCTCCATAATCGAGAAATATTTTCCTTTAGTCATCCAATTACTAAGGATAATTTTGACCGCTGTATAGTGATATACTCCTGGATCACTATTGTACCTCCTTGACAAACTCATGGCAAGGTACACAACATGTTTGGTACACAGCATGGCATACTTTATAGAACCTATGGCTGAGGCATAGGGAATGACTTTCATTCTCTCTATATTTTTCTGCCGTGGTCTGGCTTTGAGTCTTACTCAACTTCATACCTTACAAGTCAGGCAAGAACTCCTTCTTTGACTGATCCATTTTGAACTACTTCAAAATCTTATCAAGGTATGTACTTATCGAAAGTCTTATCAAGCGTCTTGATCTATCTCTATAGATCTTGATGCCCAATATGTAAGCAGCTTCACCAAGGTCTTTCTTTGAAAAACTCCTTTCAAACACTCCTTTATGCTTTCCAGAAAATTCTACATCATTTCCGATCGACAATATGTCATTCACATATACTTATCAGAAAGGTTGTAGTGCTCCCACTCATTTCTTGTAAATACAGGCTTCACCGTAAGTCTGTATAAATCTATATGCTTTGATCAACTTATCAAAGCGTATATTCCAACTACGAGATGCTTGCACCAGTCCATAGATGGATCGCTGGAGCTTGCACATTTTGTTAGCACCTTTAGGATTGACAAAACCTTCGGGTTGCATCATATACAATTTTTCTTTAATAAATCCATTATAGAATGCAGTTTTGTTATCCATTTGCCAGATTTCATAAAATGCGACAATTGCTAACATGATTCGGACGGACTTAAGCATCGCTACGGGTGAGAAAGTCTCATCGTAGTCAACTCCTTGAACTTGTCGAAAACCTTTCGCAACAAGTCGAGCTTTGTAAACAGTAACATTACCGTCAGCGTCGGTCTTCCTCTTGAAGATCCATTTATTTTCGATGGCTTGCCGATCATCGGGTAAGTCAACCAAAGTCCACACTTTGTTCTCATACATGGATCCCATCTCAGATTTCATGGCCTCAAGCCATTTTGCGGAATCTGGGCTCATCATCGCTTCCTCATAGTTCGCAGGTTCATCATGGTCTAGTAACATGACTTCCAGAACTGGGTTGTCGTACCACTCTGGTGCGGAACGTACTCTGGTTGATCTACGACGTTCAGCAGAAACTTGATCTGAAGTTTCATGATCATCATAATTAGCTTCCTCACTAATTGGTGTAGGAATCACTGGAACTAGTTTCTGTGATGTTCCACTTTCCAATTCAGGAGAAGGTACAATTACCTCATCAAGTTCTACTTTCCTCCCACCCACTTCTTTCGAGAGAAACTCCTTCTCTAGAAAGGATCCACTCTTAGCAACAAAGACCTTGCCTTCGGATCTGTGATAGAAGGTGTACCCAACAGTTTCTTTTGGGTATCCTATGAAGATTTACTTCTCCGATTTGGGTTCGAGCTTATCATGTTGAAACTTTTTCACATAAGCATCGCAGTCCCAAACTTAAAAAAAATGACAGCTTAGGTTTCTCGTCAAACCATAGTTCATACGGTGGCATCTCGACGGATTTAGATGGTGCCCTATTTAACGTGAATGTAGCTGTCTCTAATGCATAACCCCAAAAGCGATAGTGATAGATCGGTAAGAGACATCATCGATCGCACCATATCTAATAAAGTACGGTTATGACGTTCGGACACACCATTACACTGTGGTGTTCCAGGTGGCGTGAGTAGTGAAACTATTTCACATTGTTTTTATTGAAGGCCAAACTCGCTAACTCAAATATTTACCTCTACGATCATATCGTAGAAACTCTTATTTTCTTGTTACGATGATTCTCCACTTCACTCTGAAATTCTTTGAACTTTTCAAATGTTTCAGACTTGTGCTTCATTAAGTAGATATACCCATATCTGCTCAAATCATCAGTGAAGGTCAGAAAATAACGATACCTGCCGTGAGCTTCAACACTCATTGGTCCGCATACATCAGTATGTATGATTTCCAACAACTCTGTTGCTCGCTCCACGGTTCCGGAGAACGGAGTTTTAGTCATCTTGCCCATGAGGCATGGTTCGCAAGCACCAAGTGATTCATAATCAAGTGATTTCAAAAAGTCCATCACTATGGAGTTTCTTCATGCGCTTTACACCAATATGAACTAAACGGCAGTGCCACAAATAAGTTGCACTATCATTATTAACCTTGCATCTTTTGGCTTCAATATTATGAATATGTGTATCACACGATCGAGATCCAACAAACTATTTTCATTGGGTGTATGACCATAGAAGGTTTTATTCATGTAAACAGAACAACAATTATTCTCTAACTTACATGAATAACCGTATTGCAATAAACATGATCAAATCATATTCATGCTCAACACAAACACCAAATAACACTTATTTAGGTTCAACACTAATCCCGAAAGTATAGGGAGTGTGCGATGATGATCATATCTATCTTGGAACTGCTTCCAATACACATCGTCACTTCATCCTTTAACTAGTTTCTGTTCATTATGCAACTCCCATTTCGAGTTACTACTCTTTAGCAACTGAACCAATATCAAATACCGAGGGGTTGCTATGAACACTAGTAAAATACACATCAATAATCTGTATATCAAATATACCTTTGTTCACTTTGCCATCCTTCTTATCCGCCAAATATCTAGGGCAGTTCCACTTCTAGTGACCATTTCCTTTGCAGTAGAAGCACTTAGTTTCAGGCTTGAGTTTAGCTTTGGGTTTCTTCACGGGAGTGACAACTTGCATGTCATTCTTCTTGAAGTTCCCCTTCTATCCCTTTGCCCTTTACTTGAAACAAGTGGTCTGGTTAACCATCAACACTTGATGCTCTTTCTTGATTTCTACCGTCACCGATTTCAGCATCGTGAAGAGCTCGGGAATTACTTTCGTCATCCCTTGCATATTATAGTTCATCACGAAGTTCTACTAACTTGGTGATAGTGTCTAGAGAACTTTGTCAATTACTATCTTATCTGGAAGATTAACTCCCACTTGATTCAAGCAATTGTACTACCCAGACAATTTGAGCACATGCTCACTGGTTGAGCTATTCTCCTCTATCTTGTAGGCAAAGTACTGTCAGAGGTCTTATACCTCTCGACACGGGCATGAGTATGAAATACTAATTTTAACTCTTGGAACATCTCATATGCTCCGTGGCGTTTCAAAACGTTTTTGAAGTCCCGGTTATAAGCCGTAAAGCATGGTGCACTAAACTATCAAGTAGTCATCATACCGAGCTTTTGTCAAAACGTTCATAACGTCTACATCTGCTCCTGCAATAGGTCTGTCACCTAGCGGTGCATCAAGGACATATTTCTCTGTACAGCAATGAGGATAATCCTCAGATCACGGAACAATTCCGCATCATTGCTACTAACATCTTTCAACTTAGTTTTCTCTAGGAACGTATAAAAAATAAACGGGGAGCAACATCGTGAGCTATTGATCTAGAACATAGATATGCTAATACTACCAGGACTAAGTTCATGATAAATTAAAGTTCAATTAATCATATTAATTTAAAGAACTCCCACTTAGATAGACATCCCTCCGGTCATCTTAATGATCACGTGATCCAAATCAACTAAACCATGTCCGATCATCACGTGAGATGGAGTAGTTTCAATGGTGAACATCTTATGTTGATCATATCTACTATATGATTCACGCTCGACCTTTTGGTCTCCAGTGTTCCGAGGCCATATCTGCATATGCTAGGCTCGTCAAGTTTAACCCGAGTATTCTGCGTGTGCAAAACTGGCTTACACCCGTTGTATTTGAACGTAGAGCTTATCACACCCGATCATCACGTGGTGTCTCGGCACGACGAACTTTCGCAACGGTGCATACTCAGGGAGAACACTTATACCTTGAAATTTAGTAAGGGATCATCTTATAATGCTACCGTCGTTCTAAGCAAAATAAGAAGCATAATAAGATAAACATCACATGTAATCAAAATATGTGACATGATATGGCCATCATCATCTTGTGCTTTTGATCTCCATCTCCAAAGCACCTCCATGATCACCTTCGTCACCGGCGTGACACCTTGATCTCCATCGTAGCATCGTTGTCGTCTCGCCAACTATTGCTTCTACGACTATCGCTACCGCTTAGTGACAAAGTAAAGCAATTACATGGCGATTGCATTTCATACAATAAAGCGACAACCATATGGCTCCTGCCAGTTGCCGATAACTTTACAAAACATGATCATCTCATACAAAACCGTATAACTCATCATGTCTTGACCATATCACATCACAACATGCCCTGCAAAAACAAGTTAGACGTCCTCTACTTTGTTGTTGCAAGTTTTACGTGGCTGCTACGGGCTTAGCAAGAACCGTTCTTACCTACGCATACAAAACCACAACGATGTTTCGTCAAGTATGTGCTATTTTAACCTTCACAAGGACCGGGCGTAGCCACACTTAATTCAGCTAAAGTGAGAGAGACAGACACCCGCCAGTCACCTTTAAGCAACGAGTGCTCGTAACGGTGAAACCAGTCTTGCGTAAGCGTACGCGTAATGTCGGCCCGGGCCGCTTCATCTCACAATACCGCCAAAGCAAAGTATGACATGCTGGTAAGCAGTATGACTAGTATCGCCCACAACTCATTGTGTTCTACTCGTGCATATTATCTACGCATAGACCTGGCTCTGATACCACTATTGGGGAACGTAGTATTTTAAAATTTTCCTACGATCACGCAAGATCTATCTACCAGATGCATAGCAACGAGAGGGAAGAGTGTGTCTACGTACCCTCGTAGACCGGAAGCGGAAGCGTCAAGTGACGCGGTTGATGTAGTCAAACTTCTTCGCGATTCAACCGATCAAGCACCGAACGTACGGCACCTCCGCATTCAGCACACGTTCAACTTGATGACGTCCCACGAGCTCTTGATCCAGTTGAGCTTCACGGGAGAGTTTCGTCAGCACGACGGCGTGGTGACGGATATGATGTATTCACCGGCGCAGGGCTTCGCCTAAGCACCACGACGGTATGACCGAGGTGTGTTTCTGTGGAGGGGGGCACCGCACACGGCTGGAACAATTCAACTTGTGTGTCTTTGGGTGCCCCCCTGCCCCCGTATATAAAGGAGCAAGGGGGAGGCCGGCCGGCCCTCCTATGGTGCGACTAGGGTGCAATTCTACTAGGAATAGGATTGCAATCCTATTCCTAGTAGGAACTACCAAAGAAGGAAGAGAGGGAAAGGAAAAGAAGGAGAGGTGGCGCCCCCCAATCCTAGTCCAACTAGGAACCCTAGGTGGGGCGCCGGCCAGCCCCTATGGGCTGCCTCTCTCTTTTCCATAAGGCCCACTATAGACCATCCCCCCTCGTAGGGGGTTCCGGTAACCCCTTCCGGCAATCCCGTTAAATCCGAAACTTTTCCGGAACACTTCCGGTGTCCGAATATAGTCGTCCAATATATCAATCTTTATGTCTCGGACATTCCGAGACTCCTCGTCATGTCCGTGATCTCATCCGGGACTCCGAACTACCTTCGGTACATCAAAACTCATAAACTCATAATACCGATCGTCATCAAACGTTAAGCGTGCGGACCCTACGGGTTCGAGAACTATGTAGACATGACCGAGACTCATCTCCGGTCAATAACCAATAGCGGAACCTGGATGTTCATATTGGCTCCTACATATTCTACGAAGATCTTTTATCGGTCAAAACCGCATAACAACATACGTTGTTCCTTTTGTCAACGGTATGTTACTTGCCCGAGATTCGATCGTCGGTATCTCTATACCTAGTTCAATCTCGTTACCGGCAAGTCTCTTTACTCGTTCCGTAACACATCATCTCATGACTAACTCATTAGTCTTTTGCTTGCAAGGCTTATTGTGATGTGTGTTACCGAGAGGGCCCAAAGATACCTCTCCGACACTCGGAGTGACAAATCCTAATCTTGATCTATGCCAACACCACGAATACTTTTGGAGACACCTGTAGAGCATCTTTATGATCACCCAGTTACGTTGTGACATTTGATAGCACACAAGGTGTTCCTACGGTATTCGGGAGTTGCATAATCTCATAGTCATAGGAACATGTAGAAGTCATGAAGAAAGCAATAGCAGTAAAACTAAACGATCATAGTGCTATGCTAACGGATGGGTCTTGTCCATCACATCATTCTCCTAATGATGTGATCCCATTGATCAAATGACAACTCATGTCTATGGCTAGGAAACATAACCATCTTTGATCAATGAGCTAGTCTAGTAGAGGCATACTAGGGACATACTATTTTGTCTATGTATTCACACATGTATCAAGTTTCCGGTTAATACAATTCTAGCATGAATAAAAGACATTTATCATGATATAAGGAAATACAAATAATCATCTTTATTATTGCCTCTAGGGCATATTTCCTTCACTAACTTCGTCACATAGCGGTTCACCATACGTGCATGCTACGGGAATCACAAACTTTAACACAAGTATTTCTTGAATTCATAATTACCCCACTAGCATAACTCTAATATCACCATCCTCATATCTCAAAACAATCATCAAGTATCAAACTTCTCCTATGATTCAATGCACTTTACGTGAAAGTTTTTACTATACCCATCTTGGATGCCTATCATATTAGGACTAATTTCATAACCAAAGCACATTACCATGCTGTTCTAAAAGACTCTCAAATAGATATAAGTGAAGCATGAGAGTTCATCTATTTCTTCAAAATAAAACCACCGCCGTGCTCTAAAAATATACTCCCTCCGTTGCTTGATATAAGGTGTATTATTTTTTCAAAAAGTCAAACTTGTCTAACTTTGACCAAGTTTATAGACAAAAATATCAATGTCTAGACTACGAAACCATTATCACTAGATTGCCCATGAAGTATATTATTATATTTTATATATTTAGTGTTGTAAATATTTATATATTTTGCTATAAAGTTGGTCAAACATAGGTTACATTTGACTTTTTTTAAAACTAATACACCTTATATTTAGGAACAGAGGGAGTATAAGTGAAGCACTAGAGCAAATGACAAACTACTCCAAAAGATATAAGTGAAGAACAATGAGTAGTTGAATAATTATGTAACTGTGTGAAGACTTCTAACATTTAAGAATTTCAGATCTTGGGATATTATTCAAACAGCAAGGAAAAAAAATTAAAACAAAATGACTCTCCAAGCAAAACACATATCATGTGGTGAATAAAAATATAGCCTCAACTAAAGTTACGGATGAACGAAGACGAAAGAGGGGTTGCCTTCCCGGGGCATCCCCAAGCTTAGACTTTTGGTTGTCCTTGAATTTTATCTTGGGGTGCCTTGGGAATCCCCAATCTTAGGCTCTTGCCACTCCTTATTCCATAGTCCATCGAATCTTTACCCAAAACTTGAAAACTTCACAACACAAAATTCAACAGAAAACTCGTAAGTTCCGTTAGTATAAGAAAATAAAACCACCACTTAGGTACTGTTATGAACTCATTCTAAATTCATATTGGTGTAATATCTACTGTATTCCAACTTATCCATGGTTCATACCCTCCGATACTACTCATAGATTCATCAAAATAGGTAAACAACACATAGAAAACAGAATCTGTCAAAAACAAAACAGTCTGTAGCAATCTATAACTTTCGAATACTTCTGTAACTCTAAAATTTCCAAAATAAATTGGTGGACCTGAGGAATTTGTCTATTAATCATCTGCAGAAAGAATCAACTTAAAAGCGCTATCCAGTAAAAAATGGTAGCCAATCTTGGGAGCGCTAAAGTTTCTGTTTTTTACAGCATGATCGCATGAACTTCACACAAGTCTTCCCAAAGGTTCCACTTGGCACAAACACTGATTAAAACACAAAACCACATCTAAATAGAAGCTAGATGCAATATTTATTCCTAAACATAAGCAAAAGCAAAGAAAATACAATAAAGTTGGGTTGCCTCCCAACAAGCGCTATCGTTTAACGCCCCTAGCTAGGCATGATGATTCAATGATGCTCGCATAAAAGATAAGAATTGAAACATAAAGAGAGCATCATGTAGAATATGACTAGAACATTTAAGCCTAACCCACTTCCTATGCATAGGGATTTTGTGAGCAAACAACTTATGGGAACGAGAATCAACTAGCATAGAAAGGGAAAACAAGCATAGCTTCAAAACTTTCAACATATAGAGAGAGGAAACTTGATATTATTGCAATAGGTAGAAACATATGTTCCTCTCTCATAATAATTTTCAGTAGCATCATGAATGAATTCAACAATATAAATATCACATAAAGCATTTTTTTCATGATCCATAAGCATATTAATTTTACTACTCCCATCATAAGCAACATTCTTCTCATTCATAGTAGTGGGATGAGCAAATTCAACAAAATAACTATCATGTGAAGCGTAATCCAATTGAAATTTAAAATCATGATGACAAGTTTCATGGTTATCTTTATTCTTTATAGCATACATGTCATCACAATAATCATCATAAATAGGAGGCATGCTTTCATCATAATAAATTAGCTCATCAAAACTTGGGGGACTAAACATATCATCTTCATCAAACATAGCATCCCCAAGCTTGTGGCTTTGCATATCATTAGCATCATGGATATTCAAAGAATTCATACTAACAACATTGCAATCATGCTCATCATGCACATATTTTATGCCAAGCATTATATGTAATTCTTCTTCTAGTACTTGAGCACACTTTTCCTTCCCATCATTTTCACGAAAGATATTAAAAAGATGAAGCATATGAGGCAACATCAATTTCATTTTTTTGTAGTTTTCTTTTATAAACTAAACTAGTGATAAAACAAGAAACTAAAGGATTCGATTGCAAGATCTAAAGATATACCTTCAAGGACTCACCTCCCCGGCAATGGCGCCAGAAAAGAGCTTGATGTCTACTACGCAACCTTCTTCTTGTAGACGTTGTTGGGCCTCCAAGTGCAGAGGTTTGTAGGACAGTAGCAAATTTCCCTCAAGTGGATGGCCTAAGGTTTAATTTTTTTCCGAAACAGAGGCAAAAGTTTTGCCTCATCTAGATGGCCTAAGGTTTATCAATCCGTGGGAGGCGTAGGATGAAGATGGTATCTATCAAACACCCTTGCAACCAAGTAACAAAGAGTCTCTTGTGTCCCCAACACACCCAATACAATAGTAAATCGCATAGGTGCAGTAGTTCGGCGAAGAGATGGTGATACAAGTGCAATATGGATGGCAGATATAGCTTTCTGTAATCTAAAACTATAAAAACAGCAAGGTAACTAAAGATAAAAGTGAGCATAAACGGTGTTGCAATGATAGGAAACAAGGCCTACGGTTCATACTTTCACTAGTGCAAGTTCTCTCAACAATAATAACATAATTGGATCATATAACTATCCCTCAACAT
The DNA here is from genome assembly GCA_902687465.1 of Secale cereale. Taxonomy (NCBI): domain Eukaryota; kingdom Viridiplantae; phylum Streptophyta; class Magnoliopsida; order Poales; family Poaceae; genus Secale; species Secale cereale. The sequence goes on from LR738715.1 coordinate 415,103,530, forward strand.
GCAACAAAGAGTCACTCCAAAGTAACTAATAGCGGAGAACAAACGAGGAGATTATGGTAGGGTACGAAACCACCGCCCCAAAGTTTCTACCGGAGAGTCAAGACGAAAACGTGTGCCAACCCCTATGCATAGATTCCCAAGGTCACGGAACCCGCAAGTTGATCACCAAAACATACATCAAGTGAATCAATAGAATACCCCATTGTCACCACGGGTATCCCACATAAGACATACATAAAATGTCCTCAAATCCTTAAAGACTCAATCCGATAAGATAACTTTAAAGGGAAAACTCAATCCATTACAAGAGAGTAGAGGGGGAGAAACATCATAAGATCCAACTATAATAGCAACGGTCGCGATACATCAAGATCGTGCCATCTCAAGAACAAGAAAGAGAGAGAGAGAGATCAAACACATAGCTACTCGTACATACCTCAGCCCCGAGGGTGAACTACTCCCTCCTCATCATGGAGAGCGCCGGGATGATGAAGATGGCCACCGGAGTGGGATTCCCCCTCCGACAGGGTGCCAGAATGGGGTCTAGATTGGTTTTTGGTGGCAACAGAGGCTTTCGGTGGTGGAACTCCCGATCTCGGTTATTTTCTGGAGGTTTCTGTATTTATAGGATTTTTTAGCGTCGGGCACACGTCAGGGGGTCTCTGGGCTGTCCACGAGATAGGAGGGCGCGCCCAGGGGGGCATGCGCCCCCGCCCTTGTGGGCAGCCCGTGGACCTTCTAGTCCTCCTCCGGTACTCTCTGGTCTTCTTTTGGTCCAAAAACGTCCTCCATTGAGTTTCAGGTCAATTGGGCTCCGTTTGATATTCCTTTTCTGCGATACTCTAAAACAGGAGAAAAATAGAAACTGGCACTGGGCTCTGGGTTAATAGGTTAGTCCCAAAAATCATATAAAATTGTATATAAAAGCCCATAAAACATCCTAGTAGTATAATATAATAGCATGGAACAATCAAAATTTATAGATACGTTGGAGACATATCACATCACAATAATCATCATAAGTAACAACTTTGTTCTCATCATAGTCAATTGAAACCTCTTCTGAAATAGTGGAATCATTACTAAGTAAAGTCATGACCTCTCCAAATCCACTTTTACCAATATAAAAATATTCAACACACTCCAAAATAGTGGGATAAATATTATCTAAAGTTGACACTCTTCCAGACCCACTTTCATAAATATTGCAATCATCATAAATAGGAGGCATGCACTCATCATAACAAATTTGATCATTCAAAGTAGGGGGGCTAAATAGATCATATTCATTAAGCATAGCATCCCCAAGCTTGGGACAAACATTAATTGCAGCAAATAAATTCTCAAACATGTCATTCTCATCAAACATAGCATCCACAGGCTATATCATAAGCATAAACATTCGCATCATTAATTGTACGAATAGCACCAATAGTATATCAATTACTATTATAATAATTTCCCAAGTTCGTGCCAAAATGATTTTCAAGATTATAAGAAGTATCATTAGCTTCCCAATCATAGTCATCAGAACAAGCAATGGGCATAGCAAAATCATCATGAAGTGTATCCTCTTCCACAATTATTTTTGATTCATTGTCATGAGGCACAACAATAATAGGAGCAACATCATTTGGAAGGCATACCTTTTTACCTCTACTCTTTATTCTTTTCTTCTTATTCACCACATCAAGTGCGGGTTTAATTATTTTTTTCGAACTTCTTATTGATGAGATTGGTTGAATAGGGAGCTCCTTCCCGTCACCTATTTCATCATGAGAGACAATAGGAGGGAAAGTAGAAATCCTTACCCTTTCATTAGTATTCCTTTTATATTCTATTGGAATTCCCGTCTTTCTATAGTTGGCAATATAAGCATTGTCATTGCAATTTACCATGAAAAACATATGGATTTCTTTCAAATTAGTCTCAGCGTGGTCTGTGAATATGAATGCTTCAAACCAACCATTTTTATGTGACAATTCTTCACACCCCAAAAATAAACAAAGTTCATTATAAATTTCAAGGGTGATCAAATTATTGCAATATTTGGACAGGATTCGATCATGAAAAATCATGCATTGGAAATGAAGGTGACCAACTTTATTGAAAAGTTCACAAGTAATAGGATGAAGAGAACATAATTTTGAAGCGAACTTATCTATCACTTTGAGCAAAAAATTGGTTCTATCATATTCATGCTTCTTACAAAATATATCATCCCTATAAGGCATCTCATCACAAAGTCTTTCCACTCCACCAAAATTGACATACTTATAAGAAACATTTTTGTCATGACTCTCGCATTCATCATTAGTACTTTGGATAATTATAGAATTCATACCAACAACATTACAATCATGCTCATCATTCAAGTAATTTATGCCAAACATTTGATTGAATTCTTCTTCTATCAATTGAGCACAATTTTCCTTTCCATCATTTTTAAGAAAGACATTATAAATATGAACAACATGAGACCACCTGAATTTCATTTTTTTTGTAATTTTCTTTTTATAAACCAAACTAGTGATAAAACAAGAAACTAAAAGATTCGATTGCAAGATCTAAAGATATACATGCAAGCACTCACATCCCCGGCAACGGCGCCGGAAAAGAGCTTGATGTCTACTACGCAACTTTATTCTTGTAGACTCGTGTTGGGCCTCCAAGCGCAAAGTTTGTAGGACAATAGAAATTTTCCCTCAAGTGGATGACCTAAGGTTTATCAATCCGTGGGAGGCGTAGGATGAAAATGGTCTCTCTCAAGCAACCTTGTAACCAAATAACAAAGAGTCTCTTGTGTCCCCAACACACCAAATACAATTGTAAATTGTATAGGTGCACTAGCTCGACGAAGATATGGTGATACAACTATAATATGGATAGTAGATATTGATTTTTGTAATAGGAACAATAAAAAAGAACAAGGTAGCAAGTAACAAAAGTGAGCACAAACGATATTGCAATGCTTGAAAAGAAGGCCTATGGTCAGTACTTTCACCAGTGCAATCTCTCAACAATGCTAATATAAATGGATCACATAACCATCCCTCAACTTGTGGTGAAGAATCACTCAAAAGTTCCTATCTAGCGAGGAACATAAGAAGAAATTGTTTGTAGGGTACGAAACCACTACAAAGTTATTCTTTCCGATCAATCTATCAAGAGTTCGTCCTAAAATAACATCAATTTATCCTTTCTGATCAATCTATCAAGAGTTCGTGCTGAAATAACACCATATGAAACACATCAACCAACTTTAATGTCACCTAGATACTCCAATGTCACCGTGAGTATCAGTGAGTTAACTACACGATATGCATAAAAAAATCAGATTAATAATACTCAATCCAACACAAAGAACCTCAAAGAGGGCACCAAGATTTATACCGGAGAAACAAAGAAGAGAACGTGCATCAACCCTATACATAGATTACCCCAATGTCACCTCGGGAATCCGCAAGTTGAGTGCCAAAACACATATCAAGTGACTCAATATGAAACCCCATTGTCACCACGGGTATGCATAGCAAGACATACATCAAGTATTCTCAAATCGAAAAAAGTATTCAACCAGATAAGAATGAAATCTCAAAGGGAAAACTCAATTCATCACAACAAGATAGAGAGGGATAAACACCATATGATCCAACTATATTAGCAAAGCCCACGATACATCAACATTGTGCCATCCTAAGAACACGAGAGAGAGAGAGAGATTAAACACATAGCTACTGGTACAAACCATCAGCCTCGAGGGCGGACTACTCCCTCCTCATCATCGTGGCTGCCGGGTTGATGAAGATGGCCATCGATGATGAATTACCCCTCCGGCGGAGTGCCGGAGAAGGGCTCTAGATTGGATCTAGTGGTTTTGGAACTTGTGACAGCTGGACCAAAATTCCGTTGACTCCACTAGGGTTTTGGGAATATTTGGGCATTTATAGGGCGAAGAGGCGTTGCAGGAGGTCACTGAGGGGGGGGGGGGGGCACAACCCCCCTGGGCGCGGTTGTGCCTCCTGGCGCACCCTGGTGGGTTGTTCCCACCCCGGGCCTCCCCTCTGGTACTTCTTTGGCCCATTAGATGTCTTCTGGTCCAGAAAAAATCACCAAAAAGTTTCACTACATTTGGACTCTGTTTGATATTGATTTTCTGTGAAGTAAAAAACAAGAAAAAAACAGCAACTGGCATTGGGCACTATGTCAATAGGTTAGTCCCGAAAAATGATACAAAGTTGCTGTAAAATGATTGTAAAGCATCCAAGAATGATAATATAACAGCATGGGACAAGCAAAAATTATAGATACGATGGAGATGTATCTGCCCCCAGCGCCTCACCACCTTTATATAGGCATGGTGGGGCTAGTGGCTTTCCTCCAAGGCCCTAGGGTCATTGGCCAAAAGGGGATGAATGAATTCCCTCCTTTCCTTCCCCACCGATCGCTATCCCCCCTTTTTAGTGATCCTGGTTTTATCCCTTTGGGATATGATACTATTCCTTTTAAGGGAGGATCTTGGTGCGCCTAGACTAAGGTCGTGGGGACTTCCCCCAATACCCACATTAATATGGGTCCACCATGCAGGTGGGCCCAACTCTGGAACCTTCTAGAACCTTCCCGGTATGATACCGAAAAAACTCAAACTTTTTCTGGAATCCCGATAACAACTTTCCATAGAATCTTTACCTTTGGACCATTATGGAGGTCCTCGTGATATACGGGATCTTATCCGAGACTCCGAGCAACCTTCGGTCACCAACACAATAGCTCAACTGTACTTAGATCGTCACCAAACGTTAAGTGTGTAGACCCTATGGGTTCAAGAACTATGCAGACATGACCGAGACACCTCCACGGTTAATAACCAATAGCAGGACCTGGATGCCCATATTGGTTCCTACATATTCCATGAAGATCTTTATCAATCGAACCTCGATGTCAAGGATTCAGCTAATCCCGTATGCAGTTCCCTTTGTCCATTGATTTGTTACTTGCTTGAGATTCGATCATCGGTATCTCTATACCTAGTTCAATCTTGTTACTGCATACTCTCTTTACTCATTCTGTAATACAAGATCACATGACTAACAACTCAGTAACATTTCTTGCAAGCTCATTGTGATGTTGAATTACCGAGTGGGCCCCGAGATACCTCTTCGTCATACGGAGTGACAAATCCCAGTCTTGATCCATGCCAACTCAACAGACACCCTCGGAGATACATGTAGAGCTTCTTTATAGTCACCCAGTTACGTTGTGACACTTGATACACACAAGGTATTCCTCCGGCGTTAGGGAGTTGTATGATCTCATGTTCTCAAGAACATATACTTGACATGAAGAAAGCGGTAGCATTAAAATAATACGATCAAATGCTATGCTTACGGTTGGGTCTTGTCCATCACATTACTCTCCTAATGATGTGATCCCATTATGAAATGACAACTCATGTCTATGTCTAGAAAAACTTAACTATCTTAGATCAACGAGCTAGTTTAGTAGATGCTCACTATGGACACGTTTTTGTCTATGTATCCACACATGTATGTGAGTGTCTGATCAATACAATTCTAGCATGGATAATAAAGGATTATCATGAACATGGAAATATGATAATAACCAATATATTATTTCCTCTAGGGCATATTTCCATCACCGGTCACACACGCTAGGCAGAATGAGCTCGAGTGCAACGGGCGAGCAATCAAATACACTATACACACCCAATTGGTTCCGGTTGTAAGTACATCCCACACGGTCAGTCCCAGACAAACGTTTCCATTCATATGTACATTCGACACAGGCAATCCAAGGAATACATTTCTGTTCGGTTGTACATCCCACACATTCAATCCAAGAAGTATGTTTCCATTCGTGTGTACATCCCACACAGCCAATCCAGG